>VUYV01000001.1:4164398-4206821 GCA_008711295.1 Anarhynchus alexandrinus
AAAAAAAAAAAAAAAAAAAATCACAAAGAAAGATACATGTTAATACAAATGTAGCATTCCACAGAGGGGAGCTAAGAGCTGCTGGTGTCGCACCCACAGCTTTTATTCAGCCAAAGCAAGTTCAGCAGTTTCAGCACCTGGCAGGAGCAGGATTCATCCTGCTGTCAAGAAGCGGCTACAGCAAGAGCAAGACCACGTACAAGCCACAGTCTATACTGGAAAAATGCTGATATACAGGAGTGGAAGATGGGATTATGCAAATAATACATAGAGTTCAAGTAATTTTTACTAAAAATGGCACAGTTCTTCCTTTGGAAGCTTGGAAACCCACACTTTTAGCTTTGGAAAAAAAGTAAATTGAAATCTCATCTATGCAAGTATATAACAGGAAGAAACAGAATATGATTTTTGCTATTAAACCTACAAAATTAAGTGCTGTATCTGAAAAAGGCAAGAAGGCTTCCAGCTAGCTACTCTGAGACCTGCTTCTGCTGGGACAAAAATGGAAAAAAAAAAAAAAGGAAAAAAAATAGTTGGATCAGTTTCTTCACAAAGCAAACTTCATAGAATTTGTTTTGCAACCTGTCCATCATTAGTTTTCTGCTTTAGAGCCAATGTTCCAGGGCACTGTAAGAAAGTGCAATAGATTCTGTGTCTTTCCAAAATCTGAAAGCAGACGTGCGGTCTCTCCTGTGATAAGAGCTCCCCAAAGTGCAGGGGCAAAGGTGGCACACATTTAATGCTGGCTTTTCTTTGGTATGACAAGAGCTCTTGAAAATCAAAGGGGAGATCTGTGGTCTTGATCCCATGAGATAGTACGAGTTTGCTATAGGGGAGTTCTTGGCTTTCAAAGGAGCCCACAGGACCTCCGCCCACACACTGCTGTCGAACTGGAGGGGTGCAGCCAGCTCTGCCACGCTCAGGGCCACTTGTCACCCCTGTGACTGCTTTTGTCTTTTAAGAAATACAAGACATCGAAATTTGTTATATGCCAGCACAAACTACCATTTCTCCCTTCAGTAATAAGACTTACTTGCCACGTACACAGTACACACTACCGAAACACAAAAAACAGCCTGTCTTTTCTGAGCTGTGCCTCTTTTTCCCCATCAAAACAAAATATTTTGCCCCATGAGTAAAATGAGTGCTCTTCATATTGACCCTCAGTAGCTTCTCATTACCATAAGAAGGCTGCAGCATGCACTCAAGAAGTGATTGCTTCATCCATCTTACATGGCTTTGCAGTCCAAGGTTGCTGCGCTAGGTGTATTTTGACCTAAGTGTTAACATTCCTAGGAATACTTTGGTCAAAAACTGCTGCCACTCCACACCGTTCCACCTAAATAATAACATTTCTTTCAAGTGCTGCAGAGCACACAGCTCCGACAGCATTGCTTAATCAAACAGTAGTAATTTAGTGTCCATCAGTGCCACAGCTGATGACTGAGTGCATCCATTACTGATGGACCTGGAAGCTAAGTTACCACCTGGGTGCGCCTCTGGCTGTGAGGGGCAGCCACTGCTGTCAGGTAGGGCAAAACTCAAGTGACTTCAAGGTACAGTCCCACAGACGTTGTGAAGTGTCCTCCAGGGAGGGCAGATGCTCAGTGCTGGCATTCAGCTCTGCAGTTCTGTTCTTGTGATATCCTTCCTTACATCCTGGAGTCCTGCTTTTGACCTGCTGCCTCTTAACTGGCGTCAGTGCAGTGTTTCTCCCCCCCTTTTCATGGTCAGTGCGGTATCACTCTTCCTACTCTGCAGCTGTCATCCCTCGCCGCCAGCCCTGCCCGCCCCTTGGCACTGCTCCCTGTCATGCTCATGCCAAGAACAGCCTCACCCCCTCCCCGGGAGCGGAGCAATATTCCTGCCCATCAGATCTGCCCCCAAAATCACTTCTTTCCATTCACATTCCACTAACCTCTACCCAACCACTATTCTTACCATCCTTTAACTTAGCTCAAGTTACAGTGTAATTAAAATCACCATGGAACACAACTAAACCAACAAGATTAACTACACAATCACTTTGCCTCTTTTTTTTTTTTTTTTTTTTCTTCTGTAGCAGCCTTACTAGACATTTACCTGCCTTCAGCTCTTTTGACTTTCAGATCATTATGACAGGGACCTGCTTCTTTCTGTATTCAGGAAGATTCATGGTCCAGCAAAAAAATACAGGACAGAGGCATCAGCGATAAAGAAGCAGGGTTCACTAAAATGAGCTTCCTAACTCTATTTTACCATCTTTCTTTCAGCTTACCCTTTCATCATTGTGGCTTTTTGCCTCAGATTATTTTCTGCCTGGTCTCTTGCACATCCAGGAAGTTTTAGGGAGGAATGGACCACAAATACACTTACTCTGACTAGGATTGGCACTGAGCATGAGGTTTTGGGGTGATGCTGCACCTTAGAGAATGAGCAGGGTCCTTGGAATCAGGAAAGTACACAGTAAGGGCAGGGAGAGATCAGCTCCATATAGACCATGTCTGAGAGCAGGAAAGGAGTGTTGTGCCCAATTCAAGCATCTGCATGCCCGAGAATTAGAAATGCTTTACTGTCTGAGCAATACCTGATAAGTGATATCAGAAACTCACCCTGTTCAGTTTATCCAAGAGAAGATTAATGGCAATCTGTTCATGGTCTCCAATTATCGAAACAGGGAAGAATTTGGGAGAGTAAATTGCTCTTTAAGTTCTCAGGAAAAAGCAGTTTGATGAAACCTTCTGGTCTGAAGCTGAAAGAAGACAAAGACAGACTAGAAAACAAGTTCAATAACAGCAGTAGGTTCTCCGTGGAGTCCTTAGTCAGGGATCTGTAATTCCCCACACATCTGTAGTTCCAACTGAAGACCTGGGACCTGCTTTAGGGGAGGCCAACAGACCAAGGGGTGCTGGAATTCATGCAGTTCTGGTTGGTATCCAGCTTTCCTAGGGTGAGCACACCAGAAAAGCAGCAGTAAATCAAGGAGGAGGAGCCTGCCATGTTGGTTTTGTACGTTGAACCATTCTACAGGGTTTCTCACCTTTACAATGCACAACAGCTTTTCAAGCCAAGGAAATCCTTTTCTTTGGATTGAACTATATTACATGCACATATGATAATCACCATAAATCGACACGGTAGCTAGCTAGATATGTGTGTTGTATATGAATTGCTTAGGTAAAAGAGTAACCGAATAGGAACTAAAGACATAATTTACAGGTTTTGCAAGCGGGGGCATGGGGTGGGGTGGAAGGAGGGAACAGGACATGCCTATGGCAGGTGGTGGTATATCTCCTACACATCCTGGGTCAAGAGGGTAATATGTGGTTCAGCCTGCCAGACCTCGGCTCGCTTTACTACTAGTGGAAAGTAACAGTCACAGCACCTAGTTAGACACCTGCAGCAGGTGGTTTTAGAAGAGCCCTAAGAAGATAAAAAGTCAATAGCACCGAAAAAAAATAATATGACTTTTAATGAGATAGTAGGTAGCAGGTCACCCGATAACACATGGTCGGTTCTACAGGAAATGAGGCTGTGCGAGGGTGAAGTTCTGGATCAAACACCTCGTAACATGTAACATTAGTCATTTGCAGACCAGATTTCAATGACTGGAAAATTACAAGGATAACGCCATTACCGAAATTCGGGGCGGACAGTTACAACGGGCAGCTTTGGCTTTGCTATATAGGACTGTTGAGAACAGTCCTGTGGGATTTCACAAAAACACACAGTGATGAAAGCGCATTTTCTTTAGGCACAGGCAGTTCAGATATATAAGAGTCTTACTTTAGTGGCTGTTAGAGCTCTGGGGAAATAAAGTTATCATGAGCAGACAAGCAAAACGTGGAAGAAGCAGGGCATTTAGCTGCTTGAAAAGCAATTGAGTCGAGTTTCTCCATTATGCGATCAAAGAAGAGCAAAACTGTGAAGCTTTCTGGCCTTTGTTCCGGCACATGCTACGGCAGTCGTTGCTGTATTCAGATGTTTGATGCTGTAGTCGAGCAGGTAAGAGCAGTCCCTCTCCCTCTCCACAGATACCCCCGCCCACCGGCACCACGACCCTTAGTCACACCTTTGCTTAACACAGCGCAGGGTGAGTTTGCACATCTTTGTCCTTGCTTCTCCTGCGCTTCAGGCTCTCAGGAGGTGAGCAAACTCTGGTCCGAAAGTACTATGAATGGGTGCAGTCGGTTCCCTGTGCAATGCCTCTGGGTCAGAAGGGGGGAATCGCAGCCCAGCAGAGTGAGCCCTGCCCTGTGCAAAACAGACGTCTCCAAAGAGCAAATTCCCGAGGCAGATTTCACTCAGGATGCATCTACAGTTGTGTTCTGGTTTGTGTTAGGGCTGCGCGTTAAAAGCTGCTCTCCCAGCTGGCTCCACTTTCGGTGCTTTGATACACAGCCCCAAGCAGTCTCAGCGCGCTCGGGGTACCACAGAAATGAGACACTGAGAGATGTCCTTCTATCGCCCGCTACCAGGCAGCCCAGCCCAGGGACCAGCACGGAGCTAGCCCCAGATGCACAGAAGATGGCCGTGGGAGGCTCCACTGCCATCTTTTTGCTCTAGGCATCTACTTCTCCTGCGCAGTGCCTGACCCGGTAATCTAGACGTGCAGAGGCGCAGCCATCATTTGGGCACAGCTCTGGTTCAAACCCTGTGAGGTGTTACTCCAACAAGGGTGTGCAGAAACACTGAACGTACTCAAACAGGCGGATTCTGTAAGTGGCTCAGGCTTAGATTTGACTGTCTGAATAAAACGGAGGTGACTTCAGGCACGGACAGGCGTTAGTTGTTGTCAAGGGCGGGAATGGTGTTAAAAACTTGCTTCCAGTCCTCTATGGACACAGAGGTCAGTGGTTCCCTGTCTGCTGGAACCCCACAGTCAGGTGATATCTCAAGACCCTACAAGGATCTGCAAAGCACAGTCACCCTCCACTGTTCTTCCTTCCCTTTATGTCTTGACCTCTCCTTCCCCAGTTGGCTCACCAGCACATGTAGCACCACCCCTCTTGGCCACAGCTGGTTTTATCAGTATTTATTTGACTGGCTTTTATGGGAACCAGTTGGATCAAGGAAGAACTTACCTCAGTACAGGAGATATCTGGGCCTAAGTGGTCATACGGTCTGAAGGGCCACATGAGCATCTCTGCCTTGGCAGTGCACGTGTGTGCACCAGGCGAGGAACCCTGTACCCCTGGGGAAGGAGGAACATGGGTCATCTAGTCAGCAGAAGGCATCACTGCCTACATTGTGCTGCTGCTGAACCTCATCTACTGCACAAAAGGCAGCTGCCCCCAGGATAATACCCTCTGGGGGAACAGTCCCCAGGACTACACTAACCTTTCTCAGCCCCATTCCCTATGACAGATCCCCCAGAAATCAACTCACTTTCACAGTATCACCCCTATATCTTTGGATGCCCTGAAACTCCACAGGTTCCCCTTTGCCTCCGAGGGAGACCCTCTCCTTTCTGCAAAGCTGAACATTGCTGCTACTGGCAAGAGGGAAAAATAAAATACGTTAGGATGGTAAAATTCAGTTTTGTTGACTCTCCCGGGAAGCTGTAACCAGCTCCAGAGGTTTTTCCATGGCCCAGGAGCCAAACATTAGTCTATAAAGCAGTCCAACGGGGGTATTATTTTTAATAATGTTTGTATTACACATGTGTACATATGTATATTGTTAATGTATGTGTATTGGTAATAATATTTGTATTACACATGTACAAATTTTAATATTTGTACATATTTATATGTGTAAAATTCCTTTTGTACATACAAAATTTGTTGCTGATATGATTTTATAGCTTGACTTTAAGCAACTACTAAGCAAATAAAGGCACATTAAAATTTAAGCCACTGAATGACAACTTTGCTATAGCACAGCCCTTACTTTTATTCATACAGTGGCAACTCATTTACTTGGACTATTAACGGAGACAGCCCAGAATGAATCCCTGAGAGCTGTAAATTAGGAAGGACCAGATTTTCCAGATGTTCCCAGTGGTCACCAGTCTGGCCCACTGAAAAGGCTGCAGCCCTCTTAGCCCCCTTTTGGCTAAGCCAAAATCGGGTAGGTTAACCAAGCCTTGCTCATTCTCTACTCACTTGGACAGAAGAAGCCATAACTTTCTGAGCCAGAGAGTGGGAACCATTAGGAATGTGATAAAGAGCTGTGGATGGGAAGCGGTGGCATTTCATGAGGACACCTGAGCCAGAATAGTGCTTTGACTGCACCAATAGAGGTGGTAAGATCTGCCTGGAAAATCCTCAGCCTAGTTTAGTCAATTCTAATTAGGCCCAGAGTGAAGAAATACAACATACAGTCAAATGCTCATTTAGGCACTTCTTTTACCAATTTGGGGATAAAGTACTATTGTTATTCATTTTCCTTTTAAATGTGTGCTGAAATTTGTTGATGAAAATTGTAAAAGGGATCAGATACTATTAAATATAATTCAATATTTACTATTTTGATATCATAACTTTTTGTGTCATATTTCTACCAAGAAAGCCTTAGCGATGCGACAACTGCCATTTCCATTGCTCAACCTGCGAGAATTAGAGGGGACGCTGCCAATTTTCATACTGATTGTACAGTGACCAAAATAGCTAAACGTTAATTAGAAATGTTGTTTTGTTTGAAGTTTAGACCCAAGGAAACTTTCCCTATTAAACAAGAATTTAGTGAAAAAACTGAACACAGCCAAGTTTCAACAAATTTCTTAGCCTTATGCTCACACACCAACTTTGACCCCAGTAAGACACCTACTTTCAAATATTACAACAGCTGTATCTTGCTTTGACTTGTATGAAGTTTTCAAGACTTCTATGTGTAAGCAAAGCAAAGTATTTCTGTCACTCATTGTAACAACTTTTCCTTCTTTTCTACATCTGAAGCAGGCAAAGCTCCCACACTCAGGCAGTTTTGGATTTCACCCAACTCCTTTCTGCTCTTCTGGTCAAAAATTAATTTCTATCTATATCTTGCACTTCCTCTGTTACACTGTTTTAGCAACACCAGGGGAGTGCAGGTGTCCTGATTTGTGTCTTCATTGTCTAATGGGAAGAAGAGTCCAAGTCAAAGCTATGATTTGCCTACATCTTTCTCAGTTTTCTGACTGGATCACATGTTGAGAGCTCATAACCCCATGTTTGATGTGGCATTTTGCAGCCCCACAGCTCCATACCCAAATCCAGTGACATGGATATGGACCCCAACATTTTTGGACTATGGATGAGGGTGGTGTCCCCACCAGTGAGAATACTGTTGAGCAGTAGAATGGGTCTGTCACACCACAGTCATAGCTTGAAGCATTTCATTTTCTGCCACTGCCATTTTAAAACAAATGATACAAAAAATGCCATAGCAGATCACATTCCTAACCTCTATCTATTCATGTGTCTCCCTCTCTTGCTTAACTCTACTGGTAATGTTTGGTAACCATCATCTGTAATATTGATGTT
Organism: Anarhynchus alexandrinus; assembly: GCA_008711295.1. NCBI lineage: Eukaryota > Metazoa > Chordata > Aves > Charadriiformes > Charadriidae > Anarhynchus > Anarhynchus alexandrinus. The sequence continues at coordinate 4,171,844 of VUYV01000001.1, forward strand.
CTCCATGCATTGGTAGAATGTTAGGGGTGAGAGAGAAAATTTTCCCTATATAAAGTGGAAGAAACAAAGCTGATAATTTTACATAGCATGTTAAGGCACCAAATGGGATGATAGTAGTGCTATGAGCATGTGTTGATGGAGACTTCCTACTGTTTGTTATTCTATTTCTAGTCTAGTATGCTTTCACAGAGGCTGCATCTGAGCTATGTTCTCTGAATAAGCTAAATATCCAAGTGAAGAAATTAATTAGTTTTTTGAAAAGCCGATGCTTACTCACAGATATTTGAAATCTTGCTTCTAAGCAAAATTTCAACTTCTAAGCTGATATCTGTAAGTTGATATCTATATCAACTTAGGCACCAGTAACCTCGTTTCTCATTGACCGATTTTTGAAAAGTTTACCTCTTTGGTCACAAAACTTGTGAAATAGTGGCACTAGATCAGTGGAAATCAAATACTAAGGAACAAAGTCCTGAGGCTTCAGACAATGAATTAGAGTAGTACCAAGGTAGTTTTTAATTTTTGAATCTTAAAATTTACCTTTTTTTTTTTTTTCTTTTGTAGGTTTGGTTCTGGAATTAGTTCTGCTAATAGTTCATGAACAAATATACCATCATTCCCATCCTTCAAATTCTTTGGGAAACCATTATATTTTTCAATTTTATGTAAAATATAGTGTGCACATTTATGTGTGAGTATTAATCATCGTAAATTCATGTAATGTATTCTGCAAGGTTTATCATACCCTTGCTTTAGCATGGCCACTGGGAAGCAGTTGTGACCAATTCTGTCAGGTATATCACTGTTTTACCATATGACAATGGACCTGCTTCTATCACGTACAGAAGCCGTTCAAATAACGATGAACTTCTGTGAATGCGACACTGTTCGGACCTTTGGCCCAAGGTAACCATGGAGGAACCATGCCAAACTCCTCCTGATGACAGCTTCTCAGAAAGGAGTGTGACCCTTTGCAGCTGGCGGCTGGCTGGGCAACACACCAAAGCACGTGCACAATCATAACGGTGCGCTCCAGGACTTGGTGAACGGGTGTTCTTGCAGGCTTTAAACAAAAAAAGGAGGTTTCAATTTATACGTTCTCAACTTTTTAAGTTTCAGTACAAATTTCAGGTGAAAACTTGAGAGAAAATAAAAGGTGATTTTTTTTTTTAAATTAAAAATTAGGCTAAACATTGCCCCTGCCTGCCCCCCCCCTTTTTTGCCAAGGGGAGGAAAATAAAACCAACTCCAGGTGAAAGACAGCTTTTCCTTTTCCTTGAGCTATTCTATTTTATCAGTTCAGTACACCTTTTCAACCTGTTTTCTTTATTGCCTGGCCCTGCACTCACCATCAGGGTTAGTACTTACTCATCACAGTACATAGTATGACTAAGAATAAAGCACTGCAGGATTTAGCCTCTATTCCTGTATTTGATTAATTTTACAACCAAGTCTTGGCTACCAACACGAAGCCCTAAATTCTGAAAACACTTTTGGCGCTGCATTTCTCTTGTTTAGTTGAATGGATTTACCAGGTAAATGTTTCCTTAAAATTGATTAAGTTAATGGCAATATTTTACAATTAACAAAAAAAAAACCCCAAACCACACAACCCCCAAACCTAACTCCTTTTGCAAAGACTATTTTAATAAAAGGATTATAAAATACAAAAGAGAGAGAGACAGGTAACCCGAGATGCAATTTTGGAATGCAAACTTTTAGTTCAAATGTGCAAGCTCAAACTTAACAAATGTTTAAAATATTTGAGTTTTTCAAATGGTGCCAAAATAAACCATGTCTTTTCTAAAGACTACATATTTAGCTAGGCACTGGCAATGTAAATCTTTCAACCATTTCAAGTATTTGTTTAAAAGCCTCCCAGAACACGTGTGCTCCCAACAAAACTGAAGAATGAAATGTTTAGACCGCTGAAGCTCAACAGCTGACTTATAATCACTCTAATATGAGAACACCACTTTGGTTTTTTGGACTTGCGAATGCATTTTATTTACCAGTGCATGAGAAGAACAAACAGAGAAAGTCCAGTTCTGCAGACCCGATGTGAAATCGTACGGCGATAAGAGTCAGTACATGTAGCGCTGCGATCGTAGCAAGCACAGTATCAGAGAAACTGCCGGTCAGTGATTTCACGTGCCTCACGGCTTATTCTTGCGCAGGAGGAAAATCTTCTGGGGTACAAATTAAAAAGAAAAAAACCCAATAAACCTAACAGCCAGCCTTCATCTGGAATTATTCTAAATGAAGAAAATAAAGGCACAGAGAAATCCTGACATTTAGACAGCGAGTTCATTTGTGTACGTGGATTAAAGATGTTACAAATCTCGATCACCTGATAAGAATATTTATAAAGCCATTTAATTTGAAAATTAAGGTATCTTGTAAAATGTCCTGTGATTTGGAATAAATAAATAAAGAAATGCGCCTGTGACAACATATTGACATTACTAAACTATTTCAATATGACGGCTTATGTATAAAAGCGGTTTTAATATTCCCCCACATTAATGATTAACTAATGAATCTTACTTTCCTGTGAATATATTTAAAGGGGAATCAAACCGTCTTCATCTACAGGATTCCGCTAACAAGACTGGGCTGGCTCTGAACTTTTCAAATATCAGCAGTTTTCCCAACACTAGTACGGAAAACCGTGCTACCAGTTTTGGGCTGCGGGCTGAATGAAAAACAGTACTAAATGACTAAAGGTCCACAGTTCTTTTCTGTTAAAGTTGATTTGTCACAATATTGTTAATTAGTGAGGGCTTAGGGAAGGCTTACTATGAATATAATTACAGTGCTGAAAAGCATTAATAACGCTCTTATCCCGAGCCAACATGATGCTATTTACATATTTTACCCTGGCATATACCAGAAATGGCTCCCAATGCATAACGTGCTGCAGGATCGTCAAGAGAAACACACAAAATCTCACAGGGGAAGGATGTTTCTGAGTATCTCGGTGCTCTTCAAGACAGCAGGGACACTAATTTGACCAGTAATTACAACTGCCACCATAAGCATTGCCTGTGGTGAGTCACCTTTCATCATGAACTGCTGCTCCATCGGGAGGCAAATGAATTGCTACTCCTGGTACATAATCTGATGCAGTCTCATCCTTCTCTCATAAATTAGGACAGAAGTGACAATTGCATTTGTCTGCTATATAGGGCAGCCTTCTTTTCACCTTCAGAGCTCTGCGTGGACATCAATCAGTTCTCAATGAATAAACTATATGATAAAAGCCAATTAACCCTTGTTATCATTATCGCCTATTTCTACACGCCGGACCAGAACTCCTGCCCTTCTTACACTGAAAGGCAAAACTCAGACGGGGTTCAATGGGGCCAGAAATTCACCTGAGGGCACTAGAGGCTGGGCCTGCATTATTGGACCTGTGTGACTTCTGCTGTTCAGCTGGTGAAGAAGCGAAAGTTTTTGTTTTGACATTCGCCACATAGATGCTTTTGCAAACTGCTCCAAGGAGCCTAGGCACCTCTTCGGGGGCTGCATACCTTTTATGACTGTCACTAAGGGATTTGCTAAAGACCACACACCAGGTTGTTAGCAAGGAAGAGCGAGAACCCAACCGTTTCCAAATCTTCGCCTCTCAGCACAGTCCATTTCCCAAGGTCTTTTTCAAAGAAGACAAACATCTATAGCTGAATTTTAAAAATCAACACCTAAATTAATTATGATTCAAAGTCACTTATCTACACAATGATAAAACCCTCTAAAAAGCTCGCTGAATTTCAGGGTATTCGGTACAAAACATAAGGCATAGTCGGGAAATATTTTTTCACTTAGGTACAATGTGTCAAAATGAAAATTATGAAGCAAAATTATCATCTAATTTTACTGAATCAAGTATTACCCACAACCAGATGTATCTGACATTAAGCCTGCTCGACTGCTTTTGCCTGGCCGAGCCTACTTTCCTAAATAAAGCCAGTTGACACAAGAGGATGGAGGTCAAACAGTCTTGCTGTATGAAGCCTGCACTCACAAGATTATTTGCTCAGAGGCGGAAAGATTTGGGGCAAGGTAAGGACTTCTCGATACTCCTAGGGGAAGGAGGAACTTAGCACATTCATGCATGGAAAACAAGCTCTGATTTAGTAAACTTGTATTTCCAAAGTAGCAAAGAAGCTTCCTCATCAAAGCTGCCAAGGAGTAAGAGGGAAGATCTTTACATGGAAAAATAAGTAGTTAGATTAGTAGTTAGATTAAAACAATGGGTAAGAATCAATGTATCATTTTCACAGTGAAGGAAAGTTACCTTATTGTCCTACAGGCATCTTTGCCCCAGAGCCCCTGTTTCTCAACTTAATAAGAAAAGGGGGTTAATTTGGAGATAGCAATANCTTCTCAACTTAATAAGAAATCACCTTGAAAAGGGGGTTAATTTGGAGATAGCAATATTTCATATCACCATATTCAGCACGGATATACTGATGATACTATATTACTGTGAGTAGTAAAGATGAGCCGTGAGAAGAGACGGAATAGGAGCTCATGGTCACCAGGGAACGCAGGCTAAAACAACAGATGACATTCAGGACCCGTAAGTGCAAAGTTATGCATTCAGAAAACAGTTCTGTCTTCATGCGCCCTGTGATGAACTTTGAGCCAAACATTATAAAGGAGGAATGAGATCTAGAGTTGTTAGTGTTATTACAGGAATATTAGTTCCAAGAAATCATCTGCCATAAAGCAAATCCAATAATAAACATGCTTACAAACAGCATAGAGAATAAACCAGACAACATCATTATGACAACTGTTAAAGTCACAATTTGTCCATATCTTGAACACCAGGCACAAATCTGCAGAACTGGAAAAGAGAGAGATTAGCATGACAAGGCCAATTAAAAACACAAGACAGCTTCTTTGCAAGAGACATGGGGTCCTCTCTGGGAAAGAGATGGTGGGGGAAGGATGCCAAATATGTAAAATCACAAGGGACATGGAAACAATATGAAGAGGGAATGGTTGTTCACCATTTCTCCAATACAAAAACTAGGTGATAGCAAATGAATAGAGCTGGTTCATAACAAAGAAATGGAAATGTTTCTTCACTCAGTGTATCACTGAGTCCACCTTATTGAGTACATCTAATGCATCAACTGCATAAGTCCTTGTAACAGGAACAAGTAGATACTAAAAGTTTAAACGGATTCAAAAACAAGTAATGAAAAAATGCTGCTAAATACAAGGACACCACCTCTGTCTCAGAAAGCCCCTAATTAAAAAATTGCTGGGAGACCATTCGGGAGAAAGGTCACTAGTGCTGGCCTGACTTTATACCCTTTCCTAGGCATCTTCTGCTGGTTATTGCCAAAGGCAGTCTTTGGGCCAGCTGGACCTTCGGTCTAGCACAGTACAGTAGTCCTTACATTTTTATCTTTATTCCTTCCTCACCACTTCCTTAGAGCAGAAATAGTTCAACAGCACTGACAGCTCAGGAGATCTTGTCTTTCACTTAGTGCACTAAAGCTCAACGAGGGCAGGAGGAAAAAGAGCAGTTGAGTCACTGTGCTGGTTTTGGCTGGAATAGAGTTAATTTTCTTCATAGTAGCTAGCATGGGGCAATGTTTTTGATTTGTGCTGAAAACACTGTTGATAATACAAGGATGTTTTCGTTACTGCTGAGAAGTGCTTACACAGCGTTAAGGCCTTTTCTGCTTCTCACCCCACCGCACCAGTGAGTAAGCTGGGGGTGCACAAGAAGTTGGGAGGGGAGAGAGACAGGACAGCTGACCCCAATGGACCAAAGGGATATTCCATACCATATGACGTGATGCTCAGCATATAAAGCTGGGGGAAGAATAAGGAAGGAGGGAACATTGGGAGTGATGGTATTTGTTTTCCTAAACAACCGTCATGTGTGACAGAGCCCTGCTTTCCTGGAGATGGCTGAACACCCGCCTGCCCGTGGGAAGTAGTGAATGAATTCCTTGTTTTGCTTTCCTTGTATGTGCAGCTTTTGCTTTACCTATTCAACTGTCTTTATCTCAACCCACGAGTTTTCTCATTTTTACTCTTCCGATTCTCCCTCCCATCCCAACAGGGGGGAGTGAGGGAGCGGCTGCGTGGTGCTGAGCTGCCGGCGGGGGTTAAACCACACCAGTTGCGCAAGTGCTGGACAGCAGCACACTGGAGGTGGTGAAGGGGCTGAGAGCTTGGGTGGGGGGGGGAGGCAGGTACAGTCCTCTGTTCTGGAAGCATTAAACTTTCTTGCCACTGAGTAAGTGTAGGGGAGAGACTCCAGACTCACTGGCTATTTCAGGATTGACCAAAGGTCAAAAAGGAGCACTTCAGAAGTTTCAGGAAGTGACTTGGGTAAATTTGGCTTGGAGGAATGCTAGTCATCTCCCTGCAAGGGCTTAGGATTGGTTGACTGAAACCAGGAGGAGCTCAGGTCTGCAGACAATGAAGGTTGAAGTGGCATTGAAATGTCTCCCCCTATCCAAAATTAAAATTTCATTTTCTTCAGCTAGACTGCCCTATCCATGACATCTGTACAAGCAAACATTAAGAGGGAAGACAGCATAACAACATTAAACACAAAGCAGAGTAGGCAAGTGAAAGCTTTAGGAGCTACATCCACCCTGCCCAAGCTGGCTGGTCCTGGGAGTACCTCAAAGCCCACTGTGCTCCTGAGATTCATTACTGAATTTGGGCTGCTTAGAGATTAGAGCTGCCTTCTTAAGCAGGTTTATATGAGCGCTGCCCTGACCCTTCTCCTCACCTTTGGTCATGTGACAAAGACATACGGAATACAGGGACATGTTTAGGTCACAAATATAACTCTAGGTGAAACTCCATTGTATCTTTAAGGTCTGTAATGTACCCCAAATTTTCCTTCTCATCCCTTGGCTTCTCCCCTCCCTGTAGGATTCTACCCTTCAGCCCTTGAGTTGAGTCCCAGGGCACTTCAGGAGTACACAAAGAAGAGGGTTGGCAATCTGGCCTCAAACCCAACCTGGATGGTACTCCTGCACTGCAGAGCAATCAGAGGTCTAGAAGAAGCAGGCAAAAGGTCTTGTTAGAAAGGGGTGAGGGGCCCACCTTACACTGAAAAGGTAAATTTTGACTCTACAAGGTAGTTTCCGAATATTTGAGAGATTTTCCCCTCATAGGAAACAACAGAGCAGTGTCTAAAAACAATAAAGGAAATTTTTCCCGCTGTCTGAGACACTGTACAATGTCACAAGGCTTTCATGTTGCGATTTATGAAGCTGTACCTCCAGTGAAACCTTTTTAATGTACGCTGAAAATGCCATGTACTAGCAGCAGCTATTCAACCACTGTACAAAGTTACACATGCATCCTTCCCTTCCATGTAGCCACAGTCACTAGCTGCAATTCAACGGGCTATGAGTAAGGAGGAAAAAAATCTCCATTATACTAGCCAGAGATATTTCTTGAATGTGAACCTACTTTATCAATTAATATATTTAACATACAAATACTGGTGTGTTTGCAGTCTCACAAATAACATAAGGGATTTAAATTTTGAAAGTGTTTTGCAGGATTTTGCACCTGAAGCCTGCAGTATTTGAAAACACGATCAAGTTGTGCCTTGCAGCAGACTATAGTCTAGTAACATCGAGAGGACAGACTTAAAATAAGCATCTACATCATTTTTCACAGTACACAGTGCCACAATGCATCTGCTTAAAAACAAATACATGTTTGCAGTGAAACATTTCAACAAATCACAGAACTCAGCAGCAAAGTAGTTAAACATTTATGATTTGATTTTATCTCAGCTTGGAATGTCGCTGGAGTGTCCCACTTCTAACAACTGTTTGCTAAGTTAAGGCTTTAGTGTTTACACAGTGCTGAATGAAGCAGCCTGGTCACCAGATGTGAATGCTTCCTTAGACTAGAGCTTTCAATCAGATCACGGTCCTAATGGTCCCTGCTCCAACCTTCTTCCTCAGGACGTCCACCAGCCTTTCCAACCTGAGAGGGGGCAGGGGAGAGGGAGAGGGGAGAAAAAAAAGGAAGCTAACGTTAGGAATGTTCTGGCTGAAAGAGACAGTGTTTGCACTGAACCAAGCTGTCCTGGTGGTGGTCACGCTCAGAAACAAAGCACTACTGTAAAAGACAGACATTAAGGGAAAATGCAGACAACTTACGGACAACTTTTTAACCTACAACGCAATCCATTTGCAGTCAGTGATACATATCAACTCACTTTTCTTTTGTAGTACATGTACTATCTGAGGTCCCCATAAGGCATTAACGCAAAACCCTGTGCAGCAATCCTGTGGCACATATACACTTCGGTGTAAGCAGGACACTCCATTCTTGCACTTTTTAAAATACAAGTAGTCCATGGCTCTTGTTAAATGTTACACTTAGCTGTCGTTTCCCCTCAAAAAATACCTTGTCTGCTATCCAACAGATACTTTTATTGTACAGTTTTTAAATTTATGCCTAAAACCCCACGTGTTTTATGTAAAAAATTTTTTCAAAATACTCAACGGCCCAAGTTTCTGAGGATGTGGACGATGATATTTTGAAGGTGGCCCATATGATGATTATGTCGACACAACTACAGAAAAATTAAGTCTAAATAAGTAGGACAGAAAGCTGCCCAATTATCTCTTAGTATTAAGGCACAGGCTATAAGCATGTCCAGCATCTCACTGACTTAATTTGTTCTTTCCTTCTGTTAAAGTATGTAGGCAAATGCAAAGGGCTAAATTTGTTCAGGGTTTTCCATTTGCACACATTTATCTTCAGCTCACCGGTAATCATGAATTCAAGCTATTTCTTCAATTTATCTTTATTTTATGGAATCCTTCAATGAAAGCCCCCCCCCCAATAAGCTAACTATATAAAAGCAGACACTGTGTGTAGTAGAACACTTTTAGAACCTTGTCCAGCATATTAGACACACAGTTTCCATAATGGATAAAAAGAGTTGCAGGTTCAAATAGCTGTATTCACTGTTGCAAAGTTGACCATTTTTTCTTATCTGTAAAGACAGGGTTGCCTTTTTAAAAATATATTATACGACACGAGGAATGCAGATAGGAAATAAAAATAACACAGCGTTATCAAAACTGCAAAATTCATTTTATCTCATGGATGTATTAGTAACTTCAGTGCAGGAAAACTAGCTAACACGTCTTGGATTTATTGCCACAAGTCATGACTAACGCACACGGTACGTATTGAAACACTCTTGTTTTCCAGGAACCACCAAGCACCATGAAGCTACACCTTTCATTGTACTCACCAGGTGACTTAATTCCTGAAACGAGATTAAGAATTCACCACCCTAATGTAATCATCAGACACCAGGAAATGTATGTGGAAAGTTCAGCTGGTTCTAGCTGTTTCACAGGGACTCTAAAGGTGTGAAAGCACAGGTGAAAAACTATTGCTTAGCTACTCTTCTCCCTTCAGTTTTCCATGTATCGTTTTTCCTACATAGTGCATTTTTCCTGGTTTTGTAACATACATCTACTGCACTTCTTCGTCTTTATGGAGGCAGCACCCAGACAGGCATAACCCAGTGCAGTCAGTCCATGCAAGTATGAAGTCAGCACTTTCACAAGTTATTTGCTCCTGAAAATTTTCTCAGAGTGGCTAAATCAATGTTTTTTGGGTTCTAAGGGTTTTAGCTGAGTTACTGATAGGTCATAGTTTCCTCAGCCTCTTACTGAGAAGTTTCTCTGTTAAATCAGTTGTTAGTCCATGTGCAACTTCAGAAAGCAACGGCAGATCAGTCCTCACTTTTAACAGCATGTATGTTCAGAAGCATTGCGGCTTTCTCAGCCACTTTGACTATCACTGGAGGTCTCTCTCTCACTCTAACACCCTCTCTAATGTGCTTCAGAGACATAAAGCACAGAAGAAACATTTCAAACTGTCAGGACAAACAGAAAGTTTGGGCTGCCAATTGTTTTCTGGGCGACAGCAGAAAAGCAGTAAAATCTGAGATCACGGCTTATTTAAATCACTGTTCAGTTAAAAAGAAATACCGCGTGCCTTGTACGAGTGGGGGGAAAATGACTTCAATAATTGAGGTTTCGTTTGGGGAGATGTAGGTTGGAGGTCATTGCTTATACACTGTCCTGCAATTGGGCTTAGATGTGCACCACTCTGTGACCAAGCAATGACACTGCACACCAGAGCAGACAAGTTAGCGAAGAGCTGCCCATGTTTGAAGAGAAATACCACTGGGATGAAAGTAGCTGTCTTCTGTTTAACCTTGAAACTGTCAGGCTTCATTGAAAATAATGAGGCTTAACAATCATAGCTTCTGCTTTTCAAATGAATGATGACTGAAATCATCAAAATGAGGTATCCCGCACCAAACACAAACCGTGCAGGGCTTATTTGCCTTTTGTTTCAGTCGTGTGTGGATTTGCAAATTTATTTACTCTTTATTAGAAGAAAGAAAAAAAAAAGCAGCAGGGGATTAAGAAACCATACCTTTGAAAGAGATTTAAACAATAATGTAAAAGAGAAACTGTAACAGCTATTTATAAGATAAAATAACAGAGGGCAAAATTCACCCCTACACAGACACAAGACCCAATATACCGCTGAAATCCCACTTAAGCCTACAAAATAAAGCTATGGGCTGAATCGGTGGTTAATAACTCTTGATACAGGCCTCAGGGGGCTTTTCGGAACGATAATCCCGGACTCTTTGTTCACCAAGGGCCCAACTCTGCCATCCCGACTCACACTAAGCAACATTTTTCTTTGTGAGTAAGAAAAGGCAGCTAACAAGGCCGTTTGTGTCAATGAGGTACTACCTGCAAGGGGTGAGGGTGGCAAAACCGCCCCTGGTCGATAAGGCTCTGTACCCAGCCCGGCGGGATGCTGCAGGCAGCTCCTTTTGGAGGCTGAGCATTTTCATCTGTGGTAAATTGAAGGAATAATCTTATACCTCAAGATCAAAGGTAACTTAAATATCTAAACGGATGAATGGGAGGTGCTGGGAACTACCCTAAAAGTCTCGGTGTTTGTGGAGTTTTATTCAAAATACAGGAGACACTGACCTGAAGAAAGAGGCTTTTATTACTTTGTGCAATCATGATGTACCTGCCACTATAACCTCACCATATTTTACTTAACTGAAAGCAGTACTGACTATGTTTGACCGTATACTCAGACACAGATTTAACAAACGACATTTGTCTTTTTGCTTGTGAAGGAAACAGTCCTCATAGTGTAAATTAAATGCACAATATGACACTATCTTCTCCTGAGACGTAAGAGAGACACTCACTGAATTTGCATTTCATGAAGCAACCAAACAAGTCATTCAAGAAGAAAGTATTTCAGCTGGTGTTTTCGGTCAGACAGAAGAATGACATGGTGGGCAACTCAGCTGCAGCGCTGAAGGTCCAAATATGCAAGGACAGACAGACACGTTTAGGAATGTTCAACAAAGCCTCTTAAGGTCTCACTCCTCATTCTCACAGATTTCAATGTCTTGCTTAGAGATTTTAGAAAATCCTAGTAGGTGACCTTCGCTATTTCTTGGTACTTCAATAATTCTAGAAAATCTGTCCCTTAACAAATAAATTTTCTTAGTAAATGCCACTTCAGCATTCTCTACACAATTACTCTGTGTGTGCATGCAAAATGAGTACAAAATGGCATATGCAATATAGGAACAAAATATGTATTCAGATGGATAGGTACAACTTTGGTTTTATATATACTGACTTGTACATACCCAAAGTAGAGGAGTCTTGTGTTTTTTGGGATAGATAGAATTTGCATCCATGAAAAGCACAAAGATGAGAGCTAGAAATATTCTTTATCTACACTACCTATTTCTTTAGTGCTTAGCTCAGTGCTTCCATGAAATGGATAAATAAAAAACCCCACAAATTAGGAAAGGGACATCTGGCCGATCATTATTTTTAAGTTAGCAAAAGATGTAACATTGTGAAGAGTCTTGAATTGCAGTGCCTTCATTCTTCCTCAATACAAATTTGGAATTAATCAGGCAAATCTGTGTTTTAATACAGAAATAAAAAGATTTCCTTGAGGGGCTTACTGCTGTGATATTACCAGTTTGAATATGTACTTTTGAAAGTGTTGCTAAGCTTAAGAAGGTCCTCATCTTCAGAGGAATGCTACCTAAACAAGAACGTTGCTAGGTGTGTCTTCCCCGCGACAAATTCTCAACCATTCTCAACGCCTCTTCCAGTTATTCCAAATTGTCTTCTCTTATCACCTATGCATACATGTGACAGAATGCCTGTATGGAGTGTATGTTGTTATATGAAGTGTTCTTATGTAGCTCCTGATCTGTCTGACAATCTGATTTGATTTTTAGCAAAGCCTCACAGAGCTTTACTCCCTTGAGTATAAATAATTTTGGTTTTAGAATCAGTCTTCATAAAGCAGACTTAAAACCCTCACTGACAGAGAAGTTTGTTCCAGGAGCCCGGAAGCTGGACGTATAGTTGCAAAAATGTTATGTACTGGTCTCCACTGCTGACTCTTAGGTGCATTTTTGGCTTGCTCTCCTCTTTCACGTACCCTGCTGAAGAAGTCTTGCTCTAAACTGTCGCTTGGGATCAGTAAAGTCTGCAACTGAGTGAATCCACATAGATCAGTACATCCTCCCACACTGCTCCATCTCCGGCCAAAGGAACTCACCCCAAAGGAGAGCAGTGGCCTTTATCCACAAGTTCTGAATATGACAGAGTTATACAGTCACAGAGTGACCTTCCAGGGCATCATGCCCCAGAAATAGCCAAAATGGATACCCAACTGAAAGAAAAGGGCATCCTTCAAGTAGCCTATGTCCTAATCTGCAAAGCAATATATAGACTAGCCGAAAACAATAGCTTCTACCTGCAGATGGAGGAGTTAAGTGATAAAAACAAAACCCTGCTGGATTTTGAAATGCTATATAAAGGCTTATAAACCTAAACTATAACCCTTGGTTATCTTTCCAGTAGATAAGATTAGGCTCAGGCTATGAAGATGGCCTTACTTGCATGATTTCTGGCTTCTTGTGGAATGTGTTTTGCTGACACTCATTCCCATTAGAAACCAAGCATTTGAAAATATATTAGGTAAATAAAATGCATTGGACAAGAGCATTACAAGCAGTTTAGCAGTAGAGCTCAGGGAATAACTGACTGTTCGGTGAGTGGTCATACAAACAAATTCACTCAATTTCACCTCAGAATAAAAAAAAATCCTTTCCTTTCCTTTTCCTCTCCTTTCCTTCAGTCTTCCTCTGGGATACATTTCATCAAATCCATAATGGAGTGCTCATTTTCAGGCATTTTCTGTAAAAGTCAAGGAAACAAATGACACAGAGAAGAGAGGCTGCAGTGATACCAGTCTCACGTAGAAACCAGTCACTTGGATAGGATCATTTGCTCAAGAGGCTGGAGGAGACTGGTTCAGCTCTGTTATCTGTATGGGGAAACTGGACTCCAGCTGCTTCCCTCTCAGGGGAGCAGCACTGTGCTAACATCGGGTGCTGGTGTGGCTTGTCCTCAGTTTCAAATGTTGAGGCTGCTCCGACTGAATAAAACGCTTAAATATTCACTGGATCAAAGCCTGGAATGTAAGGGTATGACCTCGCAGCGAGTGGCCCATCTACCATGCTACAGAGGCATCGCACTCTTACCTCTGGGTGGTTCAGTGAATCTTTAATTATTCTTACTCTTCAATTCAGGTATTACTTTTGCCACCTCAAAAGCCTGCCTTTTGAACAATAATAATTTTTGATCGACTCACTAAAAAACATTGCTGGTTGCATTTAACCGTCATACACCAGTCGGTAACAATTGCCTCACAAATCATCATAGTGGTAGAGACTACCCGTGGTTCAGATGCACCAGGCTGCCGCTCTCTACTTAACAAAGTTCCCTCTGCATGTTTTGGCTGGGAGACTGGGCGCCTTTCTAAACGACACGCTGGAGTTCAGCAGTGGTTTTGAACCTGATGCAGGAATTATCGAGTAAAATTCAGTGCCCTGTGTTAGACAGGTGGCTGGACTGACCGGTATTAATGCTCCTTTCTGGTCTTAAAACACAAGTCTTAGAGACTGATTTAGCAGCATCAGCAAGCTCTAAACCGTGGTAGACCACAGTGTTGAATCTAATCACTCCAGGCACCGCCGCCAATTCCTGCCTGCCCAACACTGTTTGTAATGTCACTCCAAAAAGTACGTTCCATTAAACTTACAGGCCTTAAATTTGGCAGGGCAAACCATTCTGCCTCTGAAAAGCACTGTCACAAAACAAGCATTCCTATTAAATCCCTTTCAGCGTCTTCTCAACCCAAAAGAGTAATTCTGTATATGATTAAACTTAGAAGTAAATACAGCCAGTTGGGCTCCTGACAGCAGACATATTTCAAAATAAACCTGGCTTACACAGGCCTTGGCTAAAATATTAAGCCTTTATCTGTGGTCCACAATAACTAATCTTGTCAAATTGTTTGCTCTCTACCTTCTGTTTGGAAGATTATGAGCAAGCTCACCATTACTATTCACCTTGTGCCATCACTAGCAGCAGGAAAAGTGAGCGGTAAACACAGTTGGTCTATTTTGACAGCATTTCACCCTACTTTGCATTGATGTAGATTGCTGCACAGTCCAGGATAATACAGAATCAGGACTTTGCATCTATGCTGGATTTAATGCCACCTTGTGAAAGGTATTGCTCCTTTCCTTTCGAATGCTTTCTCAGGACAGTACATACTGATTGCCTAAAATAAATGAGCTTATGAGAAAGAAAAATAAAACCTGCAACCACTATGTTATAACCTCATCTGTGTTTCAGAGATCTGCAACATGTTTATCAATTAGATGAGGCAGAGACTCTTACTATTGGATGGACCATGCATATCTGAGCATGTGACTGATATTAAAGAGCTAAAAATTTAACAATAATTGAAATAGAGGATATATTGGCATATGATGGTCAAATGGTACCGATCAGATTATTTAATCAGATCACAGAACTTCACCTAATTACTCCTGCTTCAGTCTAACAGTTTATATGCAAATTTTATGTATTTTACTACTTCTATTTGTGCAAGAAAACCCTTTTATATACCTCGTTCCATAAGCTTGAATTACTTTTAGCACTGACAGTTTCTGTTTCCACCCATTTGGGGTCACAGGTGCTCTCTTTTTTAGGAGAAATCTTGACATTGAAGTCTACTCCTTACAGTGACAGCATTTCCACAAACTTTGTGCTGACATGAATAGGTGAGGGTCCCCTGGATTTTCTTTCCAAATCCTTCCTGGAAGTCTCTGTCATCTGCTTAGGAAAAGCTAGCAGATTTACCTTAAGCTAACATATCGTTCCTAAAGAACACATTTTTTCACAGTATTTATTCATTTGAAGAGGGAAAAACATTACTTCCTATCGACTCCTGATGAACAGTCATTCTGCCTGTTGGTAATGATGTTGGGTATCGTTAGAGTGCCATGAATCACAGGCAACCTTATTCTGTCTCTGAACTGTTTCCCACCTTCTTCTTGAGAGCAATACTACCTCAGAAAAGCAATTATTCTTGGCTTTGAATGCTCATAAGACGAATGGATGATCAGAATTTTTATGTACAGTGTTCGAAAGGCAGACATCAGGTCTGTTTTGCATTATGTGTATTTTCATGTGGCAAAACAGCATGCAGAGAAGTGAAATGACTTGCTGAAGCTCAACGGACCAAGAAAACTGAAAAGACCCACAAACTTTTCCTGTTTAATTTTATGTGTAAGTAGTCTTGAGCTGAAGCAGGTAAAAGTATATGCATAAATACCTGAAGAATTAGAACCTAAATTGTTGGGTACAGAGCCCATCTCTCTCAGCTTCTCCATCCGTGCTCTGGACCGTGTCAACTGGTAACAACCAGCCAGTTCTCTTATTCTATATCCAGCTGAGATGTATTTCAGGAGATGGAAAAAGGATCTACCTTTTAGAGGATTTTGTTTTGTTCTAAATCCCTCTTCAGGAATATTTAAAAGCAATGTCAAAAATTGATTACCTACAACAAATATTATTTCAAACCTCCCCAAAACAAACAGACAGGATTCTTCACGAAATGCAGGACCAGCAGACTGATTCGCATTTAAGGATCTGTAGAGAATGGGGTTACTAAGAGACTCTAAACTTTAAAAGTATCAGTCTGAAACCACCACGTTGCACCTTTCTACATGTTTCAAACAAGCCTTCCTTGTAAGGCCAGGTCTCAACCTCTCAGCTGCCTATTCCAAGCCAGTTCCACCCCTTTTGGGCATGTTCTGGTCAAGTCTTGTTTACAATGAGTTTGTAAAATCGCAAATACCGAGGTACTACTCAGGCTGTTTCCCAAGTACATCCCATCAAAGCACAACTTTGGCAGACTCCTCTTGATATCGTAAACAATAAAGACAACATGAGCTTTTTTTCTTGATTCCACAAATATTTTACAAAACCCAATGCAGACTTGCTGGCTCTAGACAGCTCCCACCCTTGTGACCAAGAGTAATCTGGAGCTTGTGGAGAGAAAATTCCTTCCTATAAACCATCATTAAATCCCTCCACTTTACATTAAACCCAATCATTTTTACATAGGTTTGATATATTTCAATAGATTTGCCTTCCTGGCATAACTGATGGGATATCACCCAAGCTGGAATGTCTTCTACGGTATTACTGAGAAATCAAGTAACAATGGAAACGGTTTTCGATGCATTTAATTAAGCTCCCACTTGTGATAAATCCTTCGTAACGTGCTCAGACTGGTAGGTGAACTCTTCACCCTTCCAGTGTGATCCAGTGGTGCCCACAGACTTCTCCTGGTTTCAGGGCAACTCACACTTAGTCATACTTCTGAAAGGTATTTCTAGAAAAAATAAGAGCAGTCTTCCCTCAGTAGTGGACTAACAAAAAAATCCATGGGTGAAACATCTACTCCTCCTCTTAATGTTTCCAATATATTATAGATAGATGTCAACATGAAGCTTGTCTATTACGGTGATGTTGTGATGGCATCCCCTATGCAGGGATAAACCCAGAAAAGATGCCTAACTGCTCACTTACACACAAAAAAGGGGCTTTAAGAATCATAGAATGGTTTAGGTTGGAAAGGACCTTGAAGATCATCGAGTTCCAACCCCCTTGCCATAGGCAGGGACACCTCCCACTAGACCAGGTTGCCCAAGGCCACATCCAGCCTGGCCTTGAACACCTCCAGGGACGGGGCCTCACCAGCCTCTCTGGGCAACCTGTTCCAGTGCCTTACCACCCTCAAAGTGAAAAATTTCTTCCTAATGTTTAATCTAAACCTGCCCTCTTCCAGTTTAAAGCCATTCCATTTGAGACTTAGCATCACAGACGAAAGTGTCTTCTACCCATGTGTAGTGCTCCTTAAAATACTTCATAGGCTTTTTACTAAGTTATCAGCCATTTAAGGCCATTAAGGTAAAAACAAGCCTTCCCACTTCTAAGCTTCAGTAACCTTTCTCCAGTAGCCGGCAGACAGACTGTCTCCAACTGTCTCCTCCACAATTCTAGCAAGACAATTCACATGAGATTTTGTTTTACTGGCCTTCTGGGCCTACTTTGCTCCATGTTCCTGCCATCCGACTGGGAATGAGCTTCTGCTCCTGGGAGGTGAGTGAATTCCTGAGCAAGGCTGACACAGGAGAGAAGCAGTGGACCTTCAGCTCGTTTTGAGGACAGCTTTAATTCTTCCGAACTAGTGAGCTTGCAGACTCAGGCCTTGGTGGCAATTCTGCCTGGTAGTAACATGAATGGGACTGATTGTAGGAGAAAAACCTTTTAATCTCTGCTGATAAACGCACAAAAATTTGTCTTTACATCAAGATTCACAAAATTCTTCAAAAGCATAGAGTAAAATATTTTCTCAGTGTTTGAAATCAGAGAGTGAAACATGTTTTGTGTTGAGTTTGCCACTTGGGATATCCCTTTTATCAGATGTAGATGTTCATCTATTACATCCTTCAAATAATTCATATGATTATCTTATCAAATAAAAGATTGAGGTGATTGAGATGGATATATTATGAGGCACAGAATAAAATGCTAAGTATATTAATTTTATTATACACCTCTCCAATACCTCCAATGTCTTCCACTCAAAGGCTGAATTCTGATACTTTGTATGGGCAAAAATTCCACAATCTGACGCTGAAAGGATAAAATTTGGTCCTAAAGATTTACGCCTTCCAACAACCCAGTGTTTAGATCTATATCCTTATACCCACATTACATCCAGCAAAAATGTACAACGGGAAAGCCGAGCTACTTGCCAATAAAATGGTGGCAATGACAGAATTAAAGCTTTTGTTAGCTCTCATGCATACAAACATAATTGATGCTGCCTTTCTACAAAATATTGTTAAAAAAATTAAAAGCCTTATGGTAAAATCTGACTATTAATTAATGACTCAGTATTATATTAGAAACATGAACTGTAACTTTCTCCTTGGAGAACTAGCCCCTGCTTCAGTAAAGGTACACGTAATTTTAAGTGTAATTTTTACACTTAATTTTAATGGAAAAATTTAAATGATTTCAGATTTGCTTAAAATTAAATACCTCGCCGGCCTAGTCAGTTATTTCTATTTGTTGCTGTAAAGAACTGTTCCAGCAATTCTCTAAAAGATACGTAACTCAGAAGCTTCAGAAAGTCTGGGGTTTCTTGTTGAGCTTCTGCACATACATTTACAGTATTCAATCTTTTGCATATGTTAAGAAACAGTATGAGTATTAACAGAAAGAACCGCAAATTTATTTTTATTCCTTCAGCCAAGCCACAAATAAATGACTCTTGCAAACAAACCAAATACTATTTAGTAACGGCAATGTAAATGCCATGGACTTATTTTATTTGGATATAAAATATTAAAGTAAATTATTATTTGCTGTGACACTCATTTTATCGTCTTGGAAAAAAAGCAAGTCAGAAGAAGTTTTCTCACTGTTCTTCAAGGAGCACTCAATCTGCTTTTCAAAGTTATTTAATAGTTTGTCATAGAATTGTTAACTATAAGCTTACAAATACTGTGTCAGCATGCTTCTTCCTATTGGGCAAACAACTTCAAAATCTAATTTGTTTGTGTTATTGGTCTTACTAAATATTAGTCTTTGCAAGTCTGGTTTACGCCACTGATGTTAACTATGCCAACATTCTGATTATGTTCTGAAGTATTCCACAACAAGCTGATATTATACAATACAAGCCCAAGAGCTAGCTGATCCAGTTTACTGAGCATACTTAGTGTATTTTGCTACTGATAAATCAATAAAACCATGTTGTAATCTACAAACTTCCATCTCTGTGAAGCAGCTATAAGCAAACTGTAAATGAACACACAGGTCAAAAACTGGGATGCTGTGATTATGTTGACTCTGAAAACATTTGACTCTCATAGAATACATTTCAGTGGTTGAGAGAATGAAGTTTCAGCGCCGCTTATATTTTTGTGAAAGGCTGAGATGATAAATATTCAAATGATGATAAATATTTGTGTTTATATTGTAACTACCCATACTTTAAGAAAACAGTATCTGCGCTGCAATCCACAATTTACAGAGGTTAAGTAAATGTAAACCATAGCTACACAAAGAAAATAAATACTTGACTCGGACTGTATGCTCAGTTTTGCATTCTTCATCCATGTGAAACTCCCTGCAGCCAATGGATATCTCGGGTGTGCAAGGAATGCAGGAAAGGCTTATCTGTCATTCCCTTTGGTTGGCATTTTTGTCTTCGTTCTGTTAAGTACACCACTGAACGTAATCCTGGCATCGATCATAAACTGTCAGATGCTAAAGGCCTCAATGTAATTTATGACACCCAAAATATCCATGAGAATGGTATCCCATAGTCTGCTCTGGCAATGTCACACATTGTAACTGTACGAGACTTTTGGTACTGATACCACAAACTGCTGTATTAAGGGCCGTCTTCAAATGAAAACGAGATGTCAAAAGATACTATGAATCATTAGTACTACAAAGGGTCTCAGCTGCAGTGACTCTGAACATCACCAAATCTGTCTTTTTGGGACTCTGGCACCGAGAATGGGATCTGCAGCTCCACGTGTGCTCTGCACTCGTGCATTCCTCCTCCAGACTGCACAGAGAGCACGGCAGCACCTTGGGATGGGATTTGCAACAACTAGTTTAAGGAGAAGGGCGCTCCTCAACTAGCCAAATAGGTTTTTTTTGTTCTTTTATTTTTTTTAAACCTCAGGCCCTTAGTTTAAGTGTCTTGCTCCAAGCTGTCCGGAGGTCCTGAAGCTGCCCTTCTCTAAAACTAATGTGAGGCCACTTGTTTCTTCTAAGGTGACAAAGATAACAGCAGTGCTACCACTCCTCCTTTTGAAAACAAGTATAAAAGATTACACCGACTATTGGCTAGAGCATTCAGCCAAGCTAAGGAAAACTTGGTTTTAACCCACATCTGCCACTTCTCAGGAGAGCTGTACACTCCAGGGCTGAAAAGTCTTCTCTACTTCTCTTTCTGAAGCTATGAATTTCTACAGAAGAAACATCTGAAATGTTATTAGACCTGAAGGTGTGATTCTGTGGGTGGTGATGAAGGGTGCTCACCTCGAAAATAGGAGATGGGTGTTCTGATACTGGCTTTGTATTTACGTTCAACAGGCATTGGATAAAACTGAGAAAAAGCCCAAAAGGAAAGTGTCAGAACCAGGTCTCACTTCTCAGAGGTGAATAGCCTACTCGCTGTTCTCCGATCCGAGAATCCTGCATTATTTTCTGTTATGTGGTCCTACTTCAAGGCAAGGAATAGAGAGCATCCAGACCAAATCTGTGTGGGTAAAACACCCCCCTGAGATACAGAGGATCTGAACCAGGATCTCCTCAGACGGAGAAGGAAACTCAGCTCTGTTCTGCCGCACCCCAGAGGAGTACCCCCACTCCCAAACAACCACTTGGAAAATCAGGGTGCGGGGGCACAGATGCCAAAGAAGCTTTTGAAAGAAAACATCTGAGGTCCCGCTGCTCTGCATGGATCTTGGTGCAACCACTGTACATCCCTGGTTCAGCACGTGCTTCCCCATTAGGGTCTCCAAGGAATCCAGGCAGAAAAGCCAAAAAGACGATTGTTTTGTATTTTTTCAGTCAGAAGATTTCTGCTTATGCTAACCCAGGTCCTCTCTTCTTTGGGCCGGGAAGTTATCAGTATTAGAGGTACTAAGTTATCAGGCACTCCCTCCATCACAGCCTGCAAATTTTACCTGGACTGTCACATGGAGTACGCAATTCAAAAATTGGTAAGTGAAGTGTCATCCAATAAAGACAATATAATCCAATGCAGAAAATACAGTTCATTACAGCTTTGCATGAATAATAAAGTAGCCTCACAAAGGGAAACAAGATCTGCCTAGTGATACAGAAACATGGTATACCTACAACAGTCCAGAGAATATGCCAGCAGTGACTGAATTTGTTCAGCTCACCTTAGATTTGAATACTAGTTCAAAATTTTATTTCCTCCAGACCCAGAAAAGTGATTTCACTCTATATGTTGAATTTCTCTGAGGCTGCACACATCCTCACTGGCTTAGTCAATTCTTTTATTATAACAAACAGGTATTTCTACAAGACTTTTTAATTCATCATTTCACGATGCATATTAGTGCAGTCTGCAGGGAATTTTTCTGAGAGGAGTCACTGGCGTTAGCACAGAATTCCAAGTATTTAAATAAATTCTGACCCTACTATGTACTGCTTGCTGTTAGATCACACATGACTTTCTTCACACATTTCCATTAGTCTTAATTCCTCACTAAATTCCTAGAGCAGGCTACTTCCAAGACTATTACCCCTAAATCCGATAAATTCACATTGCCTGTTATTGCTACCCTAGTTAATGGTAATATTTTAATATATGATATGATGTGATTGTTACTGGATTTTGTTTTTTAGACTCTCTCGTGTTCCTATTCATGTCTTGCATGCCAAAGAAACTTTGCATCAGCTCTGCTGCACTCTGCAGAATTCTTCAGGGTATGTGGTGGTTTTGCGTGTCTGGGAATCTTCCATCTGGCTAGTGTGGGTTTCCTAAACACCATAAAACCCCGCCTGTGGAGATTGTGTATCTCTTATGGGCCCTGTGGAGCTTATAATCTGCTTTTAATCATTGCACGAGGCAGCCAACACATCAGTCCTCATCAAGCAGTTTTTTCCATATTGAAACTCCTTTAATAACTTTTGATCCAGTTCTGAAAGTCCAGAACCATCGCTAATTGTCGTTGGTATCTTAGACTGCTACAAGAGTTGTCTTTCTCAGCTCCCCATTTCCTTCCCTACAAAATCGCATAACCATTGACTTCTGTGGCTCGCTATAGCAAGTAAAAGATTCTTAGCACTTTGCCCTCCCTCAATCGCCTTTTGAATGTACCCACCAGCATCTGCTTCTCAGCAAACTACAGGTCATATCCTTAACTGGGACAAATGAACGCAACCTGGTGCGACCGAGCTAAGCTAATTTGCTGTAACTAAGAAACTAGCTCTACGTCTACATTCTTCAACAAGTCACCAGAACTTACTTTACTTTTCAAAATGCCAGCACCAATTAAATTATTCCCTATACGATATTAAAAGATTACCAACTATTCGGTCCCAGCAGAACTTCACAGCAGCAGGCAGCACAGTGGTTTTCATTAAAAGCAAAATCACTTTTGACATCTGCTAAATTATTTACTGACACAAATCAGTGAAACTATTAATATCTATGAAGCTGTACTCCTACCCTCCCGTAGTTAACGTGTTGATCTGACACTCATCAGAATACAGTTTTCTAAGTAAAAAAAAAAGCAGTCTAGTTTTATAGGGAAGTGTGAACATCTAAATGTAACATCTTAATAAAGGAAGACATTAAATTCTATTTATTATTTTGAAATACGAAAGTTAAAGAAATGTATCTCTAAAATTTTAAATAAAGCCAGCCAAATTATCTGACATTTGGCGGTTCCTCCAAAACAAACAGCTTTAAGTCCCAGTGAATGTAAAACTTGTTTCTTTTGTGCAGTGCTTCTGCCTGCAATTTCTAATTAACCAGCTCCATTCTTATCTACAAGGAATGACTGAAAGCTTACAAGCTACAATGTATACTTCAACTAAATATATGTAGGTATGATTTTAAAAGGGAGATGATAACTAGTTAACAACATTTGCATGTTGCAAAGAGGCTCAATTAGTATAATAATTCAGAAATCTTGCTTTTAGCCTGTTCCCTGCATAGCTGTGCTGTACTGAATACAATCTGCACACTAAAGATATCATGTTTGCAGTTAAAAATCTCCAGAGACTTTAGACCCATACATAAAGATACTTATTTCACTCTTTTCTGAGACACTGACCTGTATCCTCATTTCAAAATGAACACCACATCTTTATGTTATTAAATCTTTGTTTTGATCTATTAGTATTCACCAAAGTGCCATTTTATACAGCCCGGCACTGAATAGGCAAGGCTGGAGGTAACCATCTGCAGCTTTAGAGTCTGCGTTTGAATTGATGAAAAGAGCTTTGTGTTTTCATTGCCAAGTTTGATTCTTCCAGTCATTAGACATTCCCCTCAGATCGCATCAATGAAGCGGACTCTCTTACACCCATGTGTTAAATTCTCTTCTCCTCATGGTTTCCTTTGCCAGCTATACTCCAGAAAGACTACTGGGTCTTAGCCACATTCTTCTCACAGCTGTGTTAAAAAAGAGCATCAGAGCGTCTTCCCAAAATCCATATGTGTATCTGGTCAGTCCCCTGTCGGAGGGTCACCTCACATTGTGGTGTGATTATTCAAATATTCATTCTTGTTCTTCAACTGCACTGCTTGGATAATTCTGGGAAAGATTAGACCCTCCAGCCAGCACTGGAGAACGTCTTGGACGTTGACGTGAAGCGCACACAGCTCCCGCACTCGGAAGGCAGATTAGTTTTACGTGCAGAAGAGGGGAACTCTAACCATTTAATAAATGCTTGCTCCTTATTTCTTTCCATTTTTGTATTCTTTTCAACTGTGTCAAATGCTGGTAAGGACTCTTTGTTTTTGTTGTGTCATCGATCGACTTATTTATCAGCATCAGCTAAAGAACAAAACTAAGTGAGCAACTACGAAAGCAGAGAAAGCATGTTCAGAAATGCTGGAGGGAAATCCAGGACTGCTCAAAAAAACGGTGTGTTCCAGTAACAATGAAAGTTAGGTGGCCAAAAAATCATACATTAAGAGGTAAAGCAAATGTTTTTAACGGTAGTATTTCTTTTATGAGAGATAGTAATTTCCTTTGATAAAACTATCTGCTTATTAAGAAGATTGCTTAATTTTCTTTTGTGTTCAATTCACTCAAGTATTTTATCCAAATCTGTAACTCTCCTGACATCCTCCTTAAAAGAAAAAAAAAACAAAATAAAAAGGAAAGGTGTTTTTTATAAACAGTGAAGGACAAATGAGGTTAAGACTTTCTGTTTTACATCACATATACTTGCTTTGTTCATAGTAAGCACTACCTTGACAAAGTGCATAAGCAGCGTATTTCTCACCATTTATGCTTATTTTCATACTTGTATATTTTAGCATTGCACCATTACTTGGTGGATTTGTGTTTACTTTTAGAGGATTACATAGAAATTCTACGCGCGTACCCTCCACCGCCACCTTACAGAGCTATGTGAGTGTGCAAGTGCGACTGTGCCCACACGCAGAGAGCTGCGCTTTAGCGAGCTAGAATCACTAAACTGTGAGAAGAAATAGAAGCCCTCAATACAAAAATTGCATTAAAATTCATTCCAGTTGCAAAGCTTTAGCGGAAAAATAGAACATTTACTGGAAAAAAAAACCTCACATCAAAAGTGGCCTCAACCTTTACTGATAATTGGCTAATATTGATTTGGTATTACATTATAACCTCCTCTGATCTCACTGACATCAGTAGCCACTCCTCAATCCCAGAGGTTCCAGCAGGAAGGACAGTTTTAAAATGTCTTGCTTCCTCTGCTGGCAGAGGCATTAATTAATTCACAGGCTTTTCCAGCCACCTTCTCCAGGTCAGCCCCATTTCCCTGCTGGGGCCACACCAGCTGGCTCCTGGCTTCTCCGGCAGGACAAACTTGCTGGGGGCCTGTGGCGCCGAGCCAACGCTCCTGGTGAATTCTGCGCCACTGTCCTAATTCTTTGTTTGTAACCAGGAATTAGAAACATTAATGAAATATCGAAAATTATGGTCACAGCCATTCTACAGATTATAGGTTAAAAACATTAAGTATCGCGCAGGTCATCATAATTTCCTATTGAACAAATATGTACTGTGTTATGTGTGTGTATACATGTATTTATTTACACATACCACACCGTTAAAATGTGTATTTGCTTTATAAACTAGAATAGCGGTCTCTTAAAAGTCTAATGTGTATCTTTTTAATGTTTCAAAATCAAAATAGATTCAAACAAATGCTGCTAAGTCTGTGCGGTCACTTTGTGAGCATCAACATTTTCTGCTTCCCACCACCAGCCCTGCTAGCATGGTGGATCCCAATCATCTTCACAGGCAAAAGCACACAGTCGCAATTTCTATCTCACACGGCAGTGAGCCCATGTGAGATTTCACCCTACTTCAGTATAAACAGAATTTTACTATACCCACGTTCTCTATAAGCAGATTCCAATATATCCCCCTTCTGGTTCACAGCTGCTGTTTCATGTGGGATGGGATCCAGAAATTTTTTAGATGCTTTGTGTCCTGACGGAAAACACGGGACCACTATTCTGACTTAGATCTTACGTTTAGAAAGCAACAATTGCAGGTGGGTACACAAATGGCTGACACAACGGCAATGCCGTGGAGAAATTACATCTCTATTTCAAGCTCTCTATATGATGCTGAATGCAAACACTGAAGTTTTTAAAAATATTAAAAAATTCTTTAGCGTTGTCAAAGAACAGACTAGCAAAGGCACAGTGAACACCAGTAAATTAGGAGGTATGAAGATACAAAGCACACCCTTTTTCAACATTATTTTAATTGTTCTAATTATATTCTTTCTTAGTGAAGCTCATAATTCTTTTCCTCTTCTGATTTTTAACTGTTGCTACATTATTCAGGTATTTTACTGAATAATACTGAGAAACTACTTTATATAGCTGCTAAAAATACCTCGTATGTCAGAATTCAATTTTACTTGAGCATTTAAAAGAAGTCAGGAAAACAGATGTTTTAGAACCCTATTTAGGCTATGAATCGTAGTGTCGCATTTCAAATTACAATAAGCATCCTCTTAGGAAAGTGCTAATAATTAATACTACTGTAATTAATACCAAGAAGCCTTTCCGTTGACAGGTTTATAAATTGTCAGTTCCTTTTTGAAATGTAGAATATCCTACATCTCCGAAATAAAAAGCTAAGCTAACAAATGAGTTCCTGCCTAATTGCCAAACACTGATTTGTATGAAGCGGTTGAGGTTACAAAGAAATTGGGAATTCTCAGCCCGGTTTCCCTGCTGATGAGTACGAACTGTCTGTGTAGCTCTCCCAGAGGTGTCAGAGGAATCTCTATAGTGTCACACAAGGGTTCTTAGCTCAAAGTAAACACACTTTCCACAAACTCAGCTGCTTAATCTGTTTGCAGGTTGAATTATAAGATGGGGGTGGATGACTCCGGGTGCTGGGAAGACGCACAGAGCATTTCCACAGTTTCTTGGTAAAAAGGGCATGCTATTGTCATCAAAAGACTTCACCCAATTGTTTAATTTTCCTATAGGCTCAGTGGTCTGATCTTAGCGATAATGAAAACTAACCTGACCAAAATTTTCCCAAGTAGCTGAGCATGTTAAATTGCCTAAATTCTTTTCACTATAGCAGTACCTCACCACCACTTTAATTCAGGTTGTGGCTGCACTTCTACTCTAGCCACCCTGGTTACACGGGATTAAACAAGACTGTTTCACTAAAAAAAAACCAAAACCAAAACCAAAACCAAAACCAAAACACAATCGGCACTTAAATATCTATGGTTAGTAAATGCTTATAAATAAAATGAAATGAAAGAGCAGCTTTAAACAATGTACAGAAAGGTTTAGCCCATATTCTCTTTAACATGCTGTAACTATTTTGCACAGGTTTGTTTTTATCAAGCATGCACCTGCTGAAGTTTCAAATATATCTAAGCGTTCAGTATAAAGATTGGAATGATTCTCAAACAACCACTGGAGGTTTTAAAGAGATGACTGAAAATATGTATTTTCATATATATATATCTTAACTATATTTTATGTAGTTACAAATAAATTAAAACCACAAGAACACTATTTCTTTATTTTTTTAATAGGAGAACTCAGCATGTATTTTTTTTAAACAGGAAGAACTCTCGTTAGGTCCTTGCAATATATTACAAGCCAATTTCTGGCTACTCTGGAAATATGCTGCAGACATTAAAGTGGAAGACAAATATGGACTGACAGGAAAATTTGCATCAGTTCAGCACTGACCGCCGTGGAAGGGTGTGAGAGGGCTATTTTGCAGCTGACGATAAAATGCAGAGATGAGAAGTGCCAGACTGTGAAGAGGCTCTGCATACACATTTGCCCATGTCCCAGCAATCAGACTTTGGAAAGCTTATATGATAATAATAACAATTGCGACAATAAGGACTTCAGTAGAGATGAACTTCAGGTTTTGGAGTTCAGTAACCTTTTAACAAGGAATCTTATGATGGGAAAGAGAATACAATCCCTGTTCAGTGACTCAGAGATTTGCTGTTGTTTTCAGTGAGATTTTGAAGCCACCCCTAAACAATCCCATCAGCATTTACCATGGTGTGAAATTTGTCAGATGCATAACAGACCAAAAATGAGAACCTTAATATTCTACCATGCAATTATAAAGGCAAATACTCTGTTGCCATAGGATTGCCGTGGGTAAAAAGACAGTGAAAACCATTCATAGGAGATGGAAACACTTTCTCTGTGCGTTACACATGTAGAAAGCAGTTTCCATAACAGTAAAGACAGGCATGCTGACTTGCGTAATACTATAAAACTTAAAATGATTGGTGTCACACTGAGTCAGTAACGAGCTGAACAGCCAAAAAAGAAGGAATCGTTCTAAAGGAACTTTTCTGAGTAACACCACACTTTCAATCATAGACAAAATACCAGAAGAAATAATGTTTCATTTGGTTTTCAACTACAATTTTTCTTGAAAGAAAGTGAGTGACTTACTTCTGAACTTTTTCATTGGCCTCCTGTGAAGCCTCCAGGGCTTTCTGGAGCTTCAGCTCTGTGTCCTTTTGCTCTGACCGAGCTTGCTGCAGCTGAGCTGCCAGATCTTCAATCTGGCGATAGGTAAGGGTCACAACACCTTCCCTGCCTTGCGGTCCACCTTCAGAAGTACCAAAAGTGCAGTTTAGCTGGTCCTTCAGACTCTTTCCTTCAGACAAAGATTTGTATAAGCTGGGAAAACAAAATCATACACGTTATTAAGTTTCAGTGTAAGGCTGAGCTGCAAGAATACTACACTCAGTTTAATTAATATTTTTAATATGATCATAGATGGATCCACACGCACTAATATAGAAACAAGTTTTATTTCAGAAGCGACAGAGAACAAAAAGAACAATCCCTTTCCACAAGGCTATTCTGCAAGTATGTAACAACAATCAGAATTTTAAAAAGTCAAAAACCTGTTCAACAAAAGCTTAAAAGGTAGTATTTTTCAGCTGTAGTATTTTCCTGA
Organism: Anarhynchus alexandrinus; assembly: GCA_008711295.1. NCBI lineage: Eukaryota > Metazoa > Chordata > Aves > Charadriiformes > Charadriidae > Anarhynchus > Anarhynchus alexandrinus. Next base: position 4,200,591 of record VUYV01000001.1, read on the forward strand.
TCACCTTTGAGCTGCAGCAAAAAGTTGTTAGTGTGATTTACATTTAGCTGAATTGATCAGTGTAAGTTCCTGAAGTGTTATTAACTCATGTTACACCGGACTCTCTTTTAGCAAGCAGACTCACCAACTACAGGGGGTTTATTTGCAAAATTGCATTTTTTTCAATATAATGAAAAGAATAAAAATGCTACAATGTAAAAATTAATATCATTAAATCAGCAGGATAACTTAGAAATATGAACGATTTGCACAGGCTAACCAATTCTAAAGGCCCTTGGTGAACATTTTTGTGAGAGGAAACCTAAACTATTTCTTGATGATCATTTAAGTAAGCTAGTAACACCTGTACCAGAATATATTGTGTCTTAAATAGCCTCTCTGTAGTTGACAGAGATAGGTTACCTGCCCGCATCAGGGTTTTAGCACAGGACATTTCAATATCTGTAGTGTCCTCTGCCATAATTTCTTGCAAGGTCCTTTCTGACCCACTGTTTTGGCATTACTCAGGCAAAAAGTAGACATGTTCACCATCTATTTCACACTGAAGTGCCGTGGATGGGTATTCAATCCATTCAGTTTTATACGTGATTTTGAGGTGTATTCATAGAGATAGCAAATCACAGAGCACAAAATTAATACTCTGCCATTGTACAAACCAGAATACAGTACTACATGTTTTGTATTTGTGTGCCAGAAAGTTCTGGACAAATCAAAAAGGAGATCAGAAATTAAAAATGAAATTGAATAGGGTCTTAAGGCAATAGATTCATGAAGCTAAAAGAAATAAATATGCTTGGATCAGTTAACAATAGCTATGGAGAACAAGCAAAAAGAAAGATATTAAACAGACAGGTTACCTATAAATAATGAGAAGAAATTGAAAAAAGGAGAATAAAGAAGATGATGGGGCATCAGGTAAAAAAAATCTCAATGAAGCCTGTTGAATATGGAATTATTTCCCAAGGAATCAGCAGGTAGCCAGCTGCTCGAGTTATTAAGGTGCAATGGTATAAATCACATTAAGAGCTGATCAGTAGGGGAGGAGCCTGCACCAGCAAGCTCTCCGTGGAAGTAGCAATGATTGCTTCCCATCTCTTCATAGCCATAATTCATTGGTGAATTTTACACCAGGCAAAAATGACACTGGTAGTAGAAGAAATTCATCAATGACATTGATAACAAAAGTGGTGGCAACAGGGTGAGTGGTGTTTTCAGATAAACAATTGAAGTAATTTTAAAACAACTTCATGAATGTCAGAAGCTGTTGCTGTATTGATGAATATGACTTAGGACCGTTCCTCTGACTAATGACCATGAAAATATCAAATATTATTTCTGTGTGGATTTCTAGTAGCAGTGCAGACTGATTACAATACTCAAGACATAGTCTGCATGACAGCTGCTAGTATGCAACAGCATATTTTCTTCCTTACCAGTTTATTAAGGTGTTTGTATGGAAAACACCCTTCATTCCAACAGCCCATAGAGGAAAACAGTATAGAAACTAAAATATAATACCCATGGACAAGCAAAATGTGGATGAACTAATAGAAATCCAGAAGCTAAAAGGTCAGAGTGTTGATATGTCATTACGCCTGCTACCTGCAGTTGTCTGAAAATAATGTGAAGAACCTTTTCAATTAAATGAAGACATATTGAAAATATAAATATTTATAAAGGGACATTAAAATCCCTAGAACAGACTCATTAAAATAAAATTACTTCAACAGTTGCACATAAAATTTACTGACTGAAGTTCCACTATGGTCGACCATTGATCACCATGGAAAAATACAAAGGTATGCAAATAATGCTGAAAGCAGGTTACCGAAACACCACTGCTGCCTGCTTCTTAAACACCTGGCACAAGATTAAAAGAAAAAAAAACACAGATGAGAAGCTAAACTGTTCAGTGAATGTATGGGTCCCTGATTAAAAAAAAAAAAAAAGAGGATAGCCTAAATAGTCTAACTTGTTCACAGAGCAGCTGAGAGGTTTTTTTACAGAACAAATGAAAAATATAGTCATTAATTTAGATTCTAAAATACTGGCCCTGTCTGGCTACGACTAGGTTCCTTCTCAAGGAGTGGCCATGAACAATACAGTATGTGATATACCATTACATGTTTTAACTCATAATGATTGCATCTGAATGATAATAGATTCTGACATATATATTTTGTAGCCAGTATGATTCCTCCAGATAAAGGCACTGTAGTTCATAGATCTTTTAAACTTTTTTTTTCAAAAGCACGCAATTGCCAGACTTCCATCAATATGTGCTTTGATAAAATATGTTTATGTAGTCCCTTTTGATACTTATTAATTTGAAATTCCTTCATTAACGTCCCAAAGATTATCAAAGAATATTGATGCTATAAATAAAAAATAAAGGCGAGTTCTAGGCCTGAAGAAAGGGTCCCAGAAGCATTCAAACAGTCTCTTGATTTAAGAAATTCACGTTCTTTATAGTCAGCCTTTTGCTTTACTATGGCAGCACAGCCCCTTTCTTGCTTGGATCTGAGAGCATCAAGAGCCCACCTTAACTGTGCCCAGGCAGAAGAAAAGGGGACACAAGATGATGTGACTTATGCAGCTCCTGCAGAGACAGCAAGAGGTTTCCTCAGCCCCCAAAGTCAGAGCAGCTTCAAGCCTGCTAAAAAATTTCTCCAGTTGTAACTGCTCCCAGAGGGACTTGACTTTGGCTGAAAATCAACTGTATGAAGTGCTGCTCTTATAACACTTCTCTCCTGCCAGGCATACTTTTGCTGCAAGGTGGGAAATTACTTTCCACCTGAAGCAATTACTGAACAACACAGAGAAACCTTCTACCTAAAAGAAGTAAAAAAAAACACATCAAAAACCTAACATTCCCTATCCATCCCCTCCCTCCTCCCCCATCCCAGTGATAAACATAACTAACGTTCCCAAAGGCATGTAGGTCTGACCTTGGTTTTCACCACAAATGTTTCTGACACTCAAGTTCTGGAGACCTCTCAGACCTCAGTCTGCACTCAGGATGGCTTTGAAGAGGGTCCCTTCATACCGCTGAGTGCACTCAAGGGCCAGGCAGCACTGATACCTTGAAAATACTACCTCAAAGGTGCTCTTAGGGAACACCGCAATAAGACAATATTAAAAAAAAGCCCATAAGACCTGGAAGGACTTTGACATTTTGCTGTAAAGCAGAGGATATAAAATGGTCAAGTTTGCATTACATGTGAGTCAGGAGCCTGACAGCTGGTAGGCTGGTAACTAGATGGCATTGCCCTACCATAGACAAATATTTTACTAGCCTTCCTCCCTCTGCAATTACACGAGTTAAGAGGACTCTGTTTTCTCTTCAGTACAACCACCCAAACATCTCCCACCAATTTAACTGAAAACAGCAGCTGTGTTAGACTTCGTGGCGCACAGGCCACGGACCACGTTATAACAGTTGTGCATGTTGCATATAGCGCAGAGTATGCTCTTTGCACTGTCACAGCCCATCACAGAGTGTTGCTCTCTCGTGCGTGGTGTACCCACGCATTCTTAGTCTAGGATGAGCTCAGGCATCCTCTTTATTTTATATTCTCTCACCAAACTCAATGATAAGCACTTGTTGAACAGGGCCCACCACTGATTTTCTTCTCTGTGGTGGTTGGTGATATAACCTCAGGATTTTACAGGATAACACGTTGACAGATTAGCGCTGATCATGCATGTCCATACTGTCCAAACTCAATTACTTGTGAATAGGGATCTACAATGAGCAGTAGGTTGAGCTTCAGCCTTCTCTCCTGAAACAATCTAGAGAAAACTGAGACCTGTACATGTGTCCAAACAGTCTGGACACTAGATGATTCAAGCACAGGTTTGTTATCTACAGTGAAAGCTTGAACTGACTATCATCCATCTTAGAACTTCCATTTTTCAACAAATACAAATTAAATGCCTCTAGCAAACACATTTTTCCTCCTTGGGCCTCAGTCTCCTCATCTTTAAAAAGGAGCAACCACAATACTACCTTTGCAAGGCACTCTGAGCTTCACTACTGAAAAAAGACCCATTGCTGTTGAAAGAGCTGTTAGATGCAGCGCAGTTTGAATTTAGGACAAAAAAAAAAACCCAGATGGTCTTTGGATGACACCAAGCAGCAAACATATTCTTTTGGGCCTCATTTTCACTCTCCAGGACCACTGCAGTTCCCACACCATTCTCCTGTGACTAGCTTGGGAGAGGTAGTAAGGACACAGGACATGTGATGAACTTCCTTGAAGTGGAAGGACTGCTGAGACATGTTCTCAAAAAGAAACAATTGGAAACCATACCCCCATTACAAACCCTTCATTTACAGAGTTGCACAGTAATCAAATGTCTCCAGTTCACGCAGTCACTGGGTAAATTGCTCAGACAGCACAGCCTCACATGACACGACATCCAGCACCACCCATCATTCCTCACATTCACCACACCATCAAATGGTCCAGGATCCCCACAGAAATAGTTTCTGGATTAATAATGTTTGGTTGAAACAGAGCAAAACATACACAATACTGATGAGTAGAAAGAAGTGATTTTGAGATTTTTGCAGCTGTGGTACTATGCTCTTCAGCTAGATCCACAGACCCACAGTTAATAGCTTCTAGCTAAGAAATGCACCTGGATGATGCACCTAGAGCTGAGGTTTCTGTTATCTCTAATTGATTAATTAGAGTCTGGAAGATGATAACTTAGCATTAGCTTTTTTCACACATAATCAGCTCTCAGATACAGTGCATCTGAGTTTACAGAAGAGACTACTGTAGATTTTATGCTTTAATCCTGAGTATTACTTGATACATGTTAACATTAATTACACATCTTCACGGTTCCACAGTGTACCTGTGTTAATTGCAAGACACAGATTCACAGGCTCTCAAATTTCTTCAGCGAATGTGTTTTCAATACAACAGCAACTATTGTGGAGACTCTTCACAGTTTTACTAGACTACATGTTATTCCTAGAACCAAGCTTGCCGTAAAATGTTCCTGTCATGCTTTGACAGGGAATTGGCTGTATTAGCATATTCTAGCCTAAGCATTCATGGAGTGCAGCTACCAAGCCCTGAAAGCTTGCTTCTAACTAAGTAAAATTAATCCGAAAGTTTAAAAATAATTTTATTTTGTATGGCGTTTACTTTATCATACTAGAAGTTACAGGAAAAAATTTTGCTATCTTGTATCTGTTCTTTATTGCCAATTCATATGCTTTGGCCATTCTTAAATATTTGCCAATGGCTTTAGTTAACAAAATAACTTTAACTTAGTATTTGTAATACTGTAGTTATTCCCTACAGTAATAGATTGTTTAGGTAACACTGCAAATACAGAGGGAACCTTATCTATTAATCGAAGACAGAACTGGCATCAAGTCATCAAGAGTGACCTCAGTATTTGAATATAAAGGATGCTTAAGAGGGTGCCAGCAGCTCCACGTTTTACCGTGTATCACAAACCCCCAGCCGCTTTCCCCGGGGAGCGTGAGCATCGTGGCCGGGGCAGCGCAGATCCCAGCCACTTTCCCCGGGAAGTGTGAGCATCACGGCCGGGGCAGTGCAGATCCTGGCTCAGCTGCGGGCAGCAGGCAGCGAGGAGGGGCACAAACCGCCTCAAAGACAAGAGGCATTTTCACCTTCCCAGTCCCCGGGCTGAACTGGCGGCCCCTGCGCCTCTCTGCTTGCTGCTGGAGGCCACTGGGTTGACATGGATCACTGAAGGGGTGTGTACGGGGGTGGTGTAGAGCCAGCGACTCTGGCTTCGGGCCAGCAGGGAAATTGCCGATGTCAGGGATTTGCAGAAACACAAACTTGGTGGAAAAGAGACAGGGGATCTTGTCCTAAAGGTCATAGTGGTTTATTTTTTATAATTTGAGTATGTTTCTGGCAACATCAGTTTTAAGAACTGTGAATCTTTTTCCTCAAAGCTAAACTTAATTAAGAAAGCAGTAACTGTGGTTGGGCACTAAAATATACCACCTAAAAGAGGTAGAAAATAGACGCAGTAGGTNTTTTCCTCCTTGGGCCTCAGTCTCCTCATCTTTAAAAAGGAGCAACCACAATACTACCTTTGCAAGGCACTCTGAGCTTCACTACTGAAAAAAGACCCATTGCTGTTGAAAGAGCTGTTAGATGCAGCGCAGTTTGAATTTAGGACAAAAAAAAAAACCCAGAAGGTCTTTGGAAGACACCAAGCAGCAAAAATATTCTT
>VUYV01000001.1:4206946-4260663 GCA_008711295.1 Anarhynchus alexandrinus
TGAGATTTTTGCAGCTGTGGTACTATGCTCTTCAGCTAGATCCACAGACCCACAGTTAATAGCTTCTAGCTAAGAAATGCACCTGGATGATGCACCTAGAGCTGAGGTTTCTGTTATCTCTAATTGATTAATTAGAGTCTGGAAGATGATAACTTAGCATTAGCTTTTTTCACACATAATCAGCTCTCAGATACAGTGCATCTGAGTTTACAGAAGAGACTACTGTAGATTTTATGCTTTAATCCTGAGTATTACTTGATACATGTTAACATTAATTACACATCTTCACGGTTCCACAGTGTACCTGTGTTAATTGCAAGACACAGATTCACAGGCTCTCAAATTTCTTCAGCGAATGTGTTTTCAATACAACAGCAACTATTGTGGAGACTCTTCACAGTTTTACTAGACTACATGTTATTCCTAGAACCAAGCTTGCCGTAAAATGTTCCTGTCATGCTTTGACAGGGAATTGGCTGTATTAGCATATTCTAGCCTAAGCATTCATGGAGTGCAGCTACCAAGCCCTGAAAGCTTGCTTCTAACTAAGTAAAATTAATCCGAAAGTTTAAAAATAATTTTATTTTGTATGGCGTTTACTTTATCATACTAGAAGTTACAGGAAAAAATTTTGCTATCTTGTATCTGTTCTTTATTGCCAATTCATATGCTTTGGCCATTCTTAAATATTTGCCAATGGCTTTAGTTAACAAAATAACTTTAACTTAGTATTTGTAATACTGTAGTTATTCCCTACAGTAATAGATTGTTTAGGTAACACTGCAAATACAGAGGGAACCTTATCTATTAATCGAAGACAGAACTGGCATCAAGTCATCAAGAGTGACCTCAGTATTTGAATATAAAGGATGCTTAAGAGGGTGCCAGCAGCTCCACGTTTTACCGTGTATCACAAACCCCCAGCCGCTTTCCCCGGGGAGCGTGAGCATCGTGGCCGGGGCAGCGCAGATCCCAGCCACTTTCCCCGGGAAGTGTGAGCATCGTGGCCGGGGCAGCGCAGATCCCAGCCACTTTCCCCGGGAAGTGTGAGCATCACGGCCGGGGCAGTGCAGATCCTGGCTCAGCTGCGGGCAGCAGGCAGCGAGGAGGGGCACAAACCGCCTCAAAGACAAGAGGCATTTTCACCTTCCCAGTCCCCGGGCTGAACTGGCGGCCCCTGCGCCTCTCTGCTTGCTGCTGGAGGCCACTGGGTTGACATGGATCACTGAAGGGGTGTGTACGGGGGTGGTGTAGAGCCAGCGACTCTGGCTTCGGGCCAGCAGGGAAATTGCCGATGTCAGGGATTTGCAGAAACACAAACTTGGTGGAAAAGAGACAGGGGATCTTGTCCTAAAGGTCATAGCGGTTTATTTTTTATAATTTGAGTATGTTTCTGGCAACATCAGTTTTAAGAACTGTGAATCTTTTTCCTCAAAGCTAAACTTAATTAAGAAAGCAGTAACTGTGGTTGGGCACTAAAATATACCACCTAAAAGAGGTAGAAAATAGACGCAGTAGGTATTACTTTTTTCCTTTTTCCTTTCCTTTGTTCTGAACACCGTCTCTTACATGGAACCCGGGGTATTATGGCATAGATGAACATCAGGCCTTCTGAGCAGGCGTTTCAGGATCAGGTCCTACAGCTCCACACATCCACCTACCAACCTGGTCTGGACTGCAACCCCTTCAGCTCCCATGGACCTGGCAGTACACAGCAAATCGCTGGCTTGAACCTTTACTCTCCAAAATGCCAACCACGGAAATCTTTCCTGATGACAAAGAATGTGCACATTCAAGGGTCAGGCGTTTCTGCTAGGAGCCTTAAATGATGTCCCCCGTCACCGTAGTTTGAATTTAGATTTGCCTGCATAACTAACAAAATCTAATAGAGATTTCTTTGTTGGAAATTATGCATGAAGTTAAGGCTAATTTGGTTTGTGCTTTTAGTTTCCTTTGCAGCTCCTCACTGGTAAGGATAATGGCTTCTGACTTCCATTTTACGCGAGTGACCTGCACACCGACAATTTTATTTGAAATGAACAAAACCCTTCTGCAAAAAGTACTAATACTAGCGAATCACCTCTTGTATTAGATAAACTGCAACAATTCAGATGAAACAAATAAGAAACCTGACCCTGAAAACTGAAAGTCAGTGAAGTGTCCACTCAGTGCAAAGGGGTACTTCATATATACATCCATATATACATCTACATAAAACAAATCTGGTAGTACTGAGATGTATCATAACGCAGGCATCAGAATCACCTGAAAACAAGCTCAATGTAATGACTATGTGCTGTTGACTTTTATTTTTGTCTCCAGGGAATAGTGTTTACTTTGCTTTAAAATTTATATGAGTCATTTTGTTATGTGCCTTTTTTTAATTAGTCTGAAGGAAACAGTCATTTGAGAAAGAGAGCGGAAATCAATTCTGATTCGATACCGATAGCTACTGTGCGATGTAAACTGTGTGTTCTTTCTAATTAAATGTAAACATGTGCAGTTCTAAAGTCCAACAGTGATGACAACAACTACTAGAAAGGATTGCTTAAGCCCTGGTCAACTGATTCTTGTGAACCTTTTGTTCATACCGTAGGTGAGCTTGTGCAATCTGTCGCAGGGTGAACGCCAGTTGTAACTGACTTTATTTTAGGTCATCTTCAGAGAAAAGACTTGACAAGAATGTGGAGCGCTCTGTAATACCTCCAGTTACCCATTAACTATGTCCTTCTGATAGCTAATCAATAGCATTGCATGGAGCCAAACACACCGCACTGAACTGCCCCTCTTCCAAAAGCCAAGTCTTGGTAAATATTTAATGGCAGTAAAGGTGTTTTGAGTCTTATCAATCTGATATGTTAAAGAACTCTTGAAAGAAACTTTATCTTGCTTCTCTCTGCATAAATAATTTGTTCAGTTACAATTTTAGTCTTATGCAAAAGCACTTAATTTAATGATCTAATGCTTTTAAATCAAGGCTTTGGACAGAGAAAATGCAGTTTCAATCCACATGTCACAAAATAAAGAAAAATCAAAGTTTATTTCCTTGATAAAATGCCAACAAGAAATATACATCAAGGAACCCAGCCCTTTATACTGTAGTAGTAAATACTGCGCCAGACTTGCTCAAAACCTGTTATACAAGTGCACATTTGAGATTTTCTTACAAGGCTTCAGTTTCTGCAAAATTCTTAGCTCTCACTCACATCAAGATGGCGTAGGATTTTTAGCCTCTTTTCACCACGGAAAAAAAACGACTCTAAAATAGTTACACCAAGATCCAGAGACTTTTTGTTCCCATACAGTGAATATATATTCCCATCTTCAAGTGGGTATATTGTCAGCTAATGAGTTTCATTAAGCGTTTTTCTGTGCAAAACAGCTTGTCTAGATCACTAAACTTTTATCCTGATCCTTTAACAACTAGTGCGTGTACACGCTGCTACAGCCAGGTAGGATCCAAACGTCTCCTTAGACTTAGGCTTATTCCATGCCTCTGTGCTAATGTCACAGGACGGAGGAGGCTCCTGACCTCCTCCTCCAACACAGTATTCCAGCCTTCTCTGCATGGTCCAACTCCAGTATGAGCCTAAGTATTTTGAAGAAACTGATTTAGCAGTGGATCCAAGCTTTTTCTTGGAAAATAATCCGGGAATAAAACATTGATAGTGTTTCAGTTTCCAAAATGTGAATCACCGTAAATGTTTTCCCAGAAGTATAAGCATTATTTTTTTCCCCAGTGTTTAAATGGCCTCTTTAGTGCTCTCGATGCCATTCAATAGATTTCAAAAATAAAGATCACGGGAATAATTCCCAAACACTGGCACAGATAAACTGAACAGCCTGGAGTTTTCAAATCACTATTAATTGGCTCTGATGACAACAGTATTAATTAAAATCATAAAGGCATATAAATCAATCAAGCAGTAAAGCGCATGGCACCATTCGGGAATGACCGGCTGAAGAAAGCCTGTTACTAATAACCCCAGAAAATATCTTGTACTTAATACAATGTTATCTTTATAAATCAGACATGATCGTGAATTTTATGGCTGTCCTGATTTGCTGTTGTGATTGCTTGGCTTAACTCCCCCACTGAACCAGAAAAGCAAGAGACGAAGCTGTCTTGGACCCAGGGCTGGAAGCCAGCCCTGCCTTCCAGCATGGCCAGGAACATCCAGCTGAGTAGATGGAAGAGCAGAGTCCCTCCAGGAGAAGGCAATTAAAAGAAATACAAAGAATGGAAACGTGTTTCAAAGACGGAATAACCAAATACATATGGAATTTGAGAGAGGGATGATCTCATGGATGAGCTGAGTAGTGCTAAAGCTAGAAACCCTCAGTGTGAGTGACCCGGGAAGGGAATTCACGTGGGGCTCTGCCCTCTTGTCATTCCTTTGTTGCTGAATGATTCAGCTGGTTAAAAATCTTTGAGTGACTTTAAAAAAAAAAAATCACAACACCATGTTTTTTAATTTGGGGCTATTTCCCCCCTTGTCACTGGAAAATAAAACAGAGTATTTGAACAGTTTTGTCTGATTTTTCTCAAAGATGTTACTGAAATATATTAAGCAACTTTGACCAAAGGTAAACAAGGTGTCCTGCGCTCCAGCACATGCCCAGCTGTTGTCACCACTATGCCAAGAAGTGAGGTACACAGAGGAACTCCAGGTGAGTGTGTCTAGCACATGGTTTCCCCGCTTTCTTGGTACTGTGCACAGCCACACGTGCCACTCCGAAATGGCGAGTGAGTCACTAGGAGAACTGCATGTGCTGCAGTTGGAAAACCTTCCTCCAGACTAGTACGGACGCCCGTAATGTCTCATTTAAAGCTATCGTGCCTTCTCCCATACAAAAATGCAGTTGGTTTAGGGATTGCTATGCAGATATACACTTAGCAAGTCACCTCCTGAAAGTCATGTAGATGACACAATGGCAACGTATCGCTACTCAGTAAGCCATGTCTCACCTAGTTGCTGCTGCCAAACCCTTATTCATATAAATCATACAGCTCCTTGGACAGCCAAGCGCTATGAAACAAGGCAGTTAAAATGATGGCTTAAATGATAAAGGGAACGCCTGGGAAATTTAATATAGGGGAAGTCTGCTTCCCTATTGTACCAATGCTTACTGAAGCAACTGGGCAGACTTGTCTGGGCCATTCTCCTTAATGCGAAACAAGGACGCATGCTGGGGGAATGATTTAGTGGATTGGGGATCAGAGCTCTGTCTTGAATTCCCTCTTCTATTTCACATCTTCTGTGTGGTACTGAACAAGTCACAACATGCAAACCTCAGCCTGCCATGCTGAAACTGGGAGTAAAGTGCCTTTCCCTTGCTTATTGTCTTCCTTAAATTCTAAGCTTTGGGGGCCCAGGATTGCTTCTTATTACCTACGTGCGCCATCTCTGGAAACCTGAGGCCCTGATCTTGGTTCAGGTCTCAGTGCAAATTATTATTCATGGGAAGATACAGAAGAGCTAATTAACAGTATGCGTGTGTTGGCAACGCACATCAGCCTGGTTAACCTCAGAAGACAGATCCAGGTTTGGGACCTTTAGAGAAAAAACACAACAGTTTCTCACAAGGAGGCAGTTTCTGCCTCCCCATTGCTGGTTCAGCCACCATTGCCACCATGGGGTGCAGGCGGTGATAGCAGCCCCCCGTGTTTGGTGAGCTGCTGGGAGCTCAAGACCCCTGTTACCTGAGAAGATAGATATTCTTGGCTTCCTTTCAGACAAAAGGGGCAATCAGCCTGATATGGCCTACCGACTGGAAGCCAAACCACCCAACTTACATGCCTCTTGAGAAGTGAGAGATTAGACTGGCGGCTGCTGGAGAAAAATCAGTGGAGAGAGAGCTCCAAAGAGTAGGGCTTGGAAAGTGGCTGAAAACAGACGCTGAATTGATTTCTGTATTCTAAAACTTTTAAATCAACTTCCCTTACCTCTCTTTTCTTTTACACTCATGACTTTTGACCACTCGGCTATTAAAATCAAATCTGTTAAAGAGTAATCTTAGCACTTTAATTTAGCCTGAACAAAGAGGAAAACAACAGTTTTAACTTCATGAAGCAGTAGTGCACAAGAAAAACTGCAGCTTTTTCTTTTTACCAGCATATCATTTCTTCATAACCAGCAGGTAAAAGCAAAATACTGTAGCAGGAAATGTATTGGTTGCACTGAACCAAAGAATTAATTATTTTCTCAGGACCTGACAAGGAAGCTGAATGACTATGAAAGCTCTTGTGAAATCCAGCCAACAGTGGATATCTAGCCAACTGTTCAATACCTTATTTATTTTTTGAACAGGACAAGATAATTATTAGTATGAATACTGCCTGCTGTGCTTATACACACTCAACCGATATTATACTCTACTCTGATAGGAGCTGTAACATTGCTTAAGAGGGAGAACTGAATTCCTACACCAGGATAGTCCTCATTCTACTGTCACAACTGTAGAAGTATAATAATATATGACTCTCTTGGTAAAGACAGTAGGGTAGAAGAGCTAAATAGTATTTCTGTATCTCCATCAAAGACCTTAGGATGGAAGTCTAGACTCTGTATTATTCCCTTTTACAGAATATGATTGAAACAAACAGAATGTGATGTTAGACGAGCCTGGATAACATTAAGACCCTGCATAGCTCAGAAGCAAAAGAAAAATTAATCAGATAATATGAACCTTGTAACCTATACTTCTTTCCACTCCTTTGGGTAAGGGACAAATTCACAGCACTTCTTCCTCTTTGGTGAAAGCTCCTCCCAGTTCAATCTTCTTTAATGATAGTGGAAGTCAATAGCATATTTCCCACTGAGGACCAGGAGAAAGCCTAGTATAGAATGCCTTGAATTTATTAGTATCAAGAAGCTAAAGGCTGTGGCCAACAAGAGGTGCTTACACTGTTCTGGGTGTCTAGTACAACTAAATACTTCCTGGAAATCTTACTGCTTCCTCCTGATCTCTGGGAATGGAAGACCAGAAGGGAAAGAATGCAAGAAAAAATTGCTTTATACATCCAAAAAGAGGGCCAAGAAGAAAAAGTTCCTTCAAGAGTAAAAAGAAACAATAAAGAATCTAGATATTTGAAATTTTGACCTTAACCTTGCTTGCCTTAATGACCATGGGATAGGTATGACACAAATCCTTCAGGGTAAATTTTGAATGCAATGTAAAGAGTTTTCACCTTAATGAGCTATGTAAGATCAGAACCTACGAATCAAGCCTATGATATGCCCCTAAGTTATTTTTTCATGGACAGTGGGTGAGCGGATGTCATTCCTCTGTTTAATCAGGAGTTAAAGCGTGTACAGTAATTCCTTATTTTCACAATATTCCTTCTGACAAAGATAACAACCATAAGAATGGTTCCCAGCTGGCTAAACCTGACATACAGGTTTTGTTAATAAAAAAATGCATGACTTAATTAATGAAACGGATCTATTAAGACTGTCCCCCAATCTACCACAGTGGCCCCACCTACAGCTGAACTTCACATGACCTATCTTATGCAAAAAGAATTGTAATAACTTGCACTGGAAGCTGTTATAGAGGAAAGGTTGCCATGAAGAAAAAACTATGACTCAGAAATGCATACAATGCCCCTAGAGGAGAAAGCTTAGTATTTTCACTTTTACTCAATGTTTTCTTTTACAGTGAATAATTGAAACGATTTTGCTAAACTGTGTAAAATTATTTCATCAAGAGTAATTACATTTGATCTATTAGCACCTGATACTATCTATTGTTTAAATTGCTTGCATTCAATCCATGAGTAATGTCAACAGTATTAACGTCCATTATGGAAGCATTAGTTGAGTAAAAATCATTTTTAAGTGTTCGACATTCTTGTAACCTTCCTCCAGCATAATGTTCAAAAGAAATATCATTATACCAACCTCTTCTGGGATTTTTTTAAGGGCATGTCTTTACTTAAGTCTGCAAACTGGGGGTCTTTACACTCACAAACAATTTACCTGTTTTGTTCTGGCAAGCATAAATCTGTAGCAATCTACTCATTTTACATTCTTCTCTGTTCCCGTCTGGCTGTCCCACACTAAATGGCTATCCACATTCACCTCCATCAACTTTGGCAGGCTCAACACCTCCTTCGCTAAACCAGTTTTTTCCCCCCAGTCATAAAGAGCTGCACTGTTACAAACAGAAAGAAGGAACTCTGCAACATTTCTACAACAAAGTTATACACATACCCATTGATTTCACCAAAACTGCACCCCCTCCCCCCCAACCTGAACTAATACAACAACTGGACTTACCTACCTGGAAAGCAGATACTTTTTTGCTCTCTTGCAGCCTCATCCTTATTTCAAAGGTTTCCAAATTCTTGCTGCCTTTTAGCAGAGGAAATATTACGAACTGTTTGAGATTACATTCTCACTCAAAGTGATGAATGCCACAGTCTTCTCCAGAATAAAAAGCTACTTTTTCTCCTTGGAATAGTAACTTTACAGTAATTTAGAGGAAGCCGGAGAAACAGTTGGTCATTAAACATTAAATGTATTAATGGGGCACTCACAGTGCATGGTTTGTCTGGAAAACGCAGTTCTGTACATGCATTTCAGAAGGACTGCTGCAATACAATAGCTACTGTGATAAATTTATGTTTAGCCCACTTAACATTTAGCAGAATCTAATAAGGAAAACTTAAATCAATGTATTTTCCAAAAAAATGCATGAGTAGCACTATTCACATCTTAGAGCTAGGGGAATCGAGAGGCAAAGAAAAAACATTCCAAAAGAGGCCCTTTATTTCCACTCCCCAAATGGAGACCTTTAGGACTTGGTGTTTACAAGTTTCAGGGACTTGCAACTCCAGATGAAAACAATGACAAATCAGAATATTCAAAGCGGGAGCCCCCAAGCACTTTAGCAGCATGTAAAAATCATCCACTTCTCCAGACTCATGTTGCTCTTGAAGTTCTGCTCAATCCTCTGGAAACCTCAGACCTGAGTATATGGATGGAGCATTCAGCAGCACTTTCTTGTTACATGGCATTATTGGAAATGGAGCTTCTGCAGACCTCAGAAAAATGATCCAAAAAAGAAGTGACACAGGCAATGTAGGATGTTGCCTTGTTTAATAAAATGTCATTCCCTGGAGTAGAGGGAAAAATGATTACTATGAAGTCTGGCACCTTAGGAGATATAAAGAGAGACATAATTCCTAAGGAGAGAAATTCTGCCTGCTCCCAAGACACTGTGAATCTGTTCTTTAGAGTTTCCTTTCCTAGTTCTAGTTCTTCGTGATCTATTGAACCTTAAAATCGTAACACTTTGATGAAGGCTTTGTGGAGCTCCTTACCCTGAAGTTCTGACTCATTTAGGTTATCAGGTCAGCTTCCTAAATTTTAGGAGGCAGAACAGCAACAGAGATAAAGTAACAGGACCACTTCAGAACACAAATTAATGGGAGAACTCTCGAGTCCAATGTAAATATATCTGTTTATAAGGAACTCCAGAAATGGAGACACTAAGAGAAAGAGGCATGTTCACTACATCCTGAGCTTTTAGTGCAGACCTTTTTCTTATGTGGCCTACTCTGGGGAAAACAAGGTCTTAGTTTTGTCTGAGGAAAAAAATTATTTCACAAGAATTTGAAAAACAGAGGTTAAAAACCTATGCCTGGAGCTACATGCCTACAGCTAGGGAGAATGTGACCCAGTTCAGAAGTCATATGTAAGAGCAGAGTAGATGACAGCATTGTTTAGATGGTGGACAAAATGCTTTGGGACACACAAACCAGATATTTTGCAACAAACAAAACCAAAAAAGCAGCTCACCAAAATAATCAGAAACCATAATCTGATGTACATTTATCGAAAGACAGTAACATCTTGCCTATGTTTATGATGACTAAAATTCACTGGCTGTACAAGCTGAAGCACAGGCAAACCTTCAGAGGGAGACTTTGGGAAAGAGAAATGGAGTAGGACATTCTCCGAGTAACTATGGTATGGGAGGGGGAAGAACTTCTGTTGCCGGCCCCGTCAAGTCCTGACAAAAGGAATGTGAGAGCTGTTCCCAAGGTGAAAGAAGACAGGCTGAACAATTTGGCTAATGGGATCACATTGAGCTAATGGGATCACCATGACTTGCTTTGCTTCTGTTGGTGTATGTCAAAACTCTGATGTGTTTTCAAATACATTCTCTTTTCACCAGCAGTGGGCTAAATCTTGAGGCATTTCTGAGAGAATTTACATATCTTCAGATTTTGAGACTTGAGTGGAAAGAGTCTAAAGGACAAGAACACTTCAAGTTCAGAAGTTTACAAATTTTGAGAGCAGTTTCTCCTCTGTCAGAGAAGGAAAAAAAAAAGAAAGAAAAGGCTTGGATTTGTTAATATCTTATTAAACAGACATTTATTGCTTCTGCCCTCACATAGACACGCAGAGGTTACAGACACTTCACATTTGCACAAGTCCCCAGTTGCTATCTCTCACAAGCCCGGTGTAGACAAGAGTATAAACCCAACTGTGCTGTAGCACCAAACTGTACCACGGCACGTTCATATTTGGCAAGCGCTGACAAAACTTGGGAGTGCTGTAAGTAATATTACTGATTTGTAGAAGCTCTGGAAAACTTGCTTAATGATCTTGGTTATGGTACCCTGCAAGTATTCTAGAGATGGTCCTAGGTCAACCCATAAGGATTTAAAAATAAAATAGAACCGGTCAAAATGATCACACTTTGGTGCCTGTAGATAAACTATGCTCCAGAGAGCGACTGGCTTTCCAAAGGGGCACTTGCACTTCCCATCTCCCTAAGTGCAAACTCAGGTGCCTAAACTTACATATCCGAGACTGAAAATTTTGGCCACACTGTTTAACAGGCAGATCTGCTGGGAGGCCTCTTGTAACCAGATTTTTTTTCTTAAAGCCTCATATTATTGGACAGATACTGGCCCAAGTCCAATCCACAACTGCAAATCCAAAGAAACAGCTCAGAGCAAACCAGCAGCCTTATTAGCTTTTAAAGATTTCATTTTCAAGAACTCAAGACCCTTTATTGACTAATGAAAGGTTGGGTCCCCAAGCCCACAGACTGATGTTGCTTGGAACATATTTTAATCATTTTGGAGTGCTAGCAGCCATCTGTCTAAAGAGCTTTGATCGCATAAACGCACTCTGAACTGCAGCTTCTTCTGACTCCAAACCCTTTCTGAAAGCCAAAGGGAACCCACAGGCATGGCAACTTCGAGACAATTCAAGGCCTAGCGATGTGATAAGCATGCTTTTATTATTTAGCACATCATTAGGTTTAATGACACCACAGATAACAGACACACTAAAAAGATACCATTGTCATCTCCTATCTTGCAACAGTAATGTCCAACTGTGATTTTACTTTGTTTCTACCCAATACTTCTTACTATGTTATTTTAAAAGAATAGATAAATGAAAGAAAAGGATTTTTTTTCCTGCTGCAAGCACCAGAAATACTAACAAAATAAATACGTAACAAATAAACAATACAAAAGACAAATGCGCACTCTTTCTTTTTTGCACTACTTTCCTAGTATGGTTTTTTTTTTTTAAAGATACAGAAGACAAGCAAACAAATCCCAAATAAACTACTGTATTTATAGTTTAGGTTATTGGCTGTTGGGCAGATACTGTTTGCATGTACGAGTCTAGTTTGGCCAGCACTCAATACAAATTTACATTGAAAAGAGAGAGAACCCTTGCAGCTACAGCTTTTATAATGTTAACATTTATGAACACAATTGCCACAATTATTTCCTACTCTAACTCTTGAAAAAATTTGGGCATCTCAAAGCTTGTTTTGAGGTGATCAGTGTTTTCAACGTGGTGTCTACTGAATGCTACAGACACATGCTATTAACCCTGAAAGCTCGGAAGCAACAACGTTGAGCATGAAGAAAAAACATTTAAATTATCAAAGCCAAGAAATTTCTCTCAAAAATGAAAGCAGCAGCCTTAAGAAAGTGGCAGAAACTGCATAAAAATAGTTCTCTTGATGATGGGTGACACACAATGGCGGAGTCTGTGTGGCAGACCATGACTTCACTTGCTCCAATCATCAGCAACCTCAGTGGGTTCAACCCTGAGATTACAGGACTTGCAGGTTTCTCTTCCTTCTGAGATTTAAATCCTGGCCCTTTTACTCACTCGGGACACTACTCACCAGTTGCCAGAAGAAAATTTTGCTATCGCACACTGCAATATTGTGTTTTTCAATTCAGTAGCCTTTATACTAAGTGTGGCTTCATACTAAGCGTGGCTAGCTAGCAGTGTGAAGAAGGTGAAAGAAATAAATAAACACAGCACTTCTGTGTTGCTCATGAAAACATTTGTGGGTGGCCATGTGCTAATCTGTATCACTGATACAGCACAGATTAAGAGAAAAGACGATAAAAACAAAACATGAAGTGGCTCAGGTAGGGAAAGAGCTTCTTTAAACTCATTTTGCTGTCAAAGAAAATATACCACTGATGATTCACTCAGCGTAACTCCCTCCCCCTCCTTCTGTGGCTTTTCCTTCCAAACTCACAGCCAGAAAAGCTTCTCTGCTAGTGAGACAGCAGCTCTGTACCGCTGCTTACATGCTGTCTTGGTGGTGTTAGGAAAAACCCCAACTGCTCTGTGCTAGTTCTCCTTCCTGTCATGACCATATGAACTGCAGCTTATAAAAGCAAACTATTACTAATATGTTACATTTTACTCAAATATTTGAGAGGCTCAGAATTGTGCAAATCCCAGCAGGCCCACTTCTTCACTGGAAAATTATGGGTGAAGCTTCCAAGTCGCTCCCTACACTCTCTGAAAATGAAAGCCTTCACACCTATGCTGGAAGAATTACCCATACCAGATGAGTAACACATCATTATGCAATGCTGGACACAATGCTAAAAACCTTCAGCTTCCAAAAGACAAGCCTCTATCACAATAGTTAGAAAAACAGCTCGTGGAAGGAATGTAAAACCAGAAAATATTCCAGTAAAAGGCATGAGCATGACATGCATGTAGCAATTTAATAAAAGCTCTAACTTAAGAAAGCAACTGAATAAAGAAAATATCTTACTCTCAGCTTCTCTTTTTGTAAACACAACAGGTGGGCAGTCTTTTGTCTTGTGTTTCACGACAGGCAGAGGACTTCTGCCACCTGAATTCCTAGATACTTCCTAACACAAGTTTTCCATTGACTCCACTGCGAGCAGGGTTAAGCTTAAAGTAAGAAAAGCAATGTTATGTCTAGCACTGGCTGAAAATTGCTCATGTGGAAAGTCTTCTCATCAAACAAATGTGCTTTTTTTTTTTATTGGGAGATGTAAATTCCAACACAAAAAATATGCTGGCTTCCTGTGGCAAATTTCTAAGTGAAAATTTTCCTTTCACCTTGACATTTCAACTTGAAATGCTATTTTGTTTCAGTTCTTCAGCTCAAGAGAACTGAACTGAAACACATCAAAATGAACATTTTTTTTTTATTATTAAATTGACATTTTAACATAAAAACATGTCCTGTGAAAAATCAACAAAAAAGAAATGGCATTTAAAGTCCTCCTGACAATGTTATTACTTTATTTCTAAATATCATATTCATAACAAAAGAAATTCCCTTTCATACAATATTTATAGGGCAAGCTGAATTCTTTTTTTGCAGTTTTAGATTTTCTTTCAAACTTCTCATGGGAAAATTTGTCTTTCAAGCAGCTCTTATTACACACACAGTTTTCCTGTATTTCTTTAACTTGCTCTAGAGAGGGCTGCTTCTTATCCTGTCTCTGTTTTCCTTCCCTCGTTTTAAAGTAGGAGTACCTGCATTTTCAGTCATAGATCTCTGAAGGTGTCATGGAAAACAGTAAAATTTCTTCTTCAGTTTGTACAAATAAAGCAGTTGAAGCAGAGTTTAGTGGTGTGATTAATCTATATTCATCCATCATTTCAATGGCAGAAGCAGAATATGTAGCCTCTGGTCACATACCCTTTCTAGCAGATAACAGATTTCATAATCCTGCATACACTCTTTATAGATTTTCCAACATTTCTTTTGAGTATCCTTACATTATACAGAATAGATATTAACTCTACTGATCTCAATGTCCTAATTTTTACAAGTATTTCTGCAGGAGTAGAATACTTTGTATTAATGATCTACTCCAACTGATCAGTAGCAGTCAGTCAGGTGTTCGCAGGTATTTCTTCCAGAGACTTTAAACCTTCCTTTTATTAGGCTTCAACAAATTTGAAAAACAGTTCCTAGAAGCCTCTAGCTATGTACTTATTCCAAAAAGCACAGAAGAAAATTACACTTCCTAGACTTTTCAGCTCACTGAGAAACCAAGGAAGTCATAGCAGAAAACCACAGAGAGCAGAGGTAAAAGAGAAGGGGAAAGAATCAGCCAGGCGAAGGAGAGCTGCTAACAGAAAGCTAGCAGGGCCACGTATACAGAGTCGCGAGACCATATCAGCATCCGATGGCAAGGAATTCCTTTCCGTCAAGCAAATCCCTGCTCTTAGAGAAGAGCAAAAACTCATCTGAAAAGGTCCATCACAGAAAAATGACAAGGTAAGCACTGTTTTAGTTCACGTTACCCCACAACAGCAGATAGGTAGGGAGGAAGTCTGCTCAAGTCTGATGCAAGACAGTATAAGGAGTTGCTTCTAGTTTTAATGTGCTTGGCACAACAAGTGAGCGGGTGGTCCTCAACTAATCTTAAAAACTTGAGAAACTTGGCCAATATAACGCACCCAATAACAGAAGCAGTAGCAGAACGAGCACAGTACATGGTACAAATTAAAACTGCATCACAGAGCGTGTTAGGCACTTCGGTCCATATTCACGCTGCCCATGTTCCTCCTCAGAGCTGCTGCTTAGCGTTTCCTATTGGCAAGGCACCTCTGAAGGCCAAGAGCCAGAGCCTGGAAACATTAGGCACAAAGATTTCATAAAATGTAGGTCAGACCAATCCATGCCTGAGTCAACAGCAGCACAAGGCAATTTGTGTACTACATTCACCTCTGTGCTGGTTGCAGAGATGGTGTGGGGTGGCTTGTTATTCCCTCAGGCGGCTGGGATCTCTGACAGTTCAGTGCTTCCTCTCCCTCAAAGTTTTTATAAATCACTAAAGCCGAGTGGGAAATTGTTTTTCCATGCTAATTTTTTTTTCCCAGTGAGATGGGAAAATTTTCAAAATCATGTCAGAGCAAAGAGAGAAACATTCAAAAGTATTTTTTGTGTGTGTCTCTAAATGAATGAGAGACAGGGAAAGCTTGGAGAGCACTCTGACGGCTAAGACAGTCCATTGGGAAGCAAAAAAAAGGCACACCCCTCCCCCCCAACAGGTTCAAATACTGCTATGCCTTTTCATTGCCTGCCAAACAGGCACCATAAACACCAAGCTTATAGTATATACCGGAGTCTCCCTCTACCATCCCTCTTCTGTGCAAATGGTCAAATGTTAATGGGAGTACAGGTGCGAGTCTGGTCTGCTGTACTCCCCAGAAAGTTCCCTATCCACTGATTTGTAAAGTCAGTCTCTCTGACTTTATTGTTGCTAGAAAGTAGAGAAAATGCAGGAGAGACAATAATCAAATCCAGGCTAGAGAACAAGAAGTCTGGGAACGGGGCAAAGGCAAGAGGATAATAATTCCAATAAAGTATGAAATACATAAGGATAACAAGGATAACAAGGTAGGGCTCTGCCTCCACTGCTCACCTGCACCAAGACACTATGAAATACAGATGTCTCAGTAGCACCAGTAAAACTTGATATGGCTGCTTTGACAAAGCAGAGCAGCTTACTGATGTGTTTCCCCCCCTTCACCTGTCTGATCCAGTTCATGAAACAGTCCCCTAACCATGGGCTTTTATCTCCTGTAACACTAACAAGAGCTGGGATCACACAAGCAATAAGGACACAAAGGGAAAGAAGCCAGAGGGGTTTACCAGTGGGAAAATGTTTACGGGACTACAGAGTGAGAAAGACCCAGCAACCTAAAATCCCAATTCTTTTGGGGCTGTAGCACCCCACTGGAAAGTGGCACCATAACAGAGGAAGAAGCTTGAACCTGCAGATTTTAAATCCCAGGTCCAAATTACCAGGGTGTTGGCTCCCCTCGCCCCCACAGATTGACTAAAATTCACTGAAACCTCCATGGGTTGCTCAGAGAAGATATAGTTTTAACCAACCTGATTTAAAAGACAACAAGAAAACTCACCCATTTTTGACTAATTTCAGAACTCAGTTCAATAAACAAACAAGAAGAAAGCACACACATTAAAAAACCCCCACAAACCCAAACCACAATCAAAGGCTAAATCTCTGTTCCTTGCATGTCCAATTCTCCCACAGAAATCTCTCAGAGAAATCAGTGGGACTTTATACGTAGAGAATAAACTAAGAAATATAGTTTGGATAGAACCTGAGTTGTTTTATAATAATGAAAGACAAACAAAACCTTCAGCATTCCTTTACAGAGCCATTGTTTTCCATATGTTGGGCTGTATCAAATTGCAGCAGGTTAGGTTCCTTCACAAGAAGACATATCACACTGTCTCCCACTGTATAAGTGCCTCATCTCTTTGATACAAAAGAGAAATTCTCCTCTGCTTGGAAGCGGGAAATTTAATTAGCTCAAAATTTATGTTTGATGTCAGGTGTCTTGGATAAAACAGAAGTCATTGCTGCAAGGACAGAGAATACTTAAAACACAACTGCCGTCTTCTCCCTGATCTCCCCAAAATTGTTCTGCAAAAAGAACAGTAGGTTTACAGTGATATCATCCAGTCATTCATCTTAATGACTGTAATTACGCCATGTTATGTCTAAAGCAACTAATACTGAAACAATGACAGCAACTGCCAGAATAGCAGTGAGCAGATAGGATGAAAAGAGCAGGAAAATGAGTCAACGGCCATAACTGAAAAAGTGAGATAAAAAAACAGCCATGAAAAGACCAGTCCTCTGAGGTAAACTGCAGAAGCAGGTGCTCAAGGTATCCTGCTATTGCCTTAGAGGAAGGATTGAGATCACCACTCTGCACTAGTGGTTGCAGCCTCACTAATCCCACTGTAAACGGGTTCCAGTTCATTTGGGCTGGGAAGCTGGATGTTAGAGCAGCCCAATCTTCTGCTACACATCACGTCCCCTTGAGAGAAATCTGGACTGGAGAAATCTCCAAAAAAGACTGAGAGATGGCAGAACAAACAGGCTGAAATGTTTGAGCCGGGGTCAGTCAGAGAACGGGAGACTTAATATTTAGGCAGTTGTATTCTGACTTGCTGCTGCAGTGGCTGGGAACCACACAGAATCCATGAAGATGACTATTGACATGTTAAGTAGAATAATTTATAACTTTTAATAGCCCTTAAAACTGGAATGAGAGGAGCAATGTAACAGCAAGAATTACACCATTATATATCCATGTACAGAATCCATGGAGCGTGATTGAAATGGTACCACTTGAGTATTGTATTCCATAACATCAGCCATGAAACTATACAATAGAAGTAAATTAAAAACGCACCACTGTATTCAGACCTTGAATAAAAAACACCCCCTTTTTCAAGGACTGCAAACAATGCTTTGCAAAGCATCTTTTTTTTCATCTATTTCTCCTGTTATAGGATGATTTAGTTCTGTAATTAAAATGAAAATTGAGTTTGTCCCTGTGCTTGTAAGTCTTTCATTTGAGGAAATAATAAAAACCTCTTGATTATCTTCTCTTTCATGTCTATAATTTTCAATCTTTAAAAAGATGAACCTCCACGTCATTTTACAGGAGACTTTGTGGGAAAAATACATGGACCTCCATAAAAACAATTGTTATTTAGACTGTTTGCTTCTGTCACTTAAAAATGAATTCCAATTTAATTGAAGCATCAGGAGCATTAGAAGCTTTTAGATTAAAATTTTATTAAACTTCTTCACCAGTTTATAACTTTTTAGAACTGATATAACTGGTTAGGAAGCAACAAAACTGCAGTTCTGATGGAGAAGCTACCCTTATTGACTGAAAGTCTGGTTCTAAAAATATTTATTTCAGGTCATAGTACTTACTATTACAAGGGGTTTCACTGAAGATACTCTTCTATTTCATTATTGAAAACTGTCACATAACTGTAAAATAAGCTTTTTCTTGCATGCTGGTTCCAACTTATAATTCCAGTTACTCTGCAATGTGCAACTCCTGGGACTGCCATGCATCTGCCAGTAAAACTCCATCTCTCCATGTTACTATGACCTTTCTTTCAGACCTTTACTTCATCTCAACTTCAGGACAGTAAAAAAGAATTCTAATTTTAATTTCATTTTAACACTGCAAGCTTTTTCAAATGTCTGTTCACTAGGAAATTTGCTGCAATAAATGTTTCTTCCCATTACGACTTCCAGCCTGCAGCTATTTCTGCATCTCACACATTTCAACAGCAAACTGGACCACCCCTCTGGATAAAGATTTTTTGCAAAAAGGCCCTCCTCCCCTGTGAACATCAGACTTAGCAAATATATGGCTTTTAGATCACTTGATTAAATCACAAAAGGGCTATTTCAATTGTCATTGAAATAACTCTCAAACTTACTAAAAGCATCCCTAGATTTTACCGTAGAGCCTGGAAATACCAATTCTTATCCTCAACAGCTTCATTCAAAGGTGTGTGAACTAACGCAGATGTACATATCTTACACAGCTGGAGAGTAAACAATAATTTTATTGAATTAAGCATCACAACATCTGACCCCAACACAAAACCTATCAAAAGCATACTTTTAAGTAAGGACAGCCCTGTACTGCTCCTATCTGTCTTTGCAATGAGATTGGTAAGTTAGAGGCTTACCTTTTGCCATACTAGTTAGAATTTGTTCTAATTATTTGCCTGTGAAAACTCCTGGTGCCAGAGCTTTTCAGTGAAATAGTTTAGACTTTTTTTTTTAAAAAAAGAAAAAATATATAAACCATTCTATGATTCTATAATTCTATATGTACTTCCCTATAAAGAGACATATTTCTCATATACAGTTGTACTGTTTAAGCTAATATGTCAAAAATAACCAGTATGCAATAGCATATGCCTTTGTCAGAATTTTAACAGGTAGAAGTATGCTTCTGAAGCATTATTGAAATAGAAGGAAACTGGTTATAAAAATGGACGCACCGTGTAACTGAAAAATATGCAAATAAAAAACTTGTGATGATGTTCAAACAGCAGAGCTATGTGAGAAAGGTAGTGGGATTAACACTCCCACATACTTCAAAAGTGATTATTTGGATATAGCCTTCTTTGGTCAGTGAGGATCTATGATTTGCATTAATCCCTAGCTTAAAGAGTACTGTGTTGAAACAATTATATTAGTAAGCTAGAAACTCTATCCTCTTCCTAACTGTTATGCAAATTTTCATTTCTGATACGTATTTTTGGGTTACTATCCAGAAAATGCGATTTTCCTTTTGAGACATGACACAGAAACAACACATGAAGAACAAACAGAAGGAGAGAACCTGCCCAACTTTATTCAGAGCCAACTTCCTCTCCCTTCTTGTATCTGTACTAGAGTCTTCCTCCTTTTCTTTTTCCTCCTTTTCACTGCTCTTTCCTGTTAAAGGAGGCTGGAATTTTTCTGGGATGTGCCTTCTTTTCAGAAAGTCAAAATTCATATGGAAATCAATGTTCCATCATTTATTCCCCAAAAGCTTATTTTAATTTTGGTTTAAGTCTTTCAGGCCTTCCATGAAACTCCAGTTTCAGCTGGGATTCACTTTCCACTTCATCTGCAAACAAGTGTGGTTTACAACACAGACTTCTTTCACAGTTGGAAAAAAAAAACTGAACAGCTTCAAACAGCAGCAGCTACCAAATCACAGAATTGTAGAATAATTCAGGTTGAAAGTGGCCGCTGGAGGTCTCCAGTCCAACCAACCTCCCTCTCAAAACGATATCAACTATGAGATCAGATCAGGCTACTCCTGACTTTATCAAGTCAGGTATTGAAGTCTCCAAAGATGGAGACAGCAAAATGTCTCTGGACAACCCTTTCCAGTGATGGGCAGCCCTCATGGTGAAAAAGTTCTCCCTTATAACCAGACTGAAACTCTCTTGTTTCAATTCAAGTCTGTTGTCTCTCACCCTCTTGTCATGCAGCACTGTGAAGAGACTGTCCTTCTTGATAACCTCCTCATAGACACTGTCAAGCCACTGTTAGGTCTCATTGAAGCCGCCAAAGAAAGACATTAATTTTTTCCAGTCTGAACAAGAGCATAACCCTCAGTCTCTCTTTACAGTGCAAATGCTACAGCTTCCTGACCATGTCGCTGGTCCTCTGCCAAACTCGCTCCAGTTTATAGATGTCTTACTTTTACTGGGCACCCAAAACTGGATGCAGCAGGAATCTTTCTTCTGGAGAAGAAAAAAGGGGATTGTTTTTTTCCTGAAGGTCTCCACTTGTTTCCCTCCTTTGAGCACGTCTGTGTATACGTACAGTTGCACGTTCACACATACAGATATTCTGGACCTAAATATCTCTTCCCTGATTTTGCACAATAAAATGATATTTGATTTTTTTTCTGGATTATATTAACGCTAGTGAAAGACAAATCAGTATAAAAATACACATTTTAATGTTACTGTTTACACATGTATGCATTAAAAAATTGTTAATATATGCACACAGTCATTACTTTTATGACCAAACCCCTAAAATGTGGTTGTGTTAAGGCATGGCTTTATGTATCCCTTGTACACTTTAACATTAGCCTTTAGTATTTGTTTCTTTTTCTTAAATTTGTTTCTCCTGCATTAAAGGATGATGTAGAAATCTCAGTCAAAACATGGAAACAAAGAAGAAAAGTATGAGAAAATGCTTCAAGGAAGACCTAAGAGCAGAAAGAGGAGAAGGCACCAAATGAAGCCAAAATTCCCAAGCTGCTATCATGCTGGCACTGCAGAGATGACAGAAGTTTGGAGAAGCTGGCAAAGGGATGAGAGTAGGTGAAGGAAATGTGCACCCTGTATAATAATGCGTCTCATTGCAGCTCTACAGTTCAGATGAGGAGTGGAGCATGTGTAGAAGCCTGTATTTTGCTGACTGGGGAGCTCTGAAGTCCAAAAGAGAAATAACTCCAGGGAAACGTAGCCTTGAACAGCAAACCGTCTAGGTAACTCACTTAGATCAAAGCACCAAACTTCCACCTCAGTCCAGAACATGCCATCTGAAAAACACTCTCAGTGCTTGCTCTAGATTACCATAGCATGGCAAGCAGTAAAAGGAAACCCAGAAGACATCTACACAAGCATTCTTTAGCTAGCCTCCACATACAAAACAGAGAGTAAATTTTCACTCGTTTGGGATGGCCTGGGAAATGCACTCTATTTTGTCATTCATGATTATTGTGACCAACCCACCCTTGACCTGACACAGTCCCTGAAGCTTTACGCACACATGCCATATTTTCTTATCTTCATCTACCTCATCTGGCATGTGTTCAAAGTACTGCCACACTATTGCATGACAGAGGCTGCAGATGTTCATGTAATATGTGGGAAACTATAACCAAAATGTTACATTATTCTTAAGAATCCTCATAATGGTGCAATTACTTTCTAACCAAGGCAAAAGATAGGCACGAGACCTCAAACGTTGCTACTTATGCACTTAGAGGAGCCCTTCTTGAACCTTGTGAGGGATGTAAAAGGCAACAATTCCAGGTGGCCTTTGGCTTTCCTAGCCGTGTCTCTGCATGGTTGGACAGTGTCTCTATACAGAAAGGTTGTAGAGTCTCCATTCATGGAGATAATCAGAACCCATCTGGACGTGGTCCTGGGCAACTGCTCTAGGTGACCCTGCTTGAGCAGAGGTGTTGGACAAGGTGACCTCCAGAGGTCCCTGTCAACCTCAGTCAGTGTGTGCCTCTGTGTGTCCACTTCAGAATGCATTACAAAAAAAAAATAATCCTCTAAGAACAATGAGGTAGGAGATAAAATCTTCATTTTTGATGTTCTGAGCTACTATGTAACTTGTATAATTTAGTAGTGATACAATAGTTCTCGCCCCAGGGGATATTCAGATGAGTACTTCCACACCTTATGACTAAATCTTGCAAAATACCATCCTCAAACTTACAATGAAATTCTGCCTGTTCAAATTAAGGGCCATAAATTAACGACATGGTACATTCTAATGGTGATTTCTACAAGTCATTATTGTTAATATTTCTGAGATTTAAAGCATCTACATCAGTAAACTGAGGCTGCTGTCTACTACACTTGTTAAATACTATATGTTAGTGCAAACGTGACACTCTATCTCAAAAACATAACTCAAAAATCAGTGAAAAATCTGCACTGCGCAGAGACCAACACAAGCAAACTTTTAATTTCTGAAATATCAATACAAAAACTGCATTTCTGTTTTTAAATTATTCTACAAATCCTATTTAAGTGAGTAATGAGGGCACTATAATAAATTCTTTCTAGCTTGGTAAATCATACCATAATTTGTGCACACACTAAATGCTGACCAAATTCATTAAAAGCAATAATCACAAATTGCTTGGGGTTTCTATTCACTATTAACAGGCTTTAAATAAATGCCTATGAGATTTAGGAACAAAAGTTGTTTTTGAAACTTCCCTCCAAGGTTTTAATAAACTTAATGAGAAGGGGAAACTCTAAAAACCTCTATAAACCCGAGTATTTTTCACTTGTAAATGCTGAAACACTGCAAACATACACAGTTCTGGTACTGCAAATGCTTTTTAGTAACTAACTAGTCCTCTTTATTTCCAATGAACATAATATTCACACTACATTTATTATTTACCTCTGCAGCCCACATCCCTCATCACAGACATTCAGCCTTCAGATTCACAATTTTCTGCTGTGTTGATGCCAATTCTCCTGCCTTTAACCTGCTGGCAGCTCTCTATCCCCTCTCACACAGGAGGTCAGGATGAAATGAGAGCTGTAACCCAACATCACTCCATAAAACAACCTAACTCCTTCACGGGACCACACAGAGCTTTTCCTTAGGGACTAAAACCCACTGATCCATGCAAATGTTCAGTGCAGCCCACCTAAACTAATGAGAGAATGGCTATTTCTCTCATTCTACTTATTGCTACAGAATGTAAGGAATTGAAACATACATATTATGTTGGGGTTGAAAAGAAAACAGTCTTTTAGAACTACAGATTTTATTATTTTAAAATCTATGTTGATTAAGTTAGGTATGTGCAAACAACCAGGGAAGAAACAAGCACTTACGTCAACTGGTTCTTTTGTCCTCATGTTCTTAAGCGAATGCATCGCTACAACACAGCTTTTTCATTTATATGAGAATCAACGGCCAGCAACCTTTTCCTTCCCTTAGAAGAAACTAATAGAAAATTTAGGCTATAAGAAAAGGACTTCTATTTCAAAGAGATGGTTGGTGAGCAGTAAAGCAGAAATGCAGGCCTTGATTCATTGATGTATTCACACTTCCAACAAATACCTATTTGATAAGGCCATTTCCTCACTCACAGTCAGACACAGTACAGAAAATTTCCCCGATGACTCACTGATTTATACTAGTATTAATTATTTTACCTGTAATAAACACGCAATGTCTGGATTTTTTCTTCTAATTTTTTGCACTGTTGAAGAGCGGCCTCTTTTTCTTGTTGCAAGGCTGTCAAGTCTGCCTGCAAAACAATAAACAAATGATAAACAACTTATTCAGAATATCCACGTTCCTTTGAAAACATAACAATCCTATGTGCATTCATTTCAGTCATGCTGCATTATAATTACATATATAAAGTTATACTGTTTTGTAATACCGCCTATTTAATTCTTACGAAATACCACTTTCTTGTTCTCGCATTGCAATTTGTTCTCGTTTTTTTGCCCAGCAGGATGATGTTTTGAACAGCTTCCCTCGTGTATATGGTAAACTTTTTGAATGGCTCAGGTTAGATCTCTTCAGTTCAGCCAAATGTTTCTCAGCAAATATATTTCATATTGATATAATATTCCTATAGCGCAAAACAGTTGACCAACATATAGGCAGTGAAGTGAAGCAAGGCACTCAGCCACAAAATACCAATGCGTGACTCTTGGTCCGCACGTGGCTCTCCGGCTGTGAAGCGCAGCTCCTGTGCTGATGTTACCGGCAGGAGAGCTGCCGGATCACCCACACCCTGAGCGGCGGCAGGCGATGAGCCAGCGGGGGCTGCCGGGACCGGCACCGCCGGCTGGCTTTGGGATCCGGCTGCATTCTCACCCAGGATCTGGTTTGTAGTGCAGCGAGGGAATCCCTGAGAAACCGCTGTCATCTCCCACCCGTGAAGCCTCCCGGATGTTCCCCCTCCCGTTGTTTGCTCACACCGCCCTGCGAAGGGCTTGTGACTCACGGCCATTATGGAAATTGCAGCATGTGGCTTGTAAGGTCAGGAAGGTAGCCAGCCCCGACACAGCCTTATGGTTAAAGAGGAGGTAGGAGAAATAAGCGCTCGTGTATATATTTAATATGACTCTATAGCTTAATCACCATTAAGTTTAAAATGTCCAGTTTCAATAGCACTGCAGGACTCCCTTGAGGGCCCAGGTACCATATCAATTATCTCAAAATCAGCAGATGATTAATTATTGTAACAACAAATAAGACTGGGCTTGCACAGCAATTCTTTGACACGTGAGCCCGAGCATTGGGCTGCTTTCCAATATTTTTAATTCATGGTGTAAGTTATTAATTGTACAAATTGTAGAGCCCCAAACCAAGAGGCACATGTGTGAGAAATGCCGACTGCGGATTCTGCCAACTCTTCAGGACAGTCTTGCGGAAAAGTTTCTTGGTAAATTAAAGACCTGTTACGTGAGCTATGAACACATGAAGGGAAATGCAGAGTTCAGCCTCTAGCTCTGCCCGACTCGCTGTATAATCGTGAACGACTCTGTCTGTGTGCCTCAAAATCTCTCTCCTAAAACAGGGCTCCCACTTGCTTCTGTTTCCTGTTTGTCTGTTAAGACTGTAAGTCTTCAAGGCAGGTGTTTTACTGTTTACTGTCAACTCCCAGTCATCTGCGGGCAATTTATTCTGCGGGTTGATTAATCATGTCCTGGATACATGGCTGACTCCTGGCAAATTTTATTAACACCACGTTGCACACATGCAGCTACACAACCCATCTCTGCACCGTGCTGCTCAGCGTGTCACGCTGCACCCAGGGTTTTGCATTGCCGGGGAACAGGACCCACCGCTGTAATTGCTCCTGTAACACACTTTCATAAAATTTTAACAGGAAGTTCCCTGGAGAATAAAACCAAAGTTTCTTACTATATGGAGGGCTCCTTCAGCTTTAAAAGCAGAAAGTGTTAATGTTTAACCTCGGAGTGACAGTGGTTTAGAGCTTCTGATACTGAGAACAATGTACTGGATGCTGGCAAGCCCTAACTCCTGTCAGCAAGAGGTTAAAATCCTCTGCAGGTGAGCCTCTTGCCCAGCACTGCTGCCTTGCAAGCAGAACTCACAGAACACAAGGATGTTAGCCAAACCAAGCTATTTTCTGTAATTATACTGTTCTGTAGGTGAAACAACATTCTTAAAAATTGGAAAACACGCTTGAATCAAAGTAGGTGGTTTGTTCTAGAGGCCAATAATTAACATCCTTGCCAATTTTCAGTGTACTGTGAAGTGTGATTGAAATGGTAGACTGGAAGGAAATGTTTGCAGCTGACACACCTACTCACGGAGAGATTAACGGCTAGTCTCTTTGGAGAACTATCATAAAAAATACACCTTATGTTCCACTTGCTTTTCAGGACAAAAGTCAGAAGGCACGAGAGTCTGAAGACTCTTATTTATACCAGTTTTTCAGCAGAGAAAACTGCACTGATTTGACTAGGTTTGCATCTGGGTTTGCACCAGTAAAAATAACAGCAGAATCAGGTGCTTCGGCTTTTAAAAAAACACAGCTACAAAAACTGAAGGGAAGAGAAGTAGACATTTGCTAACCTCCTCAGTAGCATGTAGTGGGGTTGATACTAGGGAGCTACATGAGACCAACAAAAATTCAAGCACAGGATTTTTTGTGCACAGCATGCAGCCATGCGACAAAACGACCTGCCATTCACAGGCCTGGAGAGTGGTAAACACAAATAAATAACTCAAATATCCTTCCAAAAGAGAGATGTCTTCCTCCGCTAGAAGAGGGAAAGCAAAACAGTGCCCATCACAAAGTTAAATTGCTAACTAAAATAATGGTGCCTCCACTACTATAAAACACTTGGAAGACTTCTATAATGTATATTGAAATCCATCCATCGTGCACATGGCAAAAGTCCTACATGAGCTCACCTCTAGTAATAACAATAGCTGCTCGGGAACTTTTTAACAAAATATTATTCCTTTGGAAAATGTCAAGCTGTGGAAATCAGAACTCTTCACAGAAATGGATCAGTTTTGATTGAAATTTTTTGGAAGGGAGGGTAAAGAAGGAGCAACAAGAAGAAAAAGAATTACGCTCAGGTTCCTCTGGTGGAGGTTTTCCCGAAAAAGGTCAATTTAGAGGTGAGGTCGGTCACCACTTTGGTATAGGGGTCACCCTCAGTGAAGTTCCTGTTTATCCCTGAAAGGGTATTCTGATCACTGTGATATGGTCTCTTTCTCACAATTTTGTTTTGTCCACAAGTTCCTATGCTCTCATATTTGGTTTAACATGGATAGATCCTTCCCCATTCTCTGTCCCCCACCCCACCTTCCTGCAAAAGTCCTGTTTCCACACTTCTCCCATTTTTCACTTTAGCAAACAGTTATTTGTTGAAAATTTAAATTTTCAAATTAAATCTAAAAGATAATTGCTACATATCAAACCTAAAATAGCAAGATCTTAAGTAAGAAAATCTCATTACTGATCATTTTGCTGTTGCTTTTGTTTCAAAATATTTAAAAGAACAACATTACGCATTTTCTTAACGCAAAGCCTGGAAAAATACTAGAATTCAGCAGAGGAAAACAAAGGGTAAAACTAGTTTTTACCTTTTCCTAATTCCTCTAGGGCAAACGTGAGTACCCTCAACTCTGATCTAAATGCTTTTCAACATCCAACAGAAGGAAAAAAACATTCCATGAACTTGAGTAATAAAGCTTCATGGCTCTATCTTTTTACTGCTTTCTCATTCATTTATAGAGAGCATATATATTTCAACTTATATATATTTATAGAGGGCGTCTATTTTTTCTTCCTTGCAGAAGCTAAACACACAACCTTTTCTGTTACCTCTCAGTAAACAGGCTCTCCGTTCTCCTCATCAATTCAAACCCAACTGTCATCAGTGCTCTGCTAGCAGTACATCCTAACTCCAGTGGAAACATCTTACCTAATGCATTCTTGCATCCCTTTTGCTTGCAGTCATCTTCTGCCCACTGGTATTACCCAGCTAACAGTGAAAATTCTTATTCATCCTGAAATGATGATACCTTACACTTGGTACCATTGAATTCCACCCCACTGTTTTTATTTTTTCAGTACTTGAGGCCATTCCAATCTTTCTGCACAGTAGCTTGAACTTATTTTGTATTAATAATATCTCCACGTTGTGTTAATAACATCTCCCAGCTCTGCGTCATCAAGCAATTTTGTTGGTACGCTGTTGCTCTTCATGCCAAAGGTTCTCAATGACAGCATTAAAGAAAACTGGTTCAGCACCAATTGGTGAGAAATTGGAGAGAAATTCCACTAGTGAAATCCTTGGACCTTAACATTTCTCCTTTCAGAGCTGTTTGCTGTTGCTTTCCTGCTAACTAGTTCCTTATTGCCTTTGTCTAATCCCTCATCTCCTTCATGGGTACATGACATTTTGCAGACAGACATGAGCTCAATGTGCCCATCCTTCCAAACAAGAGATGCTAGGTGAACCCAGTGAACAGGGAGCAGCGTTTCCCACATTAAGCTTGTGCGTGCTTGTAAAATGACAATATACATTCTCCACTGTAATTAATAATTTTCCATATGGCACCACATATAAGCTTACATGTCAGCTTATATTTAACAAGTTGCCTTGTCTAAATAACCAGTTATCATACCAAAGAAGAATTCTTGCATGATCTTACTTGGGTGAAAGTTGTACTTCAATCCACTGTTGATAGATCCATGCCTTAAAAACATTCCCCTTCCAAATTTACTCTGAAGCCTCACAATAAAGACTAACTGGTTTACAATTTTCAGAATTATGTTTTTTGCCCTTCTAAATATAGATGCTGCCTCTGCTAATTCCCTGTCATGTTACACTGTACACAGCCTCATAGGAATTATTAAAGAACTTTACTGTCATTCCTGCAATTTCAGGTACCAGCTTTTTCAGAACTGGGGATGAAAACCATCCATTATCTCAATCTCAGCACAATAACCTATTGAACAGCTGTGATGTACTCCATTTCCATACATTCACTTTTCTTAACCCTGTCCTCATAGTTGACATCAGCATTGCTCAACGCTGAGAAAAAATAAAATAAAATCACACACTTTCGGACCTAATCCGGATTATCCTTGATCTCCATGCCATTTTCAGACAGGTAGCACATTTCCTCTTTCCTTGTTCTCATTTCAGTCGTTACACTATTGTTTGTTTTAATTTCCTTTCCAAGGGCCGATTTAGCTTAACCTCTGGCAATTTTCATTTGTCTCTATATTTCCTGTTTTCTAAGACATCACTTTCTTGCTTAATAAGTACTCTTCTTGTAGAAGAGTTATTCTTATTTTATTCTTACTGAGATTATAATTAACCCAATTAGAAGCGACATCCTTCCCACCCAAAGCATTGTCCCTTGGCTTGACTGTTAACGTGCAGGTATTCCTTAACTCAGTAATAGTTGCTACCAACATCTTGGCTTCTACTGATTCAGGATATTCCCATGGATTAGAAGAAGGCTGGATGAGAAGTCAGGAAAGTCTCAAAGGTCATTTCTGTAATTTATGGACTCAATCATTTACACTTGGTAGGGCTGTATAATCGGGAAAGATTGCAATAAGATGTCTTTCTGCCCCTTTGGTCCTATGTTATCTGGAGTCTAGCCACAAATGGACAACTGAGAATTGCCCCCATTTCTCACGGGGAGAAGTATGTTTCTGCTGATATTAGCAGGCTAGCTGGACAGTGAGAGGTCAGGTGTCTTCTCAGGGCAGCAAGAGACTGGGAGGGAGAACAAAGGTTTCTTCATTCTGAATTAGAATGAATAAGCAAGAAAAAAGTCTGGAAAAACGTTTTAAAACCATTGAAGAAATATTTTTTCTTATGCTATTTTTAATGCTTTTACATTTTACACATCGTATCAATAAGAGAAGTACACACCACATGACAGAGCGGGTCATGTTGTGACACATTATGACATCCAACTTCTAGCCATTCTGTTATTTTTACATTAGCAGCTGCTACTTAGTGCAGATTACAACAGCTCATCTTATTTTCTGTATCAAAGTGTCAACATATCAAACTGTTCCACCAGCAACAGAAGCAGGTGACGCTTTGATCTCAAAAAGAATATAAGCACTTGTCTTATTAATTAGGGGATCAGAGGTTTTCAGGGTCAAGAAAAAGACTCCAGCTAACACGAGGGGACTGAAAATGCCTAGCACTCTAATAACACACTAAGTGATCTCCTTGTTTTTTAAATCACAGTGCTAACGTGTCAAACTGTTTCATTACAATACAAACAGGGGACATGTTGACCTAGAAAATTAGATAAAATGTTAAACTTGCATTTAAATATCAGCTACCCTTGATGATTTTAAAAATGAAAAGTGAAAATTAGAATTGTACTATAGGAGATGTTGTAAATTATTGACACATCATTAAATACATAATTAACAATAAGAAATCCAAATTTAAAATGTAAAATTAAAACTTCATGTTGAATTTTTTAAGTTTGAAATGTAGTTTCAAAATTCACCAAATAACACTTCTGGGAGAGAAACTTGAGTTGGAAAAGTTTGGAATGCTAACTGAAATCATTAGAAATTAACGAAAAGATGTTTCTTAACACAACATTTTCTAGTGAAAATACTTTTTACTACACCTATTTTAACTTTGAGTAAATCAAGCAACTGTATTACTGATCCTTGATGGATCTGTGCTGCTGTGGAGGATCAGTACAGCGAGAAAACTACCCTGAAGAACGAGCTGAGGGTTGTTTGTGTGTGTGAATTTCAGGGTAACAGTGGCAGTGGTGGGAACTCTAACAGCCTTTAAGCTACATCTTCCCCCAACACACTGCCACAACCACACCCGGGTTGACATTCCCTCTGGGCACAAAGGAATGGGATCTCAACAGCAAACATGACCTTTATGAGTTTGCATCAGGATCAAACAATTAACCATAATAAGATTTTACTCTACAATCTAATACTATTGTTGGTCAGAATAAATATCAGTTAATGAAACTTTTTTTTTTTTTAATAAAAAGCATTGTTTCATTGGAACAATAATGCCCTGTCAAGACGCATTGGTTTAGATGGAAATATTTCTGAGGAATGTCAGGCAGAATTTCTGACAGAAGAGAGAACTCCTCCCCAGCCATGTGATTAGGTTATTCGTTTTGGATGCAGAAACCTAATGATGAGTCCCAGTCTCCTGTATTAACTCACTTTGGACATGGCAGACTCCCAGCAGTGAGAATACTTCCCTGCTCTAAATTCATGTGAATTACCCATGTTTCTGGTGACTTCCATTGGTCTATGTCCTCTCTCTGTGACTGGCACAAATAATTCTTTATTGAATTGCTAAGTATGTGAAAAGCAGATCCAGACAGAAGATGCATCGCAGGAAAGGAGACTAACTCCATCAGCCATCAAAATGTTTGCAGGTGCCCAACTTGGATCAGGGAGCTAAAATCAGGGCTTTCATCTAAACGATGTGAGTGCATCAACACTGCCTTTTTAGCATGCATAGGTGCATCTTTTTCAGTTACTTTACAAAGAATTTCTTAATGTTTTCTCTTATTGGAATTAAAAATGATAACTCCATAATCTCCCTTTTATTCCAAAATGGAATTGTCATTTTCAAGAAGTGTTGTGCTGCAAGTCTACCTAATGCCACCTTCCCCAACTCGGTCTTTATGCTATCCCTAATTTAATATTTTTAGGGAGCTTTTCAGAAGACTTGTAAAAGATGTCACTATCTGAGGTCCAGACTCTTGTCTTCATCACAATAACAAATTCCCCAGTAAGAATACATGATTGTACCATATGAATATTGGTTGTGTGCTCATTCATCTCTGAGAGGTCCTGTTGTGACTGGGATGACAGCAACAGGCCACGATAAATATTATGCGGGTTGTGCAATGGGGAAAAAAAAATAATCACCAAATAGCTTTTTACTGCTGTGTCAAAGAAAATTAAAGGATCCAATAGCATTTTTGCCCAGACTAGGTACATATCTGGTTCATTTTATTAGAATAAGAGAAAACTTAATATCTACTAATTATCTTGAAGCAATGGCAGTTGAACTATTACGCCTGAGATGTGAATGCCTCATTCTTGGACTGCATGGTCACATCACACTGGGAAGTGCACTGTACGAGCAGTATTTGACAAGCAGTTTACTCTTTCATCTAATGATGTGCCCAAACGAGCACATATTACAGGCAGATTCAGTCCATTATCACATTATGCAAGAAAGCGTCTATATGAAATGCTCATGATATTTTTCAGTAAGAATTAAGAATTAGCTCATCTAACCTTAGATATGATGTTGATACAAAGTTTCTTCATCATCTGCAGCATTAGTTTGTAATATCCTATACTTCTTCCAAGTAATATATGGTATATTGAAATTGCAGGAAAAATTATCTATTCAAAGGACAATCCAAGGCATGTGATGAGTGTGTGAGACTAATACATGGAACCACTTTATTGTAAAGAATGATTCACACAGTGAGGAATATTAATTTGAAATTCTGCCCCTGTAAGTTTGACCCAAAACTGTAATTGACTTTCCAGGGTCAAGATTTCATTTATGGTTTCCATTTGTTTGAGTAGATAGCTAAAAAACCCAGAGATACCATCATACATACCTACTATGTGCGTACAGATAACTACCTAAGGATACGGCAAAGTTTATTTCAGGTCAGATCTAACATTAGTGACAACAAAATGACTCCTAAAAACTTTCAAAGATGACAGCTCCAAAATACACATTCATAGCTGGACTGGGCTTTCCACATAAATAATGTCATGTGCAGAGATGCTGACCTTTTAGTAGGAGGGATTATATTAAGAACACAAGCTGGAGGTGCTTTAAAATAGCAAGTAGTTAGGTCTCCATATACAGATAGGTAGATACTTGTCTCACTACTCAACCATGATGCACACAGTGAAAGAAAATAAAAAGAGAACAATCAAGAAGACTTCGTTTTAATAGAGAAGTAAAAAGCCATTCAAAACAGTTATATTTGCACAGTAGCTATGGCTTTAGAACCTACATGAAAATAATAATTCCTTTATTTCTCAGATTAAAGACTGCTTACAGCTGTGGGCATGTGGCAAGGGCACGTTCCTCCATGTTCTGTAATTCAGGTTTGGCCTTGGTGACTTCACACACTTTGTTTCTGATCTAAAAATCAGTTGGAAAAATGCAATTTCAAATAAATAATGGAAAGATATCAGCAACACAGAGAAACTTGTCTTATTTGAAGGGGAAAATAAAGCATGTTGTTTTGGGCTTGGTGTATACTGTTTATCTTGGGAAGCTTCCTTATGTCCCCCTTCACGGCTGCATAGGTAACTGGACTAGAAAAGAGACACATCCCTTTTAAGGCAGACCACGTTGTCAAATATAAGCTTGAAACAAAGAAGAAAAAGCCTCTCTGATTTACTTTAATAACAGGCATGTTTCCCTCAACTCTGACAGACCTGACTTGCTTCACACACACTATGAAGACTATTACACCTTATAACAAACTTTACTGGCAATCTCCTTAGAGGAAATCAAGAAGGAAATTACTCTGTAGGTTGGAGTGAGCTGAAGAAGCCTTTTAGGTGGTGTCTGAGACCTACTGGCAGATTACTCTGGGAAAGCTTCAAATGTCACCTGTTGTCCACGCAAATGACTTTGGCCACTTAACGATATCAAATCAGTATACCACAAACAGCAAGTCGTCAGCACAGGATCCAAAAGGTAGTGTTGTAATGTTGTCTCAGAAGCTTTGCGGTAACAAAGACCCTATTCAATAAAAACAACGTTCCCCTCGGCCCCAAAAGTGTCCTATCCAGTTTGGGGCGGAACTGAACTGGCAGAAGAACAGAAGAAAGTTCGTGTTACAACCAGACATGTTTTATCTGTGCTGCAGCCAGAAACTGTGTGTGCTTTCAGGGCTCTCCACCTGGTACATTTTCAGGCTCCGCTAACAGACCCCAAACTGACCACAGCAGTCACCTCTCTATTGCTAAAAAGAACCAGCCAGAAACCATGGTCCGGCCTTGGGATCTACTGGCGTGACCTGCCTTGTGTTACCATGTCAAAAGCTCTCTTCCGTCCACCCCTAAAAGGACTGCTAACACCAGATTGTCTAAGGCAAATAGGCCCTGTATTGTACACGGTATCGTTCAAAGGCGTTGTCCAGGACAGCAGGTTAAAACTTTGCCAGGGAGCTTTCTAACAAAAAGCATAGATGTTTGCATGTCACTGTGCAAGCCCATGCCCTGATCCTATTTTAGTTACTACAGTAGGTACAGATAACTGGTCTTGTCAACTAATAAGGGCTTAATAAACTTGACCAAGATTGATAAACCTGACTTATATATGAGTTTGACTGACAATTTACTTCTCTGACTTCCACTAAGCTGGTGAGACACTCTTGACTGTTCAACAGGTGTCACCCACAGCTCCACTCCAAGGATGCAGGAGTAAATATTGCTCAGGTAAATATTTCTAACGTTACTTCGCTACCCAACCTCTATTACAGACTCCCCCTTATAGTAAAGTCCTTGGCTTTGTCCTTTGACCATGCCCTTCCATTGCAGTTTGGACTTGGTTACACTTTGGCTTCTCTGATATGAGACATTCACTTATTACAGTTCCTTACCCCCGATTTCAGCGTGACACCAGTCCAACTGAGACACTTGGTCCAACTGAGACATTCTGCAACATTTCACAAGTCTCTCTTCAGTAAGAAAATACGTACATTGAAGCCATTCATGCTTCATAAAAGGGGCAGAAAAAAGCATGCAAGGCAGTAACTTGAGCAAAAAAGGAGTTAACAATTTTCGCTCCAAAGCTTATAATTGATGCTAACTGATAACATACTCCAAATTACAACCTTTCATGCAAAGAGACAGAATGACTGTTACCCCTTGACAGACAGTCCTTCTGCAGAAGGCAGCAATGTCTAATCCCACTATCAGAATAAAACTACAAATCTTTCATAAAAGCCATGAGTCTGTACAGGATTATAAAAATGAATTGTCCCAATGACTTCAGTGGGACCGCTTTGGTCCATAACTCTTCCAGGATTTGGAAGGAAAGGCAGGGAAGGGCTTGAGTTAATATTGAGCACTTCACCTTGCGGTATTCACATTATGGAAAATTAATTACTAGCAGGTATACATGCTCAAATTTATCTGGTATTTTCATACACACAGGAACTCAGAATCAAAGTGTGGAGTTCAACAGCAACTGTTACACTTAACAAAAGAATAAATCATTATTGAACAATGTATCTGTTAGCAGGAAAATTAGGAAGAAGAAAGAATCCATGAGTATATGCCCCACACTGACATGTTCAGACCTTAA
The DNA here is from genome assembly GCA_008711295.1 of Anarhynchus alexandrinus. Classification (NCBI taxonomy): domain Eukaryota; kingdom Metazoa; phylum Chordata; class Aves; order Charadriiformes; family Charadriidae; genus Anarhynchus; species Anarhynchus alexandrinus. The sequence continues at coordinate 4,241,696 of VUYV01000001.1, forward strand.
CTACAAATACGTGCTCAAACCAACTTTGAATCTAGCAAGCCTGTTAGTCCTTCTCCTCATCTTCTCCTTTGATATGTGAAGTTCTCATCAGACAACGCAGCAAAACAATTTGGGCTCTTTCTCCAGCTGGACTGATGTTGTGCCTAGCACTTTTGGGAAAAAGACAAAGCTGCATGCCTGGTCCTGAGGCTGACTGCAGGCTTCACTACCTTGAGCTACTTGTGCAGCTGGGGTGACCATGAATTTCTGAGACACTGTGAACAAGCTACCATCATGTCTCCTGTGATGAGAGGATCCTCAACAGATAATTTAAAACAGTTTCACTCTTAATCTGTGCGATTCTAGATGTGTAAAGGGGATCAATCACACTGAATAGCTGGTCCTGATTTTGACCAGAACAACTACCTCAATCTTGCTTTCTCCACAATCTTACTGCAATGGTTTCCACCCAAGTAGAACTCAGAATAAGGATTTAAAATAAAAGTACGAAAAGTGAATAGAGGTGTTTGTGAGAACATACATTTTAGTCTTTATAGGAACCATCCGTCTGATGGAAAAAGTACTTGAGAGTATTTAATAGTCGGCACCTTCCTATTGAATCAGCAAGGGACAGACATCTTCATGGATTGTTATGGATGCTGTACTGTTGGATGAGATCTGTTGATATACGTGAGTTACCTTCACTCAGGACTCAAAAGTATGTTCTGATACCAAAGATTTCTGGTCCTTTCTGCTAAAAATCTATTTACTAAATTTTATATGCGGTAGTCATATTTCTTCTACTGCATATCTATTCAATAAGATTCTATTAGATTTTTGCCTTGGGCAAAAGCAATCTTTTCACTTATTACCGAAGTGTTGGTGCATAGTTGCAGACCACATCTAAATTTCTGTTGCAACTCACTCAGACTCAACTACATTTAAACTGGAAAAAAGGTAGTTGCCGCACATCTGATAAATTTTTTAATCTTCAGAGGAAGGAAGAGGAAGGGTAGGGAATGAGAAGAGTGATATGTTACCAAAAGTAATTTTCTTTAAAATCATAACTTGAGAAATTAAACAAAATAACCCACTGAAAAGATAAACATTTTTGTCAACTATCAAATGCTCCAGCAATTTTCCACAGTATAATCTAATGCAGAAGGTGTATTTCTTTCCTCTTATTTGTGCAAGACAAAAGAAACCATTTCAATCACCAAAGATTGTAGTGTACAAAAATCACGTCCTGATAAACCCAGACAGTAAACACTTCTCTACGTTACTATCTTACAGTTAGAATTTTAGCCAATGCTTTTGTTTTTATTTGTTCAAAGCATATCTTATACTTTTTCACTGCACCTATTATACATTTCTTCACTTGAACACCTGTTGAACTAAACTTGTCTTGCCAGAATATTTTTAATTATGCAATCTCTATTCTGTCAATGGCCAGCACTTGGGTAGAATTTCTTATATACCTTTCAACATACCCAGCAGACAATTAAGAACTCAGTGTACAGAAATATTTGCCAACTGAAATGTTAGTGAGGCAAGTTTAATCAAGTGATCTTGACTTTTAGCAAAGAATCACAATTTTTTCCTCATCAGTTTACCGCTTCAAAATACCACTTTAAATGCTATTTCTTAGAAATTTTTATTGACTCAGTCATTCACACAATCAGCAACACATGCCTGACTTGCATAATACTTCAGGCAATAGTTCCATTAATACTTGAACACTTTCTTTTCATGAGTAGCGTAATGAATGCCAAATTTGCCTCCAGCTTTTAAGAAAATTTGGTTTTGCAGGGAAAATCCTTACCCATTGAAGCCAACAGAAGTTCACTGTTGACTTCAATGGGATTAACATTTCCCTGTATTTGTATACACGCATTCTCTCTGTTTAGTGATGAGTATTCCAATTATATGTGTGCTGTACACAAGGATAACACACAGAATAAGTCTAATTAAGAGAAATGTCTTTGACTTTGTGTTTGCTGACTGACACTATAAATGTAGATACTTAGACAAGCATTGTGCCGAACCCTCTCCAATTCTGTAATGATAAAACGGTGAGATATTTGTGCAGCGCAAGGTGCCACCTGGCATTTACTTTTAAACTTACCAACACATGCAGGTTTCATCAGAGGAAGGAAAAAACACCGTCTGTGCAACAAATTTTGCGAAGGATCTGAACAGCAGTAATAAACGTCTTCAAATAACCGCCACTTCCAGAATGATGACACCTTTTCTGGGAAGGGGTGCAGGGCTATTAAACTCATACACAAACGGGGAAACCCATTACTTTCTTTTAGAGGCTGCTGGATTGGCAGCCCTGTTGCGTAGGCATACTGCTGCGGATTGTAGCTGTTGTATGAAACTCCACAAAATGCTTTTGATCCATTTTATCTTGTAACTTAGCAAAGAAATGTTGCAATAAGAAACACCAACAAAGATCTGAAAAACTTAAGCTCTGGATTACCATATTGTGTTCTCCTGCCATTCAATGTGTCAGACAAAGGCAGTGGTGTTCAAAGTAGAAAAAGAAAAAAGAAACTGGTCACAGAAAGTGCAAAGCACAGAGTAAATAATATTCCTCCACATCCCTACTCTTTCATAGATTTGTTGTTAAAAGAGTTGCAGCAATTAGGCTTTTGTTAATTACCAGCTGTTGAAACAGATGTGTTGACTGTCCTTATTAGCCAACAGCTGGGACAGGAGAACAATTGATGCTCTCTAAAACCAACAGCCAGCTGCTTTGCAGTAATTATCTCCTATCGATAATACAGGTGATAAAGGCAGCAAAAAGGTTATGAGCTTCAATAACCAAGGTACTGTTATTGAATATCACTGGAATTTATGGTTCGTTTTAGAAAATGAGTAGAACAGTAAGTTGCTACGTCTGCTTCCTATCTGCATTGTGTCAAGGTCAAGCAACATGCAAATAACAGGGGAAATACAACCAGAAAAAACCCCTACGACATTGTTTGGGATGGGTTTTTTGTTGGTGCTGTGTTGTGGGGTTTTTTTTAACCCTCTTACTATATTTCAAATGTCTTGCAGATCTCTAAGGAACGCTTTCTCTTTCAGGTGACTATGACTAGATGTCATTCATCACTAACTCAGTTTCCCCATATGCATTTCCTTGCATTCAATTTTACTATAAATGACTTTTTGGAATGTGCAGATGGTTATTCCTACCTGTTGGGAAATTTTATTATACAATATGTAGTAAGATATGATAAACAAATGATTAAAGAGGGGGGCCACCCCTCTAGAGATTTAGGTTCTAGTCTCAGGCATACCATCAATTCTTAAGGAAATTCACTTCACTTCTTGGAATTCAATTTCCCTAGCACTAAAATGGGAGAACTATGTTTATCTTAATCGATCACTTTGTGATTGATGACTTTAACATACTATTCAAATGCAAAGTAATGCTTACATAATACATTACTGTAACAGGAAAAAAATGCATGCTTTTCTAGTATTGATATATGTCAAAGGTTATAAAATGAATAGTTCTTTCAGAAGCATGGGGCCAGACTTCCATGAATGGGAGTCATAAGTGTAACCGCTAATATCTAAATGGAATTTATCAACATAGGTAGTTGGATGGTTTGTATTTACTTTTGCTCATGCTTTGATTTATATTTTCTCATCTCCATACCCTATTAAAGTGCATTAAAAGAAAAGCAAAGCAGAGATTTTAAACCATTTCTATTAGCTGCTCAGCTCATCTCAAGCCAACAAAAGACATGTCTACAAGAACCTACAACCATGTCTATTCACTAATTAGTCTGCACTTAAAGACACTGCCTTACTGAAAACAAGGATTAAGGCTGGTTGAATACTTTCCCTTTCATAGACCTCCCTTATGTCTCTGTTGGGTCATCATAAGCAGCTTGTTCTCTGAGCTTTAAGTATGGGAGCTTGACAATCCGTTCTGGGCTCATCAGTAGGCACTGGGGCAATTAACAGGAGCTACCAACATTTCAAGGGACGTATAAAGAAATCAACTAGCCAAGAAGTTTCAACAACAGGGATGGGTAAAAATGTATCATACTCCCATGGCAGCTATGTTTTAAGAAAGATACACTGCAGGATACATTATTTTTTATTTTGAAATAAAGCAAAACAATGTACTTCTCAGTTCCCACTTCAGATTCAAAAGAAAAAACACATCATTATAGCAAGAAAATTGACATGGATCCTTGTACATACATCCTCACATCTATTAACAGGAATTCACTGCGCACTACAAAAGAAACAGAAAACTTGAGCCTAGTTGTCAGTTTTTCTACTTTTGGAAGAATGCTAAAAAAGATGGGAAAAGGGAAGGAGAAGGAATGGTTTTAAGCAACGGCTTTTCATTTGCTTTTCATTCTTTCCTTATTTCTCCAGTTGCTTCTTTCTATTCTTGCAGTGTTGTCAGGCTGTTACACTGGGTTTTCCCCTGGAAGGCAAAACTTGGCTCTTTGCCTTTTGTTTGTCATCCATGTAGGGGGAGGGGGGGGGTGTGTGTAGTTGGGGAGAGGGGGAAAGTGGTTTAGTTTTGGTCTCACTCTGCTTTGGTGTACCAACAGAAAGTTAACATTTAGACTGTGCCAACAAGGAGCAAATTTGAGCAATGGACAGCACAGGGCTCCTCTGCCTGTCAGAAGAGATTTGAAGAAAGGTTTGCATCCAATGTGGAAAGATATTAACTAAATTCAGGATAGAAATCAGGAAATTCTTCCAAGCTGGTGTTCTGTGTGGGTTTCCATGGCAGAAACCACCACAAAGCAAGCAGGAACTTGAAGCCTTGAAGAAGAAAATGAGAGTGAACATTGCTTCACCTCGGCCAAAGCATACTCTAGGAAACTTCCAAACTGCACGTATGCAGCAAGGGTCTCTGCTGCCTAAATCCTGCAGTTGGGATGACCAGTTCAAGCCTGTGAAGTGGTCACAACTGGGACGGTATGCCTGCAGAATTAGCCACCAGCCCCTACTCTAAGGGCAGAAAAGCACCCTAGGGTGTGTACTGCGTGGCCACTGGCATGCTGTCAGGGAGCTGAAAGCACCTGGACTTTGGTCTCGTGTCTTGCAACAGTCCCAGTCTGGTTACACACAGCTTCACTGGACTCACCATCTAATTACAGCAACACCTCCCAACCAAAAAACAGACCTAAAAAAGATTTTTATTAACACATGAATCAGACACATTCTGTCTGCTGAGCCCCTTGTGAACCTCTACTGCACCAGGGCACAGCAAATCTGTCCCAGTGAATTCAGTCCAATATATTTCGATGTCTTGGTATCTACCTTCCTAACAAAACCTACCGTACATAACCTGGAATCAACACACAGTGTGTTTCCCTTCTTCCCCCCCCCAAAATAAAACATCTAGGGACAGCACAGGTCAGTTCCCTGAGAATGTAAAGCTGAAGACAGCTGCCCGAAACGAAACTTTTCTGATATCTCATAAAATCTTTGTAAATGTGACAATCAAGCGCTCAAGAAAATTCACCTGGCAACAGCTGCATTGAAACAAAGTTACTGCAGCAACAAGTAACGTCACGGTGTTAATAATTGACAAGGAAAGAATGAAAAGGTGAGCAAGGAATAAAGAGGACAAAGGAAAGATTTCAGTATAAACTTCTACTGGTATGAAATCAATCAAAATTAAGATTGAAAGAGTCGGTATGAACGTTATATTGAAAGCTGAAGTGAGTTTGATATCTTGGACTGCTGCACGGGGCTTGTAAAACTCCATTTTCTGCAGCCTGATTTGCAAAATTTGACAAACAAATCCCCCGCTGATTTGAATCTGCTTTCATTCAATTCCCCCAAGAAAGTAAAGCAAACGCAGGAACAGTGGCTTCTCGTGTTTGCTGTGCGCAGGAAAAGCGCTGTGCGATTCCTGGTTCTGCAGGTTACGGCAGGAATTAGCAATGCGGCGGTAATGAATGAGTTTCTCGATTTACATAATCTAACAAAAGACCACTCCCCTCGGAGGGAGGAACTACATCCTAGAGACACTGTTTAGAAGAAGCTGTTTCGGATGACTAAATTATCAACAGCCTCAGGTGAAATGGACTGCTATCTTAATATCCACCACTACTACTGCTAGAGGTCAAAGCAGCAGGAAAAACCTTGGAAAATACAAGTTAAAGTTAAATATTAAGAAATCAAGGTTTGTTTCCTCAAATCACATTTTTCCTGTATTCCATATGACCGACTTTTGATTTTTATATTAGAAACTATAAATTATCACTGTTTCATTTATACCAATATTGCTTTGCCCTTTGCCCAGAATCCTGGCAGCTGGTAAAATTTAACTGTTTTCTACAAAAGAAATCCCTGAAATTTAGTTCAGGTATCAGAGTTAATAAAACAAATAACTCGTACACTAAACTCAAATGCTCCAAAACAGCGTACACACAAAATTAAGGAATTTGCACGTCCAGCCCCCCCCCCAATATTGTTTTTCAGTGAAGTTGGTAGCCAATCTTGGTCCATGATTTGTGAAGATACACCAAAGTCCCACCATTTCTCAAAGATGGAAATCCAGCTATGCTGCACCTCTTAAGGGGAAAGAAAGTACTAATTCATACCAGCTCTTAGGGATATTTTAACAGCAGCTGAATGGAGATGCCATCAACAGGCCATGGTTTTTCAAAATATCAAATAAAATCTTCTAGTAAAGAGTTAGTGCTAACTTATGAAATGTAAATAATTATAGATGAACTGTCACTGTCAAAATTATGTCATAGGAATATTTATAGTTCACTGGACTTAATTACACAGGGCCCAACGCTGCTCCCACTGAAGTCAATGAAAGTTGTCACAGTAAATTCAGTAGGGGTGAGGGGTTTCTTTCTGGTCTAGTCACTAACAAGTTGTCACTGTTGGCAAGAATTAATGAACTTTTTATTTCCTACAAAGATTAATTAATTTTTCAGGCTTCAAGAAAATGATACCTCTACAGTCAAAGAAGCATTATTTAATACTCAGACTGTCTGCTGAGGCTTCACGGTGTGACACAAATTTAAAATACAACTTATTATAAAACTTAGATTTCTTTTTAATTTACTGCACTGTGGTATTCTGAAAAATTCTGAGAACTTTATCCAGCATCCAGGTGATATATAACCTTCCACAAAAAGTCTTACTTTTTACATCAACAAGACTGCAGTTGAATTGCCAGTTTCTCTGAAAATGAGCCCTTTTATATAAAACAAAATTTCTGTCTCTCCAAGATAAACTGCTAGCTCAGAGTCCGAGATTTTTCGAACTTTAGGAAGCCACTCCTTTGACTCAGTTACTAGCAAACCCTTTTGCTTGTCCTACTCTCTTCAAAAAAAAATATCTTTATTTTACAGATATATTACTTTTAAGGACTTTTTTGTAACCCTCCTTATATTATGTTTTGGAGAACTATGGTCAGGAATAATTGCTTCGTAGCAGCTACAAATATCATCATCATTATCGTAATTTAGCATTTAGGTTGAAATATTTGTTGCTACAAACACTGAAACTAACTGCTGGTATCTACAATAAACTTCACAGCTCAGTAAAAAAACACAGTAAGTAAACACTGATTGTCAAATTCAAAGTACATTTGATAATAGAAGTATCTTGCTATTTCATTATTACTGCACCAAATCAAATTATTACTTTAAAAAATATAACTTTCCAAGACTTTGTGAAAAATACAATAATTTAAACTAACCATTCGTAATCTTTCTGACAGCATAATTGTAACATTCACATTTTGCAGTTATTATTCCACAGGAAGAAAATAAGTAACACTACTAAGGAACAAAGATTAATCAAGAATATTGACCAGAAAAATGTTCTGTGACAACATGCATTTTAGGTATTTAATTTTATGAAGAACATTTTGTTAAGAAGGTAAGTAATGCCTTTACACCTAATATTTTGACATACAAGAAAGGTAAGGACAATGCTAGGGAACCTGTCTCAAGGTTATCCTAATCTCCTAAATATGTATCTTAAAAAGGTAGATATCATTAGCAACTGATTAAAAAAAAAAATAAACATACTCCTGGATTTCCAGGGAACACATCTTTACCCTGTTCCATTATAAACAATGAAGGACAAAAGTCAGACAACCTCTCACTGTTCAATGCATTATAAAGCTTTTGACAGAAGCCCATCAAACACACCGCTTCTTGAGAAGTTCTCAGATCGTTTGAAGTGGAAGGAGCCGCCCTTTACCAACCAGGATCATCTCTGTAGCATTGCTGTACATATAACAAACATTTACCGAGATGATCTGGGGGACAGGACTACTAGCTCTCGTCAGCGACTAACAAAGCAAATTAAGACCTGGTCCAAATTCAGTAGCTCAATTCAGAAATGCAACTTTAACACACCTGAGGCTTGATTTAAGGTTTATTTTGAAGTACTATTAGTAGAGGAGAAACACGGTATTATGTACAGCTACATTAACAGTGTATATATATGGGTGCATAGGGCCACATTCACGTAAACCCATCCCTGAGTGTACTTTTCCACACAGACCTATGTGTATAATTATACACACAAATATTACACAGAGAGAAATGATGCCATTTATCTCCCCTGCCTTCAGTCACCTAAAGTTTAGGTGAATGAAACACTTCCAAAGAACATTTCACCTACCTTCTGCATTCATCTTTAGGGAAAGAACTGCCTTGTGGTGATATGTCCCCCTCTTTGTATTGACTACAAATGGAGCCACAACAAGTGGCAGGTACAGCTGAGTGACTGAACCCCTTCCTTGGCAGGTCATGAAGTCAAGTACAGAGATATTAGGAAATGCCAAAGGTAAGGTTACCAGTATACACGCATTGTGATTCTATTTTTAACTGCATGATCATTTTTTTCCCAGACTTCTAATTGTTGCACGGGGTGGACCTATACCTGGGCATGAATCATCGCTGCCCAGTGAAAGAGCCTGTTACCTGTTTATTCCTGTTTCTTTTGTTGCAGCCATCGGAACGGGACCGCAGTAGGAGAGCAAATACGCTTCATATTTAATGGAGCTGAATACTGCTCAGCAGTCGTGGAATCTCTCCATCCTTTGGTCAAGGCACCTTAGCACGAATTAACTGAAAGTTTTCAGAGGGATTCACAGTATGTTTCTCATTTTCTGACTGTGCAAGATAAATCCCTCATGTCTAATCTGCAGAAGTACCGTGCACTCACAGCTGCAACTGAAGTCAAAGGGAGACAGAACATAAATGCTCTATAATGCTCCTACATCAGACCTCCGAGGAAATTACTGAAGGCTTCAACTGCACTGAAAACAATTAAGAGGAAAATTAAAATGTAAGTGGCTATCCACACTTATCACAAGCGAGGAAGTTTATTTCCAGCATTTTCTGCCTGTCCTCCATGACTGAAAAGAAGCAGATTTCAATCCGTGAAACAGCACATCAGTGAAAGAAGGGACTGTATGAACAGGACAGCCTACACCACACAAGTAGGAGGCTAATCTTCTCAGTTGGAAACTAGCTGGAGCAGCCAGGATATTAAATCAGCAACACAAGGGGAGGTTATTTGGAAGGCAAATGAGGTACATGCTCAAATTCAGCACCTAACGAACAAGTTGAACCAATGTGGCAAAGAATATAATGAAAAGAATCTCTTCAATTGTTTATGTATTGATCCTAGGAATCTGGGTAAGCAGCAAGAGGAAGCTCTCATTGATGGAAATAAATTTTATATAACCAGAATTACTACAACCTGGTGGACAACTGGCATGTTAAAATCTCTGTTTAACAGGAAGGATAAGAGAGGCAGTAAGGGAACAGGAAACCTCAAAAAAAACCCCATGCCATTATTCCTTTTAGAGTGATCAGTAACACAGGACCACAGCTCTTGAATACGTAAAGGTCAATATGCTAACTAACATAACTTAAGAAAGACTTGCTGATCAGCAAATTAACTAGGACACAGGACACATTTTTCTTCAGCACGTATCTATAATCTTCGAAAAGGAAAATAACGATGCTATAGGGGACTTTAGTTTAGGACATGTATTCCCGGAGGCTTATGCGGACAATTATAAACTAGTATTATACACTTTCAAAAACAATATATGATTTATGAGCATGAGGTAAACAATCTAATTATAACACAAGAGATGTTAATGTACTGGAGACTGATAAATAGTTAGAGATAAGTGATAATAAACCGATTGAACTCCACATGGGAAAAACAACCAGAATCTTTACATGCACAGAAACACTCAAACTATACAAAACTGGGAGAAAAAAGGATAGAACGATATGACAGAAAACTGGGGAGTCCTTTAAGGACTCAAAAAATATCCGACCTCACAACTAAGTGAAAGTAGAACTGCTTTTTCATGTAGAAAGCAAATAAAGCAAACATGATAAAAAGTCTCAAAACTAGAGGAAACGAGTACAAATACATCCCAAAAGGCAGAAGTTCTGAAGTGATGCCAATTGATAAGAGTAGCTAAAGGGATCAGGGAAGAACACATCGTTGGCAGGACTGCAGCTAATAAGGATTTCTCATTTTGAGAGAACAGTGAATGTGTAAACCCATCCCAGTTTGGAATACCTGTACCATAAATTGTAATGAAAAAAAAACAACCCAGGAGTGCTCAGCATATAAATTGATCTGCCTTTGGAAGAAAAGAAGATGATATAGTTACAGTTTATGTGGAATTAATAAGCACTTTTCAGTTTATTAGAAATCAAGGAGGGATGAGTTTAAGACAAGTTTCACTTTAGGTGTTGCAGGGTTGTTCGAGAAGATCCTTGTTAATCAATCTTAAAATACTAGAACGTTCCCAAAGACTGGAAGAGCACTAATAATGTGTCAGTATTAAAAAAAAAGACTAGTGGGATTAAAAATGGGCCAAATAAATGAAAACACTGGATTCAATTAATACAGATTTTAACGAAAGAATTACTCCCAGTCAACATGTTTTTGTGTAAAATAGGTCTTGCCAAACAAATCTCACTTCCTTCTTTGATGAGATTAGAAGCGAATGTTGTACAGAGATTTATTAGGGTTTGACTTGTCAGAGATAACAGACTGATTAAAAAAAATAAATAAATCACTACACACCATCAAGAAAAAACTTCTTAAGTGGGTTCAGAATGGACTGACAGTTAAAAAAGCACCAAAAGCCCATGTTCCAAGAGGCAATACTCATTGAATAATACTAGAATACTAGTAAGGTTGCACAGGTATCAGTACTAGGCATACTACTATACTCCTGGCATACTAGGATACTCAACGTATCCTTCAATTACTCAGAACCAGGTAGACATGGCTAGTTGTTTCTCTGTTGTTTCATGAACAACAAAGAAAGTAAGTAAATTATGATGACGAAACAATGTTTTGGGCCACTTGGTAGCAAGGCACATTCAAATCAAGTGTATTTTAATAAAACCAAATGCAAAACTCTCAGTCTAAGAACAGTGGACACAGGCTACACTCACAGAAACGGTAACCGTTTTCTGAAAAGCACTGACCCTGAAAAAGATTTGGGACTGCAATATAAGGTGACAGTATAATGCTGTGGAAAAACTGGGAAAATGCAATCTTTTGGTGTATACACAGTAAAATAGTAAGTATCTCCACAAAGCAATGAAGGTAATTTTACTCTATGTATGACATTGAGAAAGAATGATATAAGAATGCATATGCATCTGTGTCCACATTCTAAAACAAAAGGATGTTAAAAACCCAGAGAAGATGCAGCAAAGAGCCATACCGGTAATGCAAGCACGAGAGAAAAAGGCATGTAGTAGGAGAGCTTATTCTGTTCAGATTATAAAACCCCCTGAGGATACGCCTACTCAGTAAAGACCTACAGAGATCCATGTGCTAATTCTGAACAAGGTAAATCAAGTATCGGGAACGGAATAGTTTTGTGTTGCTACTGATTCTCATTGTCCTTCAATAAATGGACAGAAAACACAGGATATGAAAGAATTTTTAATCTAGTTGAGTAAGGGTAACTTGAATCACTGGAACAAACTATCAAAGGGAAATGGTGGTCTCCCCAACTCTTGGAATTTTTATATCAGACCCAGGAACCTCTCTGGAAAGCAGGTTTAAACAAACGTAAGTTTCTGGGCTCAATACAGGGACAACTGGTGAAATCAATGATCTTTGATATTCAGAAGACCAATTAAATTACATAAAAATATCTTCCGGGCTTGGCCTTAAATGCCAGGACGTTATGAATGACAAATATTCTAAAAGGTAAAGCCTTGTATGTCTCCAATAGGCATGCAAAATTTGTGGCTACTTTTGACCTTAATTTCTTCATGCCTTGATTTCCCCATGAAGCATGAAGAAAACACTCCTGCAGGAATACATTAAATAATTGTTTATTAAACCTTTGGTTCGTATAACATTCAATACTACAGAAAATCCCCACGATGGTTACTCAAAATTCTGTTTTCAGGGAAAGGTTTGAACAGTATCCAGTAAACAAGGGATTGGCACACATAATGAACAAAGAAGATGATAAAAAAATATATTGATTGGCTGTTCTCTGGATACTGTGTGGAGCAGGAATGCTGTGAAATAAAGCACACATGATCCTGTAATGAAAACTGTTAACATACTGTTTCAGGGGAAAGGGGAGTAAATGAAGATGCTCGCTTCAGAAATGCCAGAACTGAGGTTAACTCTTGATTAACTGGTTACTTTAGTGCAGCATTTTGCATGTATAGCAAATAACACTGTACAATTGTGCACATACACAATACTCATAATTATTGTCTAAATAACCTGCCTTCCTGAAAGGACAAATGTTCTGATGAATAACTTTGCTGAAAGCAAGACCATTTGCTTGCCCTATCATGCACTCCTTAAATCCCCTGCAATTTGTCAACTTTGAATGCAATACTTCTCCAGGGGCTACCAATGAGCTTTTCACATCTTGCTCATGTCATCCATTTTCCGCTTGATTAGTGGGGACCTGAAGTAATCTTTCTGCTTCACAGAACAACTAAAGCCAACATACACGAAAATACCAGTATCTTAGGTACAGCTCTTAGTATGGGACAAAGGTCTCTGGGGATGTTCAGGCTCTTGTTGGCCCAATGAAGTGGCTGAGACAGATGAGGAAGAAACAAACATCCAGGCTGAAAAAAAAGGAGGAATAAGTTAGGAAAACAATAAGGGAAGACAAAAGAAAACATTTTTGAGAATGGGGAATAGAAGAAAGCTGCATGATGTTGAAGGTATGGTGTAAGATGTGAGAAGAGAAAAGTAATAACTTGTATGGAAACATGGAAGAGAAGAATGCAAAGCTCGATACACTTTTCAGAGGTAGATCAAAGGACGGAAGGAGCATAACATAATATGAGAATAAAAATTAAGATAGATTTTTTTCACATCCCATTTTCTTTTATGTGACAAAAATTCCGTGATTTTTTCATGTTTAGCTTTTTTTTAACCTTTCTGTTTTGAAATATTTGTGTAAACAACATGTATCAAAAAAGGTTTTAATATCAAAATATTAAACAGATTATTCTTCTAAAGAGAAATAAGTGAAATTATTAAGTATCTGAAAATAAGACTCACTTCTCTTTGACTTCGTTGAAAACACACACAAAAATATTTTTTAATATTTTTTTCAAAGTCAGAAATGCCACTCGATGGATCTTTGGCCACAAAAGTGAATGAATTTAAAACTATGAGAGGTGTTTTTGGTGCCAGTATCCTTTCAACATCAACTTAATTCAAGTACCATCTCTCTTAATCTTCACTACTCTCCCCCAAAACTGCCAGAGATCAGTTGGTGTTCATGCTATTAAAAACTAATGAAAGGCGTAGACTTCAATTTGATAAGTTAAAACCTCTTCAAGGTTCAATGTCATCACTTTAAATGTAGCATAAAAAGAGCGACAGAGAGAAATGATTGAAGCTCTTCACCATGGCTGTACTAGTCTTGATAGATTTAAAATTCGCAGTTCCGCTACTAGATGCAGTATTTTGATACATAAAAGAAAAAAAAATAAGAAAAAAGTCTATATTGGCATTAAAAGTGTTTGTCATTCTTTGGGCAAAAGGATCTCTTGAAAAACAGTATAAAAATCAAGTAAATTCTTCTGTACCAGCGATACTAATGAAGTCCTGTCTGACACTGATCTTCACCCTCTCTCTCTTACACTATCCTCCTACCACCTTTCCCTGTAATAACAACCTCATATTCCTTCCAATGTCCTCATTCTATCAATGGATTCTACCTATATCCTTTACAGCTTTCTACTACAATACCTCCAGCTCTCTCTACTTAATTTTTTTGGTCCATCATTTAGACAGTAGTGATATCCTTTTGCACAGCTGTCTCCTGTTAAACAGTAATGACTACTGCTAAAGCGCTCTCCTTGACTTTTCCTTGAATGGAACTTTTCATGAAAATTGGCAACAGAGTAGAAGAGAGAAACCCTGTTAGGGATCCAACCATTATTGTCCTGTCAGATTTGGCTGAAAGTAGCTAAAAATCAGAAGGTGAAAACAAAGACTGCATAATCATATATCCCTTATTTTCTTAGGGAAACAAGACTACAAAACCTGCTTGCTAGATACTTCATACAAAATCCTTTCTCTTTTTTTTTTTTTCCATATTAAAATTAAAGTACATTCTCATGCACCGTTTTCTTGAGAAATCATTTCTATCCAGAAGGGACTGTGATCTAAAGACCACAGAGGGCTTCCAGTTATGTTGGTCCACAGGAAAAGAACAGAACAATGAAAGGTCATCAAGAAGATGAAGATGAGCCTCATAATTACAAATGAGGGCATTTGTAAACAGTTCTTTCTCATGGACTCTACGCACAATTGCTGCAAACACAGGCATGTCGAAACACAATGTGGACCATATGTGAACCTCTCCACCTATTTTCATTCTTGTTGAGAGTCACTGACTGCAAAGTGAAAAAGGCAGACGGATTTTTGAGTTGTTTTTTTTTACGGTGAGTTGAAGACCCATAGCTTCTATAAATTCAGTATTCATACCAGTAAAGACTTGTAGGTGGCAACCACCCTGAGAGGATCAGGGGTAGTAGCTGATATATCAAGGTTGTTAAGAACGCAACTTTCCCAAATCAAGTTCTGAATGGAGAAACAAAATCCACTGCATGATGTTTACAAATAAGAATTGCTTTGCAAATCTCAGATATCAACATGTTTTAGAAACAAAGCTAATAAATTGTTTGGCTTCCCTCTGACTGCACCTTGAATAAGACCAGTTGAGACAACACCATGTGGTCCATGCAGAACCAGGTGCACTACTGCCTGACACTTCTACACTCTTCCGAGGATGTGATATCCCCTGGAAACACAATAGGTGGTGATGCTGAGGCTCAGGAAAATGTATCCTACCTTTAAGATGCTTCCTTACCCCTGGATCAGAAAGGTGCAAAGTGACTAAAAGCAAGATGGTACAGCAATTTTGCCAGCACACAGGCCTTGACCAAACTGAAGGGGGGTAATATCCATGATATCTCAGTTGTAGCAAGATATACAAGATCTGTGGTATCAAATGTACTGTTGAGTAGGATGAAAAAAAAAAAAGCCACAGACACTGTAACTTCTGTATTTTTCCCTTTTTGGCTATATTTTCTTAAGACAGAAGAGTTCCGTCAATATTGATGTGATTCCAGTACAGGAACAGGAAAAATGTAAAGTCTGGTAAATTTAGGAGGGATCCCAAAAACCTGCTTTGCAGACTCACTACAAATGGTCACACAAGCTCTTCTTGAGAGTCTATGTGAAAGCGTTCCCAGGTGTGACGCTAGGTATTGTGTTGGATTCAGTACCACCCTAACACTGCTACGCAGCCTAGACCAGAGACAATCTAAGGTTGGTCTGAGCAACTACATGAACAACCATTAGTGTACGCATCCCTAACAGAACAATTGGTCTACAGCTCCCATAATCATGCTGTTTCTGAGACAGTTGACTGATTTTGTCTTACATCTGTAATGAAAGTGTAAAGACTCAGTGGTATTTCACAGGTATTTTAAGGCTAAAAATTCCCAAGTGAACAGCTAGAGTGACTTACTAGACGGTCACAAGAACAAACTGAGTAAGTATACTTCATAAAGGCCATTCCACTTTTAAGGTCACTCAAGTTTTAACTGCTGGGAAACTGCCATCTTTAATTTTGCTCTTATTAAACCATCAGCTTTTGCAGGGAGTAATTTTAACAGAGGTTAAAAAGTTAACAGACGATCAGATTTTTAGAGGTGCTGAGGCAGCTTGAGACAGGTACTTAGTGGGAATCAAATAACTTTAAGTGGGTTAGATACCTAACAACCATTAAAAGTCTTGAGACGTAGGCATCCAAACCACTTAGACATATTTTGAATATTAGCTCCCTATTCACCTCTTATCGAGATCTCAGTGTTGCCTTCAGAAAAACAGTTACATTCACAAAGCTTTTTCTTCACCTTTCGTATGTGGACGTTATCCAGCTTGCTTTTAAAACGCATCTACACTTGGTAATTTAATAAATGTATCAACTTTCCTATCTTTTAGACATATTGTTTAACTAGCTTTACAGCCCTCTGGAATAAATTGTGTGAACTCTTTAGATCTCTTGTGCCCCCATTTCTTAGCCGAGGTACTGGCTTATGTCCTTTACTGATATGAACAGTACCACTATGTGGATTTCAGTGATACTACTGTGCAGATACTCAGGTGAGGATTTGGCTCACAAGCTCTCTATTCAGATGAATACCCTCCAGATTTTCTAGTTGAATCGCTCAAAATGGGGGACCTTAAAACCTCCCTATTTTCTGAGCATCTTTCCTTGCAGTCAGTTGATAGCACATTGTGTGCTCTGCAGAAGGCAGCTTCGTCAGAGCATGCATCTGTACCACTTTCCCTACCCCTTGGGAAAGCCGTGCAAAGGTGGGTGCTCTGCTGCGTATCACAAAGGAAGATCATTCTGGTACAATTTCTCAGTTTATCAGAGGTGTCTGGTCTGGAGAGGACTGACATGTTCCCACTTTTCTCGGTCTAGTCATCATAGTAGACCAACAGTATTAAACTAATTGTGCTCCAGGTAGGCTAGGTATTTTGTTTAAGGAGTTTCATGTTGTTCATCCCCATACCCTGACCTTAAATCTGTCTATTAAGCTCACAATTCTAAAAAGAAATCAGTCTAAGGGAGAAACCACCTGTGCTCCTGTATCAGGACTATATTTTGTTTTGCTTTTTCTTCCTACTTCCAGAAAACAAAACCTGACCTATACTGAGTGATCCATAAAGAAAAACAAACATAATTATGAAGCAGACATATTTTTATAAACAGGAACGTCAAGCACATCATCTGGAGTAGAGGGTGGAAGAGATGTTACCTCAATTAAAAAACACTAGAGAAAGCAGCTGAGGTTTTCTCAAAAAGTCAAAAAAGTTTGTAAAACGTGAACAAATTTTAAAGGTAATAATAAATACATTTGGAGCAGCAGTAAAAAATATGCCTCTCACCAGATGAATATCATAAATACTGACCCACAAGTGATTTGAAAATTGCTAAGCAAACACTGAAAACGTGATATCTCAGCTTTTTTTTTTTTAGCCAAAAACATTCAATCTCCATTACCCAAATTTCAAGAGATGTCTATTTTACACCTAATTTAACTCTATAAGATATTGCAGGACAAGGTATTTATGTGATAAAATACAAGTTAGCACATTACAGGAAGTTAATACACATCAAATACTAGGATTTTATGAAGCAAAACTCTACTCAGAAAAGAGCTGTAAGAGGAGTTCCTTTTTTTCAGGGAGGGTGGCAGAGGGAGGGCTGTGCCTGTTTTTGGTTTTTTTGTGGGTTTGTTTTGCTTTGTTTTGTTTTGTTTTTTTAATTGGAGTATTGGTACAGGCATCTCCAAATACTGGAATGAAATATCACTTTGCAACAAAAATATCAAATTTTGTTATTATTATTTTCCACTAAAAAACCCCACAAATGAAAACTAAGCTGATTTTACTTTTGCTAGAAAATAAAATAACAAAGATAAAAATTTAGCTTAATAGATTAGGAGAAAAGTACAGGCACTATCTGATAGACTATAAAATTTAGAAAAGTTCCAAATGTTTTCAGCTAGGCACAAAAATGCTGTTAATGATTAGCTGCATAACAAGAGATTTATCTCTGTCTTTTTTTTTTCCTTTCTTTGTGTGTGTGCGTGTGTGTGTGAGTGTGTGTGTGTGTGTTGCAAAGGCAACACAGCCATACTGCAGGTCTGTCTGTGCCATTCTTAGGCCACTTTCAGGCCGATTGAGAAAAGCTGGAAAGTAAACACAGGTGTTTTAAAACTGGAGCCGCTGTCATGGACAACCACAAACACCCTTAACTCTGATGTGGCAACGCCTCTTTCCCGCCCTCTCTTTTTTTAAAGCATTGCCCAAAAAGAACATGTCAAATGTTTCACCTTTCACCACCTCAAAATAACTTGGAGCTTATAGCATTGTTTGGCAAATCTCAAGCAAAGAGATCGTTTTTTCGTTCCTTTTCAGATGTAGCCAACTCCAAATCAGTCACATAAAATAGTCATTCTATTTCTAATTATTTTATTTTCAGTGTCCACTGTTTTACCTGCAAGCACCACGTTTCAAGTTGAACGTTTCCTTCCTCAAATGTAATTCAGACTCCTTGTTTTCATGATTCAGGTTCAACTAAAAAGACGAGGGGATTTTGCAATAACTAACCAAGAGATTTAATCCAGTGGATAAGAGGATAAATAAAAAAAATGTAACAAAAAAAAAAAAGTCACAAAACCCCCAAACCAAAAGAAAAAACCTTGGGTTTTTTGCTTATTGTGCAAGAATAGGTACAAAACTGAAAAAGTACTCCCTTGTAAATTAGCTGTTCCAGGAAACAGCATATCCTGTTTAACAGCCATGAGGTACTGACTAGCTAGAGAAAAAGTATGGAAAGCAAAAGCAGAAATTCTGTAGTTAGTCTTCACATATGCAGTTGATGTGCG
>VUYV01000001.1:4260690-4369084 GCA_008711295.1 Anarhynchus alexandrinus
CACGCAGGGGGAAGTATTATATTAACAAAAATATTAACCAAAATGAAATAGCTACCAATTTGGTTCTGAAAAACTGGTAAACTAAACAGAGACGGTTACACTTGGACTGAAACTAAAAGCCCCAGCGACACCCCTCACCCCAAAATGCAGAACTGGTTCATAATCTAAATATCAAAATCTAGATCCAGCAAAAAATCCTGAAATTTTACATTCAAAGCAGCACGACCCTCAGATCTATACCAACAGTGAACGTGTTGCAAACATACAGCACCGCTGAAACGATAACACATGTCAAGATCAGGTCTTGCTTATCGTTAAGGATAATTTTTCCTGTCAGTCTCAGCCTTCAGATTCCAGAATGATTTTCTTTTTGACGTAGATGCTTACACACCCCGGTTTCAAAAACCAGACACCAGACTTACTGTGTGTCCTCTGCTCCAACTTAAACAAACATGAACGACTTCATAAGATAGACAGCGCTCATGCATACATTTATTTATGTTAGGACACAAGCAGGATTTTTCTTTTTTCCAGATTTTGTCCAGTGCAGTAAAGAGACAGTACTATTTATCAAAGGATCTGTCTGAACAGCCCCGAGCCTCCTCATCCCCTACTAACTTCACCGAGCATTCAAAATCATTCACAATCTCACAAAACAGGCCTTAAAAGACGACTTGCAAAACTGAACTTTACAGTAAAAGAAAAAATCAGTCATTGTTATTTATGGCCTTTAGGCCATTTTATCTTGTTTTTGACAAAAATTATGAACTAATTTGTATACTTTTATATTAAAAGTCTAACCGATAATACATGAAAAGCTTTACTGAATATAGCCAACAGAACACAACCGTAATGAACGTAAAGCATCACATTTCTGCCATCAGACAGCATCACTCATGGTGCTGAGCATTACCTAACGCACACTTAAAAGAGATCACATGCACAAGCACACTTACTAACCTACGTATGTTAAGATTGCAACAAAAGCCATAAAAAGCAAGCGTATTCACTATTTCGCCTCATTTGTTGCTGTTTCTGGCCTCTGCATTAAGCACACATGACTTGAAAATCATATACTGTTGAGACTATTACACGTAATGGGCAAATTAGACCAAACAATATTGTGTTTAAATTAGCCTGTTCATTGGTTTGGATTAGAAATACTTTTCTGTTAAAATAGGAAGGATTTATGCTCAGCTATAATACAAAGCAATAGAGTTTAATCTGATCCATTAAAAAAAAAAGGGCACTAGTACACTAATGGAGGAAACCATTAAACATTCTGATAGCAACAATTCCGAGACAGCTGGAAAAAAAAAAAGGGAGAGAAAAGCTTGTTGAAATAACCCTTTTTAAGTGCAAAAATTTCACCCCATACAAAGATGCAGCAATAATGGTGTTATTTACCTGCAGATCTGTGAAGTCTCAAAAAGTATGTTTCAAGCTAACAGACTGAGTTAGGGGAACTTTACCAAACCACTAACTACCATTAAACAGCAATGATAGATTTCTCTCTCAGCACTACAGTGACCTCCTCGCCAAAAGCTAATTTCTCATTCTTCCAGCCTTTTGTATTCAAAGTTATTACTCAGTCACTAAAGGAGCTGATTTTTGAAGCAAGAAACTTGCATCCACACTCGGAGAGATAAGGGGTGCTTTCAGCTGCACCAAACTTCAACCGAAGTTGTAGACACTCAGATTTGGGTATTTATTATTTGATGCAGCTCTGAGGAACAACTTTTTTTTTTTCCTACGTGCCTTAGAGCACCGGCAGGAGATATACAGTAACACTGTAAAAAATATTAATAAGCTTCATCTGTGAAAAATAAGGTTTACTTAATGAAACAAATTAGGAAGCTGATTTTATCTTTTAAGAAATGATGGGAAAAAACCTGTATGAAACACTAAAAACTGATCTCTAAAGTTTTACTCACATGAATAATAGGTACTCACAGAAGTAGCTTCCTGCATAAGGCTTACTGGATTCGGCCCCAATTTGTGAAAATGTTGTTTCTGGACTGAGACCTGCTATTCTAAGTTTCAGGCTGGAATGAAGTTTTCAGAGTGGAGCTCTTAAGTCCTAAAGATAGGGGTCAGAAGGGAAACAACGCACGGGTGTGAAATACGCTGTTGCTGCTACAACGTCAACTCTGCTTGGTAATTTTTCTCAAATTACCAAAGAAAGGAAATATGAAGTCTGATGTCACTTTCTTCAAACACAAACACATCTCAGCAAGACTGCGAGTCTTTTTCTCCTAAAGAATAACTGAAAAAACAAAAATATGAGAAGCAGACATTCCTTTGCGAGGACAAAGTTAATAAAACATTTTATTTGGGAAGTAGACATGATACGATTGGAGTTTGAAGGTGCACTTAGCTCTGTTCTAATGTTTTAAATTTGACAACACTTGTCAAAAGATGTTAAAAATTGTTTTGTGGTCCAACGAGTCACTCAGCAAGAATAATTTTTAAGCAGCTTTTCTTTTTGTTTCAGTTAAAATTAAAATCCATGCTGTGTAATCCTTGGAGTCAATCTGTAATTAAGGGGATTTGAAGAGAGACCACGCACCGCATTAATGATAAAATTTAATATCTGTTTTAATACTCTAACATAAGAAAAAAACCCTAAGCAACATGCAAAAAAGCAATCATCTCCTTATTTTGTGCGAATGCAGCATATATACAGCATTACTATGTCTAGCAGCAATGCTGTATTTGATGTCGGCTTTTTGTTTATAGACCAAATGTTTCAGGATTTAGCACCTACAGAGCTTAAAACTGCATCTGTTTGAAAGTTGGCACTCAGCTTTAATAGGCTAGATAAACAGATTTTATTTTATCTAGTTTGGAAAACCAGTGTTTTTGTTGTTACTGTTGTATAGCAATTCCAAACAGAAGGAGCTATCAGCAGCCTTTCCAAGGTTTCAGTCACTCTCCTCTCAGCCACTCTCTCCTCCAATATCTAAGACAATTACAGCTGAACTGTAAGAAATAGGAGCAGATAACCAAAGAAGCCCTATTCATTTTATGTGATATTCTTAAATGCTTAAAAGTCTAACACATTACAACAAAGTGATAATGTTTGGTATACTAAGTCTATCGTCTAGACTATATGCAGGGAAAAAGTTTGAAATCTGTGTCTCTTCAAAATGCAGCTAGTTGCAACCAAGTAGTGTATTCAAACCATTTACTCGGTTGCTTAACAGCGGAGGCAAACACAGTTCCATTTTTAAACTAGAAACCGGCACGAAATAGTTTCATCCTAGAAGATGGGATGAAGGACTAAAGTACCAGGGCAATGAGGTATTTTATGATTCATTCATTTTTTTTTCAAAGAACTCAGCAAGAAGCATGGTTAAAGTAGAGATGCTCTTAATGAGATTTTGGGTGGAAAGGTTTTGAAGGGATATGATGTTTTTCACTGAGAAAGGATAATAGAGTCTTTTAACATAGACATCAAAGATTTTTTGCTGTTAAAACATCTTCTGGCCTGAGCTCTTGTGAAAGAACTAGCAAAGCATCACTGTATACTTACCAGATCTTGCTGTATCGTGTACGATACCAAGTTTATGAAAACAAATTTGAACAGAATTTCCTTTGATTTCTGAATACCGTCATGGCCTAAACGTGTATGTAACAGCCTAAGGCTTCACAGATTACTGACCTAGTCCCATTAAAATTTAAGTGCATGTGGAACTCACAAGCATCTAGATTAAAGCAAGAAAGGGTTCGTTTCTTCTCAAAATTTAGATCCTATTACAGTAACTATTAACATCAGCAGGACTGCTGTCCAGCAGTCGCTGCTATATATACGGACAGAATCAGACCTAATCTCCAAGATTAGCTTCAGTGTTTGAAAGCCTCATCCAAATGATGCTTCTAATGTAAGAAATAGTTCAAATGTTATTGATTTTTTAAAAATAAGTTCTCTCAGTTTTTCAAAATGCGTGGCCAACATATTTGTAAAGAACGAACTCTATGTGCAAGTGACACCATCACCATCTTACTAACCCCTCCAGCACAGCAGGTATTTCTTTAATAAACAAATAAGCATCAAAATAATCACCCTGACTGTGATCCACAAGCAAATGGCAAATTTATGAAGCTGTGCGGAATCTGAATATGTCTAGTATACACTACAGCCTTGAGAAAAAAAGGCTTAGGGGAGACTTTATCACCATGTTCCAGTATTTAAAGGGTGGCTAAAAAGAAGACGGAGGCTCCCTTTTTACAAGGAGTTACATGGAAAAGACGAGGGGTAATGGGTACAGTTACTTCTAGGGAGCTTCTGATTGGACTCAAGAGGAAAATCTGTCACACTATGAACAATAAGCCATCAGAATAATCTCCCCAGGGAAGTGGTGGATTCCCCAGCATTGGGCGCTTTTAAGATTCAGCTGGACAGGGTGCTGGGCCATCTTGTCTAGACCGTGCTTTTGCCAAGAAAGGTTGGACCAGCTGATCCTTGAGATCCCTCCCACCTGGTATTCTATGAGTCTACAATAGTAAAACTGTGAAAGATGAAATCTGTTCTTGAGTGGAGAATCAATTCTGGAGATGGAAAATCCAGTATCAACCAACACAGTTCAGAAAATGAAGTCCCAGCAGGCTTCTTTATATATTGAATCTAACGACAAAATGAAATTTAGATCTTTGAGTTTAATTTTAAATTGCAAATTTTGCTGCTTAGCAGTTTAACACAATCACCAATTCACATTAATACCGTGTTCAGGCAACGTGATATACACTTATTTACTACTGCACAATAGCATTTGTTACTTCAGCTTCCTATCCAAAGTTTAAAGACAGCTCTTTTCTAATTTCACCTTTTTATTGCTTTTTCTTTGTAAAATATATTTACCTTACCACAAAGGAAGGCTGAATTTTGGAAGTAACTACATAGCTGGCTGAATATTGGAGGCATAAGAAACTGAAGTTTTAATTGCAAATGTATTTTACAGGAGAAATCAGACCTTCTTTAAGTGTTTTCAGTGAATAACTCATTTTTTGTGAAAGCCTAATGAGCAATTTTGACCGAACTACATGACAGAGTTATCCATGCAGTGTTTCTAAATACGAAGATAAACCTAATATAAGTTGAGTTGAAATCCTAATGCATTGATATAATTCTGCTGATGTGAAGCTTACTTCATACCTTTCAAGTCTTCAAACAATAAAAAACACAGCTAAGTATTTCATATGCCAAAATCCTATCCGTGTTTGTGTTAATCAGTAAAGCTAATATTAATTTACTTTCTGAATAGATGGTACACCAGTATGCCTGCACAGGTTTTTTATGGTTAAGGTCTGGAAACTTAGAATTACTGATTTGTACTATCAAACCTACTACTTGACCCCTAACGAATAACTTACTATTCTGAATCTCACTCTTAGAGAAAAGCTGAAGTCCAGCGGCCAGTCCATAATCTCATGAGAAAGGCTGGGGAGATATACTGGAAGAGTGAGGTGAGCAGTATTTTACTTCACAAAGGCCAGTTTCATAGAAGAAAAAATAAAAAGATCAAAATAAATCCAAGCCCATTCATTCATCCCGCTCTTTAAGCATTCTCCTAATGACCTGTATACTACTAGGGTAGAAACATGCACCTACTGCACACAAGGAGTACATCTCTTCCCCGTAGCAACCTGAATATGTGAACAGCAGAGTCCACTTTTCCTTTACACCTCTATGTGACCACACACATAGAAGTCAAATCAGGATTTTGCTCCTATTTATGGGGAAAAGAAAGGGATTCTGAAAAGCCTCTCAGTGATCTAGAAGCACAAGTTCCCTAACATCAAAAATGTGCCTCTGCACCAGACTAAATAAATACACGGGAATTAAAAAGGACAAGCAAAATGAGTCCTTACTCCCCTAAGTAAATGATGGTTGAGCACCAAGCTGCACTTTCTGGACATGGGCTCTTTTGACTTCATCTCATTCTAAAACCTGAAGAAGCTTCTCACCTGGGAGCAGAATAGGAGAGACTTTCAGATTACAGTAAAAAGATAAATAAGAGCAAGCGTACCACCTTGAGGCTTTTGAATCAAGGCCAGTCTGCAGCCTCATGACCATACTAAGACCTAATGTTTCGGTGTCTTCCTTTACCACGTGTCTCCCTTCTATGCCTACCCATACTTCAAATGACCACTTACATGCAAAATGCTAGGAAAGCGTTCTCCAATTCTGAACAGAAATTTGGATAAACTTAAACATACAAAGACCAAAGATGCCGTTTGAGTAAATACCTAAAGTTCTGAAATATTTATATTGATCCTTTATCCTATCCCTGGTTTCCTCTACCCAAGATCTAAAGTAGATTCTATCAATTCTGAGAGGCGTTTCAGATAAGGAGGTCATGGATGGGTCAGAGCAAGACCTTTGCTATTTAATGACCCTGTAGCTTGCCTTTTGCACAAGAGCTTAGGTTACTACCTTTTATACATTTTGTTGTAGGACAAATAAGTGACATGTCATCATGCACTCAGGCTCAAGATTTTGTTTACAGTTGCTGCTCAAACAAAAGAGGATCATTTTCCTGTGCAGCATAAAAAATGAAGGGTGTACAGTAAGGCACTGAAAAAATGATTGAAAATTAAGATTTACCACACTTTCTTTCTGCATGTATGAATAATAGATTTCATGTGGAGAAAGAAACAAGATTTATGAAACAGAAAATAATACATAACAATGTCATTCCTCCTCTTCATTCATTAAATCTGGTATCTTGTCTCCAGCATCATTTAATACTCAGTATTCTCAGTATTCTGAGAAACGAAAAACTTAACTTGGCTAAATATTTTTGCTACTTCCTTTGTTTTACTATGTTACTGTGCTGGTAGATACTTTGAAAACTATGCCAGTGAAGATTAGGGACAGTATTATTAATATAAATGAATGCTAAGGTCTTCTTTAAACATTGCAGAAAAGAGTTACTATTTCACGTACAAAATGGCTTCAGATTTAGAATCTCTTAACTATGTTTGGAAATATGTTTTATAGGATCAGAAAGTGGCAAGCGAAGGAAAGAGTCCTAGTTTTCTTATAGTAAGTCTGATACTTTAGGCTTCATGATTGTTTTAAATTAGATGAACGTATGCCCTTCATTCCTGACCCATGTAATCTCGAAATGAAGACAAAGAATGTCAAAGAACCTCAGACAAAGGTTCACAGCAGTACTACTATTGACGTGTTATTGGACAGGAGGAAGAAAACCCATGACTACGGTGATAAACTATACCATTGGAGATGGCAACGAAGCTTATCAGTACAGTTAAACAGAGTTTTTGTGTTTATAAGAATTCACCTTTCCATATAAGTAGCTTTTCTAACTTGATTGTGGATTCTATGGTATCTTTTGCTTACGTACCAGAATCTGTGATTCTAATTTACAAGATACTGATGAATTCCAGTCTATTTTTGAACACACCAACTTTTTATCATTGGTTTAAGGCATGGTTGTCACCTCTATGAAGATAAGGAAAGAAAGAGTAGGTAGCAGACAGTTTTCTGTCTGGCCACAGGATGCCTCCATAGTTTGTTCCACCTTTTGCAACTTCAGAACCTTTGTTTATTTCAGGATATGTTTTTCTAGAATACATATATCTGAGATCTGCCCCAGGCACATAAACTATTCCAGTTTTGAGGTGCTTTTACAGAGTTCACCCAAAAACCTAAAAATGCTGCATTTACAATTGAAGCAAAGTGTCCTTGAAACTAGAAGGCCACGTGGCAGTGTCACTGAGCAAGGAAGGAACGTCCCAGAAGTCACCCAGACGGTTATCAAATGAATCAACCATGCAAAGTGGAATCTACCCTGTTAGAAGGAAAAACAGGTGCGTGAAAGTGCAAGTATTTGTAAAACGCTGTTAATGTAATATGTGTAGATGCACAATTACAGAATGGTTAAATGAAAAACATGGATGAGAGGGCCTTGTCAACAGGAAGTTCATGATCATAGAAGCCTATTACCGTGAAAGAGATGACTCTTTGCATACCAAAAGTGAGGATGTGGAAGCAGCCTAGATAACTGTAAGAACGATCATCCAGATTTAGAGTAACCTGAAACCAAAATATTGCATTCCACGAACCTGCTGCCTTCATCAGAAATAATACTTCTACTAATTGGAAGTAGTAACGGACCTCACGGGAAGACAATTTCCATCTATGAAATGGAAACCAAAAACCAATAGACTCAGCCAAAGGGTTTGAATGACCATATCATCCCCAATGACAAAGGGACTTTTATAGTTTATACAGTTTGTTGATGTTTAAGATTGTCAAGAGTAACCTAGTGCCAAAAAGGATTTGAAGGCTGTCAAATAAAAAGCAACAGACCTCCAAGGAATTTTTAGTGGTGCAGATGAAAGCTGACATCAAATGCAAAGTGTGAATGAGTAATGGATTCCTTAATGCTTAGAACTGAATCAAAGTTCAATACATATATTGCTTTGATTAGAGATGTTCAGCATGTGTTAACAGGAGAGAAGGAAGACTTCCACTCCTCAGGCAAGGTGAAGAAACTCTTTTAGCCAAGACGCTGTTTGTTCAGCCTATCAAGACACATTTGGTGCCATTCTTGCGCAGCTATTTACAGGCAATACAAAGCACACTAAAATTCCTTATGACATACAGTGCTCTAGACAAGCATGATTGATTAGACAGATACAACTCTTCTCAGGATCATTTTCAGGACAAATGCTGTTTTGCCAATAAACGTTTGCTCTCATCCATGTATTACTTTGCTTTTAAACAATTCTGGAAGACTTGAGATCACAGTAAGTAAAAAACACCACTGCTTGGTCTCCTTTCATTTGAACAGAGTCCAAGAAACCCTGAGTAGCTGCTGTGCAGAACACACTGTACACACAGGGCCACCATGCCAGACAGTGCTGTCAGTGAAAGGACAGCCCTACAGACACAGGAAGGTGGCCAGTGCAATCGAGGAAGCGAAGACAAGAACTTGGGTATGTCTATTTGTTCAATTTGAAAACAACCCAAGGCTTGAATGAGTTCAAAATTCTGGCCCGCAGCGATGCCTTAGTGAACCAAGAACAGTACAAATGGCACTGCCGACCATACACACAGCCACTTAGTGACAGCACCAGCTGACCACTGAAAATCATGCAGGTACTAATGTTACCAAGAATCATTTCTCTTCAACTTCCAGGTAGATAATGTTTCATATAAATCAGATTTGTCAGACTCTGGAAGCCTGTGTTTCTAAAGGGACTCTGGACAATTTCACTCTCAGTGAATAGCAAGTGTCTCATCTCAAAATTTATTTCCCATCAGCAGAAAACTTTGTATTATTTGCTTATGGCACATTTAAGCAATTATTTTAACTTTCAACTTCCTATACAAACTAAGATTTTTTGGTCAATGAATACGAATGCCTATCAGTGCTAAAACATTAATTACCAGATGGGAGGAGACCGTCACTAAGAATGTAGTTGTCACTTGTGAACAACTTTTCTGTTAAGACCTGCAAATAAAGCCTACCAGCCTGGATGGCTACAAAAGACAATTTTCAAAACTGGCCACTGAAAGTGATACTAGTAGATCAAATCTCTGAACTTAGCTTGTTGACTCATGGTCGAATACATGTGCTAAGTTAGTCACTTCCTGCCTATAGGAGAGACACGTAAGCAAACTGTTACAGTCCTAAACATATGACAGCAAATGAAGGAGAAATCCCTGGCTGAGGATCTCCGGACCTGAACTGACCAGAGGACCAGCTTATGACATTTGGCTCAAAGGAACAATTGGGTCCAAGGAAACTTCAAATGACTCCTTTAAAGACCACTTGACCAGTGCTCACATTTTTTCCACTGGAATTGAGGGGTCACTGCAGAACTATATGAGTTATTTTCTCCCTCTCCATATGTACAGATAACTAGGCGGGTTGTCAGAAGTCCGTAGCGATAGCTTTTGGAAACACTGCAACTTAAGCAGAAAGGAATGCAGAAAATTAATATTGAAGTGGAACATGGACAGCATTAGTCCTGCAGGAGTTGTACACAGCCTCATTTTAGTGTTCATTTATGGCATGATGCACCAGCTTACACTGATATCCTCTGAGGTATACAGTACTATTTAATAACACCCGCCATAAAGTGACTAATCATGTTTCTAGCATGGATAAGAGCTGAACATTCTCAGGTCTTACCTTAATCACAAGGTCTTAAAGGGTGTCACTGAGTGCTTTTGGGTGCAGCACAAGCAAGGGCTCTGTTCAATGGCAATTAAGATTGCAACTGTGTCTACTCTGTCTGATAAAGTGTCTAGGAAGCTGCAATTGAAGAAAAATGTGCATTCTTATCCACATCCAGATTGTTAGCAACGTGTTCCAAGTTTTACTAGGTCTATTATTTCCACCTCCACTATGTACATAAAAGCAATGACTATTCAAACTTCAGCAAACTTCCACTCTAAAAATTAACAGTGATCTCATGTGCTTTATAAACAAGTTTTACTGATGGGGTAGCAAACTTGTCCCTCACATTGCTCAGACATTTAAATGAGGGCATACACTGCTTTAGGGTAGCTACTGGAGAGTGAAATGAACTCATTGCTTTCTATAACCTGAACCGGACAACTCTCCTGAAAGCAGAAGAAGAGAAGCAGCACCTTTCTTAGGAGAAGAAAATGAACTACTGAAACAGCTCTTGCACAAAGTTAGAGATTGCAGCTTGCTTTGATAAATCCTTTGGTATTTTACTCTCCTGTAAGTTATTGGAAGAATAGCATGAAGAACCTTTCAGCATCAGTTGTAACAACATAACAGGCTTCTTGGAGGTTATCTCCAGCAAATGTTAACTATTCCCGTTGCTCCTGAAACGTTCCTGCAGTTTCAGAAAAATAGATACAGATAAGTAAATGCAAGGGCAGCATGTATCTCCTCCCACTGATCAGCAGATCTGCAATCTACTTTTCATCCCCTTCTACTTCCAACATGAAGTGGGCATCCCAGTCTTCAAACATACCTATAAATTCATTTTGCATATGTGATAGGAGTCCCTTTTACAGGTAGCAGCACATGACACCCAAAATGAAAAGCATGATTGCTTTAGGGTTAACTCCAGAGAGCAAGCTCTCAAACTGAGCTTTCACAGGTTGATATTCTCTGTTAGATACAGAGGGAACAGTGCATACTGCCAGAGGAATTCCCAGCAAAATGTGAGAGAAGTGGGTGAATTGTCCATCATATGAATATTGGTGAGTTACTTCAATGAAAAATAAAACAAAACCAAAACCAAACAAAGAAACAACCACTCTGAGGTAAGCACAATACTTCAAAGCATTTTTTAATCATATGACTCACAAACAATAACACCATACCAAGAAGTAGATCAACAGCATGTTTTATGCTCTTTGTGGAACAATGTCTAGTTACTTTGTAGAGCAGAAGCTGGAGAAAGGTGTAACACCCACTTCATCAGTGGATAACATAGCTATTCATCTGTTAGCTTTAAAATATTGGTATCAGCAGCTGATTTCTACCACTCACACAGCACCGCAGTTAATACTGGTGTGACAGTTGAAAAGGCCGAAGTCACCAGAGTGGTGTTCTGGATGTGGCTGGGCCTTGCCACGTTCAAAACCTATGTTCTAGATTTCTAATAAATTAACCTGACCTCTGCTGCTTCATGTAACATGATTATAGAAGGCTTTTCTCTAAGAATTTTCTAGGATACAATTAACAACTATACTAAAATGTAAAAATTGTATGCTGAACTGGAATTCGAATAGAAGAGATGAGATTGGCACCTCGCAGTTTCCCACCACAGGTTCAAGCAAGTTTCCCTGGATTACAGAGCATTTCAAAAGCATGTGGCTCTATCTGAAACAAATCAGAGGCTTTCTAGCCATAAACCAGCTCTAAACTAATTAAAATGAAGCTCTGAAACTTCAGCTCTGAAGCTGTAAACATAAAAACATTGTTAGAATTACTTTTTTTTTTTTCAGGTAAGGGCCACATTTACTGTCTTCTGAAAGAAGCACTTTATTCCATAGTCAATATTATATGCCTAAATAGCGTGCATACTCTGTGCTTTTCAACAGTAGAAAACATTTTAAACCTCATGTTAAAGCTTTTCTTAAACTTTTTTAAGCTCTCATGACATCAGATTCTCCTGGGATCGTGCTCTTCATGAATGATACGTTGACTAGTCAGCTTGATTTGTTTTTGTGGCTGTCATTGTCAAGCAGATATGGAAAATGGTTTCTACTTAAAGAATCTGGGAAATTCTGGGAATCAAAACAGAGCTTAATACAATTCATGACAGGCATCAGGAAGTACTTAAGTCTTCTAGAGTAGCTTTTCCATAAGCATCATCACTGGAACAACTACCAAACTGCTATGCATTGTGGATTTCCTGCCATTTACACAATTCTTACATGTCAGCAGAAAGCAGGTGGCACTCAGGTACAATTGCTTTATGACACTGCTGTAGATGAATTTGACAGCTCTTTCAGGTCATTTTCTTGCCTCTGACTAAAATTATGATATTCTTAATAAAACCATGGAAGCATGTAGGATGCATTCTACAGAAAATCACAACTAAAAAGATAGATCAGTCAGAAAAACATAACAAAACAAGCCAATCATAACCAAAGATTAACATCTTAACAGCTCTGAAGGAGATTAATAATCTTTACAAGTTCTAATGACATCACACTTGGCTGGAGTAAACTCATATAGTCACTAAAGGGCACCTGATTTGTGTATCATCATGAAACAGCCTCTCCTCCATTTTGAGAGTTTGGCTTGGAAGTAAAATTAGTATGTCTCTTTGGTCTTTAAAGCAGATTAATAACCGCTTTAAGAAGAATATACGACCTAATTAAAAATTAAAAAACAATTCAGGCATGTGAAAAAAGAAAAGTTACCTCTCCTTATGTTTCATTCAAACCCAGTTAAACATTTTCCATGAATTTTCACATTAAGTTATCTGTTTCACAAGACTTATTTCCTATTCTTCTTCAACTGAGTAGAGAGGACATTCACACTGGCAAAATCTTTATTTTTCTGCAGTAAAATTTATTACTTGAAACTCCGCATTTTAAAACTACACACTACAAAGCCAACAACAATAAAATGATCCACATCAATATTTGAATACGAGTGAAAAAACAACAATTCTTCAACTTTTCTATGTTTAATTGAATCAACTATTTCAGCGTATTGTGGGAATACATTTATCAAACCCAATAGAGACCAAATGCTAATTATGAAGGCCAAGCACAAATGAATAATCTTACGTATAGACCCTGACACAATAGAACTGCAAAGCGCTCTGCAGATCTTATTTTATGAGACTGTACTAAGAGCGCAAATGTATAGGCCCTTAGGAAGCAATTATCCCTAAAAGATTTAGCTATAATTCAATCGGAAATATTATAAGAGATTTTTTAAAATGATTTCAAAAGAAGAGG
Organism: Anarhynchus alexandrinus; assembly: GCA_008711295.1. Lineage (NCBI taxonomy): Eukaryota > Metazoa > Chordata > Aves > Charadriiformes > Charadriidae > Anarhynchus > Anarhynchus alexandrinus. The sequence continues at coordinate 4,274,129 of VUYV01000001.1, forward strand.
ATTATTTTACTTTAACTATGGAAATAGGGGCCTGCATGCTTCTCTGAATGACCTCTGTGCAGTTGTGGGCACTGCCTGGTGGGAAGATTTGAAATTGGCCTTTTCGCTTAATTAATACAATCTCCTATGACCAATAACAATGTCATAAAAATTAGGAGTACCAGCTTGGTATTGTGGGACTTAACGACCCACATCACTATAAAGAATATTCTATGCAATAAGTACATTAAATATGGAAATTTTAAATCATGTACTGCTAGTATATATGACAGAGATCAGCTAAGAAGTCCTATCTTACCAAAGACGTGCAGATGTTATATCGCACAGTAAGATGAAATGGCACAGTGTAGGTCTAGACAGCATGCCTTATGTGCCATGCTTTATTTGTCACATGATCCTCAAGTATGACACGGGATCTAGAAGTGTGTAGAAACAAAAGTATGCAAGAGTGCTCACATCATCTTTGTGATTCCCAGGTCCTGGATCTGGCCAATTTACTGCCACCACACCTCTCCCAGTTACAATCTGTCTCTGCTGCTTTGCCTCACTCAGGAGTCTACAGGCTGCTACCACCTCAAAGAAGGGCAGCAGCAGCTCTGTGAGCTAATACAACTAAAAATAAAGCTAAAAACTTGCAGCTTATCTTACCTATTAGACTATACTGTAAGTGGAATGAAGTAGGTTTCTTGTGGATTGGATTTACACTTTTTTCCTTCTGAGCAACTCACTATTGTAAGTAAGAAAGAAAAAAATAACCTGTTGGGTTTTGTTGTTAAGTGCAGTTCAGGACTATTGCCTATAGAGGCAATGACCTCATCTTTTATGCCATCCTTAACCTAGCTGATCCCGATTACTCTATTTTTATCCAGTTAAGATTGCAAGTATCCTTGCACCACATGCGATGTTTACACTTCTGTTACTGTAAAGCAGACCAAATTCCTCATCTGCCACCTATCACAAAATACATCTTTTGCCAAACTGAATGAGACAATATTAATTAAGAGAGTAGGAAAAATTAATTTTTTTTTAAAAACCAAACTTTCTTAACAGAAAATGTCCTGGATAGATAGGGAAGGAATACCTGGACTCCTTCTGCAGGACAGGTGTTTACATCTGAATTAATAACACATAGCACAGTTCCCAGTTAGCACATGGAGGTGGTTAAAGTAAATGTAGTTCTCTGCATCACAGCGAAAATAAAGAGTTGTGCCTGATATTTAACGCTGCACCACAGAGACAAATGGCCAGTCATATTTCTATGAAAAAAAGTGAGATGACCAGAGGATGACATGCAGCGGGGAGGAGATGGGAGGGGATTCTTGGGTCTGTACTTTCGTTCTGTGTGTAGCACTTACGGTGGCTACTGAGCGCATGCAAGAGGCAGGAGGCAGCAGCTAAGCACAAGAGGGTTTCGCAGGGGAGGTGTGTGCCAAGACCCCACAGTGCGTTACCTGTCAGCAGGCTCCAGCTGGGTATTTTGGCACCAGTCACACCCAACTCTAACGGAGTCGCTGACACGACTTTCATCCCTACCAGCCAGTCCATATTCTCTAAGCTGCAGCTATACCGAAAAGGAGTGATAAGCTTTTCATTTACATGGGTGCTCAGGTCAGGATGAGTGTTCATATGCTATATATGAAAGCTAACTACTATTGCCAATATTTCATATGGGCATTTTAAAGTTTTCAAGGTCAAGAATTCAACTTAACCAATCGACCTTTTAAAAAGTACTCTGATGGACCTGTCCTCACTGTAGGTAACATTAATATGAACTGAGACAAACTCTACAGAGGTACAATATCACAAAAGTGCAACTTTACCAAAAAATTGAAAAGCATTCCTTTTTTCCTCCCCAGACTCTCATCTCTAAAAGACTACGACCAATTAACCTCTAACTTTGAAAAAAATCAAAAAATGCCTGTGACAGCCAGAAATTAAATTCTTTAAAGATTAGGTGCTGGGAGAGCAATATCAGGCTTAGAATGAAATCCTAGTAACACTCCGAACTATTAAGTCACTTCTTGCTCTGAAAATATAATTATTCTGTAAGCATTATGTCAGGCAATATTAAATCTAAAAAGCGCAGTTTCAATAAAAGATTGCTGTTTTCTAACAGAAAGACTCTGTGCATAATATTTTCAATGACACAGAGAAAACAAGTCAGCATGCAATTAGTGAAAAACAATACTACGTTCAGTAAGTAGCATGCTCGGCAAGCATTAACTTTTAGTGATATCAGACTCAAAACAATACTTATTACTGTGGTCAGAAACATCCCTGAATGTTCACGATGTCTATTTCTAGTTATCTGAGGATGGACTGCTTTCAGTATTGCACACCTGATTTTGTAATATTCACCATAGATTCTGATGGCAATTATAAACCCATGGAACATACACTGTTTGTGTGGCATGCAGCCTCTCTCTGTTTATTCATTATACTTTTTTTTTTTTTTTAACAGAAAAATGTCAAACTACACAAGGATTTACCTTAATTCCTATACTTTGCATCGGTCAAGTTGTTGCATGAATAATGATGTTTCCCCAATAAATAAAAAAAAAAAAAAAAAAAGAGAAAAAGGAGGCAGAGGAAAATCTGCCTATAAATGAGATACGTTTGGATCCTACTGGCTAAATCAAACACAGTTTTAAGACGACTACACAGTATCAACAGAGTAACTTCTGTATTTATATTGTCTCTCCACTACCCATAAAAGAGATTTTTAAGAATATAGTGGTTGAATAGGTGCGCACGATGTTTGCACATCTTACCTGGCATCGTCTCTTATTCTGGCTAGCAGTGAAATTGCTGGTTATGTAGCTATCAATTCCACTGACGTTACAATTTCCCTTTCTCAAAGCAGCAATAACCTGTCACTTTACACTGTCCTTTCTCTGACCCTCTCCCGCCTGTCTGCTCATTTTTATTCTTATTGACAAGACTTATTATTCCTCCTCCCAATTCCAACTAGCTACCCTTTTGCAAATAGTAGTATCAACTATGTGGTCACTAGTAGTATAGGTCAACAATGTTATTAATATAGCACACACTGCTGGGAGCAGATCAAACAGCCATGCTTTAAAATATTAGTTTTGCAAAGGTACCGTGAGTCAAATAGTTGCAGTTTTCTTCACGTTATAAAATGTAATATCACAAGAACAGACCCCAAGAATTTAGCGTTAATTACCAGCCCAATAAGTGGGAGGATATGTTATTTTTTTCTTGTTGTTTTCATATACAAAATAAAATAAAACCATAACAGAAGGGTGCTGTATCTGTGTTTAAAGAAGGGGTTGTTGGCAAACACCATAGCTCACTTCTGCCGAAATGTACACAACTGATATATGCAGCCCAGAAAGCTGGCACCAGGGGCTTACAACCTTAATTTGCCTGCAAGAAGAAATGGAGATTTACCTTCAGAGCACGTTCTTGATTGTTTTCAGCAGTCAGATGTCTCGTGTTGTTTGCTGAAGTCTGGTTCTGCTCTTTCAGATGATGAAGCTCCTGCTCCAGCCGTTTGCACTGCAACGAGGAAAGAATCCCATTAAGTAGAGGAGTGTGGGCATATTTTTTTCAACAAGCCAAACGAATTAACGTAAATAACCCTATCACTATTTCTGCAGTAGAGGAAGCATCAGACAAAAGCAAGTTACAATCTCCGATCAGTACTAGAGCTACGTTTTCTAAATGTGCATCATTTCAGTTTCTTTCTGGTCCAATTGTATGCCAAAAAAAAGCCGTAGTTTAGTATCAGATAAAGACATTTTTCAGAATGTTTTAAAGTCTTAAAAATTACAAAGGTGTCGGGTTGAAATTCTGCTCCTAGTTATGCCAATATAACAATGGATTTTGGCTTTTCTATATGAAGTCAGTGGATATAAAGGAAGCAGTACGTGCTTTTAGAAAAGCAAGCAAATTAAAGACCCTCCTCCCAAATCTAGGACCCAGCCTTTTATCAGAAAATATACATGTAATTTTTATACTTGTCTTTTTCACACTAAGAGATTACTCTAAATCCCAAACACACACCACATCTTGAAAGAAAAGAAGCTTTAAGATTTTTTTGTTTAAATATTTAACTTAATGACAAAGAATGAAAAATTTAACATTTGCTACCGTGTGCATACACCTGTATACTTACTGCTGTCAGCCAAACATCTATTTTAAAGATTAAAGATCTGCAAATTGTGAGCTAAATTATATTTCATTGTGGTGGGGGTTTTTTATGGTTTTTTTTTTTTTTAACAGTAACCATAAGAAGTCTTGCCCAGTTACCTTGGCCTGAAAGAGTAATTGCTTGTCAGCAGATAGTTCATTTTATTAAAAAAACCAAACTGTTTTCCAAAAAAAGGCAAAACAAAACAGACCAGGAAGATGTAGGGGAACAACTGTTAGAACTAGGGAAAAACACAATATTAACAGGAACATTTTAAAACAGTATATTACAAGCAAGTAGTCTGGATATCACCACCAAAACCCAAAGACTCTGTTGGAACAAAAGAAAAAGTATCTTAATAGACACTTTCTGAAAGCACGAGTAAAAAAGGAATGAAAATTGTGAAATAATGCCCATGTAAGCACTGCTGTCTCAAATGAAACATCAGTCTCGTGCTATCTTAGTGACTATGGAAGACACAGAACTGAGCTTCCCATCAAGTGTATACAACCTATTCCTGAGCAATTCAGTACGTGGGACAATGAAGCATGGCTCACGTCAACTTTAAAAAAAGAAAAACTGTGAAACAGAGAGCCGTGGGACTGCAAAAATTATAACTGAGGTCTAAGTAAAATAAGGAGTACTGAAGGATCTCGAGACAGAAATTTAAAAAAACATACAAATGCATACACTTAAATACAAAATAAGTCTTTAACGATGTACTGCACATCAGGTATCCAGCATAGTATACAAAACAGAATGATTCAATCCTATATTTAAATAAGTTCCAAATAATTGTAGGTGTCCAGGAGTAATATTAAAAAAAATTCATTTCACATATCTGTTGTTGTATTTGATTACTTCTGTTAGAAATCTGGGTTTATTTCTAATAGGATTACTTATTTTAAAGGCAGCAAATCTCTCTGGCCTAGTGCATTCTCTCAGTGTCTGTTGTGAAGTTCTTTAATGCACAGTTTCATTTTTATTGAAAGAAAAAGACACTTTCCCATAAAATAGGGAAATACAGAAAAAAGGTTAAGATGCATTTGATTTCAGATATTTTTTAGACTTAAGACATTTAACGTCTATCTTACACATGCAAAAAAAATCACAAATCACAGAATCACAGCTGTAATTCTTTTTCTATGTCCCGCATGAAAATTATGTGTCCGCAGACATGAAGGCGCTAATAAAACTATTGAAGAACTAAACCCAGACTATGCAGGTTTTTTCTCTAGCAGCCTTTTTTCTCTACCACACATAATTTAAACACTATTTAAAAAAATATAATCAATCTACTACTACAGGCATTATCATGACACTTTACACATTACATCATGTAGTATCACTTTTCTGCTTTGCCAACACTCTTTTTCAAAACAGTGCTTTGGAATTCCCAGTTTGACAACAGCACAGGTTTCTTACAGTAATGATTATTAAAAAGACCAAAACCTCAATTTACCTTCAAAACATGAATTTATATTCATGCTATTCTCTTGACTCCAAAAGAGAAGTGAAAATACGCTAAGAGCAAAACCTAGCTAAAGAACCATACAGAAAAAGATCTTGATGTATAGGGCAGGTTGCACAACTAAGGGCATGGGTGCAATCTTATTCTGCTCTCCACTTCACTCCTGTGTAGACAGGACAGCGAAACAAACAGCACCAGTGGGACTCCAGTATCATGCAGCCTATAAAGCACGTACGATAAAGATGTAACACCAGTAACATAAAATGGACTTCCCTATCAAGTCAGCCTTGACATGATTACATTTACATCAATCTTGGTAGCATTTTGTAATTCGTCTTTAATTTCATTTCCTCTAAAAATGTTCATACCTGAAAAAAACCCCAAAACCTGGGTATAGTCAATCAGCACACTGCTTGAATCCATTTTGAGTGTATCACTGAAAGAAATGGTGATCTAATTTGACCTTTGCATATAAGTGTCTTAATATGTTAGAAACAATGTATTAACAGAAGATGTTCTGAATTATCAATCAAAACGTATTTATTTCTAGCTGTCTAGGAAGTAAAATCTTTAATTATCCTGTTTGTGAATGTATTATAATAATATTCTTAAATGACAACGCTGTGTATGTCTTACTAAAATTTTATAGCCTAAAATGCTTTGATATCTAAACTATTTTAAAACATTAAAATAGCATTCTAAAAGCAAGCACTCTTTTTCACAAGTACAAGAGTGTATGAAATTTCTGTGTAACCTTGCTGTAAAGAAAAGTTTTAAAAATAGAATTTAAAACAATGCAGCCCTTCTTTTCATTTGAGCCAACATTTTTTGAATTCTGTGTCACTGGTTGTTAGCAAGGTCCAGTAAAAATAGATGTTCTTTAAAAGAACATGTGTTTTTATTGGTTCACGCCAGGGCTCTAAAATGCCAACAGCTGCAAGTAAGAAACTGGATTTCCTTCTAAAAACATATATAAAAATACTTTTTGGAGCACAGTGAAGAGAAGACATCGTCCAACTCAGTACTGGCAAAAAGGAAATGTTGGATGTATCCTTTAAAGCAATCTGAAAGCTAAAGGAAGTGTTTCATTTTAAATATTATAAATAAGAATGTCTAAATCCTGTTATCCCAAACTTGAGAGAATTGATACTTGGGAAACATTCAAACAGAATCCTCCTAAAGTCAGAGACAAAATATTTTGTGCAACACAGATTGCCTAAACATCTGATCTGAGGTGTAATTGTGGACTTAAAGAAAGTTCCCATGAATTTAACACTTTATGAAAGACAGGCCGTTAGTTGAGAAAACGGCTTTTTTACCTCAGGTACTTTGAATATATCAAGGAGTGTAGATGGATGTCAAAGAGAATATACCTTAATCAGACTTTGCTAAGTAAAGGATATCAAAGCCTCACAAATGGTAACATGTCATTTTATAAAGGTTTAACACAAGCAATCCACCAAGAATTAGCTGCATCCCATGGTCTACTGTGTCCATTCAGAGTTCTGCAGCCAGAGGCAATACTGAACACACACACACACCCCCCCACACACACCCCCAACCAGAAAAAGGTTTCCTCTAGTCTTTCAAACCCCCATGTTTGTTGTCCTCTCTGATTATATTTCCCTCAAAAGTCTCCTACCTTAGCTAGCCTCATTCAGGTGATAACGGACTTGTTAGACAGTGAACCTCTTTAAGCCTATTCCGAGTGTTCCCTGAGCAACCATCAGTGCCCAACAGTACTCTTTTCACTGCAACATCATCCATTCCCAGCAACAGGCACTCAATCTTCTTTTAACCAGACTTCCACAGTGCAACCCGGCTGCGCTCTTCTAAATGCACCCAGTCTTTTCAAACGAATACCCCCATATTCAGCACAGGACATATCACAAGCAGCTAAGATACAAAATGAAAAACAAAGCAGGTAACATACCAAAAGGCTAAGAAGCAATTCAGGCAGAAAAGAAAGGATAGACAGCAAGTATGCCTGTTCTCCCCTCCCATCTTCTAATTTAAACCATTAGGCTACCAGTGAGCTTTTTTAACGAGCATCAGCTAACATGATTCAGCAGAATGAGGATGTTTGTGAGAGGCACTGGTTCAACCTGCAGCAGGTGCTGACCCTTTTCAGTCGCTATGCAGGTGGGAGGGTTGAGAACGCCACAGGGAAAATCCAGACAAACTGCAAAAAGGAGTGCCTGCTAAAGGGGACACTGATGGAGAGGTCAAGAAGTGGACCAGGAGAATATCACTGAGTAAAGTCCTTGAGGCTTGACCAGAAAGAGACTGTTGAAAGATGGTCCTAGTTCCAGGTACACAAAAGGAGTAAAGACAGTTTAGAATGAATCGAGTATTTCAGAAGATAGAAAAATCAATGCAGATAACCACTTAATAGTGTTTGGCCTTTACTAGAAAATGAGGTTGCATTAACATATCAAACATAACTTTAGCACTTGTATAAACAAATCATCTTTAACACGCTGTCAGCTTTTCCCCATTTTCTTCTTCAAGTTGTACCTATAACAGGTTAACCCAGTGTTAGGGTGCCTGCCATGACTACACAGATTGATTAGTTAGTTTTGATCGTTACTAAACATGATTCTTCAATGAGGTGTTTGGAAAGCAAAAGGTACAGACATTAAACAAGAGTAAAGAAAAATGTGCAAGCCACTGGAGAAATAACATCAGTAGGGGCAAAGACGGAATACAGCAAAGCAGTAACACCCAGCAGAGCAACCCCTGCCCCCAACCATTTGGTCCCCCCAGTTTGTTTACATGAAGACAACACCTATTCCCTCATGCAGAAGCTTATTTAACTGCGCTACTCAGGTCAATCAGACGGTTCACGTGCTTTCAAACATGCTACACCAGGGTCCCTGCCTCTCATCTCACTGAACTAGATAGTAACATCAAGTGCATTACTAATTTTGTCTTTCAGCGCAGATTTGACCCAGTAAAAGGGTACTGTGACACTCCTTAGTTGAGGAAGCAACAGCTAAAGCTGAATATAACAGAAAACCTTAACACTTCCTTACTACAAATGCACTCTTGGTGGCTATTTAATCCTGTTACATCTATATTTGCTTTTAATATTACTATATAGCATCCAATGTTTTCCGTCGTCTTTCATTAAAAGGAATCCAAACTAACCCCTCCTGAACTTATGGCAATATGCTAGGGAAAAAAAAGAGTCAACACATTATGCCATTTATATGCTAGGGAAAAAAAAAAAGGAATTGATTTGCCTCTGTTAATACAGATATGAGGGTCAAAGTCTAATGAAACAAATGTACTAGGACTAAGATGAAGCCAAATTCTCCACAAAGTTCTTTCCTGAATTCTGAATTACATTTGATTGTCTCATCCAATTAGTACATACAAAAGGTAGTATTTTATGAAAATATATTTGTTCATCTAGAGTCCTTGTCAAAACACACAATGCTTATAATCTTATGAATCAACACTGGCATAAACACACAATACTTCACGGATGAGACTGCTGAAAAAAGGGAGAGTATGTAGATGGAGGTACCGCAACGTGCTTGCCATGCTCTTCAACCCCACCTGAAGCCTGGACTATTGGCTGAGCGGGGTCAGTGTGGTGAGGTAGGTGGACCTTTGGTCTGATCTGATCCCATCCAGTCAGTTTTATGCGGTGTCTGCAGTTTAATAACAGATCTTGTACGTAACCACAGCCTCCCACAAATAGCTTCATTCTGTCGTTAAATTTAAGGTAGAATATTTTTATTCGAGTCAGACAAAAATCAAAAGTGAGTGCATAGTCACTTACCATGGGTCAGCCAGTGCATAATTACTTGATTGCATATCAGGGCCTTCACTTTAAACAGTGAGTACTCTATCATATTCTGTGGGCTTTTATGCATGAAGACATTGCTGAACTGGGATCTCAACTACTGAAGTAGCGAGAAATAAAAATAACCTAGTTCCTACTAAATAAGCTGGGAAAATGGTTTATGTCCTCCAAATTATGGGAAAGTAGGAGTCCATCTGAATGGCAGATGAACTATTTTCCAACATGCATTTTTTCCTTTATGCATTTTAAAATGCTCATCAGCAAAGTAAATGACACATCGTATCTTGATGGAAAATGCAGAAATACCATTAAAAGATGAGCTTATGGGATACCAGGATCCTACTACTACATAGCATAATATTTTCAGAAGTGATAAATTGCAGGTATACTTTGAAATTAGTTAACACATATTCACTGCAATAAACAACTGAAGTACAAATAATTATTCTAGACACCAAACATGAAAAAGATGGAAAAACATGGCTACTTTTTCACCTGTTACATTTTTTAAGTTATCACCTGTGGAAATGTGAATACAATAAACAACCATGTGAAACAAACAAAACCAATTCAACTGATTCTTCTCTTATTTTGTTAGTTTGTTCGCCTTTTCTTACTTTGTTTATAATGATCTGTACTTCAGAATAGCTCCCAGCTCAAAGATGCCGAATGGAATGCATTCTCAGTTTGACAGCCCTTCTCTCCACCTCCCCTCAATATTTTTTTTTTTTTAACAGTCTGCCCCTTGTCCCAAATTCATCATGATTTCTGGAGAGGCAAACATCTTGCGCCACTTGGATGCTGCACAACTCTTTCCTTTGCAGACAAAAATAATACCAAAGTCATCCAGTCAAAACACAAACCAACCTTTGGTGTCACTGTGAATTATGTACTTTGAACTGCAGATGTTTGGAAGCACTTATATTTATATAAATAGATTTTATCCTTTTTCTTTTAAAATAATAATTTTAAAAGAAATAAAGAAATAAATGAGTTTCTACATAATAATCACTACAAGGATTTTTCCATTAAGTTATAATTTTGAATTAAGGCTTTCTAACCTCTGAAAGAAAAGACTTTCTTCAAAGTTCTGGCAAACCATCAACAAATGTGTTTAAATGATTATTTATACAATGCCCAACAGCTTAGAACTACTGGGATTTCAAGAAAAAGAAGTGCTTTTGTACAGCTTAGGCCTCAGAAACATATGCATCTTTAAAAATGTATATTCTATTAGTAAGAGAAACACTTAAACGTAAACACCTTTTTTTTTTTTTGCAGCAGGGCAATGGTGTCTTGCTCCATCAGAAGCCATAAAAAGATATGCATCAAAATACAAATGAAACATTTTTGTCTTCCTTGTCACTATAAGCCAGCTGGAACCTGCAGCATTAAGGCAGATAATAAGCTGTATACATGACGTGGTTTCCTCCTACCTTTCCTTTCCCCTTCTATTTCTGAGCACTTCAAAATGGAGCAAAGCAAGCTTTCATTTATTTTCATTTGTACAGTTAAAGGAACTGTAAGTGCACAGAAAGATGTTCAGAAAAGTCAGATGATAAAGTTGAACTGTTTCCACTCTTCATGTTAACAATCCTTTCATGCGCAGCTATTCAACAGCACTGGGTAGCCCTACGATACTCACCCACCCAACTCCATTCTCTATATATTCTTACACTTCCTTTCAGTGGTGACATTTCAAAGATCAAGACAAGCTTGATCTACTTCTCAAAGAGCTCAGCACACACAGACTTTCCTAATCAATGACACTCATTATACAAAATGTGCAAGGAGAAGAAGAGAAAGGAAAACGTGATGGTCTCGAGCTATAGGTGATTCAGAGATCATCAGTCAAACATTTATTCATGCGGCTGTACTGGGTCTGAAATTAAGCAAAAATGTGTTCAACTAACCTAAGAGTGTTTTTTTCCCTAATTACCTGTCATAGATTAATAAGTGACTTCTGTTTTACATGGAAGTCACATTATTAATTCAATTTTTAAATTTCATGCCTGTAAATCTAATAAGTAAGGTATAAACTAAGCATGTAAGCTGATGAGTAGTACGCAAGGTTAGTACACTTGTTCACACACGCTCCCCGATGCAGAGTTGTAGAAACACTAGAAACTGGCACAGTACAATGAATTTCATATAATTTGCATGTCAGTTATAGTCAAAAGCAAAGGAAATCACCAATACTCCCAAATAATTCAGCAAAATGAAAATACTAACTAAAATTGTACCATAAGAGGGAAAGACCATTCAAGATTCTCTTTTAAAAGCAATGACAAAAAAAAAAGTAAATCTTTATTAGCTAAATTCTAAATCACCGAATAAAGATCTGTCAGTACAATAAGACTAGGATCAGTTTTACTTTCAATGCATGGCAGCAATTCCAGCATACAGATTCAAGATATGATTTCAGAGTAGAAACTTCTGCACAGAAAATAATTCAGAGTAACTAACCTCAACATCTTTAAAAACATTTAAAAAATAAAATTACACAACACCAAAGAGGTCTTGGAATAAACTTGCCATTAAAGCAGATCATGTATTAGTATACTACTTACAAGAGAACCAGAACTGAAATACCCTACTGACTACCTGAAATAACTTCTACCCTGGTTGAGTAGTAAGTAGTACTGCAAGAAAGGTCCCAAAGAAGCCAGTCAGGGCAGCTGAATATTAAAGTACTATCCTGATCTTCTTTTACTTACGGTTTTAGTATCTATTTTCCAAGTCAATGCAACTCCCACATACTCATTTACACACTATTTGGCAAGATAGCTTTGGTCATTCTAAACTCCAGTGCTAACTACTGTGTGATTCGTTAGCACACTGAGCTGTAATATTATGAAATGGACTACTGCAGTCACAATACTCGGTAAATGCAGATAAACTAATATACCACTGATTTTCTGTCTTCAGTTAGATAGGGACAGATACCTCAGTAGCCAGCCACCTCTTCATCACATGGGCTCAAAAAACAATCACATTTTATTCCTGCAGATTTGTAGATCCTACACATGTTCTTTCTAAGATGGAAATATAATCACAGAATCGCAGAATGGCTGAGGTTGGAAGGGACCTCTGGAGGTTATATTTCCCAATCCTCCTGCTCAAGCAGGGCCACCTAAAGCCAGTTGCCCAGGACCATGACTAGACAGTTTTTGAATATGTTTAATGAGGGACAGCATGAAAGGACTATAAAAGACTATGTATTCCTAATAAAAGGAAGGAACACAAATTTCAGAAAGCCATGAACTTTATTTTTACTAGCTATTTTACTTTCTTGTTTTATTTCTCCTCCTTCATTGTTGAAAGGAGGAAACACAAATCTTCCCTCTCCAGTTTCTTTAGTCTCTCCCTCCTTAAATGTAGCATCTTTCCTCCTTTCTCTTGCATGGCAGAATGTATACATAGCCTAATTCTCAATTCTCATCTTGGCTTGTGTGAGGATATCTCCACTGCACTGTCTCATTTTTGTCTACATTTTTGCTTCATCTTGTTCCCATAAATATTCTCTTTATTACGTGATTCTTTTCAATAATTCTTCCTTAATTATATACCGTGTTTGGCGATGTTATAACTCTTGATAAACATTGACTAATCACTTTTTCCAACACTTAAATGAAGTTAGTAAATAGGACTTCCTTGTTTTACGGTATGAAAAATTAGCATAGAAAGTTTAAGAGGCTTTATCAACTGACAGGATCATGTCAGAACTGGGATTACTACACCCAAAACCTTTGCTTTACTGACTTGATCAAATGATATGGAGCTATTGCTTCCCATGGCCACGTGTTTTGCTGGCTCCTCAGAAGAGTAGTCAGTTCCATTACAACCAGATGGCCTGTGGCCAAGAGACAGCTTGTCAAACATCTGACACAACACACCATGACAGATAGCTGATAATTGGTTTTGTTTAAAGCCTTTCCCGCACCCCCAGTTAATAATCTGCAGTGCTGGTACTCAAAAAAAAAAATATAGTAGAATGGAGATAGTGTTGGCTGATACACCTGAGTTTTCAGCCATATAAACTAGCGAAGGTGTATGAAAAGGAAAAATTTTAGAAAGAAACATTCCCAGCGTGATCTTCCAATTAGATCTAGAAATTAGGAATCTGATTCTCAGACATATGCAAGGCACTCAGCTGCTGATAGAGGTATGTTTTTAAAAAGTGTAACCTTGTTTAATTGAACATAACCAATATTAGCTGACAAGAAAACAAAATTTGGTAAACAATCTGTCATTCTAATGCGCTGGTTTTCAAATAATCTTCCATGGATTTTCTTAAAATCCGTATGCAAACAAGACTATTGCCTAAACGTTAAGTTGGCATTTACTGCACAAAAGGACAGGAATACTTCTGGTCCATTTTAAATATGATCACATTATTCGAGAAAACAGTATCATGCATCACTGTATAGATGCCACAGTTTTTTAATCTCTTTATTCACATATTGTAATCATGGGATTGCAGGTGTTGCTTGTAGTACACACTATCTGTTTGTCCTGATAAATACTGAACTCTCAACTGAGCCATCAATTGGTTAAGTGGCATTTCTTCAATTTTTTGTTGTGGAATGTGTTCTCCCAAGACTTCTTTAATGTGTAGTAAAAGCTACTTTAAACTAGAGACTATAACAAACGAAACCAGCTAACTAGGTAGGTGAAAACACAAAGCTCTGCAGATATGTGAGGGACAAGAAATACTTTTTGAATAAATGACCTGAATCAGTAGTATTTACTCTTTCTCCATGGAAGCAACATGCTTTTTTAGGAAACTTTGGTACTAAACATCACAACTATCTGAAAGCAATATTAATACCAGTGCTTTAACAGTCTGAGAATAAGTGTGAAAACAGAGTAACTAATTATAAATCTTCAAATATTATTATGAAATCAGTTTCTTTCTCACCAGTACAGAGATCTAGGTAACAGAAAATATATAAAATTTATATTTCAGACATCTTTTCAAATTTGATCAAATAATAAAAATATTTTTTAAAAATCAAGAAATTAATCAGCTTTGCACAAGCTTAAAATGAATCATACATAGAAGACAAAGACCCCATAGAAAAATGTTTAGGAAAGTAGACAAAAGCTCTGCAAAACTAAACCAAAACAACAGATTTAGAAATTACATATTGCTCAGCTTCAGTAATACAGAGAAATGTCTGTATGATTTTGGTACATGAGTAAGACTTTTCAAATATTAAGTAGTGGTTGAATCTGAAGATTTTACCTCTGTAACAAAATTCAGTTTTAGCTTCACTGAAGCATTTTACAGGGATCGATGTGACTAGCTACCCAAATAGATGCGCGCTTCTCAAGAGGGTTGACCATGCAGCTTTGAATTAACAGACACCTAAAAGCTTTCAGATATGTTACTGAAAGGCAGAAATGCTTAAACCTAAAATCAGCTGCCTTTGACATGTGCTATTGCCAGCATTGCCCTCATCCAACTCAAAACTTCCTGGCAATTCCATCCCTCGTGGAGATGGTAGGACACCCTAAGCAGAAAAAAATTAAGAAAAACACAAAGATAGAAGAATGTTATGACAACTTCTGAAAGCAAAGTGATGGGCCTGCCTGCCAAAACAAACAAAACGGGCAAATGCATGACTACTGCTGAGAAGTGTCTGGATACCGTAGAAGACAACACACACGACATAAAGAGAACATGTAACGAGACACACAGCTGCTGGCTAGCCCTACAGTAGAAAGCAGGCTGATATGACTTTAGCACAAGGGATTAACAAGGATTTTGTTGTTTCTTCTGGGAGGCTGGCACTGGTTGCTTTCATTTTCACAGTGAGCGTTTCAAGACTAGTTTTGCAGACTGAGATTCAATTACAGTCCTAACATTTTGATTGTGGATGGGACCTCAAGCAATGAGGCTGAAAAAATGCTTGCAGATTGAGAAAGAGTACTTTGTCCCAAAGCTACAGAAGATGAAGGAGGTAAACTCACAGAGAGGGCTGGTGTTCACTCCTGTGCTAAACGCAACCCAGCATAGCTCTTTCAGGCAAAATCTATTGTTTCCTAACATTGCTGGGACCTGTAATACAATATTTGTCTGAGGTATGAAATTCCTCATCGTGATTACAACATGACTTGGAAGGAAATCTTACCTGTTGGTGACAAGTCATCTCATGATACAACTAGGAGCAAAGTGCTCATAGCCGTTCTCCTGATACAGAGCTTTACTCTGGTTTTTGGGTTTTATCCCCAAAAAATGTTTTGCATCCCAAAAAATTGTTTATGTTTTTGTAATACTTCTGCAGATAGTAGAGAAAGGTGTTACAGCTAATTAAGAAATAAGCAACTCAGTATAACTGAAAGATGGCCAGTAACTGCAGCAGAACTTTGATTAACAGATTTACTTGTTTACAGATGCTAATTCATTAACTAGATGTAATATTAAAAATCCCTCCCCCCTTAAAAGATGGTATCAATTCTATGTTACCAACAATATAAAGTATACCTGCAGAAGCACTACTTCCAATTACCCTGCATCAGTACGTTACACCAATAAAATGTTCTGTAGTTAGCCACTTGTATTCTGTATTTCTGATAACAACTCCAAAATTGCAAAAAGTTGTCACACTTTTATGATTTAATACTGTTCTTCATCCACAGTTAATTTTTTTGTTATAGCTAAACGTGTAATACTTTTTACACAATCACAGCTTCTTAAGGGCCTTTAGATATTTCTACACATTTGAATTCTGTCATTTAAAGAATTATTTTCAATACAAAAGTAAACTATAAATCAGAATATGATATTTTGTGCTGACTTTGTGTATACCCACAGCATATGCAACAGTAAATACTTCAAAAACACTACTGAAAAGAATGACAACGAAACACTAACTTGAGAAAGCATTAACAAGTTCCCTGACAACAGCATCGTACAATCACACGCAGATCACACGCAATAGGAAAGCCTGTCCTTCATTTGCAACAGAGGGTAATGGAAGCTAAATTTTTCTTGTTCTCAAGCAACTCAGCTTGAAAAATAATTAACAGTGAATAAACAGAACATGGACAAGAGGGTAAATCCTAGATACTCACCATCTGAAGCACGAAACAGTAAAGCCATACAACAAACAAATGTAGGCATACTTGGTGAACGAGGCATAGATAAGTTAATGCTACTGTTATCTTTCTTTCATAAAGAGAATATTGATAGATTTCCTTGTTCCACTTTTTTTTTTTTTGCCAGGGCCACTACACATTTTAGACCAGAATATGTAAAATAATTTCAACAAGCCTGAGGACTCCCAGAAATTGATTAATGGCTTCACAACCAAAAAAAAAAGGTCATGATGTTCAGACCAAAGCAAGAGGCAAAATTGTTATGTGCTCATTGAAGAGCAATTAAAAATATAGAAAGAAATTGAATAGAATCATAGAATCGTCTAGGTTGGAAGGGTCCTTTGAGATCATCGAGTCCAACCATCAACCTAACACTGCCAAAACCACCACTAAACCACGTCCCTAAGTACCATGTCTACCTGTCTTTTACATACCTCCAGGGATGGCAATTCCACCAGTTCCCTGGGCAGCCTGTTCCAATGTTTGATAACGCTTTCTGCGAATAAATTTTTCCTAATATCCAATCTAAACCTCCCCTGGCCACAATCATCTACCATTCTGTTGAAAATGAGTAATCAGCTTATCATTGCAATAACTTTTCCTTACATCCTCTGTTACTGCCAGACCTAAACTTCTTTACTCACCACCTGTCTTTACAGCTTAACACACGTGTTGAATCACACAGATTACTGTGGAGGGCATTGCAATGCTAGAAGATAGGTCAATATTTCACTTTAGGGACTCTGGGGGAAAAAAATGTCAACAAAAATCAGGTCTATTAATTCTTCTTACCTCCATGTCCCACAATATTCTTAGTCAACTACAGATGTTGTGGTAGTGGCACTATCAGCAATATAGTTTGGCTGCTATTCTTTGAAGGTACTCCACTGCCCAATTAAATCAGAACTTTATATTCTGTGTGTCATTTTATTTGTGATCTATGCTACTGGTTTGAAACCTATTTCTCCTTGCAGGAAACAAGTTCATTTATGTCTTGTAGACAGGTCAAAAATCTTCACCAGAAAGGTCTGCATATAAATTAATCTAGTAATTTTCAAACTAAAAAGGCTGAATATGAACGTACTGGAATACTTTCTGCAAGAACACTGATAGCTTTTACTTCCCTTTAGCTATTTCTTTTATTTTTTTTTATAAATCTGATTCTCCTTCTTGAAGTCATCTCATTTTTATCCTTACTTTCATACAATACACTAGCAGAGCTTTATGTAACTAATTTTTAAAATATTTTCTTGGATTAAATGGATTTTTTCCATAATGAAATTAAAAATAATGAAGCTTCGAACTTTTATCTAAAGTTCTCAATAACTCTCAGAAATTTTCACTGAAGAAACGCAATTTGCACACTACTTTGCATGGGGGGTGCAATTTGTAATTTCTCTTGCCTGTCTCTACTTCTTATGCTGAATTTTGCTACATGGACTGCTATCTGAGAACATGAACTGGATCCCTTTTTTGACTAAAGCAAACTCAAAGATGCACTCCAGGAACACACCTAGTGCATTCTGAACAAAATGAGTATTCAGTTCATAGGACTTGATGACAGCTAGTCCAAAGTAAAAACCAACCAACCAAAAAAACTCAAACCAAAAAAATGCAACACCCTCCTCCCCCTTGAAACACATTAACGTAGATGTCAGATGCTGAGAACTATTTTGTACTCCAGATCTACTCGTATTTGTTCACACTACTTGCTAATACAGACATAATCAACCACAAAGTTGCAGCCGTGAACATTCAAGAAGTGGCAAGTGGGTAAAAGCAAGGAGGGAAACGAACACAGAGATCAGACATATTAACCATTTCAGACTCCCCATTAAACATAAATATGAAACACAAAAATCTTGTTTGTCACCTATCAAAAGAATTTTTATGCAAACTCATCCAGGTATACAAAATAATAAAGTATTTTTGCAGAAAGGTTTCTTAGAAAGTTGCCTAAGAAAACCAGCTTTTAATATGAAACACAGACGGATTTTTTTTTTTTTTTAATTTTCAAGAAAATCAGAGGCATTTTATCCAACAGGTAAGCAAACTGAAATCTGATCCAACTCTTAGTACCTAACTTGAAACTGTGAAGCGTTAAGTGCTGTGGAAAACTTACTTTAGGTACCTCTAAGATAGTTCTGGTACCTATAGAACTTACTGCATGCACGGTGAATCAGTCTCCTCTTCAGAAGGAATACTGTTTGAATTCTGCTTGTATCACATTGGAAAAAATCTCTATCGGTTGTTGTACTGAAACAGGCGATCAATAAGCATACAAAACATTTTTCCTCTCTTTCGTCCTAAGGTTTTGACATTAAATATTTAAATTAATTCTAGAAATTGGTTTGGAAGACTAAGCTGTGTGAACCTAGAGCTTAGCACCACGATAGACGAGTCAAATAGCAATTAATCAAACAAGCTTGCATGCAAATTTACTGCCATTTTCAAAGGGGTGAGGAGTTTCTAGGTACCGAAGAGAAGATGAACGTTCAATTGGAAATTCATTACAGTTTACAATTAAAGATATAAAGCTTGATCATGCCCTCAAATACTATGCAGACATGTATTTTCTGAATTCTGCACAACACACTGTTTGCAGAGGAACAACAGGTGATTTAACAATGCAAACAATGATGTGTCTCAGGGCATCATTCAGCCAAAACCTTACGGCAGTGAAAAGAAGAAATGTAGTATCAATTAAAAATTTGCTTCAGAAGTTCAAAAAGACAAACCGTAATCCCTCTCTTCAAGGAAACATTGCATTAAGATTTACATATTTACTCATACTTAGCATTTATGGACTAAATACAAAAGTTCGGTACAAGAGCTCCTTAGGGTAATTTCCTTCAGATCCTCCTCCCTCTCCCACTAATGACCTACCAGCTGACCTGCACTACCAGCTGTGAGAAGCATTAACTCAAAAACTACAAGACCTCATGCAACCAAAGCCTTGCTGAAGTCAAACTAAGGAGTAAGCTGCAGAATACTCACTTTCACTAGTGAAATGCTGACTCCAGTGACATCAAAGGGAGTTTCCTGCCCCACTACCAGATACCTGCCTACAGAGAAATCACCATCTCTGCTACAGCAATGCAAGAGACCAACTGACTCTACTGAAACAGATGTGTAATGTCTCCAAATCTTCTATCATCCTGTCTGAACACCTAACCCCTCCTTTAGCTTTCTTAATGCCTTGAGAACTGAGAGTTGCATGCAGTAATCAAAGAAAACAGCACACCATGATGAAAGATTAAACAGGTGTTATTCTTTTGGGGAACAGTCTACACAAATAAGAAAACCCAACATAAGATATCAAGAGGATTCTGTTTGGCCAGTTTACTCTCTATTTCAGTCTCCAGTGGACTAAAATTCCTACTTCAGAAGAAAAAATTACTTTATACATCTTCTGAACGTAGCCAAATATTTAACTGAGTATTCCCCTGGAAAATATTTATGCTCCAGCTAGCACAAATATATCTGAGGTAGAAAGTCAGAGCATACCTAATCATCTCAGAAAGTAAAGAATTATTATAATTTTCAAGCTGGGTTTGATTTTAGAAGAAGTAAGCAGCCAAGTAGGGAAGAACCTGCCCTTTTCTGAGATGCAAAGGATTCTTGATGCTCTTCAGCATCATTCCCAATAGTTTTATTCCATGCCTCCCAACTACAGCAGTCACTAGCTCTGTTTGGCACTTTGAAAATTCTGCAATCGGTGAGATTCACTTGGTTTATTCTGAGAAGCAGCAAAGAAAACATAGATTTAACCGTGGTCAGTATAACATGGACTTCCTAAAACACGGATTTAGTCAAAATTTCAAAGGATTATCTTTATTTAGGAACACGGGAAATGAAATGTGACATTATAAAGCACCATTCCAGTGCAACACAATCAAATGGAAAACACATTCGGAAAAAAAAACAAAAAACACCCGACAACCATTTCTTCAACTCCTGTTTCTTTTCTCCCTGCAGCCACAGTCTATATTTTATTACATATCCCTATTGCTTTCTCTCAGAACTTGGACTAAATTTGCAGGGCGAAAGGGGCATCTTGCTCATGTGTCTCTGTTAAACCATCCTGCTGGCAAGTAATTTCCCCATGCCCATTCATCTGCTAGTTCTCAGAAAAAAGCACTGCAAACGAGGGCAACAGGAACTTGCTGTTGCCTGCCCAAAGAAAACCAGCCACAAGAGTGAACCAGCATGGTCCTTAGATCCTCAAATTACAATAAACATCCCCTTTACCTTCACTTTCCTCCTCAAATAAGCCTGTGACCAAAATAATCAGCACCCCACAGCAGCTGTCTGGTTCACAAACAACTGTGAATACAGTGTCCTACCTTTCCTTTTCCTGTTCCCAAATATCAGTGGCAAAAGGGAAAAGGTAGTAGAGGAAGCATGCTGGCAGAGTAGCTAAGAGGACACTGTCAAATGTGCTCCTGCCACCCAAGAACTCGATCAGTATCCTTAACCAGGAAGTGTCAAAGGGCACCAAAACACAGAGTTTAAAACTGAACTGCTAATTCAAATTACTAAAAATAACACCCCAAACTGTGGTTTGAGTTATCCTAAGATAAGAGTCATGAGGCATTGTAACCAGTCACCTGAGTCTTCTCCAATTAAAGGCCCAAGATTTGTAATTAATTTTTTTCATTTACATATGCTTTTGTTGTTTTTACACTTCATACAGCTCTTGGGTTTATTACTTCAGCAAGACCTGTTCGCTCATGTGTGCTGAGAATGCCTTAATGCCCTGTGAATCACAGATAACACAGAGCTCTACACTTTATTTTGTGTAAAAGGAGGGAAATTGCTTGAGCAGAATGTGAAAAAAAAAGTTAGCAAGAAGCTGACTTGTTGTAAGTACAGACATTTACCAGTTATTAGTCATTAGTCGAAACTGATAATGATGGGCAGTCAAGCATAGTCCTTCTCATCTTTGTTTTCAATGACGATAAACTGCTGCCTGCTGCCAAACAGTGCCTCAAAATGGAGAAAGGTACTTAAACTTGCCTCAGATGAGCAACTGGGTGCATGCCAATTTTTTACATGAACAGTCATAAGCATGTTCCTGCACAGCAGGATGTGATCAAACTATTCAAAGCTGTAAAACCAGGTTTGCTTGCCAGTTATGTTATTGCTTCAAGATCGGTGTATTACAGACGATACTTTGCCAGCCATGAAACCACTGTTTTTCCTTAACAACAAATTCTACACCTTTAATATTTAAAACTGTACAGAACTGACTGTTCCCAATTAAAAAAAAAACATCCACAAGATGAGAGTTAGGACTGAAAACATATCAAACACACGTTCTCCTGAACTATAAGCCATCTCTTACTTAGCTTTAAAAAGTTGCTTCCTTCAATTAAAATTAAAAGGTCCCCTTTCTTCTCTAAACCAGAAGAAAAGTAATTGTAATGACTTACACAAGTCCTCAGCTTCAGCTGTGAACCCTGTAACATATTAACATTCCTGCCCATAAGGTGGGATGCAGTTAGTAGGTGGTTTCTAGTTTGAGACATTGCACTGTATCGCCTCCTGCTGGAAACCACGTCTTTAAAGTATTTTATGAAGATCACACAACGGGACTGTGCCATATGTAATCCTTATTAAATATCTGTCACTAATTGGATTACTCAAGCAAGAAAGATTTTTGAAGAAAGGCAGAGCTGTAGTACAACCAACAAGACAAATAAGTTTTTTCCTTGAATGGGTTAAGACAAACCTGAACATTACAGACAAGAAACTGATGTTTTATTTCTCATGACAGTCAGCATCCTTTTCCATTTTCCTTTCAAAGAATCAGTCATAAAATAGACTCAAACTCCCCAGTATAACACAATATCTGTTCACTAACAAACATATCTTAGCAAATACAACCAAACAGTTGAGTTTGTTTTTTTAAGGGGGTTGGTACAGGAGAAGATGGATGTCAATGTTTAGCCACGCTTTAGTTGTTTGTTTTTTATTCACTTGAAAATACATACTAAAAGTAGTATCAAATATTTGAGTTTATACCATTTTATTTGTTTTCACACATACAAAAAGTAGTTTGCATATTTGCTCAGCAATCTAGTGAATGATCTAAGATTACATACACATGCACAGCTCAATACAGTGATAGAAGTACCTCTATCTGCTTCCTAGTAAGAAACAACATTCACGTTTGAGATCTCAAAAAAATATGCAGAAGTTCTTGGGTGTTACGGCTCAAAAAACCATTTTCATAACCCTTCCAAGATGTGGGCAGCAGTCTTCATTTTTTGAAGAATAAAAAAATTATTCAAGTAAAATTCAAGTAGAAGAATTGCAGCTAGCTAACCATTGTCAAGTAGGCTGCAACAGCAGTCCACTTAAATGCAACTGGATATAATAACTACCAGAAAAAGTATTGCAAAACTGCATTTCAAAGACTAGCTGAAAGTAATCTGTATTTACTTGGTCATAGGAAATGCACAGTTTATAGAATGTCCATTCTCCAGGAATGTAACCTATTCCTTACTTGAAATCAAAGCTCTGTGTTCAAGCTGTGAAGGCTTTTGTGTTATTGTTTCTAACTGAGAAAAATCAAAAATCCTACAAGTAAACCCCCAAAAGCTAGATACTACTTATATTCACTGTGCTCAATTGTCAAATCCCAGGCTATTGTGAAGAAGACCATAAGAAGGGTAACAGATGCTGCTTCATTAAGCACAACTGGTCCAAACCCTTATTATCATATGGGCAGTTCTCTGTCATATGGAACCGGTTGTGGTGGTCACTGAGATGACATAGCTGTCTCCAGCACTGCACAACAGCAAGCAGCAACAGAGTAACACAGTGTTCGCACAATGTATCCTGAAGCATTTAGCTTCCATTGCCCAGTGACCTCTGAACTTTAAAAATGCCTTTTCCAGAGGATAGCCACAGCATGCTGTTTACTTTATTTATGCTTTGTTTCAGCCTGTTGTCATCAATCCCCCCTCATATTTGATGTCACCTCCACCAAAAAGAAAAGATTTTAACTTGCAGATGTTATGAATGCCTGAGGCGACCTCAGATCTTACTTCCAATAATTTGCATTTGTTATGCTAAGCATATACATCCCCTGAATTATATCTAGTCCCTTTGTGGTCTAATGTAGGAATCCCTCTCCTATTGTTCTTGCTGTTAGCACTGTAATAACTACCGCTATTGCAATGTTAACAAAAGACTACTAATAATTCAAGTACGGTACGAATTCCCAAGGAATCATCAAATGAGAAATGCAGGTTGAAATGGTAGCTTCAATTCCAAGGACCTATTTTCTAGATTCAAGAGTTACAGCCATAAAAGCATCACACATGTGAAAACACAACACATGCTCAACAGAGTTCTATTAATAATAATTAATTTAAAACAATGGTATTATAAATTCCAAACAGTATCGCAACAGTACAGCTTAATACCAAATATTTAAATTTTCATTTGGCAAGGATTTATTTTTTTATTCATTTATTTTTTCAGCTGCACTATCTACTTAACATTACCTGTGCTTTTTGCCAACAGGCCTAAAGATGGTTTTGCTAGCTGTGGCACTTGAGCCATTACTATATAAAATAATTATCTTTATTAATTTCCAAGCTGATTAATTGGAAAAGATTACTCCTTAAACAGGCAGCTTAAAAATCAATTCAATTAAAATGTATATTACAATGCCCTACAATGACATTCTTCTGACAGTCATAAAATTTCATGGTCCAAGTATGCCTGAAAGTCCCCTTCAACAAAGAAGCAAAAACTGACAAAACAAAAATAAAAATATCAAAAGATCCTTCTCTTTTGCTGAAAGCTTTTCTTTTATAAGCTGCTCACTTTTATATGCCCTGTGCAAAGAAGAAAGAACATAAACTTTTGGCAGGACTGTTGGATGCTTCCCAGTAGCTATGCTGCTCATCAGTACTATAAAAGCAAAAGAAAGTAGACTGAAAAAGTAAAGTTCCAACATTAACACCTTCCAACATTAACATCCTTTGCAGCGCATACTGAACAGACAGACACACAAAATATTTTAAGCACCAGGCAGATGCGGCTTTCAATGTTAAAAGTAGGAGAGAATGCAAAAAACAACAATTGCAAAAAAGTGAAAATTACAGGGTGGGTAGAAGAGACTCTTTTACCAGGAGACTTCTCAATACAGCGTAAATTCAATCAACATTATCAATGTCAAGATCACAAACCTGACTTTAATAGAAATCAGTTAGAGGTGGGCTACCTTTGGTAACTCACATTAAAAATCTGAATTTTCAATATTGGAAGAGTCAGACGAAATTTCTTGCCTGGGATGACAGGAGTTTCATCCAGTCTAAAATCTTGTGTTTTCCCAGGGGATATATCCCCTACTTGGACGACTTCTCCCTACAGCCTGTTCCTATTGAGTTAAATCTAGGTTGAAATCCAGGAAAGAAAACTGTGAGGAAAACCAAAACAACAAAAAAACTTTTCGATGAGATGGGAAAAGCAAGGGGACTCTTCATGGTGAAGAGAATGAAGACAATATTGTTCTGTGAAAATATGAAATCGCAGGAGAGGAGTATCTGAGCAGAAAAAGGACCTCAGCTCCTTTCAAGTCATGCAGCAGAAGCGTAAGACTTTGAGAGTCAAGGACCACATGCTGATTTTTATCTTCTGAATGTAAAGCAACAAAGGGATGAACTGGTTGCACTGTTGCATGTGGTACCATTATCTTCCTTTACTGTATATTTTTGATACTTATAACCCTTTACCAGTCCTTGAGTCCCAGTTAACTGTCGTCCAATGCATTACACCAATACAGCATACTGCAAAACTAAGCCCTTGATAGCTTTTTTGATTGGTCAATACACTGAAAACTACTTTGTTTTAAAAAAGGAGACAGTTAGCGATCAGGTGCAAAACCCACAAAAATAACTTTTCTCACAAAACGCATTGATATCATTTCAATGGCCACTACTACCATGAAGAAACAGTTGATCATTAATCAGCCATTTACTACACGGCCTCTCTTTGAGATTTTCAACAGAGAAAAGTAAATGAAATAATTTTGTTCCCAGAAAGTAAAGTAAAAAAAAAAAGAGAAAAAAGAAAAAAAAAAGAAAAAAAGAAATTTGGTATTGAGTGATTATATACTTGTAGAGACTTACTTGAGACAAAGCAGCATCCCGTTGTTCTATTACTGCATTCATTTCCTCAGCTATTATTTTCTTTTTACGTTCTTTGGTCCTGTGTATTCGATTCAGAATTATAGCTCCATTCTTCAGTATATCTATCCCTGTGTCTGCATTGTTTATTCTGTTCAGTAATTCCTGTAATGTCTACCAACAGCATTATATGTTAGTCAGACATGAAGTTTTAATATATTTTATTTAATATAGGGTTTTAATTAATAGGCACATGTGAATTGTAAATTGACTGAGTGAAGTTATTGAATTTTCATATTGCAGCAAAGATGTACATTATTAGTGTGTCAATTCTTCTTTTTCCCACATCTTAGTTCTTGAAACCCACTCAATTGAACTTAAGCCTCTAAGATATAAGACTGACATCAAGAAATCTCCTCAGAGAATGGCTTACCATGTCATTTTCTTCAGGGTTAATATTTTCTAGCCTAGAAAAAAGGGACACAGAAAGCCTGATCAGTAGCATTTCCTTAGTGCAGCAAAATGAGTTCGCTTTTTAAATCTTTAGAACCTCAAGTAATTTCATTCTACTAGTCTTTAGAGTCAACCATGACACTGAACATATTAAAGTGCCACCTGCTCGACTCCATCTTTCAATAATGCTCCATATCTTCAGCACTGACTTCAGACTGTTAAGTTATTAATGTTTACTGCTATATATGACTACAAGGATCAATTGTTCATATGTGCTTAGATGAAGAAAGTTCCCCAGCGATAGAAATGACTGATGCTCTTATTTTATTTATTTCTGGGCTTACAACTTTTACCTGACGTTGTATTTTTGTTGTTTTTACTGCATCCCAGATGAAACAGGACAGGACTTTTACGGAGATTTTTGTTTCCATTTTAAAGTAATTCTTTTTCTACCTCTCTCTTCCAAAATGAGGAAAAAAAACTAGTTGAAGTTTCCTCAAAAATATTTTGATTTTATATCTTGCATAAAATAGAAAGCTAATTCAGTTCTCTGCAAGGCCCTTATTTAATTCTGGAACATCCCCACCACCACCACCTTCCCCCGCTTTTAGCTCAACAGAACATATATTGACCTATCAAATACAAAGGTAATACGAAGAATTTAGTCATACAGCATTGAACACTGGCTGTGCAAAAACAGTGAGTGATAGCACAAAAATCTAATAAATGGGACAGCATGCATTTTATTTTACTTAAGGTTAGTTATACGGACAGCATACTATTTAAAACCCCTATGTATATTTTGAAATGGAAGACACCTCTCTTCTTGAAAAATGAGCACATTAAAGTTACCTTACTACCCCATTGCTACTTGCTTAATGGTGACTTCTAGTAAAAGTAGGTCTGTCACTGGCATATGATATTTTAGAAGATAGATATAGTGCCGTTAAGTATCTACTAAACAACAACACACATTTTTTAAACAGTGCTGTGACAGGTGGTGCTCTGAAGCCAAGATTTTAGCTAGTAAACATCATAGAGCACTTGACAGCACACTGACACCTTTTACTTTAAAGTATTAGTTTTACCAGGTAACAGTACATAAGACATAGTAAATCAAACAGTACAGAAATTATTTCTTTAAATAAAAAATAAATAAATTCAGAATTTACTAGCAGTGTACAACGGCTGGTATATTTATATGGAATTCACAAGCAGTAACTGCTACAACATATGCAGTCAGCATCAGAACTAAACAAAACAAAGTAAAAGCTAACCTTTGCTGGGTTTGACTTGTATTCACAAAGTAACACAAATCATAAAATAAGAAACATATTATAAGTCCAGATTCTCAGAACTGGCTCCTTGACTTGTCTCTTTGTAGAGTTCCTGCTTTAGGTTTTTACGTTGTTCTAAGTGCCGCTTCATGTGGGACTTAAAAATGGATCCCTGGCTAGTTTGTATTCACAATGAAAGGAACGGTATTTGTCAAAGTAAATTGGCATGACTGACCCGGCTTCTCCAGAGGACTTCTACCCTGCTAAAAGTGTGGGTCAACAAAATGACCCAGCCGACCAACAGGCTGGGTAAGCAAGATACCTTAGGCAGAAATGGGGGTGGGAAAAAGTACAGGAATGTCAATGGTAAGTGTAGCCGTACACTTACCACTTACACAGCATACCACTGCCACATGGGATCTGTCTGTAGGTGTACATACATCTCCTTAGGTGACGGGATTTTTTGAAAAGCAGCATCCAGAGCTGTGTATTTGCCCTGCTGCCTCTCCCGGTGCTGTGCACAGGCAGTAAGTGACCCTTAGATCTCTCATGATCCAAGGATTCCTCTTCCCCCCAGTTCTACGCACATTCTGCTACTGTAACCCCTAGAGCCAACAGGACTGAAAGAATTTTGGTTGTTGCAGTTAAATAATAACAACAGAACTGCTCCAGCTGCTAATTTAAAGAAAGCATTAAAGCGTTTGATAAAGGTTGGCAGGCTGTTCAATATTGCCCTCTGGTAAAGATCTCTGATTGGAGTAAGTCCAAAGCAGATGGAAGGAGCAACCTGCACTCTAAAACTTGATGAATGTTGCACAGGGAGACAATGTTCTTTAAAAAAAACCCCAAACCTCTATGTACTCCCCATCTGAGATGGAGAACTTGACCTTTTGAACAACCAGCTTCAGGAAGAAAATATTAAGGGTGGTAGTTGGAAAAGTTCCAAGATTCCAGAAGAAACTCCAAAATTACATAAAAGAAAGCAAGTCCCTCATGGCTCATCCCATCATCTCTGCTCCTTCCAAAGAATTAGCAGAGTGGTGAGATGAACTCCAAAAAAATTTCCATTCAGCCACAGTAATAAACTACTTAGAATAACGAGGCCGAGAAAAGTAATTTCTTCATGGGGTTGACTATGCTTCTCAGAATGCAGCATCTCAATTTGACTCTTCTCAGTCACAGTCCTGGCTTGCTCCTCCCATTGCAAAATGCCAGACATCCAGGAAGATACAGAAACGCGTGTCTTGCCACCTCAGCTGAGATGTTACCACAGCTAGTAAAGATGCCCAGCATTCTGAAAAGCCTGAGTGCTGGAGCCAGGCAGGAATCTTGGCTCCACTCAACCATTTCTTGTTTGCAAGGTGTATGGCTGCATGAATAACCATCCTGTAAGCTTAGAATAAGTGGACCAGACGAAAAGCAAGCAAGCAGCTGAGCCTGATGGAGGCAATCCTGCCTTCTTGGTTCTGTAATGCTCAAGGATTTCAAAAACAGCAATCAATTTTTTAACAGAAACCACACCCACACACCCCCAATAATCACAACAGGAAATGTGTCCTTGTACCATACCATTGCTCTTTTTGGAAGAAATATCACATTATCTAGAAGGTGCTGTCACACAGAGCACTGATATGGGTCAGGAAAGAGCCGTGGTCAGCTTCACCTTGGTCAGGTTGCACAGATGGATGCAGTCGCTGTGAGCTGAGGCAATACTGAATATAAATCAGTGGAACAGAGCAAGACATTTTTGAAGTTTCTTACGTTGTCTGATATGGCTTAAGACATTCCTATCAAACTTGCAGTTTGGCTGAATGGGTAGTAAGGTAAGGAAAGAGGCAGGTATTAAGACATCTGATGCAGCGAACATGGTGATTACTTGAACACATGAGTTTTTCTCCCTTTCAGGGGATTACACATGGCAATCAATGTCCAGTAATTCATTACCAGTAAGTACTTGCTGCACGGATGACTAACAAACTTTAACAAACTTCACAGTGGGAAAAAATGCAGCTTTTGGGCTCTCTGCCTTTGTGGTGTTTGTGAAGTAGGATTTTTCTTTTACTGCTCTGATGACTGACACTGAAACTATAAATGAAAATAAAAGCACGTAACATTTTTCAGAACCCTTTAGCTACATCTTTGTGTGCTATGGGAGGCATAAGCATGCTTGGGATCTGCCTAAGGATTTTGATGACATCCAAGATGCCCTCAGTGACAGGTCACACAGTACCCACAATGGGAAAGACTTGGGTATGACTCTTCCCAGTGAGCTGCCATTGCCACAGTCAGTCTCTGTAATGCAGAAATATACTGGAACTATGACCTTACAGTACACAGGCAGCCTGGGAAGGACAATTCTTTTGAATTAAATTTGGTTTTGTGCCCAGTCTTGTGTACTGGTGTCGGCTGTCATGACAGCAAATATCACACAGAAGCCTGACGTGCACCCTTGCAGAATATACAGGAAAAGACACTAGCTACAGACAATGGCTCACCGGTTTAGGCAAAGAGGATTGTATATCAGGTATTAAACCAACAGTAGCTGGTTAGTTCATCACAATTTTTACCTCGTTGGGTTGGTGTTCTCCACAGAGAAATCTCCTATGCCAATTCTGAGACTGTGAATGGCATCAGGGCATCAGGCCTCTCTATAAAGCATGAGAAAGAGCACCCAAGAGGATGACAGCAACAATTGCTATTCTCTATGGAATAGCAACAAGGTATAATAGCTTGGCTCCAAGCTATCAGCCAAGGGAGTTACCGACCCTCTCCTTGGAGTGAGTACCTCTTTTTGTCATTACCATTGCCTTCTGCAATGACAGCTTTTGGGGAAGGTAGTATGCATATTCTCCAAGAAGTGGAGTTTCTTCTCTTTTCTCATCCTTACGCTTGAAACTGAGTTGGTCTTCCAGTACATGAATGAAGCAGACAGAAGGGGCTGAAGGGAAAACAAGTGATGGTGTTCTGAGGGATTTATGTGTGCCAAGACCTGCCACACGTGTGTCTATGTTTCCACTGCAAAAAAAAAGCAGCAATATGCCTCTCACACACTTAATTACCTGTGATTTCTTCCAGAAACCCAAAAGTCATTGACTAGGTCTGTCGACCAAAATAATTAATTTGCTG
The DNA here is from genome assembly GCA_008711295.1 of Anarhynchus alexandrinus. Classification (NCBI taxonomy): domain Eukaryota; kingdom Metazoa; phylum Chordata; class Aves; order Charadriiformes; family Charadriidae; genus Anarhynchus; species Anarhynchus alexandrinus. The sequence continues at coordinate 4,304,676 of VUYV01000001.1, forward strand.
CAGGACTTGAGTGCTTTAACCCCAAAGATCTTGAATTTATGCTAACAGCTTATACAGTTTCATTTGATTTTTGGGGCCACACAAAACTTTCTTGCTTTCTTTACTCTTGGAACATACGAAATTAGATGAGTGACAGAGCAAATTGGAAAGACTGGAGTAAGGCTCACAGTTATGATGCCTCTTATGCGAATGTAAAGCATTTGTCATCTCCTCAGAGATTGCTGCTCAAAGCAAGATTTCAGACGCATGTACTCCTAGAATGGACTCTGTAGAGACATTTACTCTAACAAATTGTGCACTAGTTCTTGTGGGAATGGAATCTCCTAATCTTGCTGTTGAGTCATACTTACAGGCTGTGACAAACTAGCAACTTGTAAACTGCACAGAGTAATGGTGCTCAAACTATGTGCAGAATACTGGCATTTATTTAGATAACATTCTCTGGCCTTACCTACAAAAATACCCAAAAGAAGGCGACTGGTTTTCTGCGATAAAGAGGAAAGAGCGTTCTTACTAGAATCAATTATTTAAAACATAATTGCATGCCATTTAGTTAACTAACAACTGCACCTATGAGTCTCCTACCATGAAAAACTTCTCTGTTTGCTTTGTATTTCTCTTGGTAGGAAAATCGGAGAAATTTCTCAGCCGCTCAAGGCTTCGGGACCTACCCTTTGGGGGACTACCATAGATGGTAACCAGGATGATCACAGCTCAGACAGAGAAGGATTACATGGAGAGGCAAATTGTAGCTTCAAAGCTAGCTATATCACAAAGTAAGAAAAGAAACTGTTCTTGATCTTCCTCTCCGGACTTAACAGTTTTGTTTAACGTGAGATTGTCTATTTCTGTTGTGTTAACATGGAATACATAAAACTCTATGAAGTATTAATTATACCCTTATTGCCTCATAAACTGCTTCTAAACTAAAGATAAGAAAAAACCCATATATTTTTACTACATCACCCACATCATTAGTAGAAATTTTGCTGAAGAAAATGTCCAGTGGGCTTAAAGGCTTGATTGATTTCCTATAAATTACAACTTCTGACTGACATTCTGGTACTCCATGTCAAAAGATCCCTATAAAATGTCACATTCGTCTTATTTGTCCCTGAATAAATCAATACTGAAGCTTTTGATTATATTTTTAATTTTTGTGATCAAAATTATTCACCTTGCTCTCAGTCTCCAGAGAAAAATACAGTCTTATAGGATGGCTAACAAATTAACCAATAGCACAGTAAGACTAGCACTAACCTGGTATTTCATCATAGAGAAGTTTGTGCTAAGTTTTACTATATAACCACTGTCGAGCAGTTTATGACAGTTACAGACTGACACAACAACCTTTTTGCACAGGGCAGGAAATGTATACTTACTCTTTGAGAGACTCTTCTAAACGCTGGACTCGTAGAAATGCTTCATCTCTCTCTTCATTGGCTAACCTAAGCCTTGCCATGACAGCCTCGTCACGTTCCCGTTGAGCAGAATAAACTTCTTCCACCAAAGCTGCAAAAGTAACCAGAGTGTTTAACAAATAAGTTTGACAGGGAAAAACACTATTAGATGCACTTACATGGGCCTTTGCCAGCATCTCCCAACACCAACATTTCTCCACTGACCTCGGATTACTCTGGATAAGGTCTATATTACTCTTCAGACACAACACTAAATTGCTGTTGATTGCTGAAATGAATACTTTAAGGAATGAAATAAAGCTATGTTTTCAAATTCACCCCTGTACAATCAAACAGGGCAAGGAAGGGATTTGTTTTGCATTCTGAATTCTTGCTTAATGGAAAAGTAATTCTTAAAGCTCAGAATCATATGAGACACTAGTAGGTTTCTTCTAGGACACGGAGTTAAAAGTAATGATCCATTAAAACTAATTCTACCATGACACTGCTTTCTATCAGGGTGGCACACTGATATTAAATATTAAAAATTCTAATATTTTCATAGTCTGTCTCTGGTATCACAAGAGTGGCACAGCTGGCATCTCTCTTTCTCTGCCAAGCCTTTACTTTATTGTGTAATATACTGTTATATTATCTGTTACGGCATACATGGACCTTGGAGCATTAGGTGCCAATAAACTAAGATTTACTGTCTATCCTTGGGAGCAAACTAACACCTTCAAGTCATTCCTCATCCCGAGCTTACATTTTCTTCCTGCCTCTCCCTTGTCAATATGTCTAACACCATCTCTGGCACACTGCCAGAATCCTTACCTCGACCCTGCCTCCACTAAAATCTTTATTCATACTTTCATCATTTCCCTTTGCAATACTGCAAATCTCTCCTCACAGTCATCATAAAACCCTGCAGTCGAAATGCCTAGGGACTTTCATGATGCCATAGTAAAACTGCTGTCACTCCAAGACAGGCAAGTATATCCTCTCTGATTGTCACAGGCACTTCCAAAAAACTCAACCGACGCCTGTAGGTTCCAGAATTCTCCATGCTCCCCTTCTAGTCTGCCAAGTTGGTGTTTAGCCACAGTCTTCTAACACCATACTACAGTCTCTTTCAAATTTTGGCATTTTTTTTCTCAAGAACCTTCTGTATTAACCCATTGCTGCTGAGCTTCCTTACTCCCTTCAGAACTCTGCTCCTCTCTGAACCACTGCTCAGGTCATTAACTTTAGATCTCGAAGAAAGCCTTCCTCTTCACTTTAAGCTAGAGCTTTTATCTGCTCCATTCTTGCCTCAATTGATATCAACTTTGTTGCCTTTATAGGTTAGTTTACTCTTCCTTAACCTTTGTACATTATTGTACAAAAACTTCACAGTGTGATATAATACAAAACACTTTATGATTCTTCACAGAATGGAACAATAGGAGCATAGTAGTACGTTTTGGTAGCAGCTATTATCGCTGGCACAAAATACACATTATAAGTACCGAAAAAAACCCAAACCACCCCAACTGAAATAGAAAAAGCAGTAAGTTTCAGTACAGTTTACAAGCAGCTCAGATAACCAGGGATGTAAAATGAGTGAGAAGATGAACAGAAAAAGATTGCTGAGAGATGAATTAGGAAGACGTCCAAAGTAGGAAAGGAATCCTCTTGTTCTCAAGCTGGGGAGAAGAGCATTACTGAGGAGCAAGGAAGCATTTTTTGCAGGTCTAGCAAAAGGTTGCACAATAACAACAGACTGGACAAAAGAAGATAGGGCAAGTCTAAATGTCACTTCTGGGAGTGCAGCCCCCCCCCTCACAAAAATCTGCAGAGGAGGTGCAAGCGTAGTCATCAGGCCAGAGATGTAACGAGTTGCATCCCAACAACAACAACAAAAAATATTCAGCATCAGAAGCACAAATCTTGAAATGTACAGAAAATTTAACAAACACTGATTCTCTTCTATTTGAGTATTTACTTGTTCCACAAGAATAGTGGGTTTTTTTTCCTTGAAGATCTATTTCCCCTGTTTGCAACAAGAAAGCTTTGCTTGATGTGGAACGGAAAAACTAAGGCATGAATAAAGCAGCTGCAAAACGGCATACAGACAGATTGGTAGTCAGGAATAAGTTTGCAGCACTTGCAGAGGATAAGTCTGGTATCTCCAATGGTAGGTGGCTTAGCAAGAACAAGAACAAATTGTATGGGGTGGGCTGTGCATTTCAGCTCACCAGACTTTCACTTAGGTTGCTGAGACCTGTGATGACAGGGAAACTAGTGCCTCAGCATTGGCTACCTGGGTAAACTATAATACAGCTTCCATGTCCCAGCTGGATCTGGAATGCACAAGCAGTTTAATTATGTATTGTAATTATTACCTATCTATACCCTAATATATTTGTTTATGATAGTTCTCCCAGTAAATTATGTCACTTTATCTAGCATCACGCCAGAGACGCTGCACAGAGAACTCTTTCCATCAAGCTGCAAGTGGAAACATTATGCAATTTTCATAATGAAAACAATTGCTAGAATGAACAGAAAGCTGTCTAAAATAACTGAAGATTTGGCACTTATTACTGGTCTGGGGTTAATTAGTGTCCAGAGTAGTTAACTTTGAGTGTATCCCTTCTTCTGTCAGACCCTATATCATCCCCACCTTAGCAGGGAAAACGACAATTTGCTGACTGCTGCAATGGCTCTTGAGCATAAAACTACATTTAGAGGGACTGTGTTTGGTATATACAATCCCATCTCTAAGGAACTATAACCAGTGCTAATAATGACTGCACAGGCTTTTTAAAACCAGACGATTGCTTATTTGTCTTTAAACCAAAGTAATGTATATGTAACAGTATGAAAACATTCACAAAAAGAGATTTTTTTAAGTTACTTAAACATCCTGCTTATCTCAAATCTTACCATCCCTGATAGCAGCCCAAAGGCTAATTGCCTTGAACAGTGAACCCTTCCCCCACCCAAAGGCCTATTACAAAATACCATCTTTTAACTATTGGCTATGGAAAAGTGACTTAAATCAAGCAACTTTTTCTTGATATTTTCTTATCCTTCCACTAAATAAAGGCATTGGAGTAAATATCCCAATGATCAGATCCACCAAATACCGGAATAAAAAATTATAGTTTTTCCTATTTTCACATACAAGTGTTTGGCATTGCTTCGATTTCTTATAAGTAATATTGCAAGGTTTTTTTTTTCATATTAAAACAGATTAGGGAGAGTGTAGAAAATCATGTAAGATGCCTGCATGGTAATCTAAGTTTAAAAAAAAAAAAAAGAAAAAAGAGAGATACTTAGCTATGTGGCATTTCAATATCATGTAGCAATACTGACACTGATCACAATAAATTACTAATTTAAAAAATATTTAAAGTCCTCATCTAACTCATTTTAATGGTCTACAAAAGGCTAACCCACCTGATTCCTCCACCAGCCAAAGCTTCTGCTGAATTTAGGTTAGACATTTCTGTTATCCAATGCGTATACATTTCTGACTCTATGTAATATTTAACAAATTTGTTTTTTTAATACTATATGGAATAGTATAACAGTTACACAATTGCAGGTAGTTCCAAAGTATGGTGTTGTTAACAATATAGTTCACCGTTCACATTGAGCTATGGATGAGTCACAAGTAAAAGCTCAGGACCATAAGGATCACAAGATTTGTCAAATAAGCCTCTGAAATACATACACCTTTGGGTTGCAACACAGCAGCAAGTCAAAACATATTGTGTCATATTTAGGAAAGTGTGTGAAGTATAAGCTGTCCAATGAAAAGTCTATGAAAGACAGTGACATAAAAATCCGCCATATTAAAAAGAGTAAAGAATACCCAGATTATCATCCCTATGCTGCTTAAAAATGCCAGGTGAAAATTAATTGAGAGTAACAAGTCAGGCTTCCAAGTCCTGTTCCAGATATGGCATATCCAGCAAAATACTAGCCCCATACTGGCACACTGACTCGATGCCTGATCCAATGAAAAAAGGGATCCAGCTACTTAGTCACCAACTGCTCTGGTCGACACCACAAGGTTTTTCTTGGAGACCTTCCAATGGTGCACCAACCAACCCTATCCTGTTTATCTTGAGGCCTGACCAACAAGAAACACAAATTCTTATAGAACTCATGTTTCAAGCAAGAAAATGACACACAAAAATGAAGTATGAATAGTTAAGTATTAAGCTAAAATGAATTGTGTCATTTACTAATTCATATACATGTAATGACATTCAAGAGTTGAAATATTTAAATCCCATAGTGCTAAATTAAGAAAAAAAGATTATTTTCCAATGCTTGCAAACATTGTAATATACACAAGTGTGACATTACTATTTAGTTGCATAAACTTTATTTGCTTTAGAATAATTTAATAACATCTTTCTCCTTGTAACTAAAACCCCTGCACACTCTAAAAGAGCTCTTTATTTTAAAAGAATCATTATGCTAAACTCATCAAACCTAAAACATTTTTAGTTTTTAGTAAAGAAAACAATTGTAAACACAGAGCTTTTGTAAGGTAGATAGCTATTACAAAGTTCACTTAGAAAATCAATATAGCATTTTAGCTGGAATTTGCTCATTAAACACCCACAGCTCTAATGCAAATTATGATGGAATGAATAAAGCAAATACATATGCTTCTTTCTTTTTATTAAATGTAAAATCTACTGTTAATTGCATCTGGTATGTCATATAAACTTTTCTCCTTAACTATTAAATGGAAGCTTTTACAAAAGTCATTAGAGATTCTCTTTCTTTGACTTGTATAAATTTCAATATTTGTTCAGTAAAGGTTCACAGCAGTTAAATTACATTAACAAATATTATTAGCTACTATGTAAGCCAACTAAGTAAAATACTTATATTGCAGGTAAAACAAATCAATGGGTGTTTACAATAATATTTGGATATGTCCATTTTTAAACAAGCTTATCAAATATCATGTAATTCTTAGCCAAATGAGAGAGACTCAAAGTAGATTTTTTCTTCCCAAATACTCAAATTTGTTTAGTAAGCTAATTGTTTTCTAATATGGGCAAAAGTAAATATGAAGAAGATGAACCATACTGAGTATGAGTTTACCGAGTCAAAGCAGTGTACATATTTTCTTAGTTGAACCTGATTCTTTTGGCAAACCTATCTTCTACACTTTTTAAACTACCTTTAAAATACAGCAGTAGTGAGAAGGTGTGTTGGAAATCATTCTAGTTTAAACAGTGGTTCATGATTTTCCAAACAACAGAACTTTGGGGGAAGGGAGAGAAGCATGGTTCCCAGGAAAAAAGTCTGTTTGCTGATTTCCTAGAGGTCATCTGTGTAAATACAAAAACTGAATAGGAGAGGCAAGAAAGAAGAAATTGTTAGGACTTAAAACATCTACAGCAGCAGAAATCACTTCACATTACTCGTTAAATAACTGTAAACTCCAGAATACAGGCCAGACCTTATAAGAAAAAAAGATGAGATCACTACCCACACCGCTATCTCAGAAGATACAGTAAATATTACAACACTGTAACAATTGGCTTTCAAGATAAGTCAGTTTTACAGAAATAATAATATTTTGGACTTTGCAAGGTGTTTGACATTAACAGATGTGATGAAATACTGCTTTTGGCTTTAGACTATGAAAAAAAAAAGTGATCCAAGAAATAGTACAACTAAAATTTTGCTAATTGTTTTTGTAACAAGCACTAGTTATAGTGATCAGTTACTTCCAAGAAAAAGACATGCTGATAAAGTTTTTCTGTTCATAACAATGTGTTGTTGCAGAAGGTCAGAGTTTTGCAGTATAAGATTTAGTATTCAAGACCAGTAGTTGCTGAATGTAAGTGACTTGGGATTTTCTTTGGCATTGATTCTTGTACCTTCAAGGTAATTTTACTAGTTACTCACACCATTACAGCAACAAGAAATACAAATAAGACGATATGTTTTTACAAAAAATGCTCTGAGCATCTTAAATATTCAAGAATTGACTGAAATAATAATAACTAATGACAAAAAAAATTTTGACTTTTGTTTCACACAGGTATACAGCTCTAATACAGAACTCATGAGGAAAATGAAACAAAGAATATTTTCTGTTTTCTGCCTTTTGGAGATGTATATCAGTCTGAAGGAAAAGTAGAAACATGAAAGAACTTGCTTGGCCAGGTCATACTTAGAATTCAAGATTCCTGTAATGAGCTTCTTGTTTATCCTGCTCAGTTGCTTCCATGAAAAAAATGTCAGCTGAAATTTATCCTACAGAGAGGTTTAATTGAAGCTTTTTCGGGATTTTTGTTGTGTTTTCACTTTGGATTTCTGAGTAGCAGCTATATGAATATGAGGAATTAGGGATATGTACTGGGAAAAGAGGTGCAATGACTACCTGCCTTTTCGTTTTCATTAGCCTCCCATTTCTGTCCACCACTGCTGGGTCTCTGTCTGTCTAATCACAGGAGGACTTGGAGATGATCCTTGCCATTTCCAGATGGGCCACTATTATAAAATTTTATTTAGCCATACGGATATATGCTTGTTCTCCTTACAGAAATACAAACATGTATGTATTTGTTATCCAGTCATTTTAGAAATCAAAATCCTCTGAGATGTCTTTCTACTAGATTTAATGACTGTGCTCACAATTCTTAAATAAGAAGTCAATCTTATCATAGCCAAATAAACAAAAAAACAGATTTACTGCATTGCTTTGAAAGCCTTAAAATGTGTCATTAATTGGTCTCTGCACATACATGTTACAAAATGCAGATAATCCCTAGAAATGTTCAAAGCCTAAGGCCCTTACACAGTTCTCATTCAGGTTAATGGCAAACTACCATGAGCTCCAGGGCTGACTGTCAGCTTAAAAATAGTGCTGAAACGTTCTATTACGAAACAGACAACTTAAGTTCCTACCTCTTTTTTGAAAGCTACCATTCATTTACTTTCAGTTATGACCTATAACTGAAAAATAAAAGCAAAATAGTGATAAGAAGATCACAGGAAAACTACTTAAGAGTTTTCACTGGTCTATACCAGCAATTATAGACTATAAGTCATTTACACCTAAATGTGACTTTATAGATAAAGCAATCTGAACAAACACTGATAGAACACAGCGACTTCTTTATTGCTTTGTGCTCGTTGTATGTATTTAGTGCATAGCATTCATCTGCTCCTACATTTCCAACGCTATAAACAGCGTTCTTAATAAAAGGCTAAAGTTGCTTAGTGGCAGTTCTGCATAGGGTTTTCTTTGTGTACTCAGATCCCAGTTCAATTAAAAAAAAATAAAGTGGGAAAGAATAGGAGAGAGTATTATACACAGACCCCAAGGCAGTTCTTGTGAAAGCCAATCCCTGTACAATACTTAAGCCTCTGTTTCTAACACACTAAATGCAGCTGACTTCAAAATTCAAACCATAATGCTGTTAAACTTTTTTCCGTGAATAATTGCTGATGCCGGAATATTTACTTTAGGGGAAAAAATATAAATGTTGCATTAAAGTTTGCAAGTTATAATTTGACAGGTAAAAGAAAAGTTTTTGTAATACCCCAAGTAGTAGATTATTTGTAGAGCTTTTTATTCCTGAATAAAACCCAATTATTTATATTCGTCTAGCACCGTAGTGGGGAAGAGAGAAGGGCCAGACTAATCATAAAAATATGCAGAAGATACTGGCTTGCTTTTTACATACAAGCTCCACCCATAAACAGCTTAGTAATTTACATTTTAACCTATGCCAGCTCATCGTATATTGTACTTCAAAGAGCTGCACACAACTTTTTGACAACCAAAAATTCTGACAATCTAAAGGTAAAAATTAAATTGTTTCAAATTAAGCTGTTAAAAATTAAGCCAAAATTTTCTCAGTCTCAACACCCCCACCTTCGGGGTTTTTTTCTGTCCTTTAGATAGATTGCCTACCTTCCCATACAGAGGATTCAAATCCTACAGCTATTTTCAAAATTCTGTTATTTACCAGGAAATATTTTGAAAAAATATTCAGCAAATAGTTTTGCATAATGAAGCAGTAATAGGACAAAATCACTAAGAACTATATAGCCTATATATACAAATGAATTATGCACAGAAAACTGAATCAGGGAAGTATATGCATCACCTACTTAAACTGTAAAATATCATTCATATTTAGGTTTATAAACACAAGGGTTGGGAACTATTGAGTTCTTTTGGCTAAAGCCCAATATTGGCCTTATTTCAGTTTAATTGGAAGAGGATCTTGAATTCATCTTCTCCATGAGATATCAGGAACCTGGATTTCTGTTTGTACCAAAGGTTAATAAGAAATGTGTCTGCAAAAGTCAAACAGCATTAAATACCAAAAACTGATTATTATTCTGCAGGAGTTGTTCTGTCATTCATAATCTCTCCATGCTCCAACCTTCCACAGCTAATCTTTAATGGATGACATGCAAGAAAGAAAAATAACATCTAAAAAGGGACTCTAAAGTGAGCTTTGAAGAAATGGAAAATACTTTTCTTCTGTGCTAGAAGTTATTGCCACCCAAAGTTTATTACTGGCAAAATTACTTATTTCCTCTTACTTTATAGGATATTAAATCAAACTAACTCTAACCTAATAGCCACTTGGATATTTGTTTTCACTTTTGCTATTAAAACTATTGCATGTGCAGACAGCAATTATTTTTCAAGTTCATTTTGGAAACTTCAAATAATATCCATGAAAATTTCCATACCGCATTCAAGAATTCCAAAGTACCACAAATGTTAATTCTCAACATTTTTGTAAAAACAGACCTGAAAAAGGGACTTCATTGTAGGTGTATTGCCGTAGTTTCCAAGAGACTGAAAGCTGTATAACATATACAGTAATATTAAAAGGACTGCTTTGCCCTTTTTCCACACTATATTTCCTATCATTACCCTGGTCTTTCAGAGAGCATCTGCAGAATGCTCATACCGTTGTCAGGCACTAAAGGTGGTGTGCAGCACCTAACAGACCTAGGAGGGCTGGACTCAATCAGCTGACTGATTTTAAAAAGTATTAACTTTTAGGGGTTGGAACTCGATGATCTTCAAGGTCCTTTCCAACCTAAACCATTCTATGATTCTATGATTATTATTAGATATTTGCAAAAAAAACCCCAAACCCGCAGAATAGCCCTTGCTACAGAAAGGTTTAATGAGAAATATTTTTTATTATATTTTCCTTCAGAATTATTCTTAGTCCCAATATATAGCACTGTGATAGCAACAAAAATATACCAAGAGCCAAGGCTCTGATGCCAACTATGGTATATCTTGTTGCAGTAATGGCAGGAGTAACTGTGAGAAGACCGGGGCTTTGATATATTTTCAAGTTTAGAGAGGTTACCACTATGCTCTACAATTCTCACACTCAACCAGCTCTTTTCCTCCAGAAGTTCATATATACCCCCTGTATAATTCTTTTGTTAGGCAAAAATGAAGTCACTTACTATGTCCATCCAAAATGAGATCTGTTCTCTCTGCTAGTTCTTTTGAATACTTACTCCTTTGCAATGCTTCCACCCTTATCTTCCAGTCTGTCCTCAGAAGATGTATGGTTCTTCTTCCTTTCCCCTCCCACAGAGTGCACCCATTTCTTTTCTGTTCAACATATGAAAGGTCTGCAGTCCCACATTTCAAGATTTGTCTATTTTTCATGCCCAGTTCACATGTCATGTTCACCTTTTTCCTTACACTATCCTAGTCTCAATTCTTTCATGATGTGCTCTTCCCTTGATTTTCCCGATGTTGCCTCCACCTCTGTTCTTCTTCTCTTCATGATGGGGAGTGAAACTCATGGTACCTTCTGACATTGGCTTATAATGACAGGAAATCCAACAGAAGAATGATGAAGAAACATCAGGAACCTGTGGCAACTATGACCACCAGAAACAATAGTCTCTAATGCTTAAAAGCCTGCAACCAAAACTGAGAATTCCCTAATTTTCCTTAGCCGTAGCTACCTGACACAGAGATAGGGACCCAAGGAAGTTCTAAAATCCATTTTTCAGGCTAGTAAAATTTAAAAATAAACACCTTCTGAAAATAAGTTATTTACTGCACACAGTATTAAACGGTCTCTTCCATCATGTATATTTTCTTCCTTAACTCTACTTTTTCTTATTCTCTTATGAAGCATTTCACAAATTTACAATTTTCCTCTTCACTTCTTCATCTGAACAAAGGAAAATTCGTAAAGCAACAAGCTTTGGGCTATTTGTTTCTGAAGACTGTTGTAGCTTCATTTTAAAATGGTGTTTGTCTTCAGCTTTTCCGTTCTTTCCATGGGACTTGTTTTGGTAAAACCTATCAATTCAAGGGTTACATTTTAAAACTGAATTGTAGTGTTCCTCAAAGTAGATAACATTTCTGATGTTTCTTACACTATAATTTTGTGGAGTCATTTTCTTATCATAAAGTCAGTACTAAGTAATAATAAAAATGCAAACATATTTACAAGCTTCAGTCTACCATGTGTTATACACTGCAGTAATTAAACATTAACTAGCAACACGAAATCACAGCAGCATGTGTTCTCCTTTCCTCAAAGGACTTAACACAAGGAGGAAAAGTTTTTCCTTAAACACACTGACTCTTCTTTATTAGGTTCTACTTGTCCATTAGAACTCTCCCCAAGGCTTTAGAGACACATAGACCTCAAAAAATTTGGTTCACTTAATTCCAAAGTTCAAAACATTTATCCAAATTTAGTAACATTCTTAGAACTGTAAGACAGGAAGCAAAACCATGAAATATTATCAACGCTTTCTTTTTGCAAACAGCTTAAGTAGTAATGAGTCTTTAGCCCTCTCTCTCTGCATTTAAAGGATTTTATACTTCCTGAACTTGTAAAAGGAGAAAAAAGGGTATTTTTTTAAAGGTCATCTTTGTAGCTCTCATTAAAATTTGGCTTAATCTTCCTTTTAAAATGGAATAATGATTTTAATTATTGTAACCATATTCATGACATGCATAGGACATAATTAGAAAGTTTAAACAGTAACGTAGGAAAAAAATTTATTGACAAATATTTCAAATGTATCTGTAAAAATGAAACTAAACATGTTTTTTGACACACCTTTTGACACACATTTCTTTCCAGGTTTTAACGAGCAATGAACACCTATATCAAAGAGAATATTTTTCAATTATAGGTATGGAGGTAAAACACTGTGCAAATATCCAGGAACAAACACAAAACTTGGGATTCAACCCAAACAATTTGCTTTAGCTTTCAGCTGCTGGATATAACTATGATATGCAGCGTGGACTTTTTTCTTCTGAAAATAAACCAAGCAGTTTATGAAAAATGAAATAAGAATAAAATTATGCCTGTATTTCCATTTGTTTCCTAATATGTAGATTAGATTTGCTTTTCCCTTCCTCCACCACAGAAAATCTAGGAACTCTCTCTTCCTTCTATAACATACACAGAATACTGTATTCTCAGGAGTTTGACATTAAATGGAAAGTCAGCCATCTGTTTTTTTCAGCTGGAGAGTTTATTTCCTGCTCCATTTTCCTGAAGACAGTTACACCTCCCATCAGCACCAATAGTTTGGGGACAGGTATTAGTACTATTAATAATATATGAAGCGTGTGTGGTCTATGAGGACACAATTTTACCTAGCTTACACTTCATTTATGAAGATATGATATGATGAATTTATAAAAGCAGTCCCATTAATTTCTTTGAAACACTTGGTGAAAAACCTCAGAGTATTTTTCATCCACCGGATACACTGAACACTCAGTCACTTTTCAATAATAAAAATACTCAGCTTCATAACTTTAGAAATTTTCAAAACCATAGAATACAAAACTGTCTCCATTCTTGTATATCTACTCAAAGAGCAATTAACAGCAAATAAAAGCGTGCATTCACTTTCAACTATAAACTTAAAAACCTTTCATTTGGGTAATTTGTATAAACTTCATTCACTGGAGACACACCATCATCAGACAAAAATTCATTAACTACCAAAAGAACAGATTTTTCAAGAAAGTGCAGGTCTCTAGTTGAGGTGAATGTGCGACTATCTCCGTACACGGGGAGGGGGTAGTATTGCTCTGAACGAGCTAAAACAATAAGTGGTATTTGAACTGCTGGTTGAAAGGTAGAGGCACTGGTAATCATTATTTCGCCTTGTTTGTTCAGGACCTTCCAACAAAACAAACAACCTTTTTGTGATTGGATTGACATGGTGTTAACAATGCATTTAATGCCCAAATCAGTATGAATACAGGTAAAGCTCCTGCTAATACCAGTACCAGGATGTTAAAGCCACCTATTTTCTAAGCAACTCTAAACAGCCACACATAAAAAAAAAAGCCAAATCTTCCCTCCTTTAGCAAATAAAGCTAACATTCACTAGGCCACGTCATATAGCAACCGCAGGTACTGTATGAGCCATACAGCCATCTGTTAAACGCTTGCCTACAGTACCTGCAATCCTTTCTGCAATCTTAGCTTCTGTAGCTCTCTCTTGCAGTTCTAAGTCCAGTTTTATTGTCTTCAGCTCCTTGTCCTTTTCAGACAGCTTATCTTGAAGCTGAATTGAACAAATGGACAGTGAGATTCTTATCTAGCTGAAACAGTCAACCAGCTCTTTTAACCCCAACAAAATTTTAAATAATAGTTTCTTACCCCCAAAACACAAGCAATAAGCAATAAAACAGAAGTTCAATTAATTATATTTATTTATTTAAAGAACAAATATTAAAAATATCTTTTTTACTATCTGCCCTATCTTGCTCTGCGAGACAAGCAGCAATGTGTGCGCCATTATTTTTATTTGGCATTCTCTTCTTCAGGTATCACCACCTGTGGTCCTTCTTGCTAAGGAAGTTCAGAATTACATAGCATATAACACAGGTGGTGTGCCTGCATGAATAGTCTATTTCCCACCAGGAGTACTGACACCATAGCCTGAAGAGACTGTAGTGTAAATGCATAATTTTTCATCTGCATCGCCAGACAGAAAACTGGTATTCTTTCACATGTTGAGGCCTTTCTTTTAACTGGGAATTCAATAAATCTGTTCTTGGACAGATACCTGAGCTTGCCATTGAATATTCAATGACACTTCATGGAAAGACTATAGACTTTTCTGTTTAGGTGCATGCAGCCACTACTAATGCAAGAAACAATGCAGTGTGCAAGTAGGATGGAATTTTCTTCCCCTCAACAAAGAGGAGGTAACAGGGCACATTTGTTATCTGGAATTCATGTACAGAAGCACAAGCTCCAGATTCTGTTCATGAAATCCCAGCCTTGGTTTTGGTCCTCCTTGGTTTTCATCCATGATGCAAGAACCTATGTCACTGATTAAAAAGGTCAAAGGGTAGGATGAAGGATTTTTTTAATTCCAGAGAAGCAGTTGTTAAGCAGATACTAAGAATCCAAAATGACAAGAAAGCTATTGATTGGTGCACTAAAATAAATAACAAAACTAAATTAGAAACAGTTTAAAATGTATGTTTTGTTAGACAACCATAAAAGAGCAAATACTGTGATCTGAATATCTCAATTGTACCTTTTTATTTTTGGCCCTCAGAGTGTCCAATTCTTTTAAAAGGAATGAAGTTTCTGTTTTTCCACCTAAATCTGCAGCATCCTTCCATGAGGATATATATTCAGGGAGCATCCTGTTAGCCTTTCTTGCTATGGTGCTGTGTTTAGGAGGGAAAAAAAGAGAAAGTAAAATAATGCAAAACCAGTTCCTCCCTCCCCACCCCTGAAATAAAATACACAGAAATAAATTATCAAAAATTGTTAACCATTGCAAATGTATTAAATAGCCAGTAAAAGAGATGTCCTTCTATCACTTCTTAAATCAGTAATTCTGAAAAAAATCTGTAAATCTGGAATAGTAAATAAATATACTACAGTGCTAAGGCATAAACCAGATGAGTACAAATTGCTATGAAGCCTATAAACAGAAAATGCCTAAGGGAAGCTAATATGAAAAGCCTGTGCTTAACACGGAACGACAAAGTAATGAAACATTTGGGGACCAAATTGATGCTCATGTTAAAAGAAACCAAATTCTTTGGCAGGATGGACATTTCCACATGAAGTGAAATGAGAATACCCAGAAGACAAGATCTAGGAGTTCATCTTGAAGAAATCTGTAAAATGATGGTGTTATTCTAAATATTATAACTGACAACAGGAATTCCATACTGTATACCACTCATAGAGTTGTAAGATAACTTACTTAGCCATAGACAGGGAAAAATAAGACAAGATTCCATGGCCACAAAAATTCTGACTCAAGGTAAGACTTTTATAAAACTCCTTGGCTATACCATGATACTTACAGATAACTCAGATCTCATTTGTAAGATGGCAGCAAAATCAGTAGATTAATAGATTAGAAGGGGGATTAGCAAATATTCTTAACATTAACTTCCCTTAAGCATTTTTTTATTTATAGGCTTCATAGGCAATGAGTCATAAGAAGTAGCCACAAAAAACTATACCTTCTTAACTCCTATTTCTACTGTATACATTATTTCATCATGTGTAGTTCTTATCCTAGAAATAAAATGGAAGCTATCTGTTGCTCCAGAGTCATTCCCTTGTGTAGATAGTTGTTTGTATTCAGACACCCCTTTCTTCACCTGCTTCCATTGGATTTATTTTCTTTAAGAAGGAAGTTAAGATCTGTACTCTGCAGGCAAACCATGGTGCAACTTAAAGCACGTCAAACATAGCAGGGAGATTCACATCAAAAAATTGCGTAGTCTATTACACTACTTATGGGGTGGAAGTGCTTGTCTTCACTTTCAAAAGCCTTCAAAGCCTATTTCATATTTGCTCTGTCTAGCAAATTTCATTTAGTATTGTTTTGGACTGCAAGTGACAGATGCCTCTGGATACTATTGCCCAGACATTACAAACCTCAAGCTTTTTTGTGCATTTTCCACGTTCAGGAGAGGCTGCCCATGAACAAGTTTGAATACACTTCATCATCATCTTTTAATCCCTTAAATGTTTTCTTCCTGATGTCTAAAAGAAAACTTGACAAGTCACACTGATGGTATACTAAGACCATCCTCTACAAAGCAAATCAACACCGACTCAACATTTCCTTGGTCGTTCTATACCAAGATATTTTCTCATCTCACGCTGTAATTGCAATCTATTTGGGGAAGGACAGATTTTTGTGCAGTTTATATAGTATCTAAAACAATGAGGTTTTGGCCTAGAGCTTTAGGATCCTACATGCAATACATTTGCAGATGAGATGGCTCAACATGCTGACTGCTGCGGGAGGTTAATTTCAGTGTTCAAGACCAGCCTGATTGCCAGTGCAAGTGGCACTGGTGAACAGCAGGGGCAACAATCTGTGACTGACTCTGTGCTGGGCTGTACTTAAGCACTCAGCATTATATTTGGCTTTTAGTGCAGGATGCATTGCCCTAACAGCATATCTCAGGCCCCAATGCAAAAAAAGGCAACAAGACAGGTGGAAAAGTACTATGGACTGGTTTTGGCCCAATGGGTGACCATAAGATCATACTAAAGATAACAAAACCAGGTGCAGAATCTGCCAGAGAGGTGAAGAATGAAAGTATATTTTGCAAAAGTACATCATAGGGCTCTGCAGCCTTGATCCCATTTTCAAAAGCAAATCTGTCACTCTCAGTTAAGACTTGGGCTTAAGTCACTCAAAACTGGTAGCATGTTCCCTAGTCAGCTGGGTACACCTTCATATATTGTGTCCCATATTCCATGAGTGTGTATGTTTCTTAAGACTGCAGTAGAGTGCCATAGCTCAGTACGGAAATTAATAACAATAAATGACCAAAATTAATGACAGAATAAGGTCTTCAGAGATTGTATTACACTTTTCAACTATATTTACCCTTCTCCAGATTCTTGTCACAGACTTCCTACAAGGTATTACAGCTCCTCCTCTTCACTCTTCCAACTTTATCCAGACTTCACCCTACTTTATTCCCGCTTCCTAGCTGCTTTATTCCTGCTTCCTACTCACTTCCACCCTGCTTCATTCCTGCTTCCTACTCACTCATCATACTTAGGGTACACTGTGCTTGTTGTGTAAAGCCACGGATACTACTGGACTTTTAGGTCATCTTTTCTAATTCTGTTCAGTACGTGTTTTTAAAATTCTTTGGAGAGCTCACAATCATTGAAATACCTGCAGTGTGTCACATAAGCCATTGCCATGATCATATTTTCTACCAGTGCCAGAGAATACAGTGGTGAAATGCTGCACTCCACAAGGAAAGAAGGGCAGATATGGTGAGTCTAAGTAAAAAGCTGACTTACTGATTCTCAGTTGGGAAGTAAACTTCCCTGTCTTTATCCAAAAATTCCTATGTATATTGTCTATAAATTGAATCTAGAAAAACTATAAATAGGGATGTTTGTTTTTACCTTGATTCTTCAGGGCTGGAATTATAGTGATTTGGAGCTCCTCCTCTTTGACTGGTTACTGGGAAATCTGAAAGTTTCAGTTCTTCAGCTTCTGCCTGGATGAAAAACTCTGGGTTTTTTTGAGAATTCTGATGAAACTGAAAATCAAGACAAAAGTCGTCTTTTTTCCGTTCCAGGATGTGTGTTTCTATTTGGAAACAGAAGCAAACATATTTTTTCATTTGGAGATTTCTTCTTAGAAAATGGCTTGCTATATTCTTATTTGTAGCAGAAAGGAGAAAGTACTCTAGTTTCAGATTCACAGCTTCCTCATCCCACTAAGGAATGAGAGCTGTGTTACCTAGAGCACAGATGTAGGAGTTATGACCTATTTACTGGATTTTTCTCATGGAAACCTGAAAAAATCATCACCAGTTCCTAATCCCTCTTCCACTTAAACAACTGCTTAAAATAATACTGACCCTAGGAAATTATCTACCTATCTTTTGTAAAAATTAGCTCTACCCTAGTGAATTTCTGCTGTAGACAGGGCAATTTGCAGGTTGTGAACTAGATTCTTACTTATATTGAAGTCTCTTTCAAATCCGTTTTGGCTACAAAAGGAGTATCAGCAAGCTGTAATTAGCAACAACACATTTAAGGCCTCATTATTCACTCCTGGAGAGCGTAAGGTAGAGGCTCATACAACTAAAGAACTTGAAGAATGCAAAGCACAAATTGTGCCAAAGGGAAAAATTATCTGATTAAAATGGTGAGTGTGATAGTTAGCTCTCTTAAGCTTGGCTACTAGGTATTTTTAGGACATATTTCTGATATCAAGGTATTTAAATGAAAGAAAGATCTACATACCATGAATGTTCTTTCATAAAGTACGAACAAGTAAGTTTTAATTATAAAACTATATTAAAAAATGAGGAGGAAGAAGCCTAAAAAAGCTGCAAATAGAAAAAAGTTCTTCTATTCTTCATTCTTTCATTTAGATTAGTAGAGAACAAACACTGGAGCTCTTGCTCATTTAATAAAGTTAGCATTTCCAAACATTTTGGATAAATTATACAGTATACATTCTTTGATCCAATTTATTACTTCCTCCTCAAAAATACTAAGAAACTGTCTATACAGTTGCAATCATCTACAAATAGCCTGAAAATACACATCAGTCAGTATGAAGGTATTATGCTGCACGTAAGACACAAAAGCACAGGTTCCAAGTCAAAAACACTGAAGACTGTCTCTAAAATCTGTTGCAAGAGAGTCCTCTTCCCTTGAAGAAGGAAAGGCACAGCCAATGGCACAGGAAACATCCCAAGGGCACAGAGAGATGACTTCTGGATTGGTTGGAGTCAGTTTAACAAGTTCCCATACAAAGCTATGTGTTACTACCTTGAGGAAAAAGTTATTGCACCCGCTGCTCATTTGTATTCTCCTTATCTACTTCAGCACAAATCCACCTGAATCCACTTGCACTGTTCCTCTAAACTATAACCACCGATTTTTGTACTAGAGGAACAACAGTCAACAGCATATCAGAATCTTTGTTTCTGAGCAGTAATAAAGATGTGGCGACCATAATTTGATAAAAAATTTGTTAACAAATATAACCTAACACTACTTTCAGTACTGTGATTGAAATGTGTTCCTTGGATCATTTCACAGCTGATGCAGAAACTGAACACAGCCCACAGCCACCTGGATTCTTTGAGCAAATGTACGCTGTTGTTCACTGGCTCGAAATCCTGCAGGTTTTTGAGCAGAGATTTCCTTTTAAATGCTGCTACATTTTCAAACTGGATTCAACCTCTTGCTCCTCCTTACAATACGTAGCAAAGATCTCTAAAGAAACAGGCATTAAAAAATTCACTATGTATACTCTAAGAACCTGCCCCAACTTGGGAGTGGCAACACATAAGGGCAAAATTCGGAATCCTCTCCAGTTAGTACTATCTGAAAGTTAAGCTAGTCTTAACTTCAATACTTGCAAAGCTTTTTCTAGGGAAGTATACACTTGGTTGAGATGTGTTTCCCAATTGCGTTATATTATAAAGAACTGCCTATCAACCATTGTCCTGTCCAGTTCTCCCATTTCAGATGCAGTGATCTGTGTATATATATAGTTGCAAGTTACGCTCTCACACTCTGAAGGGGAAGTGCAAGGCTTCACTTGCCATAACAACTTTTCCTGCCCGTCTTCTCTTAGGGCATCAACATTTTCAATAAGCCATACATATTTGAAGTGCCTCAGGTGAAGTGCGTTGCATTCTGTGAAAGAATTCAAGCACAACATATCTGTTGCAATAACCACTGACTGTATTGCCATGAACCTGTGTTCCTTGTTTAGCATTACTGCACTCTCCTTTGGTCCACACTATATGAAAGTTGGAGAAGAAAACCCTTCTCAGTCCAGAACGCTAAGAAGATTAGATGACATGAGCTACCACAGTTACATTGGGACAAATCAAAAAAGGGATTCTATCCCTTTAGCATTAGAGTAATCAGCTGAATAAGTTTTTCTTCTTTTCACAGTTCCTGGTTTTTGAATTTGCTGCTTTTAGTGCCAGGACTTCAAAAAGAGTTCACAGAGTTGTTGCAGTTGGAAGGGACTACTGGAGATCATCTAGTCCAGCCCCCTGGCTCAAGCAGGGTCACCTAGAGCAAGTTTCCCCAGGACTATGTCCAGATGGGTTTTGAATAGATCCACAAGCAGAGACTCAACAACCTCTCTAGGCAGCTTGTGCCAGTGTTTAATCACGCTCATTGTAAAAAATTGTTTCCTTGTATTCAGATAGAATTTCATGTGTTTTGATTTGCGCTCATTGACTCCTGTCCTGTCAATGGGAACTACCAAGAAGAGTCTGGCTTCTTCTTCTTTGTTCCCTTCCATCAGGTATTATTCATCTTGATAAGATCCACTCCCCCAGGCCTTCCTTTCTCGAGGGTCAGTCTCAGCTCTCAGTCTCTCCTCATACATAAGATGCTCCAGTCGACCTCTTTCTTGTACTAGGGAGCTCAGAACTGGACTTGACACTCTAGATGTGACCTCATCAGCACTGAGCAGAGAGAATGAATCACTTCCCTTCATCTGCTGGCAATGTTCTTCCTAATGCAGCTCGGGATGCTGTTGGCCATCCTTGCCATGTGTGCGCATTGCTGGCTTATGCTCAACTTGCTGTCCACCAGGATCCTGATCCCTTTCTGTAGAGCTGCTTTCGAGCCAGTTGACACACAGCATGTATGGTTACATGGCAGCACAACCCTCTGGTGTATCAACTAATCCTTAAAGTTTTGTATCATCAGCAAACTCTGCTCCATCATCCAGATAATGAAGACATTGAACAGGACTGGATCCATTTTTGACTCTGGGAGTACGCCACGAGTAGTTTGTCTCCTACTGGACTTTGTGCAACTGATCACCACCATCTGGCTGCAGACATTCAGCCAGTTTGCTCTGGGTAGACCTTATAGTGGCCTTCCAGCATCTGAAGGGGGCCTATAAGAAAGCTGGAGAGAGACTTTTTACAAGGTCATGTAGTGATAGTTCGAGGGGAAATGGCTTCAAACTGGAAGAGGGTAGATTTAAATTAGATATCAGGAAGAAATTTTTCACGATGAGGGTGATGAGGTACTGGAACTGGTTTCCCAGAGAAGTTGCTGAGGGCCCATCCCTGGAAGTGTTCAAGACTAGGTTGGATGGGGCTTTGAGCTACCTGGTCTAGTGGAAGATGTCCCTGCTTATGGCAGGGGGGTTGGAACTAGATGATCATAGAATGGTTTAGGTTGGAAGGGACCTTAAAGATCTTTCGGGTCCCTTCCAACCTAAACCATTCTACAATTCTATGACCTTGCTGTTTACTTATTAACTCATACTTTGCTTCTCTATTAGGATGTTACGGGACACAGAGTCCAAAGCCTTACCAAAGTCAAGGAAAACAACATCCTGCTTGATCCATGCTTTATTTCCTACTTGTCAGGATAGACCATTTTTGAGCTTGGATGAGGGGATCCTTGAATATCAACCAGGTCTCTTGGATCCCTCTTCTTTCCAGTACTGTATCCTACGGGATCCTTCCAAGCAGATCTCTGAGGAGGCCAAAGTCTATTCTCCTGAAGTCCACAGCAGAGGTCCTGCTTTTTGTCCTGATCCCTCCTCTCAGTATTCTGAACTCCACCACCTCAAGGCAACTGCAGCCAAGACTACCCCCCAACTTTGACATCTACAAGCATTCCTTCCTTGTGTGTAAATATCAGATCCCAGCAGAGCACCCCTCCTTGTTAGCACCTCAATCATTTGTGTCAGGAAGTTGTCATCAGTGTACTCCAGAAATCTCCTAGACCGTTTGTGCCCTGCTGTTGTCCTTCCAGCAGAGTATCAGCATTGCTGTAGTCCCCCATGAGGAGCAGGACCTGTGAACATGAGGCTGCTTCCAGTGTCTGAAGAAGGCCTTACCTACTTCACCCAGTCCTCCTCCACACCCTTCCCTCTTACTGGCAGAATCAGGGATAACACCACCTGGGTCCCCACGCCCTTGACCATCACCCCCAGAGCCATATAGTCACACTTAATACTTCCCAGGTCACCCCAATAGTACCACTGGTGCCTACATGGAAGAGCCATAGGGGGTAACAGAGGGTCAGATGAGCCTCAGCAGCCTTTCTATAACATCCTGAATATGAGCTCTCAATAAGCAGCAAAGCTCTCTAGTTGACAGGTCAAGTCCAAGACAGATTTTTTTTTTTTTTTTCAAACAGAATGAAAAAAATATGTCTGCATGATGAGGTAAACACCTGCATTAGCAGCTGAACTTCTTAGGCCATGTCAAGATATGGATTTTTATGCATTCAACATTACAGCAGCTGGAAAAAAAAGAATTTAGAATGGGACTAGACCTGAGTTGGCATTTATTAATGCTAATGCTGCTTCTTTAAGCAACTTAAATTTGCAGCACACCTTTTCATCCAGACTGAATTCCCTCAAGCACATGGGTAAGACTAAGCAGCATCACAGCAAGCCTGTAAGTGTCATTCCAGGAAATGTTAGGCAAAACACAGAGGATCTGGTTTTTTCCCTGCTGGCTTTGTAAGAGAGAAGATGACGGCAGCCTCCTCCACTCAGAATTGGAAGCACTCTGCCCAAGGGCATTAAGATTAGGGGTTTTACTTGTTTAATAAAGTTGTAATGTATTTTTTTGGCCAACATGCTAAATCTGTCAGTAGAATGCTTTGGGGAAAACATTTCGAAAACAGTCAGATCAATCGGTATAGCAATTTTTTTATATTTAAAACCACTTCATTCTTCATATAGCCCATGAACCCCACCCCAAGTTATTTAGGCCTTGGTACACGGTAGCTTGTCTTGCTGTTAAACTAAGTAGCTATATTAATCAATGCACTTCAGTGCTTTTCCTCATGCCTCTTGCAAATTGTATTGTGCACTAATTACCAATGCTGCAGAGACACACTGGGGAGTAAGTAGCATTTGCAATAATCAGGCTGCACAAGGAACATCAGAGAAAGGGTAAAACAGCCTTGCAAGCTTTGGAAAAAATGCTGTAGTTTTCATTAAGTGGTATCACCACCATTGATTCTGGTTCTTGAGTATACTAAACAACTTATTTTCCATATAAAATAGAAAAAGTTCAGTGGCCCAGATTAATATTTCACTATAGGGAGAAACTGAACGGCTGATCTGCTGTATGTATTTATCTTGAATGAATAGCTTGTTCACATTGAGGGAAAGAAAAGCAAATGTTAGGAAGAAGGAATATAAAGACACTAGAATTAAAGCTGGGAATTGATTGTGAGGGACGTAGGGGAAAGATAATGCTGTCATGGCTTGAAATAGTAAAGGCAGAACAGAATTCAATGTTGTTAAGCTGGGAGTGGTTAAAAAGTCAAGTAAAAACATTGAACCTAACACAATTTGCAGGCAGCCGCTATTTCTCATAGCTTCCTCTTAGAAGTGGGGGATTGGCACCGAGATCAAGGGAAGCACAGCATTAGAGAATCTCGTACAGACACTGATAATATGGGAAGAAGTGTTGAAGATGTAAGTCCACAGAAGGTGCAGATTCACCTGGAAGGCTAAAAAGGCAGTAGCTTCCCTTGTTATATCACTCAGCATATTCAGCAGTCCCATCATCCAGCAGAAGCTGGGTGGGCAACTCTTTCCCCCCATTTGTACTCTTGCAGCACCACACTAGCCAAATTGCGCTCATCAGCTCAGAGGTTTGCAGGGAACCTCTGCGGAATAACAATAAAGGAAAACAAACAAAAACCAACAGAACACGCACACAGCACCACAAAATACACTGGTGGCTACAGATCTGCCTGCAGATGAGTATGGGGACACTGGAAGCCCTTGGTGCTCCAAACCAGCTTCAAGTGTGATGGTATTTACTGCTTGCTACCTATAGCTTCCTAGTATTTTTTTTAAGCTGGTCCGTAACACAGACAAAGCATGTTCTCATCTGTCTGCATAAGACTGCATGAATGAACGCCCAAAGGGATGGCAGCAAGAGGCAGCATAGGAAAAAGAGCGAAATCAGGAAGGAAGAGAATGAGCCATACACACTCTGAGAGTGTGAGCAAAGGGGACTGCAAACTCAGTAGCTTAGTCTTCCTACGTGACAGTGTCAGTCTAAAAAAATTTGGAAAAAAGGCAGAACAAAACACTGTGCTACATTTGAGGAACTAACTGCAGCCTCAATTACTAAAAGCCCCCAAATTCAGTCACTGACAAACTCTGATTTACTGTTAATCATGCATTTTTTCTTCACAGTCTAAACAACAGTGCAGCTTCAATTTCTATGGGGGTTTTTGTGTGTGTTTGTACAATACCAAAAACTTTGAATTTCAAACACCAAGAGGAAATATTCACTATCCAACAAAACCACCAAAGCAAAGAGCCACCCTGCCTCTATACCAAACTAATGTATTCCCACTGGAATAAAAGGACACACTTACTACAGTTTAAAAATACTTTCTCTTGCCCTACCTGCAAACTACACACCTATCTCAGCTTGCTGCAATAACTGTCCAGTGTGTAAGAGCATTACTTGAGAAGTTCACCTTCTTTTTATTTTCATTAGACTAATTGCTATTCTTTATTATTGACCTTCAAATTATCTAGATTTTGTGTATGTTAATAATATTACAAACATTTCTGAAAAGATAATTTCTGGGGATGTGTGTACGACAATGCACACACACCTGCAAGTGGTCTAACAAGCTGTTAGGACAAGACTGTTGCTGCATTAATAAAAAGCAATTTTAATAGCTTCATGTGAAAAATGGGTTATGGAATTGCCTTAAATTCATAACATCTAATGCCACTGGACTTGAATTGTTAGATATATGTAATAAATAAATAGAAATTAAATATTTAAGTATAACGGAAAACGTGAACGTGACAGCCAATAACTTTTCAAGCTATGCAAATGAAATTAGTACTATGGCTGAATATTCCTTCACGAGCTGAAAATGATGAGTCAGCCTTTTTGTCAAAGACAAACATTCATTCACTCAGCTGTATAACTACTCCCAAACAGAATGACTGTGAAAGACTCAGACTGCTCAACAGTTCACCCCTTGCTGAATGATTAAAAGGCATAAATCCTGAAAATGAGTGGGAAACCAAAATTAAAGGATTTTATAGGCATAAATATGAAAAGAAAGAAAATGAGGCTGGTGGAAGAAATCTGATCTTATTGCCTGGCATGTGTAAAGAAAAGAGCTGGTTTAGGTTTTATGCAATTTCAGAATGCCTGTTATTTCCTTTTTCATTCGTATTTAAGTTGACATAGATGCAACATATATGATTTACATGCATATCTCAAAGGGTATTCAGTATTTTTGACTTTTTCCTCACTATTTTAACTTCCCCACAATCTGCAAACATGTTTTCAGAGTTAATCCCAAGAAAAGATGCTGTACTTAATTTTCAAGAAGAAAGCAATTCCTGTGTCTGGAAAGCAATTACAAAAGCTTGGTACAAAAAGTACAAGGTCAATATACATTTTCTCCAAAACAAACAAACAAGAAAAAGTGCAGCTTTACTCATCTTTGGACTTACTACAGATTTACTTACGTTAGCAATTATTTAGGCCCCTTCAGTGCAGTGTAGTATACTGAGAACCAATAAACTGCAACTAACAGCAAATGGTTTGTCCCTTCATGACACACTTCTAACGTTTACAGAAAACTGGGCAAACTTTAAGATGATTATTCAGTAAGACTCTAAGATCTCGCTAAATCACTTATGTAGCACAGCAGAATGGCAGTCACAGGAACCTGATAACAAGTAAAGACTAAGCTCAGAGTAGTTTTGTAATACAAAGCTAATTCCTTTTATTTCTCAGTGCTCTGCCCAGCCAAAATGTCACATATAAGCAGCCAAGCCCTTGGCAGTAACAAAGAGGAAATCACCACGTGGATGCATTGTATACTCCGTGCCCCAACGATACATAACTGTGGGCCCTGCTGAGAGCACCATGGGTCAACTCAGAAGAGTAAGGACTATCAACTTACTTTTAAGTAACTCTTACTCAGAAGGTCCTGGATTTTACACTGAGATAGGATATCTGCACTTAACTGGGGAAACAAATGACAGAGGTTCACTGAAATAAGCCTTGAAAACAACATTTTCTGGAAACTCTCACAGACATTTTATAAGGCATGTGTAAGCACTGTTGATAGTCATTTTAATGCCATCAAGATTGAAGCAGTAATGAGGTAACTGGATCGAGGTCATTGAGCAAGCCATGGCAGAAATAAAATTGCAGAAGTCCAAGGCGCTGTATCTATGCTGTATCTTGGAGCCTGTGCTACCTCATGGGTGGCCCTTCCTGCTCTTGTCTCCTCTTCAGAGACCTCAAATTCTTCTCTCTTCTGTCAGAGAGGATTTAGCAACTCATTTTAATTGGACTTCAAGGAAAAAAACCCCACATTTTTACTTATGAATGATAAAGTAACATCCACACAAATAAAAAATTAAGAGAAATTTCAAATAACTAGATTGGCATCCTTCCACATTCCTTTATGATAATTTTCATTCACACAACAGACTACAGTATTTCTGTATTAGAAGACAGATGTGCAGTGTACAGTATATTCAATTCAAGCTTCCTGTAATTTCAACAGCAAGCAGAAGAAATGAAATTTTTATTTTTTTTTTTACTATCGTTCTAATACAGAAAACTTCTGAACAATTAAAACTGTTTCAGAAGTCAGTCAGGTTAATAGAACAGTATAATTCAAGTTAATTTAAGTTGTCCAAAATCATGATCAAAGAGAACAATGTATTCTTACTGGAACTTTATTGAGAAAGTTCTCTGCAAATGAAGTAAGCATAACCTAAGTTACATTATATACATTAACGTCTTAGTTTGCTCTATATCCCATGACACATACACACACTCACACACAAAATGAAGAGGCTTGAAAATATTTTGTCTCCTAAAATACAGACAAATCTCAGAAGTTTAATGGTTCATTTTTTTTTATTCCTTAAAGGAATCTAAAGAGAACAGTGAGTTCTTTCTGTGTTAGCAATTTAAGCGGGGGGACATCTGTGTTACTTTGAATGCTTCTTTATTCACCTGTACTTGTGTGGAACCCTGGCAACACCCTTCATAAAGAAATAAATTGAGAGGGAGATTAAGAACAGTTGGAGCTATTCTGGCAAAGGCAATTTTTTACAATTCTCCCGGGATTCTGATTATTTTAGTAATGATGTTTCCCTCGCCTGCCTCTAAGTCTTTTGCCCTCCTATTTAGCATCTAAACAGCAATTGTGTACAAACTGGTGAATATTTAAAATAGAAAAACGCTTCTAAGTCTTTAAAAAATGCGGCCAATCATCATTTTGGTATTCACTGCAGTTAATCATGATGCATTTATTAATGTGTAAATATCAGACATTTCCTTTGGCATTCCACTCTTCGTTTGCAATTCATTAACATATTGTTATTTTAAAATATTAGTCTCTGAGAAGACACCAGATTTTCATTGGATTGGTCTCTCACACTTGAAAAAGCATTTTTATATTCCGAGTGCATCAAAACAGCAGAATCTCTAGGCAGATACTAAGTGGGATTCACTGAAACACAATGTTAGTTCTAATGGACGGATGATTGTGTTTGGTCTTTTGAAACTTTGAAGTATAGGTAAGTCTTGATCACACAAATTAATAAATCCTAAAGCTGGAGTTAACAATAACCATTACACCCAAATTCTGCAGCTTAGCCCAGCCAATTTTTCAAAAGGTCAGGTTGTGAACTGGAGAAGATCAGGGAGGTCCACCGCATAGCTTTGTTGCCAGGCATCTCTCGTCTGGATTGTTGCAGGCATTTATTAGTATTCGTCAGCAGACTCAACAAAGCAAACAAGAAATTCAAGCACGAATAATAAAATGAAATGCTGCTATATAACCCTTTGTCATTCAGCAAATATGGGACTTTTTAGCTACATTGTTCCTAAACCTGGGTTACTACTTTAATTTTTCTCCACAGTGCTGACTGAATGAGTATGCATGTGTGTTAAATGCAGAGCTCCCTTAACAACTGCAGGACTGCCATTTAATCTGTTGGTAGATGGACCATTTCCTGTGGGAACTCTAGCTATGATTTCCAGATCCACCAAATAAATCTCAGATTAAGATTCCAAATGAAACCTGCCTTTGGCAGATAAAAAATGTCAAGATGGATATAAACAGTAAAATTATAAATTATCTAGGTGTTGCACGATGACTTGATGTGCGTTTTTTGTTTACACTTTCCCCGATATCACAACTATACAAGGCATTCATCAAATGTCACACTTTCATAATATTGGAGGCATCATTAAAACTGTTTGGCTAAGGACCTTGAAGTGTTTAAGCAGTAGCTCAAAAGTATATTTGTGCAAAGTAGAAGAATAAATTTACATATCAGCAGCAGCTCATAAGGGATGGGTAAATATTCTGTTTATCTCTCATTGTAATTCAGGTTAGT
Organism: Anarhynchus alexandrinus; assembly: GCA_008711295.1. NCBI lineage: Eukaryota > Metazoa > Chordata > Aves > Charadriiformes > Charadriidae > Anarhynchus > Anarhynchus alexandrinus. The sequence goes on from VUYV01000001.1 coordinate 4,333,499, forward strand.
TTAAATACAGGGTTTCAGGATATCATTACAGCCTATATGGAGTTATTACATAATTTCCAAACATAGTGTCTGCTAGAGTTTTACTAAGCATGCTGTGTTTATGTTTTCTAAACCAGCTAAAAACAAAGTAAACCCTCCCATCCCATTTTTCTTTTGCTATTGTCATAGCAGACAATTGCTTTTCACATATAACCCCTTCCATTATCTAAATCTTAATGATCCAGAACTCCCTTTTATCTAGGCAGGGTCATGTTTCCCGATGCCCATTAATTATAGTGAAAATTCTCTTATCCAAATGTACTCAACCTCCCCTACTGCAAACAAACAACTAAGGCTTCGCTGAATTAAGAGTTCTAAACAAGATCCCAGAAAACTGCAGCTTTAGAAGTGAAGAAAATTATTGTAATTTTAAGTGTTTGACGTAAAAGAAAGGTCACTCTGCACAAAGTGTCATTAAGACGCCTTGCCCACGCACCCTTTTCTCTGAATAAATGGTCTAACTAAAGATGCAGGTGAACTCTCAGATAAGAGTCTCCAGTGCAGTCCCTGGAGAATCTTTTTTTAATAAATGTTTTTGTTACGTCTTTGCTCTGAACTTAAGCTTCATTCTAGTTATTATTAGAATAGAAGCAATGAAGGTTTCTAAAGAAGAAAATAACCAAATTCCTCTTGCACTTGTGCTAGGTCTTCTAAAGCTCCTTCTGAAGCACTGCATAAAAATTACTGTGGTAATAAGTGCTGCTCCCCCTGAAGCACATTTCAAGACATTCTGAACTTAGCTGCGCTCATACTTTAAACACTTAAGCGATTCAAAGTGCAATACTTCAAGGTGTGCATTCTCCCCATCCTTAGTGCTTGCAATACTCGGTGCAGATAAGGCACTACACATTTTCAGCGTACTGTAAAGGGTCTAACAAAATCATATTCGCAACTCTCCAATGAGTCAGGCAGATACTGAATACTTAATTTGGCTTCTGATGAGGAGTCTTTCTGCATGCAGCCTGGCCAGAAATACACTGTATTTAACCATTCAAAATGTACAAGGAAAGAAATGGGATGGAAAAAGGAGACACGTGAAAGGGTGATTATATTTACAGGAAAGACCAGACAGTATCTGATGATTTTTCAGTTATCATTAGCTCCTTTTTATCATGGCACACTATTCCCTCTTTTTCCATGGAAGATGTTTTCTTCATCTTCCATAGTTAGTGTTGCTCAACAGTTACTAGCCACTTTTCCCATGTAGGACTCATGCAAGATCATCCTCTCAACCTCTCTTCTGCCTCCTATATTGTGCAGATAGACCTGCAACTACCCTTGCCACTTTGCAAGGGGGTCTCTTACAGCTAGCACACAGCGAGCTCGATGCTGAAAGCACAGCACACATGGAAGACGCTAATCAACTGAGTCACGTGTGTGAAGAGGACTCTGCCTCTCTGCATATCATGTAGATTCTTCTGCATACACACCCAGGCAATACCCAAGTCTTCTTTCTTTCCCAGGTAAAAAGCATTCCTTATTGCTAAAAGAGGGAAGGAGAGGAAGAACAGGCTCACAGTATCTCCTGTTGAGGCATGTAAAAGAAGAAAAAGGCTTCAATATGACAAGTATGGTTTATTCTGCCTCTACTATAGCCTTGGAAGAAGGGCTTCGGATTTACTTTAGTGTTTACAGGTGCAATGGGTGTATTCTGGAGAAAGGGCAAACAGCACCTTTACAATTAGTTGCTTTTTGACCCAACTAGAGCATCAGATGAAAAATCTTTACAACACCACATTATTCTTAAAGCGTTCTTTACCCCTTCATCTTCATGTGTGTGTGCGCATGTGTGTTAAAGTCACACAATAGTAGTTCCAGACAAAAAGTCCTTGTAACTACTATTACAAAACCAAACCCACAAAAAAGTACATTAAAATGATTACACAACTAGAAAAACTTACTACTTATAATAAGACAGTCTAGAAATACATGGTGAGGAATAGGAGTTTCATTTCTAGGAATTCAGCAAAAAAAGACGATTCATTTTACTTATATGAATATGCATATATGCATGACTATAGATTGCCTTAATTACCATGAATCCAAAAGGGATGGCAGACAATTAATGGAACTTATAAATGGAACTAAATAGAAGAAAAAATATTGTTGGAGAGGTTTTATTTCCTAAATATTATTCACTACACAGCAAAAGAAATTAATAATTTTTGCAAGCAATACACTGGCATATACATGTCCTGGTCATCAATACAAGGGCAGCTATGGCCAGATTCTTAACCGTAAGCACCATGCATTCATGCAAGACCAATGCATGCACAAACACACAATGCAATTAAGACAATTGTCTATGTGTAAGCTTATCACATGCTTATGTGTCTGAGCAGCTATTGTTCATTAGGTTTGAATATCTGTTTTCCTCTTCTATTTTCCCTGAAGGAAGCAAGGCTGACTGGAAAACAACAGCTCACCACCAGATAAAACACTTACTTTTCAAATTTCCCTGCACAAGCTGATTCTGCAGTTCTGTTCCAATCTACATTATCACATCCCTTTAAAGCTAGAGTCCCCTGTGAACTACAGTTTCCAGACATGCAATTTTAAAGTATTTTTACAAGCCACACAAACATTCTTTTGAAGGGTAACAACTTACAGTGAAAGCGTGCGTCTATACGGATCATAACTAAGAGTTGACATCAAATTCTTACAGGTGAAATCAGTTCATTGACTTACGATTCAATATGTGCTTTAAGTAGTGGTTAGAAATATATATATTTCTATGCTTGAAAAATATAACAACCACCTTTTAAGGAAGTAAACCACTTTGCCATAAAAAATAATCAATCTATTACCTTGTTTTAGGAAATTCCAAATAAAAACTATACAATGCCTTACATTTTGGAGTCAGCAAAATTATAATTTTGTTGTCAAAATAGGCCAAACAATACCTGGTATTCTAAGACTTCAACTAATTTCTACCCTGTCCTTAAAAATTGTAGATGCTCAGAAACATGACACAAGCAAAAACATTGCAATAGTGACTGTATAATACAGAACAAGTATAGATACAAAACACACAGTACGTGATATGAGTCAAATGAGACACAAATTTAACTCCAGTATTTACACACTCACCACTTTCCTATCCTGCTAAGTCTTTTGGAAAATTGACATGTCAAGTCCTAAATGTATATGCACCTATGAAAAGCACCCAATTTCAGGTTCCCTCTTGTGTTTTCATAGTATTAATGTTTGTGCAGTTTTCATCAAGCACGTGAACCCTGCTAAAGTAACAACTCCACCTAGGTGCAATGTGCTTCCCCTCCCGCCACTGCAATGCAAAGATATGCATCTATTTGACAACATAAGTTTATTTTTCTAATGGACTGCCATCCTAGGCTGTCTAGCTTGTATCCTGAATATTTTAATTTGGAAATTACACAGTCTTCACCGGCCTGCTGCCAATGGTCCTGATACATTCTCTCAAGTATTCTTAGAGAGCAATGCAAAAAGTCACTATCCTCCTATTAAAAACTAGGTGCTGTGGAGATAAACAGTACATTTAAATTAGATACAAACACAAAATAATAAGCCTTGCACGCATACTGTTCTTTAACTCTTCCTAATTTACCAGATCAGAGACAGACAAATGTCTTCAATCCACACAGGCAGATTATATTCCAAACAACACAGAAAGTTAAAAAGAAAATCTCAACTATCAAACACTTCAGATATACGCTTCTTAAACATTACCTTTCTTTCAAGTATTTTATTTTATAACATCTATTAACAGGTTACATATTATCCTGCATAACTGCCATAAACCTACCACTTCTCTGTACCTAACATTTTCGCTTTTTAAAAAAAAATCTCATTGTTTGACTGAATTTTCATCTAGTCAGTTGAATTTAATCTCAGACATGCTTTACCATCCTTATTTTTTTAAAAGTAGTTTAATCTTCAACATTTCATTATGTTATAAAAAAAAAACCCTGAATAAACCATTATAGGGTTATTCTAAAAACAGCTTTTAAACTTCCAAGTTACAAGCAAGAAACAACCAAATACAGTACAGTACCCACCGCAAAATGGGAAGATACCACAGATGACAAAGCAAGCAGGACACAAAATGGTACACGTTTCAACACAGACATTTAAACAGAAGATTAAAAGTTTCTTTGATTTAGTAGTTCAATGAGAAAATGCCCCAGAATGTCTACTAAAGGTACATATTGAACATTATGTGGCTGTAATTTATCTATTATCTTTATAAGAAAATGAAATTGAATTGTTAATACCCAAACAAAATTCTAAGAAAAAAAAAAATTCTCATCCAAACCAGTATGATGACATGAGATTTATCCATAATCCCTTTTTTAACTACCCTAGGAGTAAAAGCATGAAGAATTATGTGACTTATCAATGATTGATCTAAAAAGTGTATCAATTTTACTTTTGTACATATAACAACTTCTATTGGATATACAAATATGTAAGTGTTAGCTTAGAAGAAAAAGCTTTGTAAATAGTACAAAATATTAACTTAATGCATCAGAAAAATAATACATATGAAACTAAGTAACTACCTGGTTTTTAACGTATCTGTGAGCAGCAGAAGAATGCCATTTCTTGCAATTAGATGAAAATATTTCACAGAGAATCAGTTTATGGTATTCACTTGCCTACTTTGCAAAAGTTAACCTTTTGAACCATTCTTAGGGTATGCTGACCCCTAAAGGTCTAAAAATACTAAATCTGATTAAGCCATTACGCATTTAAAGTATAAATTGTCAGAATACAATTCTCCACTAAGTTACTCCACCATGACTATTTTTGTTTTCAGAGAATATGATTCAAAAACATTTGTAACTTCACTCAGTAATAGCTCAAAATTCCATGAACTAAAAGGGGTCTACAAGTAGTTTATTTTACACAATAATCTACACAGAAATTCCTTTACATATTAAGAAATGCATCAAGATGGAGTATTTCTTCTTTCTTCTAAACAACAGACTCTTCATGAGAAACTTGAAATTTATTATCTTTTGAGAAAGAATACATAGTATAAAATTTAAGAAAAGGAAATACACAAGATGCTATCAGGCTCTGATATAAGAGGCATCTTTGATGTTGACACACCCATTTCTTTTTAACCTACACATAGCCACTTATGGGAAAAAGTCCACCCTTTTATGATGTACTGAAGGCCTCTTTCCTGTGTCTTTCCCTTTCTTCAATCCACACATTATTATCTAGTCACAAGCCACTTTCTGACAATTCTCTTCTGTAAAGTCAGTCAGTCACATGATGTACCCTCAAACTCAGTGCTTCCCCCCCCCCTTTTTTTTTTTTAAGTTTCTACCATGAAATACAGAAGGATGTATCCAAGAGCAAAATTTTGGACATCCAAATACAAAAAGATCCTTCCAAACTGATGGTGATGAAAACCCCATGAACCACTGAAGTTCCAAATTAACCAAGGCCCCCTTTACATCCAAGTCTACCTTATTGTCTTATATTCAGTTGAGGTAATAATGAGAAACTCTTTAATATTACAAGATGGCTTAATCATACTCTAGGCTGGTGTGAATAGCCAAGAAAGTTACTTTAAGACAGACTTCAGATTTGTTGTTAACCCATTAAGAAAAAAAGGTTGGAAAGTAAAGTACAAGGTACAGACTAAGAATTTGAATAAGACTTCTCAAAGTTATACAAAAACATTTTCAATGACCCAGAAAACAAAAATAAAGCTGATGATTTACATTCCTGTAGCTGCTCTCCTCTTACCCCAAATACTTTTAAGAGGCAGTGTGTGGTTTTGGGTTTTGTTTTTTTTGTTTTCTTTTCTTTTCTGCCAAAGTCAGTCATATATCGGCAAGAACAAATGCATTCCAGTCACTGCCTAGCACTGGTACAACACCTGAGGTTCCTTATTAATATCTTAAAAGTCCTTACCTTTTGACCAGTTCTCCATTTGTTCTTCTGAACTTGTTTGATCTGGCACTGACTCCAGTTTTTGCTTCAAAATTGCAGAGCTAAAATAAAGCAAACTCTAGATAAATAAACTTGAAACAATATATTGTAACACACCTATACTTTGCCTTCATTTGACAGAAAATTTACAAGACAAATGATTTAAAAATATTTATAACAGGACAATAAAGTCTGCATACTTTAACAGTTAGTGCTAAATTATATTTCTCTAAAATATTTTTTCTTCACACATCTAATTTTTACAATGGCTTGGTTCAGCTTTCTGTTGTGTGTAACGCCTTCTTCGAAAAATTTATTAGCTTGTCTTCTTGTTCTAGAGTCTGGTCTTGGAAGTACACGCTACTCAGTGCAGCCCAAATCACACTGAGTGGTCCCGCTAGAGGCAATGAGACTGCTCACTTTGGTCATTATTACAGATGGTGGTATGCTCTTTACTTTAAAACATTCTTCCTCCTGCTTTGATTTCCTGGATAAAATACAAGTAAAGTGGCCCACGACCACTCCAACTCTGAATTTTCAGGGTTTTCTAAACAGCTAAATAACCCATGCTAATATTTGCATACATATTGCTTCAGACCCTACAGTTAATTACACAGTTGCAGTATTCCATATAATCAAAGATCTTCAAGGAACAACTCTCAATACTCAAAAAATAAGACCTACATTAAAATTTTATGCTTATTTGGTAACATTTTGAGTGTTAAAACATATGCTGTCTTATATGTTAAAAATTCAACTATATATGTCAAGGAAATCTAAAAAAATTTGTAATCTTGCTAATATAGTAAGCTTACCACAAATTTTATTACTTACTCAGGCATCTCTTTTAAAATGTGTTCCACAAAGGACAATTTGTCATGTTTAACTATGTAGTTGTGCTTATTTTTTATGTTTTCCCTGCTATATTTTTTCAAGTTTATTAAAAAGATACAACATATGCCTTGAAGAGGCAGTGGCTAGATACTGAAAATATCCAGAGAGTTGTCATTGTGCTGACAAGTGTGAGAGTTTAAAAAAAAAATTAAGTACACATTTTAAAATTCAAGCATATGATATCAAGACGTATGTTATAACTAATAAAGCAGCAGAAGAAACTCTTTTCCTATACAACACCAAAAAGGCAGCTGTTTTTATCTTCGAAATTACAAAAAAGTATAAAAACTCTGCAAACACTTAAGATTTAACACTAACATTTACATTAAGCATTCAAGAAATACTTATTTAGCTCATATTTGTTGTTAATTATAAACGTGCATGATAGAAAAAAAGTGTATGATTTGATGTGCTTAGGTCTTAACAAAAAATAACAACTTCACCTCATATCGCAGAACACTGAGCTCCTTACAAGAGTCCCTCAAATGAAGCTGTATGCTTCTTTTTCAATTCTGTGTAACTGTGTTGATTTGGAGTTGGCAATCTTTTCCTAAGTTCCTCATTTACTTTTGGATTAGCTGAAAATATAGAAGGTTATTAATATCAAGAAATAGGTTTCTGTCAATGAAGCCATTTCCCTACATATTGCACAAAAAGGTTCATAATAATTGCAGTATTTCAATAAGATATTCATATAGCAAGACATGAAGAAAATACGGTATTTAATAACCTCTGGAGTATTTTAAAACATGTCTTAGGGCCTTAATGTGCCTAGTAATATACTATTTAAAACCATAATTTTATCCCTCCACAATATACAGTCATTCTTCCTCGCCATTTACCCAGCTAATGAATGCCAGCAATTAGTAAAATGTAATCCCATTGCACAATCATTTTAATGCTTTTAGCACTCAGAAAAGTAAACACCAAATTAATACTGCTCAAGCCATATCAGATCCTAGTTGGAAGCAAGCAATTATAGTTCAGCTCCTCAGGTGTAATTAAATGATTGGAATGATTTAGTTCCATAAATGCAAGTTAATTCATAAGCAAGCAACAAATATACTGGGAGTAATTACAAGAAACATTGACAGTCTAAGCAGGGCATGTGCCTTCATGTACCTGATGTAGGAAAATGCTGCCCTCTCCTGGAAATAATAGACTATGGCACGGGAATAACTGGAGACAGAAGTCAAGAGGCTCATTTTAGAGACTTTGTGTTTATAGGTGAAATATGTTCCGCTAATTAATAGGAAATTTCTGGTTTACACAAACAGAAAATAAAAATAGTTGATATCAGATTAAGGCAACCTATCAATCGAAGTCAAACAGACAGACCTTTTGGGGTCCCCTGGGGTTTGCTGTATACTTTCCCTATTATTAGAAATAGAAATTTTACTAAATAAAACAACAAAATATTCCATACATTAAGCATGTAAATCGGTTGTTCTGAACACAAACGCTGCAATAGGTATCTGACTTATGCACAACACTTACATATCATTCAAGACACCTTTACAATAGCTACTTTGAACGTAAGGTAATTTTAGAACCAGAGCTTACTGAACCATTATTATTCAGTGTTAAACTTCACCACATCAAAAACAACCAGAAGCTGGCCATGAAGGTCTTACCAGGAGGATTCATCAGAAAAATTAAATACAATTATTTTAAAGCTTTTCTTTGCTTTCATTTGAAGACAATCTGTTAATAATCAACCTGTCCAACAATCAAAAGAAATTAAAGCTGAAGATTAAAATAAAGTATACTGGTGGACCGAGACAAAACTGAAAATGCAAAAGCATACTGTACGCCAAAATCTGGAGTTAAAATACAAATACTAATTTCCTTATTCACTACCTATTTATTCAGCCAGTGTTAGTGTTAAGACTACTACCTGAACATCATGCATAAAAAGCTAAAAAAAAAATAATAAATAATTGTCCTTATTTGTTGAATATAATATGCAATAGTCACGTAAAGCTCACACTAAATATTTAAGTACAAAACTACCTACAAATATGAATATAAATTAACCAGCATCTTCGTACTAATGAAAAAATTCCAGATCTACCTATTTCGCCCTCTACAGAAGTAACAAATGCATATAGCAGCACAGGAGAAAAATCATACGCGGTGGTCAGTATATGACTATTTTCCACAGACAGAAATTGACCCTAAGAAAGCTCAATTCAAAAGCACCTGATCACTGTAAAAGCCTGAAATTGTTCTTTACCAATAGCACTTCGGCATCAAAATATTTCTTTGTTCCAGATCTCTGTGTATTTCAAAACAAACCCAAGCTGTACACAAATAACTTCACTGTTACTTTACCTATGTGGAAATGAAAGAAATTATTTTAAGAAGTCGTATTATTAAAAGTTTAAAATGTACAGCACATTTGCTTTGCCCTTTGATGTCACAGTCCTATTTTTCTATTCAAATCTTGTACACTGTAAGTTAATTGCTTTTGGAAACTACTTATTATTCATGTAAAAATTAATGTGCCAATGTGTTTAAATCCTTTTAAATGACCATTCATGCATCTTTCTTCTTTAAGTACCAATGAAATCTGTCAAAGACATCAATGCAAGATGGTCTTAGAGAAAGTTCTAATAAAGATTTTTTCTGCTAACATAAGATTTTCATTTTCGTCAACTTTACTTAAATTCCATTAATTTTTTAAGCTGCTTTTAATAAATTCACAAGTAAAAAATTTTAGGCTCCATAGTCTGTCATTTGTGTTCCAGCTGACTTTATGAATATTAATAACAGTGTTATCCTGATTAAATAGGCTTCATATAAAATCCCTGTGAATCCTATAGCTCAGACATCTCATTTTTCCAACTCTTTATGAATTTGGATTCAGACATTAAACTGGAAAAAACCTTAAAAAACAGATTCAATGGTACATTCGTGTACCCTTAAGCAAAAAATTAGATGTTCTAATGATTCAAATAATTAAAATTGATAGGACCACATACTGAGATTTCAGGCTTTCTGTAAACATGCAACATATTTTAACTCTAATGAAAACGTCAACACTTCACAGAACAAAGGATTAAGAATCTATTATAAAATAATAATAATGTCTATCCTTATCCTTACCTTAAACAACAGATGATACTATCTTAACTCTTCATATATGGACTGCTGATTTGCAGAAGTATTTCCCAAAGAGAAAGAAATTAGTGAATGCTTAATTACATAAGCATACACACGAAACATTCTAGTTTAGCATGCTCAGTGAAAAACAATATTAACTTTTAATTGGTTTATACTTCAGCAAAACCAACCTTTTTCTAAAGAATGTCAAATCGAAGCACACAGGAAATTTTAACATTATCCTACGAGACTCATGCAGTTTCAAACTGTCAACATCTTCCCATGCTTATATGTTTGAATTATTTACATCTGTGACAGATAAAAATGGAAAACTAAGCTCACTGCACTGCCTTCACTTTTTTTTTTTTTTTAATGTAGTGCTAACTAAAATTACTACTTCCTCGTTCATTCAGGGATATATTCTGTAGAGATGGCCATCAAAATATTTTGCCTTTCAGTACCTGGAAATATGAACAGATTTTAGAAGAAAAAAAAACTAAACAAAATAATGGCATATTCAAAAGGATGCCATTCCAGTCAGTCCTGGTTCTAATTACTCATTAACACAAACACTTATTAGGAATTAAATAAAAACAAGAAGTATATAAAAATAACATACATCTGCATAGCATAGGTAGGAAGCATACAGCGATTTACTTGTGCAGTTCTGAACAGCTTTTACTACAGCTGTGGCAGTATTTCCACTTTCAGAGGAAAAAACCTCTGGAGTCTCTGCAGAATATATATTGCACAAGGGAGCACCTCACAATAAAACCAACTTCCAACCATCTGAACAGTGATGTTGACCCAAGATATTTAGATTAGTGACAGTCTGCTGTAGCTGCCAGCACTTTCCCTCCCTGGGCAGGAGATCGGGAAGTCCATCTTCTAAGCTGGAGCCCAGTTACTGACTTCCCCTCCCCCGGAACAGAAAGGCTGTTGAGACCCTTCCATATGGAGCCCTGATGACTGCAACCCCCCGTTCCTTGGTCTTGCCTTGACAGGTTTTGAAGACAACTACTGAATCACAGCCTTAGCCGCTGTGAAAGGAAGCAAACACTTGCTGGTGTCGATCGAATTCACCTCCTCTTCACAAAAAGTCCTCAGGTCTTGGGAGAGTTTTTCTAGAAGGAGGGCTACCCCGCCTACTCTGCCTCTGGTGGAACAAAACACCAGTTCCCACCACCCCTTGGAATGGCACCGAGCCAGTCTTTGTCCCCCTGAATGATGCAGTTGGCAGTTGCCACTGACAGTGCAGGGATGGAGCTCTGTAAGGGAGGGAACACCATATACTTTATGGACAGCGAAATAAAGAACGATTTTAGTATTATTTTCATAAGATTAATTAGATTACCAGGATCTCCTAAAATATCCTGAAACGTTTTGCCTCAGGCCAAGCTAAACTAAAAACCTTAATTTAGGAGGGTACACTACATAAAAACCAGTTACCTTCTAGAAGCATTTCCCTAGGGAACAAACAGTTTTCTTAGCCCAGGTGGATGCCAAGTTTTGATGCAATGATACACTCCTCCACAAAAAAGTCACATTTCCTCACTACCTTAAGAAACTTTATGGCAAATCAGAAATCTAAGACAACCCAAAATAAGTTAAAATTAGCTTTGGGCAGTTATAAAAATACTAGTCAAAGAATAACTGAAATAGCCTCTTCAAATATTTGTCAAAGGTGGAATAACACCCATCTGTTGGATATTTGAAAGCTGTGAAATGGAACATACTTTGATATTTGATTACAGTTACTTATTTTATTGTATTCTATAACTTTTATATGCTTTTAAATTCAAGTAGTTCATGCAAAATATTATGTTTCTTTTTAAAAGAATATAAAACATAGGTGAGCAGATTAACCCTGTAAGTGGAAGAATGTAGCATGAGTAGTACTTCAAATTTAAAACTCTACCCTGTTACAAAGACTTCAAGATTTTGGTTTATAGAAGTAATCGCATTATCTGGAATCTTGATAAACACACTTTCCCAGAGGGCAGAGTCATGTAGTAACCCCTGGCTTTTTTTCCCTACTGTTTTTTGGCCCAAAAGAAGATGAGACATTTGCAGTTGGTTCCAGCTAAGCTGCACAAATCAGAAAAACAGGGAGAACCAGGGCTCAGGTATTTTAACTCTGTTGCTGCATCAGCTTCTTCACATTCTCAATTAAAGAATGCTTTTAATTAAATGATGCTTTTAAGTATGGAATAGACTAAGTCAGAGTGTGCTCCTTCTCTATGTCGTGCTTTTGACAAAGGCAAGAGAGAAGGCATACAAATGCAGTTTCAACTGGTTTACAAAAGGTTATACCTATTCCTGAATCAAATTTAACTGGATAAAGGACATGTACTTTTCTCTTTATTTTTTCTCCCTAATTTCTACTATTACTTCAGTGTCTTCAAGGCTCAGTTTTCTCTTTGCACATACCAGGAAGTGTTTTATGTGCATATTAGATCACCAGTCTCTTCTCTCCTCTGTTATATTCTCTCTCCTCCATTAACAACCAAAAAACAATCTTTGTTTGTATCATATTTATTAAACAATCTTCAGCCTGCTCTGTCTTCTTCGTTCCCGCTTTTTAGCTGTCCTTTGTCCCCCATTTCTTTTCTTTTTCCTTAGTTTTGTATTCTCTTTGACAATACCTGTTTTTTCCTTCTCCCCCTGCCCACCAGCTCTTTCAAATGTAAAGAAAACTGCAGAGGATCTAGTCAAAGACTGTCTCTCCTTTTTTCCCCCCAGCTTTTCTCATCTTGGTGTGCATTCTCTGAGGCAGCTTTCTTCTGTGACACCTCCATTAACATTATTTTCACTCTAATAATGAAACTATGATATGCTTTGGTCAAGTGGGGAATAGCCAATTTGTTTAGCTATCCTTCAGATTTGTTGTAAACACTTTACTGGTCTTATAACTCAATTATTACATATCATGTAGGCAGACAGATCTCCATTTCTAAACAGTTTACAATCAGATTGTGATTTCCATAGCCTTTACGGATAAGGATATACACATATATTTTAAACTAGCTGATCTGGAGCCAAAAGAATATTTAGTAGAATATCTTAGTAGAATCAGCACTACGTCCTCATGGTGGTGAGGGCTACCTGTATATTATGCTCTGTTGACAGGATCATAGCCAGCAGACAAAGGGAAGTGATTAATTCCCTCTATTTGGCAATTTTGAGACCACATCCAAAATGCTGTATCCAGTCTGACCCTCTCATGGATGTCCTGAAGCAAGTCCAGCAGAGAGCCATCAAGATGATTAGGGATCTGCAGCACATGACTTATGAGGAATTTGAAAGAGTTGTTAGTTGGTTTTAAGGAGAGAAGGCTAACGGGGGATGTTATTGGGTTTTAGCTGCCTTGTGAGCGAATATAGAGAAGACAGTGACAGATTCTTCTCTTGGAGACATGTTGCAACACAGATAACTCAGAGTTATGGCCAAGAGATTTTTCACAGCCAGGGAGTTCAAACACTGGAACAAGTTGCTCAGAGAGGTTGCATAATCTCCACTGCTGGAGATGTGGAAAACTCATCTGGATATAGCAACCTGATCTAACTTAGGAGATGGCCCCATTCTGAGCAGAGCTGTGAACTGGATGATATTCACAGGTCACTTCCTGCCTATTTTATTATTCTAAGGATTGCAATAAAACAAAACCACCAGAACTAGTATTCCTACAATACACTAGAATATGTGTTGCCTTCTGCTTTACAAGGTAGGACAGTAAGGCAGGGGTTAAAAAAAAAAAAAGACAGCAGTGAAGCACAACCAAAGATGACCCACTTGGCAGAAAGGGAGGAAAAGGTGCAGCAGTAGCATCAGCGCAGCATTTTGAGGACTATTTGTCTCGAGCACCCCATCTTATCCAGTTTGCTACATGACTGGATGATGTGGCATTAGGCCAAATGTTGAATGCTAGTTTGCACACCATCCTTCAGTAAACCAAAACTGGACCACTGATACAGATATTTCATCTGCCTTTTTGAAAGCATTTGCCTCGAGCCACACAAAATCCAACCCCCCCCAAATTTAAGAAAAAGTCACTGTGACTAAAGAGCTCCAAAGCTAAATATGGAAATGATTCATCAAACGGTGCCGATGTTTGCAAAATTCACTGTACAGTATATTCACTATCTTGACATTCCCAAATCCCCAAATCATAATTTCTTTTATCACAGAAATAAGTTGCTAGCCTAGATTTTACCACAAAAGCAAAATAAAGTCACAGAACATTATATGCCAATAAAAATGAGAAGTGGTAACTTAATGCCAGATTCATAAACTACTAGTATAAGTAATAACATTAAGCAGAAATTATATTTCTCCTGCCAAAAGCATCCCAATTTCATTGTTCGGCTGCCTTCACAGAAAGAAAGAAGGCTGAACAGGGACTTAGTGAAGAAAAGGAGGCAACAAACCCCACCGAAGCAGAGAAACTCAGTTTATCCAGCCAATTTATATTTCTCACAGTACCTTCAAATAGCACCATTTTTCCTGACAGCAAACGCACTAAAAATAAAAAGCATAAAGGCTACAAACAGTGTGGATATTGGAGCCTGACCAAGAACTATCACGAGCGCTGAACATGCAGAGGCCTGTCAGAAACGTGCCAACCTTTCAAGACCCAGTCCTGTGCGTGGGGACTGAGAGGGGCCCGTTGGTCTCTCGCAGGGAAATACAGCCGCACTGGTTACGTATATGTCAGACTGTTTTGAACAGCATGAAAACACAAATGGACCTCTACTGCTGTTGTAAACCAACATACCCAGTGCACTGGATCTACCCCAAATTATTTACACACTCAAATTTAACAGCGTACACTTGAGCTGCTGAAGAGAATCGCGTCGCCTGAAAGCTCACAAGCTAAAAAGAGCACAGAAATAAAACAACACTGATTACTGATCAGCCAGTTTTGTTCTTTTTAAGAGAATTAACTAAGCTGTTATTTTCTTAGATGACTATCTGAACAGAAAGCTATCCTTTAACTGAAAGCATAATCACTCCCTAAACTACGTTTGCACAGCACTAAGAGCATTGGAACATATAGTGTTGCTCAGGTGTGAACACAGACATACTTTTTGACTCAATAAACATATAGTCTCTCCTCAACTTGTGATATTTTTTTTTTTTAAATCTAGGAACTGGATCCAGTACATAGTGCCTTCATTGACTACAAGTAGTAATTTCATCCCTGTAAGTGAGAAGCAGAGGGAGTTACAGGGGAATGGCACACTTCAGGACGTGTGTGTTACACTTTAACAACATTTCAGATTATTTTCAGCACCTATGCATTGGCTGCGTGCTTTACAACATGCTCCACATGTATGATATATAATATGCCCTATTGCATGCTGTTGCTTATTTAGGTATGATTAGCACGCTAGTGTTTTTAGAAACTTAATCCAGATGCTTCTCTGAAGCTTAATACAATATCATAGAAACCTGAAGGCCAGTACCATTTAAAATGGTATGATGCATATCCAGAAATGGTCTTGGACCATCAGAGAAGAATCAGGTATTCCGAGGTGGGCCAGAACTTGATGAGAACCGGAGAAGAGCCAGTGAAATTAAATCTGTTGAGAATGTCCAGAATTTAAATGGAAGCTAAAAATCAAAGACGATAAACCTGCAAATGTTCAGCACCATGGAGTTGTTGCACTGCTGCTTTTTCTTGCACCAACAAAGGAAGGTACAAGATTAAAGGGGAGTCACCATTGACTCCGAATCAGTGCCAGGCAGTTGGAAAGAGAAACTACAAACAAACAACAAAAAAAAAATAATGGAAAAAAGAGGAATTAGCTAAAGTTAAAGAAGTTTAGATCATCAGTTACATTATCACAGACGTTTCTGACAGCAGATCAATCTCCCTGACAAATTTTAAGAAAGCAATGCAAAACATGACCACATACCAGCTTCCCAATGAAACTGCTGCAATATTTTTGCTTGCATCAGGGAAAACAATATATTTATCCTTAAACGCTACTTTGGAAAATATCCAAATCCTTCTCTCAGCTGAAACTTACCAAAAAAAGTAATCTTTACTCAGTAGGAAGGAAAAAAAAAATCTCCATCTAAAATGTTAAAGTTACAAACAACAATAAACTCAAAGAAAAAAGGTATTCTAAAGAGAGGTGCAGAACAACATTAAGCACTGGCAGAACTGAGAGACAGCCCATAACGAAAGCTCTGTCATTTCTGTTCTTGTTCAACCAACGAAATAGTTGAGCTTTTTTTTTTTTGAAATATGCGTTTGAATAAATAGATCATTCTCGTTCCTCAATCTTGTCATCATTTATAATGATCCACAACAGAGGGAATAAAGAAGCTGGACAGACTTACTTTTTTTAAAACATTTCTTTACTGGGTTTTGAAGAAAGGTCATTTTAAACCCTTAGTAAGTACATTATTCTGCCAAAACCAAAAAAGTAATTTACAGTGAAGAAGCCTTAAAGAATTCCTCTGAGAACATAAGCTACAAGGAGGTTCATATAAGTTGAGGGTTATACAACTGTCAGAAAAAGTTCTTATTAAGGGTTCTAAGTCTTAAAATCAGATTCTTTCCACACAGACAAATGGAAAAAAAATTCCTGGAAAAATTCAAGACCTAAGATTATTTAGCCAGTTTCAGCAAGATTATTCTCTTCAGTTTTTTGTAAAAAGAAACAGATGGATGTTCTCCTCTTTCTTGTAACCTTATCATAAATTCAGATATCTTGCATTCATTTTTTCTTGATTCATCAAGCTACATTAATGTTTCCATTGCCAAAATTCTTGACACCAGAGGTGAAAAGAAGAAATTATGTGAGGCTGCAGAGAGCTGAGACAGCAGCTGAATCCTGTCCCCACACCAGTTATTCCTGGGTGGATCAAAGAAGTTCTAAATCCACTTACTAGATGAAGGAGGCAAAATTCTTCCTTAGCACTTCTGAAACCCAGGCTTTCTCTTGTACATAATTATGCTGAACAGTTTTAGGCTTGTTTGCCAGATGTTCTGGGCATTACAAGTTGCAGTGCTTGGCATTACTAAAAAAAAATAATCAAGACTTTATAGCTCCAGAACTATAGATAAAATACAAGATTAAAAAAAAGGGAAAATCTGGCCAACAGTTCAAATACTCAGAACAACTCCAAAGACATTCTCGGACATTGTCAAGCTGCAAGACTTGTAGACTCCAGAGTTTTACCTCCCCTTTCATGTTGAAGGAGCATCTGACAAAGTTAGGCATGTGCACTAGAACGGCTTCTGTGCCTAATCATAGCACTAGAAAAACACCTAAATAGCTTCCTATTTCACAGTCAAACTAGAAGGAAAGAAGGGAGAAAGTCTTCTGGAATATTTCTTAAACACATTATGAATGAAGGCAACTTTCTTTTAATATTGTGCTTTCATGCCTCCTTACTGTAAAAAGGCAAAGCTTAACATGTTCAGACTTAAATGTTAAAAAAAAGGCATAATTTTTCTGATGAAGTTGTGCCACTTTGACACTGCTTTCATAGTAGTCTTCAATATTCTTCTTTAAATTTATTCAAGACTTTAAAGCCACAACATCTAATCAATTATTTCCATTTGTAAAAACTTAGGCCAGTAAGTCACAGCCCTCTTGTGTTTTCTTCTTATCTAAAGGAAGTATTTCACTGTACTCAGTTCTTCAGCTGAACCATGCATCTGCTGAGCAGACTGGTTTGGGAAAAGAGGTACAATGGAAAGGTTGCAGTTTTTGCCACAACTTAGCTTATTACAATATGTTGTTCCTGCCTGAAAAGAGTTAAGTGAGTCTAGTTTACTCATCGCACTGAACTTCACTGAGGTGTAAGATTATATTTTGTCTTCATCAAAGATACTCACTAAAAATAAGCTAAGCCTTAAGGAAATGGTAGTTTAGTACTTAAAAGTTTTCCACAGCGCTTTCAGGACAGGTTGAAAAAACACACCTACTCTCAGACATCCATTAATAGACACCTCCCTAAAAACCTGTTTCTCAAGATATTTGAGAAGTCCAGAGACCCTACAACCAGCAAACTCATGCTCCGATCACAATTTTTTATAATCAGATGAGATACAGTTTGGTTTCAAAACATTTTTGATAATACTAGATAATTTTTACAAACTTGTTTAGAGTGGGGGTTTAACATTAGTCTGAATGAATTTCTACAGCAACTGCAACAAAATTTTGCTTTGATTTACAGTATCATATTCCTGTATTAGTAAACAGTGAAACTTTTACATAGAACTGTATTACACAGGATTACAGTTTAAAGAAAAGGTCCATCACTGGCTTATTTGTATTACATGTGGGATTTTTAAGAACTGCAGATGCACAGACAATTCTTAATTTCCCTGATCTCACTAATGGACTGAATGGCTGTATTACTGGAAAGAAAGTGTAATATGTAATACTAAGTGGGTTCTCAATAAAGTATCTGGTTTGATTTTGATTTTATTTTTATTTTTTTGGTAATTTTTAAGATAAATTTGGAAAGTTTATATTACACCAAGTAGAAAACAAGCTACTGGGCAGATACAACTGGAAGGGAACCTCAGTATGATAGCAGCATATGCTATTCTTAGTAAGTTTTCTCTCATAAGTGCAAGACAGTGAATGTTTGCCAAAAGAATTTTACATCCAGGAGGGTTTTTGAAATATGAAAGATACTTTTAAGCTATGAAAAGAATTATAATTTTTGCCTAATATTTAGTAACCTTCAGATACTGTAATTCCACTTCAGATCCTGGAAAAACATTCTGGAGACAAATATTAGTCTACCACTGGATAGTGAAGAGGAGGAACAAAATTACATTTCAAGGGGAAACTGTTTTAATTAGAGTTACCTTGTACACCTGCACAGCAGTCACCTTCAGTACAGTGTGAGAAAAAGTGTTACACCCCGCAACTGTGTTTATTCTTTCTACCATCAAATTCTGAGTCCATAAAGCAAGAAGCTGAAGCTTGCTCCCAGACATATTTATATCACCGTACATTTCTGCTAGTGTAGTGCAGAAAACTAACTTAAACACCCTTAACCGGTTGACCATACATCCTAGGATAACAGAGTCTCTTGATATATCCATTGCACCCTAATCTGTAACATTTATGACAAAGGAATCCTTCATGGGTGCTCCATTCTTTTATACTGTCGGGGTGCCACGAACAAACTGGTGGGCTGGGTGCCCTTTCACAGCTGTATCGCATCAGAAACAGCCTCATTATGATCCTGAAAGAAATCCCACTGTACTGAAAAACAGAAGGTGAGTCTGTTCTCACAGGGAGTTGCATTTCTGTATCTGTCCTTCTGCAGTCTAATTGATCTTTGTCATTTGGAAAGAAAGTCCTATCACCCGAGAGGCAGACCACAGCGATCTGATCACCAGCCCGGCAAATGAAAGCCGCTGAGCTACTGCCTGTGCAGAAGCGTACCAAGTGCTATACTAGAACTTCTTACATGTTAAACCATTTGGTACACAAACCTGAAGCCTACCTGACAAACCAATGATCAGATCCTGACCGTGCCACAGTGGCCCTTCCTTTGCTGAAGTGGAACAAGTTACAAGCTTACAAACTACAACTTCTGAAGAAAACAAAAGACCATTTGTAATCCCATCGCTTACCTAGAAGAGCCGTTCAGTGACACCAGCCCAGCACCCTAGGGCTGCTGAGTCCCTACTCATGGCCACCACTCTCTGACCTGATCTAACTCAGCTAACAGTGGCAAATTACTGACCTCAGCGACACTGGTACTTTGACAGGAGCCCAGAAAACCTGGAGTCTGTAACAAGGAACAGACGGAGAAATCACTGCTTCTGTATAATAAGGGCAGCTGATCAAGACATGTTTTGGAAGCCAAAACTTCTGAAAAATGTCCAGCTTGACAAAATACCTGTCAGGTCTAGTAACATCTTTTGTGAAGTGGATGTCATGTCGAGAAGTCTATTTCTTATCGCCCTGGGACTCAACAGCTCCAACACATTACATATGGAAAAACCTGTGACTGAATGTTACAGCTTATTTATTAAATATCTGTGGAAAGATGAGTGGCAGTCATTTCAGTTAGCTACCTACATGTTTCAAATCTCAGCTTGCAAATTGGTTACTTAGAAGTTGTCTCCTCCTCTAGTTCAGACTGGCACAGACGGTCAGCTGAGGTACCTGAGCCTGAGCTACCTCCTTACAGGATAAAATCATCAACAGCATATGTTCTCTCTGAAGACTGAGAATCCATTTTATTGCCCTGCCAAACATGAAAAATAGTTAAATTTCATTCTAGATAAAATAAGCCTTCCTGATAGGAAGCAATTTATTACAAAAATGGATTCTTAAATCATTAATTCCATCATCTACACAGCATTTGGATCCGATCAATTGCATCTCAGCATACAAAAGGCTGTTTGGACAGGGCCAACCTAATTTGTCAGTGTTATTGCAGCAACAGTTCCATTCTTACCCACAAACCTCAAGCAAGTTTTGCATTCATCTCTTCTTAACAAAGACATGTTAATTTGGCTACAGGTAACATATGGGATCACACCAAGAGCATTAATACCTATTTACTCCTTTGAAAACCAAAAATACTTAAAGCTCTAACATAATGCACGTAAAGAATGTATAGTAGGAAAGATGGTGCTTATCGGTTTCATTTTATTCACTTCGTATTTCCCGCAGTAGTGATGTGTTTTGCAAGTGAAGGGGTTTCCATCTACTGACCTTGGCATTCATCAGGACCATACTGTGATTTATATTGAGAATTCCAAGCCTTTATCTGATCTTATAAATAAATGTAAAATACATAAAACAATTATCCTAGTGTAAAATTGAATTTTATCTCTCTGTAACCAGCTTTTGTCTATGCTACCTATTTCTATGTTTGAATACAATTCAAAATTAATAATAGGTATAATTTATTTTCTGACTTTTCATTATCTTGACATTTTAACAATCTTTTTTTTATATACTCAGGCTTTAATTTTATATAGGGCTTCAACCCCACAGTTCCTTTTTAGACACATATAATGTGTCTTTCAGAATATCTGTTCAAGGAATAAGCCTGCTGAAAGAACATATTGGCCATTTAGCAGACCAAAACACAGTATAAGGAAATAACAGGGCTTTATAACAAAGAAAAACACCAGATTAGGAGAGAAAACGTAGCACTTCATGTAAATGACAGAAATACACATTTTAGAAGAAATCACAAGTTACAGTGAAGAATTAGAAGTAGAAAGTAGAGTTCTAAAGTTTGTGGTTCTGGAAAATTTTTAACACACACTTTAAATTTTTTTTTTTTTTTAAATAGCTGAAAAAGATAACCAAGGAAGTCTTCTTCCTATTAAAGGGCAGTCAAAACTACGTTGAATGCTGTAGTGCTAGCTATTTAATATAGAGATTAGTCTAACCTGGACACGAGCTTTTCAGTGGTTCATGAAAAAACACTTTACTGAGCAATTTTGGAGGGCTTTAATATAAATTATACAAATGCGCCAACCTAATAGTTTACTTTCTTTTCTTAGCACAATTAATTAACGTCACTTCAACTAACTATCCCCGATGTTTTACTACCTCAGACATATGTATGTTGAATTCAAAGAAAGTTAACTGTTTCTCAAGTCAAGTTCTTACTACGCACAGGCTCAAGTATACTTTGTATGCAAGTGCTACAGTTTACACAGAAGCTTTCTTCTAAGGAAAATAAAAGGCTCAGAATTAGGGAAGGTCAAGGAGAAAAGAGACACAAGAAAAATCTCTTTTCTCCAAGGTGGCAGATCTGCAACAAAAGCAAGGAGCCCACTTCAGCCATGCCACATGTACACAAACATACAACGTAAAGCTTGAAAAAAATCCCAAAGAGATTTTGATGAATAAATACGAAGAATGGCAAAGCTACATGGGCTGATAGCAAAATTGCAACTTTCCATACAGGGCAAGCAGAAGTCCATGACCACGGCCACTCCGCACAAAGCCAGACTGGCCACACCAGTGTCTTGTGCGCACCGGCAGCGGGATTCCTTCACGTCTGCAGCAAACGAAGCTGCTCACTGGGCCTTTGTGATTAGAGGAGGAATGTCATAACCATGGTGGTCTAGACTGTTACAAGTAAAAACAACACATCCCAAAATGAGTGGCCCTTGGTCTGAAGTGGCTGTGGTCAGGATGAGGCATGTTTAGGAAGTAGTCCCTCGAATACCTTGTGATAAACACATGTGGAAAAAATAACACGAAAGAACACCGTAGTTAAATGAATAAAAGGTTAAAGAAAATAAACAATATTTTTGCAGCTTAGCATTTATTTGTGAACTGCTGGTGCAACTCTATGCTTGACAGAAAAGCTATGAGGCTTTTGGTAGCTTGACAAGACAATCTACAAGCTTGAATGAAATGTTCAGCTTAAGGAATTAGAATAAATCTGATGACTGATATGCTACTGAACGTGACAGACTGTCATCTGTTTTAAACAGGATCTCTGTAGGATGTACTGAAAGCAATTTTTTCCATTACCTTAAACATACTAAGACTTTTTCCAATGAATTCTGGCTAACCTATTAAGACAAAAGATCTTCTCAAACTCTTGCCATTTCAATAAAATAATGAAATAGTCATTCAGCTTACTTGCGTAATTAATTCATGCTGACACTGTGATTAATTTACATCCAGTCCACAAAAGCATACAACAAAAATGATTACTCTTACTTCCCAAATTAACTATAAAATTAGAAGATATGAGCAAATTAGTGATTAAACTAGCTTATCTAAACCCTGTTCATATATAATGCTTCATACACAGAAATATCAAATTGTTTATCTGTTATCAAAGCAATTAAATACATTCTTAATTGAGTCAGGAAAACATTCTAGTAGTATCTTTTTCATATTATCAGCAGATTTTATAAAAAAATAGGTACAGGGGTTCTGCAATAGTTTTTTACAATTAAGAAAAACTGATCAACAAAAGTCCTACAGTGAAATGGTATTTCAACAGATCGCTAGGTATAGATTAAAAAACAGAAAACTCCAGTTTTAACCTGGCCACATCCTAGAAAACTGTTAAAAACCGTAATACATGCATGTATTTACTATTTTAAATATATACATAGACACACTTATATAACAATGTAAAATAAGATAAAAATCTTTGGGAGGCAATTTATGCTATTTTAAAAACCATACAAGCATAAAATCATCAGCAAGATCTAGGCTCCAATGGGAATATCCTTCCACTATCAGACTGTAAATAGTTCCTGTAGGAATTACTGAGGTGTTTTACCATCTCCTTATCCTAGACATGATGATTCAAATGTGTCCTACAAACGAAAAAAAAGGAAAAAGGGATTTTGTGACATCTACCTGGAATCTGTGCCTTAGATACAGGGAATGAGCAAAACTGCTCATTGGTGGATAAAGGGCAGTAACGTCAGTTTGAACCACACTGCATTTACAAAGCTGAACAGGGAAGCCAGCACAACTCCCCAGCCTGCACAATCCACTTCCAAAGGGGAGTAAAACTCAAACCACCATCAAAGCCATTCAACTTTCAGAAAAGGCTACATGTCACAGACGCACACCATTTAAGATATTTTTCCCTCTTAGTTGGTTGATTTATGTTCCACTAAAATTTCACATCACGCATATTTCTAAGAACAGAACAGTCTATATTGTTTAGCACATAAATGTCAGTAAATTAAAACAATTTACTTTGCTAATTTCCCTACTGCTATACAACAGTACCACAATTAGGGGTAATTAGCTCAGCAGGAAGTCTGTTTCTAGACATGGGCCAGATTGCAAGTATATACCACATATATTTCACTGCCAGAACAGAGAATTAGCATTTTGAAAGATGCTTTGCATTAGAGCTAGTGAGCTTATGTGTCTGAATGACCATTAAACTCAGAATATTAAAGCTTTGCCAAGTCCTGCTGCTAAGATGCAAATTTAAGCCATAAAAAAGTTCAAGGACCTCAGACAAAATAGTTTTGCGTGTATGACTGCAGTTGTCTAGGTGTCCCATCTCCCCCCCATTGGCACTCAGAAACCACTCAGACCTCAGAAAACCAACAGACCTTTTTCAATCAGTTGCTGTGCTATAGCTGATCAGTATAGAAAATCACAAGCCTCTGTACAACCGGATGATTTGTTCTGTGTTTTGCAGGAGTTCTTTAAATGGCTCAGTTCCCATAATCTCTTTCCCCATTCAATGTAACCTGTTAGCAAAAAAAACTATAGGGGTGATGAAACCTCATGCTACAGACAATTATCAACAGGTCTTTGAGGTACCCTATACTGTCAGGAGAAAAATCTATTACTTCTGCTTATATCAGAATTAGAAATTAATCTGCTTGAGTTACCACCTGAGATCTTTTGGATCAAGAGAAATGGAACCAGAGCCCAGAAGCTCTGATTCTTTCCAAAGCTTTTCACAATTGCTAGCTCTCCATTTCTATCATCTTCCCTAAGTCAACACATGAGACCTCACTACAACCTCTGCTATTCAACATGTGTTATATTTCCCTGCTAAATGCTTCAGGCACTACATAAAACCTCAAAAGAATCAGGTGCTGATATATAAGGAATGCTGAACACACACGGAGGTGGTCTCCACTTTGTTCAGGACAACTGCCAAATTCAACTGATGCATCGAGCACAGAAAAACATTTCTTATCAGTCATCTTTTCATGATGTTCTCCATGCACTAGCAGGTGCAAGACTATGTTTCTGTGTTTTGCTTTTTAAAAACATTTTAAGGCTAAGTTTAATGAAGGCTTGTCTTTTCTTCCCACCTTTTAATGACCAGTAAACCCACCCCTGTTGATTCTACCACTCATTTGATGTTTCATACAAGATTATTAAGCTCTTCTTTTGCTTCTAAGAGCAAACATTCATTTGAATGTCATTTTCTGGACATTTTGTCTTTTCAGCTCTACCCTGTATTTCATTGAAGGCTCTACTGTCAACCTTTTCCTGAAAAAGCCCACTCCCTCTCCAAAGAAAAAGTTCCTATAAAAAGAATGCAAGCTAAAACTTTGTAACCTTTCCCTTGAGGAGGAGAAGGCTTATTTTTATAAACACTCAAGCCAAATATTTATATTCTTCTACAGCTTCCTTTTTGTGGCAATATCACTGCCTCTGATAGTAACTAAATAAAAATTCAAACAACACAAAAACATGGTCACTCTATCCTGCTTTAACAATCCAAAGATGGTTTAAGATATGTTGTTAATGCCAAATGTACATGCTGAAACGTCAATCATACGTAAAAAGTCACTGCAGTTGCACAGAAGTCAAATTTCTTTAAAAGAAAAGTTAAAAAAATTGACACTAACAGAAGTAGATGGTATTTATATAAATTTATGTGTTCCTTCCTCAAAAATTTAAGATGCATACCCAGCTAAGCTTCTAACATCAATATATGCTCCTATGAAATTGCAAAATGCTTTTCATAACAGATTCTAGAATAAAATAGACTTTTTTTACTATTGAAAAATAAGTTACTACTTGTACTGGGTCTTATTTGCATGGAGTTAACTTTCTTCATAAAGGCCCGCATGGTATCGTGTTTTTGATTTGTGGCTAAAACATTCCTGATATTACACCAATGTTTTGACTATTGCTAACACTCTGCACATCATCAAGGCGTTCTCTTCTCCCTCTCCCATTCTGCCCTCCAGATTAGCCTGGGGGGGAGCAGAGAGCCAAGAAGTTGAGAAAGGGACACAGCTGACCCAAACTGGCCAAAGGGATATTCCATACCTTATAACATCACGCTCAGCAATAAGAACTGGGGTAAAGCAAGAAGGGGGTGTGCAGTTTGTCTTCTGAGGCAGCTGTTGCTCAGAGACTGGCTGGGCACTGGTATGCTTGTGGGTGGGAGGTGGTGAGTGACTCTATTTGCATCATTTGTTTTAGGTTTTTTTTTTCATTCTTCTTTTTATTTTGCTTATTAAACTGTCTTTATCTTGAACCATTAATTTTCTTATTTATGTTCTCCCTATTCTCTCCCCCATCCCGCCAGAGGTGGTGGCGAGCGAGCAGCTGTGCAGGTGCTTAACTGCTGGCCAGGGTCGACCCACTATGCCAGAGTTTTTGTTTTTTTCCCTCCAAAGCACAAGGATAGTTGTGGCTTGTGCTTGTTTTTTTTAAATGCACTGAAACCATAACAAGTTGGAATACTGTCTACAGGTCCCTCTCCAAAGTGCAACAAATACTTGGCTTTGAAGGACCAGACTGGTGTACTACAATTTGCTATGTATGTGCCATGTTAAAGAAAAATCCACAATTTCATTTTTGCAAGCCATAAGCAAAAGTGATTACTAACCATTAAAACAAATAAAGCAGACCAAATGATAGCATTCCAGCAAAATTCTAACTCAATAATTTATTTTTGACACATGCTTTCACAATACCACTTTTAACCCCATTCCCTAACATCTGAATGCTAGTTTCACATGCATAATGAACGGCAGGCAGAAACACATTTCCAAAGATTATTTCAGATTGCAACTTAGCTCAGTATTCATATAGTCATCAGACAAATCTGCAGGCTTTGAGAATGACTTAATTTTTCTTTTGGGATATAAGGTACTGAAGAATAATGTTAGTGCACAGAAATATTAGTCACAGTAAGAACACTGGGGACCCACACCCTTCCCATTGTTTTGTAATGTAAACATTAAGTCATCTAGAATTTCAAATATGAAATGCAGGGTATATGTTATACAAATTGTGTACCTGTTACAAATACAGAATAATTCCAATCTGTCAAATTTTTCAAATATATACTTATTGGCACAAACACAACAATCCCCCCCCCAAGAATAAAAACTTATTACCTCTTTTTCTCTCAAAAACATTATCCTCTTTTCTCCCTTTAAAATTAAGAACTGTACCTCACATTTTCAAATAAAATTAGCACCTCGCTGTTTAGGAACTGTTCTCACACTACAGCAACTTACCTAAATACAAATCCACATCAGGTAAACTTATTTCTAAAGGAAGTTGCTTGCAACTTGCACATTCTTCACAGTTTTACAAGTGGCCCACACAGATGTCAATAAAACAAGTCCACTGTATCAGTTAGTTGAACTGCGTAACACAGCACCAGGCTGAGGGTGTGGACACACACTGTGCAATACGTGGAATATGCCAGATTAGCTACTGGTGATTCTGAATTTATGAACTGCACTATTCAACAAATTTCATCACTCAAAAATATAGTTTCAAAAGAATCAGCAGTTGGCATTAGTGAGAAACAAAAACACAAACCCAAATCCCAAAACTTAAAATTTAAAAGCAAATTCTTCTGCTTCTTGAGTTTCTTAAGAGCTTCCCACACAACCTGTTTTCGATGCTCTCAACCAAGATTTGCCTAACGACAAGCAGTTGATTCAGAAATTAACTGAAAAGGGGAAAAAAAAAGCCCAGCATACCAGATGAGCTCTCACACCTGCCCCCCATGAATGACACAAAACTGCCCCTAAGCTTCTCAGGACACAGTCACTGCCTTGACTTGCACAGCTAATACTAGACATTTAATTTTAAAACCATGTTCATTTATTACATATGAATAAAACATATTACAGATACATGCTCAAGAAGCTTCCCCTGCCTGGCTCTCTGGATGGAGAGGCTGCAGGTACTCTCACCAGCCTGCTAAAGTCCGGCTGTTGGCACAGGGCTCCATCTACCGGTTTGCGATCCTGCACACCCACAGGAAGAGCTGTTGGGAAAAAAAATTTAAAATCTCAACAGCTATTTCACATCTCCGTTTGCTAATGAGACCGGGATATTCAGAAAACACTACTGGTTCAGAACAAAAAGGTCAACCAAATACATGCACTCACACATGCTAGGGGGAAACAGCTGTACATCTATGAAATCTTTTATTACCCTTTAATATTTGTAAAATGTATCTCAAAAACTGTTCTAAAGAATGACCATTTTTATACAACAAGCAACATACGACTATACACTCCGATCCACATGTACAGCTTTACCATTCCTTCTTAAAACATGCAAATAAGCAAACAGATAACTCAGAAAAATTACTGGAAATGAATTTCATAATTTCTGCACAGTTTAAGGCATTAGAGGTGGTCTTTTTTTTTTTTTTCCTTAAAAAAAGGGGATTCCTCAAATGTACAGAAGCAAAAAAATTCAGTAGGAGACTGCCATCAGTTTTCATGAGGGGTATTTCTGCCCTGTAGCAACTGTGGCTCATGCAGCGACAGTATGTTTAACTTTAAAGATTAATTTGGCTACTGCTGTTATATGCAACATTTCTCAAATTGAGTCATTTAACCCTTGCCTTACTAGCCCCACTCTGCCTTCAACTCATGTTTGGTAGCGAAAGAGAGCAGCATCTTTTCCTCCCCAGGACCCTCTATGCCCATCAGCCAACCCTGTTGAGCTCAGGCAGCAGAAGAGAAGCCGGAACGGAAAGCAGCAGCAGTGCTACCACTTCCGTGGATCAGTTCAGCTCGTTTTGAACAAGTTTCCTGTGGTGACTGTGGAGCAACACAGGAGAAATTAGATAGCACCTGCCCAAGCACCGACCACATCTAGCTGGCAAAGGCCAACAAATGGCTGACCAGTCACCCCAGTTCTGTTCTCCAAGGCATGTCTAGCAAGATCAGCAGCTAACTTCAGACCTGGTGCGAGGACAGACGAAGTGCAGGAAAAGGACAGTAAACTCCACAACTCCTCCCCACCTTTTTGCTTTAAACACCCTGCCCCACACTCAACATCAAGCTGCAGGCAGCTAAGTAGGGCGCAGTACTGTTGGGGGCGCAAGGGCAATGGGGTCAGGGTAAGGAAATCATGGAAACACCCACATCACTCAGGCTGTACCTATACGTAGGAAAAGATGAGAATAATTTAGCCAGGAAGAGCTGGAAACAAGCAACAGTCACAGCATGAAGGCAGGAATGGAGCGAGGAGTAATAAACCCCAGACACTACAGCATATCCTGTAAGGCAGGGAGAACTGGTGAACAAGGACAGCAGGAAATTCATGCAGCTCCTCCTGGGGCTCAGTTTTCCCAATTTAGCTTGTCCCCCTAAAATGACAGTTGAAGAGACTAATGGACAAAATCTCTTACAATGAACTTGCATAACACCACAGAATAAAAACAGGATGCTGCCTTTTTTTCTTTCTTTTTTTTTAATTTTAACTTGAAGGAAAAGAAAAAATTAAACCTTGAGGGTGGCTTTTCACTTGCTAAATTCAAATTTTAATAAAAATGCATTTTAAAATACAACAGAACAGAACTATGGGGTTGCTGATGTCTCTTTAAGGAACAATGACATCAATGCAGGCTACACTTGAGAAGGATATAGGTGTGGAACTACATCCTTTTTCATCATACATAGTCAGGTGCAAAGACAAAAGTTTAACTTCAAGATTCCTGTGGTCTAATGAAAATAAATACCATTACAAACAGATCCAAGAATACAGACTTATTAAATACTGTTTGTTTTTCTTTGGATATAGATCATGGGAACTGAGATATTTAACTCCTTCAAGACTAATTTTTATTCTATCTTAAACTGCTTACACTGTCAGCAAGCTCATGGATCCCGACAACTAGCAGATGGGAAAAAAAAATCCAAACAACTAGATAAAAGTCAACTAGCACCTGTGAAAACAAATTTGAATTGGTATCCAAGTATTTGATTGTCCTACTCTGGTTACACTGAGCAACTGCATGTCTATGATACTACCTGTATCGCTAATATTTGTAATAAAGAAATTCAAAATCAGAACACATTTTTGTAGCTCTGTAAATAGAGCTACAAAACATTCAACAAACCTTAAAGTCATGGCGGACGTTTCAAAGTGCCATCTTCCTTATTACAAGGAAGGTACCAAGGAACAAATTCATCATACAGCGCTTATGTCAAATTTCAGACAAGGAAAACCACATCCTAATACTCTGCTACAACTGAGAATGGAAAAACTGCCTGTATCAGTGCACACATAAAAGCACACTATAGAAAAACATAATGAAAAATACTGCTTTGTTTCTCATGCTTGTATCTAAAAATTTACATAACCAAGTTAACACGTACTCAACTACTAAGCACCTAATGCTGCAAAATCCTACAGAACCTAAAATTTTATTTACTTGAATGTGAACCACAAGGACACCACATTGAGAAACAGAATCTTAAAGCAAGTTCAACTGTAAATCAAAGAAATTTGAAATTAAGAACTGTACTTGAGAAAACAGAATTGTGCCTTTCTAAAAGTAATACTAATAACTTTATTATAGGCGAGGTATAATTTATGCATTATATATTAGATATGTATCTTCTTCACATTTCGCCATCTAATCTCTCTCTAACAGGACTAGCGGTTTTTAAAGAAATATATAACTATGTCTCATACCATTATTGAGAGAAATTAATGCTTGAAAAAGAACACACTTATTTTGCATAACTTCTTTCAATAGCATAGTGGCCACTGGAATGTCTTAGGATAATATTCTAATTATGCTGAGTTAGTGTTCTCAGTTCTCTAACTACACTCAGCTACAAGATGAGTTACCATTTTCCTTGGTAATTAGGCTTATCCTTTTGACAGTCAATTAGGCTTCTAAAATGAAGTTAAATCTATAATACATAGGAAAAAAACAACAAAAACATAGTACAAATTGAAATTTTATTTCCTGTCAGATGTACTACATAAGCACTAAGAATAGTTCCACTTCCTCACCTGTTGACACATTAGAATTAACAAAGGGGGCAGGTGTGTGTCAAATGCATACATTTGGAAATAGTGTAATGAAAGAAAGCTAAAGCAGAGCTGATTACTCCCAAAGGAAACAAGCCAAGGACATCTCAAAAAGAAGAATCAATGTTCACAATACAAAGATTTATACATGTATTTAACCTTGTGCATTAAAAACTGAAACAACACACAATAATATTTTTAATTGTATAAACGCTCTGCCAAAAAGAAGTATTTTAATACTTTTCATTTCCATACATATCAACTGCCACGCCTCAGAAAGCCCTATTGCCTTTCCCCAAGCCAATCTATGCTTAGTACCATTCATTTGTTAAGTTGGCAACTAATGACAATTTCTATTTCTGGTCCCACCAACCGTAATTCACACACACACACACACCCCCTATGAAACAATTCTTCAGCACTAAATACTCTCTTTACAAGTGGATATTTTTATTTATAAGCTAAAGTACAAGTCAACATAAATTACTAGATTCGTACATTTTAAAAACACCATTAAAAATCAGGGGGTTTGCTACAAGTACAGCAGTCTTTGATCCCGTGTTGAATTCTCTCACAGTGGAGCATCATACAGCATTTTCAGAACAGTTTTGATTCAGACACAACCCTGCTGTCATTCCACAAATCCTGACGGGAACTGCTACCCCCTCCCTCCAAAGACTTAATCAATAACCAAGCATTTTAATCCTTCTTTGTCCTAATACTACATTACTGAAGCAGATTAGATTTTTCTAATTTATTTCACACTTAACATTTAAATTAGTGCATAGCTAGCTGGAATATTACTATTTAAATGAACGTATAACTTAAAGATCAAATTCTGTCTTCAACAGATTTACATAAAAGGACAGAAAGGATAACATTTGTCTACCAGCATGTTATGTGGATCTCCTTAACTCAATTTACTATGGATTTCATGGTGCAAAAATTAATGCCCTCCAGGAGCTGAACTCATTACCAATTATTTCTTCCAAACCCACAGTGTAATCCCACGCTGCTGTGACCGATGGAAGTTTTGCCATTCACTTAAAGGCAAGTTGGATCTATTCCTTGGTTTGCTACTCTAGCAAGTGATACTGAGTAAAATGATACCATAGATGCTGTCTCGACTTCTTTCTAAGAAGGAAAAGATGCTATGAACCAGTCTCATGTATTTTATTTCCTGCTAAAACTGAGAGCAACACATTGAGGATAATTTTAACTATACATAACTATACATAAAGCCAACAGAATTATATGCCTTTTTCAACATTAAGTTTTAGAATACATTTCGGCAATAATAATGGCAAACAGTCTGTAGAGTCACTGACAGAGCCTCCTTAGTCCTTTGTTCCCTTCCCTACTCCAGAACCCATAGAAACACCCCTGCAAATCATCTGGCACGCATGCATCACACTGAATTCACAGCACACGTACAAATAGCCTCCCACTAGGAACCTGACTCAATAAACTCCTTTTACATGCCTATAACAGAAAAGCACTGGTAAACAAAAAAAAGAAAAATAAAACAAGCTGTACACATATTCTGGTGGCCAACATAAAGCTGACCATAGGACACAGGTGCCACAACTCTAGCTTTCAAAATAAAAAAAAAGCTTTCAAAATAATTAACTGAACCACTGTGTTTTAATTCCTCTGAAAAGCATGAAATAAATCTGACATCTTTGCCAAGGCTCAGCCAAGTGTAATGGTGCACAGTAAACACAACGAGCTGTTTTCATGTGTAGTTCATGTTCAGTAACATACAGAGGAAACCCATAAACAACACATACTGCATTACGATAGCTATCCACTGGCATTCAATTTTAGCGACCACGTCCCTGTTACTTGTACTTGGGACAGATAAGCAGTGCCTGTTTCACACTTCATACAAGAAGGCTCAAGAAATTCCACTTATTTGAGAGAATTGTAACTAACACATATGAACATTTAAAATAAATATTAATGGATTCATTAATACTATGAAAATCCAAAATCAATCCCAGCAATATTTCACATAAAATATTTTCAAAATTCTAATACATAATATTCTTTAATATACCAAAGGCCACCACTCCGCAGAAACTGCCAGTTTGC
The DNA here is from genome assembly GCA_008711295.1 of Anarhynchus alexandrinus. NCBI lineage: Eukaryota > Metazoa > Chordata > Aves > Charadriiformes > Charadriidae > Anarhynchus > Anarhynchus alexandrinus. The sequence goes on from VUYV01000001.1 coordinate 4,366,285, forward strand.
ATTTTAACCTGTCCTTAACAGACAGAAGTCCACATCTAGGATCACCATAGAAAGCAGAAGCCTGCTGTTACAGTTTCTGTACCATGGGTCATGAGGCTAGCAGGGGGCATGCCAAACCTCCTATCACTTAAAAAATTGGTGGCTCAAAGCAGCAGACATTTGTCTTAACAAATGAGCATACACACTGGCTCTTTCCACAGCTGTATCTGTTCTGCAAATAAGGGTTCAACACTGTTTCTATCACCCCTTCAAAACCATTTTCCGTTAAAAGGAAAAGGCAAAAGCCAGCACTTGTACCTTCAGAAATATCTGCCAGTCGCAACATTACCCTGTAGTTAAGTCTGTTAGTAGACTGCAGCCCAGAAGGGTTGGTTGGTTGTTTTAAAAGTAAGTTTCAAAACATCTATTGCCCTTATAGGATAATAGATGTAAAAGTGAAAAGAAGACTGAATAGATTTGGGAAATCTGCACTAAAGTGAACATCAAGTCAGATTAGCAATTGATAGTTTAAAACGTTTCACTATCTGCATGCTGCCATTAACGTGCAGCATCTACTCTGCCATATGTTTGACAGACTAGAAATTTTAAACGGTCGTAACAAAAAGATTCATTAGGATATCCATCAAGTTCACATGACTGATCATACACAAAACTCATCAATAGGCAGGACCCTCTCTCCCTTCACCCTCAGCTCACATGTACCTTCTTGCTTTCTATTCACTAGAATAATTTAATGATTCTTTCCACAGAGAATTACCAAACCCGTATTTTCCCTCCTCCTGTTACCCCTTCCAGCAAGCTGTGAAAACTTCCTTACATTTTTACTAGCCTAGGCACCCTCAAAAACTAAAAACCCCACAAACTGTAAAAAAGCTAGATCTGGGCATTGAGGGCATCACTGTTGTGCCAGTAATACAATGTGTTGGCTTTCCCTCTTACTGGTCAAGAAAAGAGGGTAACACCGTAATAGTGCATTTCTAATTTAGCATCATATAGAATGACTTCTAACAAGCAGAGAGAAAGAATAACAGAAAGCAAAGAACAAAAGTAACATTTCCCTCTCCAAAAGGGGCAAACTAATAATTAGAACGGAAATTAAGTGAATCCAGAAACAAAAAAAAAAAAAGGGCAAGAAGTCTAATCAGTTATCATGTGAAAACTGAGGAACAGATTTTTAAAATGTCATTTGTGATCCCTGTATCAGTGAGCAGAAAAGCTTGTAGCTGTCATGACAATGGTACCTCAACTCAGCCTCACACATCTCCTACAGCTGAAAGACCTCGCCATTAATGACATTTTGCTTACTTAAAAGCCAAACAAAACAAACCCAGAACTACCACGTTTACTTTAACTGTTATGACTTAGTTTTAATTCTTGTTAAACCTCACAAGATATTAAAGTTAATACCATAAAGTATTTAAATAAGCAAATAATCCAAAAACCGGTGGTTTCAGGTGGAACCAAAGTTGTATATTCCCTGAGAAAAACTGGCCAAGAACAGATGCTCAAGGACAGGTACAAGAACAAGGCAAGCACATCACTGTGTTTCCCCGACTACCCACAGGTCCCACAACCTCCAGAATTTGCAGCTCTGAGATCCGCTGTGCCAGAAGCGCATCTCTGTGGTTAACTGATTTTTCTTCCAGGACTAAAGCACGGCAACTTAAGACTGTTCTAACAGTAGTTAGAACTTGCTGACGTACCAAAAACACACTCTGCCGCTGCAAGGCACTCCAAATTATCAAATTCAGGGTCAGCAAACTCCTACACCGTTCAGCTCCAATCACCTCAACCCTTGAAGCTGTCCCTAGGCCCAGCTGTAGTTGTTCCACAGGCAAACATCAAAGTGTTTGCTGCCTCAGATACAACAGGCCTCCGTGTACACATCCTGAATGTTTTTCCTCCAGACTGCTCACACTGAGAAGCCATAGACCTTCTCCTCAAATGAAATAGACCTTCACAACACCATCGAGAAACGGGGTTAGCATGAAACTTACTTCTATTAGAATCTGAGGTATACAATTCATTGGGACTTCCTAAGGATCTTTCTTGAAAGGCATAAATGTGCACAATAAAGAAAAAAAAAAAGAAGCAGATTGCAAACTTTATTTTGGTAGGGTTTTTTGGTGTGTTGTTGTTTGGTTTTTTGGTTTGGTTTTTTTTTTTTTTTTTTTNTCCACAGCCTATTCTCACCTGACGCTAAAGAACCAGCACTGACCTCCTGAATTTGCGGGGGACAGACTTCACCTCAGATTCTCCAAGCGCTGCTCCCCACCCCAACCCTTCCCGGGAGGCGGCGGCAGCCTGCCTGCCTGCCTGTCCGTCCCTCCGTCCGTCCCCTCCCCGCTGTGCTGGCAGCCTCTGAAACTCCACACCGCGCATCCCCGCACGGGAAACTCGCTTCCCCACAGCGGGGCGCGAGGGGGAGCCCGGCGGCCGCCGGTCAGAGGGCAGTAACGGTAACCCAGCCACGGGGCTGCCACGGCCCACGCAGCCGGTGAGTGGAGCAAGGGCCCGGTGGCGGCGCAGGCCGGGCGGCGGCGGCGGCCCGGCCCCGGAGGCGGGGGAGGCGAGGAGGCCGGGCAGGGCCGCTCGCCCGCGGGGAGGCGCTGAGGGTAGAGCGGGCCCCTACCAACGCCGCCTCAGCGGGACGCGCCACCGCCGCCGCCCAGCCCCGCCGCCGGAGACGGGGCAAGTTCAAACGCGAGCGCCGCGGGGCAGCCACGGCCTCGCCGGGCCGCAGCCGCCGAGGGAAGCGCCCCGCCAGCCCGTTACCTGCGCGCTCCGGCCCCGCGCCGCC
>VUYV01000001.1:4373502-4602728 GCA_008711295.1 Anarhynchus alexandrinus
CCCCCCCCCCCCCCTCCGGTGGGGGTGAGGGGAGCACTTCCCCGGGCCTCCGATGTATCTCGGCTCAACACACCCCGCCAGCCCCTCGGGTGATAAGGGCGGCAGGAGGGCCCCCTCCAACCGTAGCAGCCGCCGGCGTCCCCTCGGCAGCGTCTCTGGTGGATGGCGGTGGCTCTGAAGCTCCCCTGAGGCGCGCCCCGTCAGAAACTTCTACAATAACTCTTCAGGCGACCCGCTAGCCGTCCTGCGGAGGCGGGACAGAGAGTGGCGTTCCCCCTTCTCGGCCGCGTCCCCTGCGGCGCTCTCTGTGGCCGCCCGATAGAGCAACGGGTGTCAGGGCTGCCGCGGAGATGCGCCTCTGTGTTCGCTGCTGTTTTTGGGAACGTGGAAGTGACCGATACATCGCCCTATTTGTACTGCATCCTGCAAACGTCAGGGCCGTGTACCTCTGCTTAGCGGTGAAAGCGTGGCTAGTTCATTTCGTCCGTTTGTTTTCCCTAAATCGGAAGCAATCTGAAATATTTACATCAGCATGCCCTGTAGAGAGTATTTACACAATATCCTGCTTTTTCAATGTGTACATGTAAATCCTGTTAGCATTTCAACTGTGTAGTGTATTTCTAAGTGTTCTTTAGTGCCTCTTTTGGGGTCAAAATGCTGTTTGCTATGTTAATGTGTTAATTGAAAGAGGAAAGCTGCATGGTAATACTGCTGTGTCTTATGTAATGCTTCAGCACAAGCAAAATTCTTCTGTGGGTGAGTACTGTGTGACCGTGACACTGCATGTGAGCTGGTGCTCCATTCCCTCTAATTCCCCTGCTGTCCCTAAATCCACTTTTGTGCATTCCTGCCACCAACACACATTTGAGCGCTTCCTTTTTATGCTCATGACTCTGCATGTCCTTTGTTTTCAGCTTTCTGCTTTGACACAGAGAGATGTCACAGCAGAAGCGGGGAGTTCTGCTGTCCTGGCCCTTCCAGTGGGTTGTATGACTGTGTTTATGTAGCCCTCTGCAGCCTTGGAAATCTGAAAGCTTTTTTGGATTCTGCTTGGTACCACCCCCCCTCTTCCCTTAGAAGAGAAAGGAAAGGTTCCCTCTGTACTGGCCTGTTGAAGGCCCTTTCGTGCCTGAAGGGCTACTGAGTGTTTTGCCACCAGATGTTTTGCAAGATGACAGATTTTTCTGCCCATAGCTGTGGGCCTGTGCCTTCGTGATTCAGATTGATCTCAGTATCTTCCCATCCTCTAGCAGTAGCCTGTCTTCTTTACAGGCTCTCTTTGTTCATAGAAGCACGGACAGTTTGGCTCACACACTGGAAAGAAAATTGTCACTTAGGTAAAGGCAAAGTTTTACAGAAGGACTAGAATTGGAAAATGAGTATGTTTGAGGGTGATGTAGGGAAAAGACAGCATGAAAACTATTTGCTGATCTGGTAGGCATAAATGTTAAGGTATGAGAATTCTCAATTTGAGGAGACAACTGATCTGCACCTAACACTTTTTTAAGGTATAATATAGGAAAGCCTGTTGAATCTAATCCAGAAGCATACTGTTAAAAGATGCTTGCATCCTTTTGCTTTGTCTCCTGTCAGGAAGGCAGGTTCTGTAGCTCCATCACTAGCCTTAAAGCTGTAAACAAATTTCTACTCGTTGGTTTTGAAATAAACCAGTAAGGACTGTTCTCTAGTTCTGAACAACACTAAAATTACACCAGAGGGATTGGTAAGCATATGGCTCAAAGTGGGGGTTCTAAGGTATTAGAGGGAAACGGATCAAACTTGAAAACTTGCTTGACATGCTCAATAGTGTTTTTCTTGGTGTTTTATAGAGAAGATAGAAGATGAAGGCTCTAGCTTTGAGGTCTTTAGTCTAAAGGTTAAGTTCCTCAGGCAAGTGTTGATCTAACATGGAAAAGGTGGAAGCAGGAAGGAAAGGATGGAGGGTGTGAGTTTTTGACAGTGTACTTAGTATTTAATCCTAGTGAGGGATTTTGTTGTCTGAACTTTCCCAGTATCACTTTAGACACCCAATATTGCTTTTGGCTGCCTGTGCAGAAGGACATAGGGCTCTTGTAGGTGCTTCGTCATATTTACTGGCCTCGTGTGAATGTCACAGATATGCTAGCATGTCTTTGCTACCTGTACCACAGCTTGGTATTTAGAAGGAAACAAACAAACAAAAAAACCATTGTGGTGAACTAGTGTTTAGAGTTTTTTAAGAAGTTTGGATCCTCTTAACTCATACATTTAAGCACAAGGAATGTGTGAAGCTGTTTGTAAGAAAGGTGCTGTAAGTTGGTGTGTTTGTCAAAACAATGATAGGAAAGTAGTGAGGTAGTTGGGGAGTGAACTGCACAGTAGAATAGGTGTGATTGAAGGGTCAGAAATATTGTCTGCGTAAGTAAAATGAGAGGTTACTTACATCTGCGTGTCTGATGCAAAAGGATCTGATAAGAAGTGATTCTGCTAGGTCAAGTGGAAAATTATTAGAGGTAAGCCTAAGCTGTCAGAACAGAAAGAAAGGGATTGTTGAAGCTTTATGGAAGATGACAGGACTTGTTCGTGGACTTAATAGAGACAGGGGAAGGGGAAAAAAAGAAATCAAGCATGACCCCTAGTCTACAGGACTGATAAAATGGAAGATACTGGCATGCTGAAGGAAGGAAAAATGAAAGTATTCAGCATTGTAGAGGAAAAGATTTAACTGTATCATTGGCTGTCTGAGGTATTTCTAAGTCAAATATAAACTTGAATGGCTTTCTGCTGTAATTGAACTGGAAAACTCAAGCATGACAGGATCTCATGCCTACTTCATGTATGCAGCAAGGGATGCATCTGCATGGCTCATAACTTAACACGTTAAATTGAAAGCTCTGCTTCCTGAGGGTGAACTCAATCTTAAATATGAACAAAGTCTTACTTGGTCTTGGCTTATGTTCTTTCTGCTAGTATTCAGTTTGTTTCCATCTTTCAGATTCCTGAATAGAGTTTAATAGCATAATTGAAAATACTTGGTTTTGTTTGCTTGCCTGGGTGTATGACAATAGTGAGGAACAGGACTTTGATTGAAATGTAATTGGGACACTTCGTTAGTAAGTTTGGCCCCTTCTAGTACAGTGAACTGCAGGCATAATCCTTTTCTCTGGTGGTTAATTAGTAAACTAAGGCATGTGTGGAATTTATAGGAAAAAAATAAACAGAAAATAAACTTTCTAAACTGTAAGAATCACTGTGAAAAGAACAAATTGGGAATCTCTAAATATGCTTTCTTAGATTTATAGCAATTCTTCACAAGGCTATTTGAGAAGTCCAGTCAATGCAGGGTTCAAGTCATGGGAAGAATAGTTTCTATAATTCACAAGGATCAAAAAAATCCTTGTTTTGTCTGCTTATATGGAAAAGGCAGAAATTAAAATAGTGTTGCATACAAAATCAATGCAGACTTCTTTCCTCATAGAGAGGAAGTATGTTGTGTGATACCCAGGTTGATTTGCCAAGACATCCTTGAAAAAGTCTTGAGTCAGTTTGCATTATGAAATGTAATCATAAACAATGGCACAGATGACCCTTGGGTGAATATAGTTACCCTGAAGTCTTTAGGATGCTGCTACTTGGTATAGGTATGTTCTTGTTTTTTAATAACAAAAGGCTGCAGGTGGAGGCAATTAGCTAAAACCACAGGTAACAAATATAATTTCATTTATACTTGGTTTGTATGTTCACCTCTCTTGCTTTCATACACTTGCAAATTAATAACATGTAAACATTTTGAATTTTGAATTTAAAATTTTGAAGAATTTATTTAATGTATGTAGTAGGTCATAAATAGAAAGATGACATGTTTTTCAAATCTGTAATATGGAACTGATCTTTAGGTACTTTTCTGCTGTAATTCAGTGTGTTTCTTTTCCTAATTCTATTTAATAAATGAACATGAACTATTTGCTTTCTCTTACTACAAAATGAACGTGGGAAAGTCAGAATAAAATGAGCTTTTTAAAAAAAATACTTTGTAAGAATAACTGGAGCTGGTCTTTTTTGCCCCCATTCTTCATATTTTCATGAAACAGCAGGGTTTCTGCCTGTCTGGACCTCTTGGCTTCTATTTTTCTGGAAAGAGTTAGGTTTCCAGCTGCATTGAAATCTAATAGGATTTGGGAGTCTAATTCTCTTAAGCTCCTTTGAAAGTCCAAACCTTTTCTTTAGAGAGGTGTTTTATTTCAGGAGTAGACAAAGTTGATTATCCTAGATAGCAGCAACTCCTTTGAACCGGATCTATAAGCAGGAAAGCCAGTCGTCAGAGTAAGACTGTTGGATGCAAATATAGTGTTAAAAAACAGTGTTTGGTCTTCCTATGACTAGAGGCATTAGGTGGATGAACATCATTACAAGGTATGCTAGCCAGCATATTCTGTGAAACACCTTAGGTTATCTGGTCCCTATGAATGGGAGAAGGAGTGTGATAGATGTATAGGAAGCATTTAAACAGCAGGAAAATCTGCTAATTCTCCCCTTTTCTTTTTGCCCCCTAGGTGTTTAACTAATTTGTTTTGATTATTTTGCTGACACTTTTCTGGGAATTAAAGTGAGGATGAGTGCTCTATGTTTTCTTAGTTGCTTTTTTCATGCTTTTAAGCTATGCAATTAGCATTCACATGTGATTATTTCAATCACTTAATGCTCAGAGGTAATTTCAACTAGCTAAGTACTTCACTAAACCTTGTAACTATCTTGACTTGAAACCATAATATTTTAAAGCGCTTAAACCTTCCTCTTTCTGAAGTCTTCTAAGGCTGAAATATCTAATACCACAGTATGTGCTTATTGTCTTTTACTGCCTATATTTGGCATTTTGGATGTTAACAAAGACTACTTATATTAAAAAGCTAAGGGTGGGGAGCAGTCAAATAGGATGTTTCCTTGAAACTGATACTGAAAGTTAAAGTACTCCAAAGGAATGCACTTGCTCCTACCAGTGAAACCAGTTTTCTCTGCTAGGCTGAGAAATTAGTAGTGTGCTACCTGTGGTTGGACTTGGAGCTTCAGAGGTGAGTTTCTTAGTTGGCAATATGGTGAGGAGAACTCTGAGTGAAGAGAAGGCCAAAAGAAGGTTAAGTGTCTGTAACCTGAGATCAGATATCCTGAACCTCCTCAAGTGTGCTCCTAAGAATCTGGAGGATATAGGAACAGTCAGGAAGATAAGACTTAGAAAGATTTCTATCTGTTTCTTCTCAGACAACCATCCCCTCATGTTGTGTTTTACAAAACATGCTGAAGAGAAAATGTGAAATACCTTTGCAAAGTTTATGCAACCCCTATGGCTTTCACCATTATACAGTTCAGAGAGGGAATACAGCATTCAGGGCAGTTTGCGACTTCAGTGGGTCGCTGGGAACCAGGGAAGCTCACAGAAACTGGTGCTAGTTTTGAAATCAGTATGGTTGAATTGCTGACTTTGGTCTCCTGGGCACTTGAAAACCAGGTAGAATAATGTTTTTCATCCCATGAGAATGTACCTCCATGCTGCAGACCAGTGCAGCAACCAGCTAGGTGAGGGTATGCTGAATGCCATGTAATGAACCAGTTGTGGTTACCTTGTGAACATTCCCCAGTAGAAATTTTTAAGAGTATCTCCCCTCCTACTACAGCATTTCAAACTTTAATTTTGTAAGTAAAATTTTCAAGTCTCTGAGCCTCCCCTTTTCTACCAGCTGATAATACTAAAAATTCACCCCTGAATCTGAAAGACAGATAGTCCAATTTGCTTCATATACATCTTCTAGTGAAAAGTGTTGGGGGGTTGCCTCAGAAAACCTTGTTTAATTTTAGTGGAAACTAATGAAATCCTGTGTGCTTTCATACACTGTGCTGAATATGCAAAGCTGGCAGCTAGCAAAATTCCTATAAATTTTCAGTTAGTAATTTGAAGAAACTATAGCCTTGCAATATAGTTTCAGTTTAAATGTAACAAATAAAAAACTCTATGTAGTGTTCATGGTGAACTGAGGTTGTTCGATCAAGTCATTGCCGTGTACTGACAAATTATGAACACCCATCTGGAACTCTTAAATGAGTTTCAAGCTACGTGTTTTTCAAATGTAATAGCTTTTATATGGGGGTTAAGATATGAAGAAGTAATTCTTGTTTATATAATGGTGGCAAAAACTAACAAACTAAGACTTTTCATAACTTTTAACATGTCATGACACCTGTTGTATGCTTAGTACTTTCTGTAGAACTGGGAACTTTGAACAGAAGAATTTTTTTGTCTGTGGGCTCAGAAATTGCTCATAAGAAACTGCTTGTTGAACCTGGGGGTTACGTTTCAAACTAAGCTCGTGTTGCCGTGCTCTGATACTCACTGTTGATTTGAGCATCCTGCAGCACACTCATCAGTCCCATTCTGTCCTTGTTCCAAGAGAAACACTGGGGAAAGCAAGTGGTTTGCTGAACTTTATTTACTCTGGCATGTTAGCCAACGGGGACAAAACTTCTTATGCACAGAATCCTCTATGGGTGTGCAATAAGACACTTCCCATATGTACAAAATCTTAAGGATAAGCATGAGGGGTTTGAGAAAGGTTATACATTTTCTATCGGTTTTAGTGTAACAAGTTTTTTTTTTCTCAAAAAACCCAAACCCAAATCCCTGACAAAACGATCAACCCCAAACCTCAAAAATGAGTAACGGAGTTATTTATACTCATTTGCTCTACTACCCACAAGATGGCAGTATAATACTACAATAAGATGCTAAACGTGGTCTTTCCTATGTGTAGAAGATGAATAAAAATGTATGTTGAAGCTGTTGCAGATGAGAAGATTAGCATGTCATTTTCCATGATAATATGTAAAAGCAAAACTTAAAGATATAAAACAGATAATGATCAATAAATGCTGATTTCATATGTGTACTGCAAAACCAATGGCACTGAATTTGACTTGCCTGGAATCAGCTGCAAAAATTGTAAACAGTGCTCTATCACTGCTAAAGGTCAAAAGATGGTTATAAGTCTAGGGTAGCCCATATAAATGGGGAAACTTGGGATAAACTTCTTGCCCAGTGGAATTTATGTGCAGCTAGCTACTGACTTCCACAGAGTGAGAATTTTGTCTTGATTATTTTAATTTCACCATAGATTGTACGTGCTATTGCAGAAATCTCTTCAAACTTTCAATGCCTGTCTATAAACAAAGTGAGGACTGCTGTGTTACAGGCTGCTGTAAGCCTCTGTTAACTTCTTTCAAGTATTGGCAGGAATGAGATTTACACCAAAGCATAAAAGCTTAATAAGATGTTCTCTTTCAGAACAAGCTCTAAATATTTTGTTGCAATTCTAAATATTTTGTTGTCAGATTTCCAAGTTAAAGAATAGTGTAGAATAGTATGTATTATGCATGTAAAAGCAAATAGGTAGTCAAAATAATTACGACTGGAGCATGCCCGTTGTAAAGTTTCTAGGCAAAAAATCCTTTGTCTGCAGAGGCAGTTCTGAGAAGTTGATACAACTTTTGCGAGCAAAGATTATATTCAGGCAAAGAAAAACTTCTCATTACTGTGTTTATTGTTTCATCAGTTGTGCTTATTGACTGATGTTCAAATCCATACTAAATTGCCATAACACAAAGGCTAATTATGTAATAAGAATAAAATTCTAATGTATAGAAACAAAGCGTGCCTTTTGATAGCAATGTATGGGTTTCTAGAAAAGAAAATGAAATCTGGTTCTGGTTATTTCTGTGCAGAAAATCTGTTTTTTTTTCCTGTTAAGTGATTTTACAAATTTTCCTGTAGCTGTAGCTCAGTACCTGTGACATTACCTTGGATGTCCTTATACTTGTAAACATTCTTTCTTATGCTCACTGCTCTTCTATTTCAAGCAAGCAGGGTGTGAGACGCTCAAAATCGTACCGCTGAGACTGGAAGAACTCATCTGTTACAGGACTGACTCTGAAATTCTCTGTGAAATATGGGTATATTAGCCTAAACTCCTCAGACTTGTCTAAGTATTATGATTAGGGTTGGTATGAATTAAAAGTGCTAAAAGAACTAAAGACAAGTAGGAAAAAACCCTACCTTTTCAGATAGTGATATGACTCCTAGAACCTGGAAGTCTTGAAAAATCAATATTGCAATGAATGGAGAGAACTGACAATAGTTCCATTATAGGGATGCCTCTAAGTATTTTCAAGTGTCTGCATCTTGATCATAAAGGCCTTAAATCTGTTCTGCTTCAACTGGAGTTGAAAATGTGTAATTAACTTTTTTTTGTCCCTCTGAGGAGATGAATAGGCATTTTCTGCCTGTGGAAACCATCACTGGTCCTGTTGATGGATAAAATAAATCAATACTTTTTTTTTATAATCAGAAGCTTTCACCCTCTCATGCCTAATTATCATTTGTGCAAGAAAATGTTAAACATCAGTCATTATAAAAAAGTAGTTTCTGTGCTGACAGTCTGTAGTACAGGTCAACTGCTTTGGGTATGTTGAAATTTGAATAGTTGCAGAATGAGTACCTGCCGGTTTTTCTGCAGCATGTCTTGTCCTGGGGCCTCATTACAATTAGATATAATTTCAGGAACATCTGAAACATCTACAGCTTTAATCATCTATAGTGGTGATTTTCTGATGAGCAAATAGGGTTATATCTTAGAAAGTCTGAATGTTGTTGAGAAGTCCCACCCATACAGCAGGAAAGGAAACACAGGGGTAGTTAGCCTGTAGGTCTGCTTTTCAGTCATTGAACTACACTGTTAACAGCTGCTTTTGTTTTTCCTCTGGATCTTTTTCAATCTGCCAGTTTTTGTCAGGAAACATCGTTTATGGGTCATCTTTCAGCCTTTAGTCAATAGATCATTTCCCAGTTCAGGGTGTTATCCTACTTTCCCGGGCTTTTTGCTGTTTTTATTATACTGAAACATGCTGATGTGTAACTGGTGTCCCCAAACAGCAACACTCCCAAAAGCAAAAGGAGAGTCTTAGTAGTACTTTCAGTTTGAGAAAATTCTTTACACTATTTATTTTACTTCCTCTTAGAGCTAATTTTAAGTATTTTTGCAACAGAGTTAAGTTTTACTTATTTTTCTATTGCCATCACTTATTTTTTAATATTTAGCTAGAGGCTTGATTTTCAAAATTAGTATATGTTTTGAATGTATAGTAAATATCGCTCAACTTTGTTTTTTTCAGCTGGCTCTAGATAGCGTGCTGAACTTGGTAAAACATGAAGGGCATGTTAAAAAAAAAAAACAAAAAAACAAAACAACCGAAAAAACCCCAAATGATGGTTCTAACCGCCATAATCATACACACAGAAACCAAGTTTAACTCTTTGTTATGGTTTTTGTGATATTTGTCTCTTCCAGCTTCTGGAGCTACATGACTTAGTTTAGAAACTTCAAAGTTTGATTAAAACTTGAATTTTAAAAAAGCACCTTATCCTCAGTGTTGTGGTATTAAAGCTTGAAATGATGAGTTGTAGAGGCTTTAAGAAGCTAAACCCCAAAGTTTAAAGATGGTTCTCATGATTTTTAGATTAATTTGGGATTTGAGCCATCTGAGGTTGTGAATGCTTGAGGTTGGTGATGATACACTAGCCTTCTTTAGGTTGGTTATATATATCTTCTCTACAGGCAGGTTTGCAATGCTGCCTTGTATGTGATAGCGTATAAACACGTGCTTAACGTAACCTCATGGCAACAAGTAGAAGTTTTTGTTTTCCAAAACACTGCCTTATTACAGATGCTGACAAGTGTCAGCATGGTCTGTCTTGTAAGAGTATATACACCCCAGTTTTGTCAGAATTGCATAACAGTGTGAACAAGAGTGTTTGCCTTGTTCATGCTGCACGTCCTAAATATTGTGTCCGGCACCCTTTTTAAATGTTTCTGTGATCATATCCTTGGTAGCCTCTGTCTCTAGATTGCTGTACTAGTTCACCCTTGGAACAGTTCCTCGTCAAAGAGTGTTTATGTAAAGGAATCGGCAGTATTCTGAGAAGAAAAGACATCTGGAAGAACCTGGGAGCTTTGAGAGTCCTCATAGTCTTGCTCTTCACTCATTTCCAAGTCTGGTTAAAGAGCCAAAGCAATGGGACTTTTAGAGTATTGTGTTGTATGGATGAGAGCTTCATTCTCTTCTCCTAAATGGTATTAGGACTCTAAATGGGGGTTGTTGAATTAATCGGGGAAGACATGGCTGCCAGTTATTCATTATACCTGTTAGTAAAAATGTTACTGTAATGCTGAGTGGGTAGTGAGACAGTCCTTGCTTAAAACAGCCTCTACTGTTTGCTTTCGAAGCAGTGAAGAAAATAAGTATCAATATGCAATATGCTTTGTCTGGCGTATTCTTCCTTAGTGTGAAGTATGATGATGGCAATTCTAGATGACAAAAGGAAACAAATCAATCTCTTCTGCTGATTTGTCAGCAGACTTTTTTCCTTTCTGCAAAATTATACTTCTTAATATGATAAGAAATATAGCTTTATTGATTAGACGTTTCTAAAGGGAAGAAGAAAGCATATGGGAGTTCTGCAAATGTAAAACAATTAATATCGTTAGAGACTAGAGTAAATGGAAAGAAATGGCTTATTTAGAGTATGAAACTCTTCTAAGTTAGTGTCCATAAAGTTTAAATTAGTTCAGACTTTTCTTATTAGAATAAATGTTTCCTTTTAAAAAAGCATGATAATCATAATCAAGACTAAATTTGTTCTGTTATTTATTTTCAAAATGATTGTACATGTTTAGCAGACTTTTGATTTAAATCCCTAGGGATATATTGGAGACAGATGTTTAGATGACCTCATGTTTAAAGTAAAGTTATATTTGGACACTAGATTAAATTTTCCTTAAAATCTTTCCTTATATGTTAGATTGTGGAGGGGTGCAGAAAGTATTGAAAGATTTATGTTAAAGAGGTACTGCTTTATTTTTAAAATAAGTTATTAGAGTTCAGTAGATTTTATTTCAGGGGACCCTCAAAAGCACAAAATGTCTGATTATGAAGCAGTATGTTTACAAATGAAAATATTGTTTCTTGTTGGAGGGCTAAATGGGAAACAGACTTCTTGAAAAGTTCCTTGAATTCAAAAGCAAATTTACCATGTCATTTATACCTTCCCCCAAAACTTGTTAAAGACTACAGTAGAACTCAAAATGTAGTATCAGTTGAAGACTACATAATAGGACATAACAGTAGCTAGTATTTTTACTACTTTCTGGTTTTGAACAAGTAATAGTTTCTCTCAAGCTGCAGTTAACATCATGGTGTGAATGGCTATGCTGGTTTCCTATGCGACACTGAACAACATTTTGGAAAGTCTTCAATATTTCATCAAGTCACATTTATCAAAATTGACCTGTTGAAAATATATTGTTTGACAGATAAAAAAAAATAAGTCTCTTCAGTCTTTTGAAGTTTATATAGGCAAGACTGGCTTTTAATGTGTTTAGTTAGATAAACAAGTTAGCGAATAGCTGGAATTCTGCCATTTGTAATTGTAACTGAAGTATTGTACTAATCGACGTATAGCTGTTCTTGTCACTGCCAAATATATTTTTCCCAAATAGTACTTTACTGGCAGAATGCTTTTCTTTGTAGGCTGATGCAAAGGTTGCACTAAAACATTAATCAGATGCTTGGCAGTTGGACTGCAAATTACTCTTTGCCCAGATCTCATGTGAACACTTCTGTGGGACGGCGTTTTTTATTGTTTTCTGTCATTTGTGATTAGGAAGGTTGATGTAGCCAGCAGAGCTGGAAATGTGTTTTGTTCTGAGCAGACCTTAAATTTAGGCAGCAGATGCAGCATTTTTCAGTAATCTCATTGAGGTCTGCTGGGTTAGAACCGGAGTAGCCCTCTCCTGGAAAAAACGTAAATTGCTTTGCAGTATTTAGAGCCGCCTCTTTCATGTAAGAGTGGATATTGGGTCAACACTGGTATAAAAGTCAGATCTCTACTTCACAAAGGGAGTGAAAGGAAGGGATCTCATCCTTTTCCTGATAAAAAGGAGCTTTCATTCTGTCTTGTTCTTCTAGTGATTGTTGCTATTAGGTGAATGTTGATAGACAAATGTTTATTAAGCATGGGCAATAACTGTTTTGTACAGCATGGATCTAATCAAAACCTAGTGAATGAATGTGTGGTACCTATGTGATGACATTTACTATAAGCATCAATTATTTTAATTTTTTCTTCCTGAATCAAGATTTGGGATTTAGCTTATAACTCTGGAAAATAAATGGAAAATATTCTTCTAAAAATTAATGAAAATTAACACACTTCTGCATAAAAATAGGATGACATCTGGTAATTCAGACATGAACTAAAAGAAAATGTGACACCCCCCCCATTGAAGTGGTATATAAATGGGACTCTTTTTCTTAATTTGTATGCATAAAAATTCAAACTGTTATAGATCTGGAAAGTCTGTAAAATGTATAATCTACCCTGTATTGCATGTTAATATTTGATATATGTTTTCTGTAACATTGTACTTGAAATTCAAATATTTCTCATAGCTAAGTAATAAACCGAAGGACTGTACAAACTCTAAGCGAAGTTTTTGAAAATGAATAGGGGAAAAATAAAGTTGATTTAAAACTCAAGTTTGTGCAAACACAAGCATCTTCTGAAGACTTCTGAGAAGCAAAAAGTGGAGCAGATAGCCCTTAAACATCCACTAAAAATGTCACTTGTCAAAATTGTTGGTATGAAGATAAGGGGCACTGTAGAATGAACTTTAAATTTTGCTGATAAAGCAGTTTTTACAGTGTTATGGTTAGATATTGTCTACACACAAAGATTTTCTACATTCAGAAATGTTCTTTAAAAGTGTTGCAATAATACTGATCAGTTGACACAACACTTCAAATTGGATTAGTCGTTTGCTTAGTCTTGCAGTCCTAGAGTGAATGCTTGGAATTGGGCTGAAGGAACCGAGGCAACAACTTTATGCTTGTGTAGTATGATCTTACCTTTCATTATATCAATTCTCCATATCAATGTATACATTCTTCAGTAAATGGAAAGAATAATGGCTTTCTATTTAAATACTGATCTTCTCATGTAATATGTTATCGCTTATGCATATAACACTGGACTTTTTTCTTCATTATGCATGAATCCCATGCTACTCGAATATTTTCACTGAAAGCTTGGTTGGTGTGCTGAGACTTGCAGGAGTTATTAGTCCTCTCTGGTGCCTCAAGATAGACATCACCTGCAAGTAAAGTAGACATGTTTACCAGGACGCTATGAATGTACAGAAGCAGGGACGTAATCCTGGGAGGGAGGAGGAAACCATGGCTTTAACTGCCTTAATAGTGATTTTTTTATTTTTATTTTTCTCCTTGCCTGCAGCCCTCTGTTTGCATATCTGTGCATCTTCCAATTATTTTTAAGAAGGGACCCTAAAGACTAAATGCTACTTTGTTACTCAGACTGAGCTGTATGAATTGTGTGTGCTGAATGGGGGTAGCATCCTTCAGGAAAAACCACTGCAGTCAAGTAGAGATGGTATCACAATTATTACCAGCTCAGTCTTAAACTCATCTTTTTCTGTTCAGTCTTAATCTTTGTTTCTTATATTTTAATTAATCTTTATAATTGCACCTAGAACCTTAATTGCAAAACCTGCGAAGAACTGAAAAACTGAGTCAGTGTTCTATAAATCCCCTCTTCAGTGGGACATTGTTAGGGCTGGAACCTTATCTAGTGCAACCGGAATTAGGGATAGCTTGCTTTGTCTTTATTTTGATGACAAACTCTATGGTTAGGAAATTAAATTCAGACAGGAATAAATCACTGTATTACATTTTGTATGATGGTTGAACTGTTTGTAAAACTTGAACATATTTTATATGTTTGCTAATTGTTTTGTAAACCTTTCAGTATTCAACTTTGTAGTATAAATAGTTTTGACTATGGACGAGATTTAGACTGCCTGCATTCTGCATAAGAAAAACTGGGCGCCTCTGGCTTATCGAAAAAATTCAGAACAGACCCAGGATATTCATGAGACCAGTGAAAGAACTGGGACCCTCCTTGGCTTGGCTTGTAGCCCAGGGAACCAAAGAACCAAGAAAATCTTCTTTTTCCAAGAGGGTTTTTTCACCAGGCTGCAAAACTGCATTAATTCTTGCTCTCTTTCTAGGTCTTTGAATCTTGCAGTACAGATCAAACATGGGAGAGAGTAACTGTATATGCAGTGGCCCTGGTGGTCAGTCAGCTCTTCTGAGAAGTGAAATAATGTATTTAATTATTTTTTTTTCAGCTGAGGGCAGCCTTAGGCATAACAGTTTTCCTTTCTGGACCCTAACACATTAACTTTTCATGTGTACTTTCAGGAGAACTGTCATTCCTCAGTTCCAGGGGAATTAGAGGTGCCTGAACCATGACACTACTCAGTATCTCAGTTCCACTGAAATCAATGGAAATTACTCTTTTTCCTGAACCTCTTCTGAACTATGCTAGATCTGCATCAAGTATCCTGTGATGTCCAGCATGTCAACATACTCGCTACTAGCTCTAGGTGGCTACTCCCTGTATCTATAAAGGAATGGACCTGTTGTTGAATTTCACTGGCTGTGGACTTGGGCGCTCTGAAGTGTCCTGTTGAAGTCAGGCAGCAACGTTCTAAGCATTGCAGTACCCTAAAGCATGTAGGCAAATAACTTTTTTTTTTTCTATTTTGAGTGTCTAAAACTGGGTGCCTGAAAGCATATATCAAGTATTTGAATAAAACAGGCCTTCTTTTTAATTACAACTCACTGAAGTTAGCAGGAATAGAATGGGGACTAGTTAAAGTAAGCTTCTATCTGGTAGGACAGACTGGTAAAGGGTTCCTATCCTGGCAACTTTCCTATCCTGGTGACCCAAGCTTTGCTTGGCTAAAATAAATCAAGTGATTAAAAACCATTCTGAAGAAAAAGGCTATAATGATGCTGGAGGAAGTTATTTTGCCTTAATTTAAAGCAAAAACTAAAAAGTTGTTGTCACATGCTGCTTATAGGAAAAAAGTTTTAAATGGGAAGAATATTCATTTTATACCGAAGTGGTTAAAATTTTA
The DNA here is from genome assembly GCA_008711295.1 of Anarhynchus alexandrinus. Classification (NCBI taxonomy): domain Eukaryota; kingdom Metazoa; phylum Chordata; class Aves; order Charadriiformes; family Charadriidae; genus Anarhynchus; species Anarhynchus alexandrinus. Next base: position 4,388,580 of record VUYV01000001.1, read on the forward strand.
CTTTGCTAATTGAGTATTTTTAAATAACCTTGGTAAATAGTAAATTCCGAAATCTAAACTTTATAATAAAAAATTACTTTTGTGGTAACTATTGCAGAATGGAGGTTAATCACAGCAATTAAGGATGAACAATACATAATTCATATGTACGTTGAAAGCTTCAGTCTTCTCTACAATGTTATAAAATACAGAAAGAGTAACTGATGGACCACACAGAGCCTTGACTAGTCCGAATGAATTTCAAAGTTGGCCCATCTTTGGGAGGGGGTTGAACCAGATGACCACCAAAGATCCCATCTCACCTAAGTTACTGATTCTAACTATATTAGAAATGCTGCTTTTTAAAGTTGCTTGTAAATCTGAGACAATCTATTAAGTTATTTCTCTATGAAATCCTACACAAGATTTGAATGGATATCCCCACCTGTGTTTGGACATTGGGCTAAAATGTTGGAAAACTTGCTCATTTAAAAAAAAAAAATCCTTTAAGAAATGGCTTTTGTGATAGCTAATTAATTTTATTTCTGTAATAGTTTATATTCTCAGTTTATATCTGCGGTAGAGGAAAAAAATATTTCTATAACAGGCTGTAGAGCTCATAGTTGAAAAATCTAACCACCTCTGAATTTGTACTTCTAAAATGAGCAAAGTGTTGCCAGGTACTCCTCCACCTTTCAATGTTTATTGAAAATAGCTGTATGGTGCGTAGAAGAGCACCATCCATGTCTTTTGCAAAACTGATAACCCTGGAGTCTTGTGTAAACCTGTTTTCTATCCAACAAATTTGAACCTTTGCAGGGAAGGAGGATAGATGTTCTGATGTACCGCTGGCATCCTTTTCCATGAATCCTTTCATGGCTGCAGTGTTCTTAATGTATGTTATTTCCTGTTCTGTTCTAGAACTTTGTTATGGTTTGAGAAACCCATAACAATTTATTGTCATTTAGACAATCATTCTATCACTGGATGACCCCTCCCCACCTGGGAAACGGAATTGGGGAAAAAACAAGGAAACCCCAGGGTTGAAATATAAACAGATTTTATGGAATAAGACTAGATGATTATCATTAATAGTACTAAAGAACCAATATTGATCCCGATACCAATACAAAATATACAAAGACTATACTCAGCCAATTATATCCATAGGAAGCTGTGCACTCCCAACAGTGGACAGTAAATGTTGGAATACAGCTTTGAGAGGAAGGGAAGGCCTCAGGGGTCTGGCACCGGGGCAAGAAGTTCTTCGGATGGCAGCCATCAAGGGAGAGAGTGACTTTGCAGGAAACTTTTTCTAATTTATATTGAATGTTATGTCCATGGTATGAAATAATCCTGTTGACCAGCTTGGGTCAAGTGCCCGGGTCTCACTCCTCCTCATCCCTGCACCTGGTGAGCTCAAAAACACTGAGACCTTGAAACCCACACACCATAGCTGCCTATAAAGTAAATGTTTTCACAAATTCTGACACTAGAGTCTTCTAAAAGTGCAGTCTTCCCAAGTATTCGAATAGAAATTAGTCCCATGTTGCTCAAACCAGGACAAACTTTTATTCTCAAACTTAAACAAAATTCTTCTTTGTATCTGACTTCCCTTACCTCAAGTTATGTATGTAAAGTCACACTGATCCCACAATGTGGGATTTTGGACCTGGATTCACTGGCCTTTCACCAAAGGATCTGGGGTGCATATCTGGAAATAGCTTCTTATTTGTAATCAGTCTGGAAATGGTGGTCTTGCTGAGTGAGCAACAGGGTTTTTACGGGCTCCACAGCCATTAAAAACACCTCTCCTGAGTTTATTGTACTAAGTGTGCTAAAAACTAAGCAGTTTTCTGTCTGAGCCTATTTACATTTATCTAACAGCATTGCTGTTTTGTCTTGACTTCCTAGCTTAGACTGAAACTGTGATATAAGAGGACTGTCAGTATTTGCCTTAGAAGCTTCCATGAACATCTCAGTTACTCTTTCAGTCATAGCTGGGACTTGTTCAATTTCTTATTTTCTATTGAGATTTGCATCCCATATGTATTAGTCATCTTTGGTTGACTTTGAGTTGGTGGCTTAACTCCGTCTCTTCTGGGGCTGGGCTGAGCACATGTTTCCTTCCATTGTTCAGTGCCCAGCACATATTTGTTTCTCCTCCATCTGTTGAAGGATGTAGATTGGCAGTGGTCTGACAGTGCTAAGATCTCATCCAGGTCTGTTTCCATTCAATGGAAGTTCCATGTGTTTTGCTTTGCTTCTGCTCAGCAACTCTAGCTTTTTCTAAAACTCTGATGGTCATGCTTTGTATGTAGAACATCAGGTGATTGAGATACTTTTCTAAAACATGTTCTGTGCCAAGCAGGACCTAAATGGCAGGATGCACTGACTGTATGCAATTGTGTGCTTTGTTTTCCTGTGTGTTCTTGCCTGAACCCTGATGGTATCAAACCTGCTGATGGGAAAAATATTTGCCATCAGTGATCCATTCCAAAGTCTCTCCTCTTGTATGTACTTTAAATATTCCTTTTTTCATATCTACAAACTAGGTAAATAAATGAAGGCCCTGAGCTTTTTTCACTCTTGTTGTACCAGTAAGTATATCCACTTAGTTCCTTCTGTTCATTCTGATGCCTAAAGCAATAAACTCCCAAGCTTCATAGGCTGTCTCTTGAAGAAAGTTCCATGTTTACTAAGCGTGAACTTTATGTATGTTGAACTTCGTTGTTTCCCAGAAGTTTCCTGTCCAAACTGTTCCTTGGTTGGGTTAGTCCTATGTGTTACTGTATGCCAACGCTTCACAAAACTAGAACACTAGAAAGGGCGCTTGCCAGTCTGGTATTTTGTATTTTTTCCGTTTGTTATTTGCTTTTACAATTAACTTGTGTTATTGGTAGAGATAAACTTGCTTGTGTGAGCCTTGTTTCTTTCTTTGGCCAAAGGCTACCTACGAGAATGCTTTTCTCATTTTACTTGTTGCTTTCATCTCGGTGGCTTTTGTGTCACTATCTAGGTTAAATCTGCACAAATTCTGGGTGCACTTAAGTTGATGATATATTCTTCTGTTGCAATGTTCCTCTGACCTATGAAGAAGAGAGGCAGTGCTATTTATCTATGCCTGTTCTTATTGTGTTAGGAAACTCTTTGAAACGATGCTCGCCTTTTAGGGAACTGATCCAAGGAGCTTAAGTGACAGAAACCTAATTGCTTTTGGTAGGGTTAGTTTTCTGTCAGTTTATTTGCCTGAAATGCAGGAGCTGGCAGGAATTCCCAGCCAGTGAAGGAAGGGTAGGTAATGGTCCTGGTAGCAGCTGGCTTTTTGGATTGCTTACCTGTTTTATCAGGCTGCAGCGAGTGCCAGGAATACTTCCGCTTCTGAGCTTCACCCAAAGCTTAACAGACATCAGCAATTTAATTTGCTTGCTCTGTTGTGGTAGCTAATGAAGCTGTTTGTCACTTCCCATATTTTCCCTTGTGGGACCTGCTTCTCAGGTAACCTGAAGCTTTAACAAATACCATTAAAGGAAGATACATATTCAAATAATCCACACCAGGAAAAAGGATTTTGCTCAGCTTTGTGTGAGGATTAAGAGGGAAGGAAGATTCCACTCTGCTTTTTAAGAAAGAGCTTAAATTCTTCTTCATACTACTGGTATGTTGGTGGACATATACTAGTAATAAATTGAGTTTAGGATCTGGGGAATGTATTTTGGGCTTCATATTGCACTTTATTCAATGTATAATCCACTTGACTGTATGTGTGGAAAAAACCAGCAAATTGCATCTATGGCAGTTGAGCTGCTGATCATCTGTTTCCCAGTGTGTAAACCCATCACTCGAAAAACCTTCACATTTTGTATTAATCTGGAGTACCGACAGATAAACCAAGGCATAGAAACACTTTCAAGTATGTCTTCTGCCTTTCTGGTGCAGGTCACTTGAGGGCAGGGGCTGAGGCTGGAAATTAGGGGGATTTTCATTTTTACTTTGCTTGCTCTGTTCCCTCTAGGTTTCAAGGCTGTTGATTTTGATGTTTTTCTGGTACGCTACGTTGGTTGGTTAAATTTTTTTCTGCCTGACAGTATTTCTCTTAATTTGCCCGTAAAAGTTTTAGAAGTTTTTACATATGTTCTTGTTTCCTGTATTTTGTAATATTTTTTTGTGTGTGATACTTGTACTTCAGCATTTAAGGTGGAGGTGGCAGTGTTGTGCTTCTCCGCTGTCTTGTTTGGAGACAAAAGCAAATTGCTTACTAGGATACTCAGGCTGCTGTGCTGTCGCTGAGTTCATGAGTGCAAACAGAAGATTAATCATCCGGGGGATTTGCTATGTGCAGTCTTTTCTTTAGGAAGATAAGTATGTTTTAGGACAAAAATACTGAAATTAAGAAGCTACTGGAAGTAGTTAAAGATCAGTCTGTAGGCATTGCAGGAAAGTATGGTATTAGTTGAAAAGTTCTATTGTATAACACTTTATTGAAAAATATTTAAATTAAGAATAACTTTTTCACATAGAATACGGCTTTTGTTAGTTCTAGATTAAAATGGAAGAAAATTGGCTTTTGAGCCTTCCATAGTCTGGAAGTTACAAGCTTTCACAGTAATTATGAAAATTTTATAAGCACTCATAGAAACTGTAATATTACTTTCAAGCATTGTGCCCAGGCACCTATAACATTAGTGACAAATTCCCTGGCTTCAGTAAAACCCCAGTTCTGTGTTTGGAAAACCTATAGTGTAACTGTGTTCTTGGTGGAGCTGGGGCAGTGTCTCTCAACACCTGGAGCTTTGGCCTTGTGCTTGGAAAGCAGCCAGATACTGACCTTGGTGGTCCTGCCACCTGTGGACGCAGTGCCCACTGAGATTTGGTCACCTTGCACAGCGTCTACTTGCACACTTGAAGTTTGGAGATCTAAGCTCCTCTCACTACTTGTGTCTGGGCTTTCTTATTTTCATATTATGGTGTTAACTATATAAACAAATATTTCTTGACTCTCTTACTTAACGCAGCGTCGCAGATGCCAGATACCTTTGTTATTCTGAGAGTCTTTTACTTTCAACCCTCTAGTTTTCCTCCCCTCTCCAGTAACGCTTTTACAGTTGGATGGTTTCACTGTACACTTTTATTCTTCTAACTCTGAACAAGAATGTGCATCTGTTAATAAACTACCTCCTAGTGACCTACACAGCTATTAGTAGAATTCAGTGGCAACTGTGTAACTTTGAGCACTTACTAAACCAGGGGTAGATATAAATATTTTGGGAAATATGAAGGCATATATAGTATGAAAGAATAATATACTGTATATGAGTGGTGTATGTGTTTTTAGTTCTTCATTCGTCTTGAAACTCACATCAATGGTGGTAGTTTTAAGAGCAGAACCCTTACTAAATGTGTGTTACTGCCAGAACGTACCTATTTTATTGTGCAAGTAAAGACTTTGATACTTAAGGCATTTGAATAGCCATCAGAAAAATGTGAAACAGGCTTGGAAAAGGGGCTGAGTATGATGCATTTGTTCTGTATATACTGTCTACTTGTTTCTGTTGTGACTGTGATTGCATTTACAACTGCACATCTGTCTGAATTTTGTTTCTTAAATCGATATTTAACAGGTGACCTCATTCATATTTTCTAGTCCTGATTCTCTGTTGCCTGTTTAAGCCTTATTTCACTACTTTATTTTCTCTTCTGAAGCAGGAATTTCCTGAAAACTGGCTCCAGACCATGTAGATCAAGGTGTATCACTATTAAAACATAAATGTTATAGAATATAGTGTGATGGCACTGCTTGTGTATGGCTACTCACTCTATCAATGGTGATTTTAGAGTTATCAAGTAGATTATTATTCCTTGTCTTCAGTATTTTACTATTTAACCATTTTAATGAACGATGAAGCTGTTTCATGGGGTAATTACCACCATTTTGTTACTAAAGTTCAAGTACTGTAGTACTAGGAAAGTATTACCTCTAATATTTGTTTGATGTTTTAAATTCTAGTATATTAGCTGCAAATATTGTACCTTATTTGAAAACACTGATATATTGATTTATTTTTTTCCTTGTTCTCTAAAGTAGTGATTGATATGCACCAATTACACCCTTTTTTTAAAAAAACAAAACAAAACCACCCAAACAAAAAAACCCAAGTAGTATTAACTAACATGGCCTCTTAAGATATTTATATAGCTTATTAATTAAAAGTAATTTCCCACCAAAGGTAATGATTGGAACCATGCCTTATGGAAAACAAAGATTGAAAATCAATCAGGAAATCTCCAGCTCTGTATCATCATTCTCTATAGCCAAGTTTCTGCTGCACATAAAATCCTCAAGACTAAAAGCAACCATAGCCACTGTAGTGATGTCTGTGTTTTCGGAAGATTGGATACGGTAGCTTGTGGGCATGAACTGTTCAGTTTCACTGTGCTAATGTTATGCTAATGATGATGCTTATAAATGCTAACAATTTTGCTGCTCATCAAAGCATGCAAAAAAAGAAGTATCATGTTATGAAGACATGTGCCAGTGTTTTCTGAAGCTTGTATGTGTCTGATAGCCTGGTAAGACTGCAGCAGGTCAAAAGTGAGTATCTAAAGATGTCTCTATCTTTAACAGTTCATACTTATACTTTGGAATGACTTGATCTTGTTTTGAAGGAGGGGTTGTCAGTGTCCAGAAATCTGAAGTACTGCATTTCAATCATGACTGCAAACAGTGTAGGTTACATTAATCCTGAATTTAAGGCTTATTTGAACTCAAGTATTAAATATTTAAAATGACTTTATTTTAAATAATATTTAATTATTCATCTCCTTGCTAAGCCTTCTGGTCAAGATATTACTAATGAAGTGGAAGAGGTGAGTAACGTCCTCTCAGTGTGCTTTGTCCATTTTGATTTACTAGTGAAATGAGCCGACTATTTAGTGGTTACATTGATAATATGGTGCGGCCTGGCCATGCTGTGTTTGGAGCACTATGTTGTTTTTTGGATAGAAGGGTCAAAGTTTTTAATGTTGGAGGCAGAACAATTGCCATCCTGCTGCTGATGTGGTTTTTTTCATGAAAACACATCACTATCACCCTTTCCATAGGCAAATAGATTTAGCTCTCATGAATTTCTGCACAGATGCAATGTTTCCATGTAATATAAGTACTGAATATTAGCAGATCAAGGGAAGGTGAGGATTAGTCAACAAAATGTGGATATGTGTAACCTTGATTGTTTAAAGTTCTTTTCTTTTAAAATACGGTGCCTGTTTAGATCACTAATGTATTTTAATTGTTTCCATCTTTCAAAATATGTCTAGCAAGTTCAGTTTCTAGTTGTTGTTACACAAATAAACTGGTATTAGATGCATTGCTTTCTTCCTTTCAAACATACTTTCAAATTAGTGCTTAATGTGGTTTGAAGATTTTGCCAACATATTCTTCCAGATTCTTCTCTTGTATGAGGGTGGTTGATTACATCTATCTTTCTTTTTTGGTTTACAAATGCCAATATATTCCGAAGAATGCAAACCCTGGGACCATTTGTCATCACACTTTGATTGTAGTTCGCTTCATTATTGTATGTAGGAGGAAAAGCAAACAATTAGATGCCTGAAGGGGGGAGGGGGGGAAATTGGAGTGTCAGGGCATGCTAAACATTCTTATTGCGTTGCATACTTCAACCTCCTATTGTTTTCCCATTGCTTTTAACACTTACCTGCCTGGATGTGACAGATGTACATACACTTAAAAACAAAACAGAACTCTTTGGCTGAAATACTAGATGTAAATATTCTTGAAACAAATGGAGTCTAAGGACTACAGACCTTTAAGACTTAAATTTAAGTTGTTCTTGTAGACTAGGTGCCCGATTATTATTTTTTTTTTGTATTCTGAAAAGTTCTTTCAGTTTTCATTTGAATGAAAGCTCAGTTTTCAATAATCAGATTTGCTAGGCATAAATGTTCAGTTTGTAGACTTACTCATGTCCAAGCTGTATTAGGATGAACTGTGTCAGTAGACATCCTTCATCTTCTCTGCAGGGCTCCCTTCAGCAGACGTGTTTAGAGCAACTTCATGAGATCAGGCTTTGTATAAAACATTGTGGGAAGATAAACAGTCCCCCCCAGTTTTGTCCTGCATCTGTTTTCTCTAGCTCTCCAGTGTTAGATCACTCGACTGTGATGCAAGAGACTTGGGTTCAGCTCCTTCTCTACCTGTGAAAACTCAAGCCTGCGTTACTCACTGCGTTGGGGTAGTATGGTGCCTGCTTTAAGTTTGTGGGGAATGGCTTATGCTCTCAGCCTTCTGTATTGACCACCTTTGCATGAAATATTTAAGGGCCAAGAAAGGTAGTGTGCTTGTTAGACTAAGCATGACTGTGGAGCAAGGAAGGAGGTTTCAATTTAAGTGTTAAATGTTTCCTCGGAGCTGAGACTATAATCCGGACTTCCTGCCTCCCACGAGTGCCTCTTCCACTAGGCCATACTACGTAGCCTTTGATCAAGTGGATCTTTAATTATGCAAAATGGACTGGTTTGAACAGAAGAGAATGAATAAACTTACCTCCTGCAGTTCTTCTATTGTAGCTTAGCATTTAGGGCAGTCTGCTGGAGATGATAAAGGCAGGTTTAAGTCCCTTCTGGTAGAGGCAGGCAAGGAATCAGTTTCCCTTGGCTTGATGTTATAATTCAGTTACTTGTTGACTTGTCTACCTGTTGGCTTGTGGGTACAATCACTGTCATTGCTCTTTCAAAAGAGGGACAAATATTAATGCCTCTAACTCTAGGATGAGGCTGCAGGTTGAAAATAAGAGGTAGAAAGAGATGCCTTGCAGCTGCTGAGAACTTGGGTGCCTGATACTGAAGGGAGAACCTCTCCCTTTCCTCGATATGACTCAGTGCCACTCTTCAGTTGAGTCCTCTGTTTTTTGGCTCTTGAGGAACTTCAAGAGTATTTACCTTGTCTGTGAATTAAGCATTCAGGAATCCTACCTAACCAGTGTGCATTGCACAAACGACGCAGAGAATTTAATGTAGGTGCAATAGCATACAGCATTTCTTAGTGTGTTCTTTAAGGGTTTAGCCTCAAAGCAGCAGTTTCAGACCTTGAAAGTGTCATATGTATGTGGTGATTGAGGGGATATTGAGATGGGAATAAATGCCAATTTCTCTGATAATAGAAAAGCTCAAATGGAACAGTAGCTTCAAATCGACTCAACTATAGCATCCATTTTGGTGGTGCTCTTTCCTGTTCTTCAGTTGTGTGCCCTGAAACAAGCTGCTTACTGTAGAGTCACTAAACAAGCAGTAAAGCAACATAAGGTAAACTGTATTGCATCTTTCCTTCTGATGGGCATTTTCAAAATGACACTTTGAGAAAAGTCTAAACCAGAAGAACTGTGAGTTGGATCTGTGCCCACTAAATTAGCCAAGGTGACAATTCCAGAAGAAAACGTAAGTCATGGCTGGTGGGGTGTACATGCCGCACAGAAGAGCAGTACTGAAGACCCAGCAGTTCTTGGACATTTCTTTGAGTGTTTGTGGGATACTTCTGCAGGCTGATAATGATTACTTCCATTTCAGGTTTAAGCCTTCAAAAGTGTTGTTCTCTGCTTAATTTGCTTCAGTTCTTCATAGTATTGGAACTGTAAGTAGTGTAGGTAGCTTACTGGAGGCCCTGCACTTGTCCCTTCATTCAAGACAATTTTTTTTTTCTGCTGGTGGTCTGTAACTTTGCATTCCAGTGACTTTGGGAACTGTTTTCTTAATTGGATCATGTGGAAATAGGGGTTATCGTGGCTGTTTAGTGGCTCATTTTGGAGCTTGAATTCCCCTGCTTGTATGGCAGGATTTAAATGAGAAAGAGGTATCTGAGACAAAAGAAGATACATTGGCCTAGAATCCCTCTACTGCTTCATAGATCAGTCAACCTAAACTGAAAACACAAATTTCAGTATCTTCCTTTGGCTGGTGCTTAGTGCCAAAACCCCCTAAAGGTCCTAGTTGACTACATGGCTTTTAACCAATATTATTCAGTTAACCAATTCTTAATTAGCATTCACTACCTGAATTGCTTCAGTTACCCCTTAAATGAACATCCATATGCATGCTAAGATCTTTTAATAACCAGTGTATGGGCTTAGAAGCAAAAACTGTGCATTTACTCAGGCCCCAAAGCTGACTCTTCCTATGGATGCACCAAGCTGGGGGAGTCCGTTTGTATTAATATAGGAACTGGAGTTTTAGAAACATCAGTCACTGAATCATCTGAGAGCTTGGTTTGATGCAGTGCTCAGGTGAACTTGGTAGAAAGACTCCCATTTGCTTCTGTGTCCATTAGATAGCCCTTTAATGCATGAGCAGGAATTTCCCTTGTTCAAAGAGCATCTGTCAGCCTGGGTGGACTTGTAAACAGGCTTTGGACTAAGCCCATCTTCCCTGCTCCCATTGAGCAACAGGTTTTGTGTTTTTAAAATGCAAATAAGTAATTTTCAGTCCAGAAGCTGGCCTAGGGCCTGCCTCTCCACCCATGGGCTTTTTTCAAAAAAAAAAAAAAAAAAAAAAGCTTTTTCAAGCTGTGTAGGCGCAACTAGGGAGCTCAACTGCTCTGAGAATCATGACTCGCATAGCCTGGAAAGCATTTGAACAAGTTGTCAGTTCTCTGTTCCTGACCCCTGTTTTTGGCAGCTCTGCGGTTCCTGACCGAAGAGCAGGAATGCTTTGGCAGCTTTTTGGATTTTCCTGATGCTTCTGTTAACTACAGTGCTTCCATCTGTTGTCTTCAGAGGCTCATGCGACCTGGAAGGTGTAGGTTTTCAGATCTGGTTCACCTCATTAGGCTTAAGAGGGACAGAGAAATTGTATGGGTGTTTTTTCCTTAACTTTTATTCTGAATAATGTATTAAGGGCTGTACTAAGCAAGACCTAAGAGATGATGGGAAAATAACTTGGATTATCTATTTTATGATCCCTTTGTGATTACCCTACTTGGGAAAGATGTGTATTAAGGGACCACAGCAAACTTGGGCACAACTGAATGAAGCAAGCAGTCTCTCTTACCAGACCTTTAGACTTACAGTCCCATAGGCTGGCATTTGTTTGCCTTGCAGCATTTATGTATCTTTGAAGCTTTGTTTTTAACTCTGTAGCAGTTGCCTTCTCAGTTTTCTTCACTCGGGCTGTTCTACGAGTGCTTTTCTTTTTTTCATTTTTTTTTTTAAAGCTGTTACAATGCAATTACTTCTTTTTTTTTTATATGTTTTGGAGATGCAGTTCTTGCCTTTTGTGGAATCTTTTTCTTACGATTAGGAGTAGCTCAGATCAACATAATTGTAGATTGTTCACTCCATCTCTCACCCAAGAGTTTCACCATGTAACTTCCTTGAAGTAACTTAAGAGTAAGATCTGAGATCAAAATCGTACCCAAAACAGTATGGAATAACAATAGTTGGCTTCAGCTCTTGCTGTTTGTGAGTGAAAGGTTTACTTTTATTTTGTTCAAATTTTTAAAGTAGGGTGTGAAATAGATACATTATAACACCTTTTAGACAATCCTCATCATACCTGTTTTGGCTAATGTTTGGTACTGAATCATAATTGGTTTTGGAGTAAAAATAACATTTACGTGTAGGTAGAGGAGTTGAAAATGAAACACCATGCTCGAAAGAATGACTTGGTGTCGCTTTCAAGCAGTGAGATCTACAATCTGTGAAAGAAGGAAGTGGTGAAAGTCTTATCACCTGGGTTCTTTAACAGCGCATTAGAAAACAGGCTAGAGTAGAATAGAAAGAATGATCCCGTTTGACCAGGAAAATGGCCTGTTAGGTCACTTCTAGTTCAATTTCTGACTAAGCAACCCTACAGAGTCAATTCCCACTCTCAAACATGCAGGCATAGGCATGCACCAATACAACAAAGCATCAGCTATGCAGGAATAGTAAATCATAAAAAGTATATTTGCTTCAAGATACTTGAGTATTGATAAAACATAACATATGGGCATGAGAAGGTGGCATATTGTCACTAGATTTTAACTGTGGTGTGATTTCTCACTTTGGTGCTATTGTGAAATAAAGTGAACTTCTAAGTGGTGACCATACAGCTTTTGCACAGCAGAAAACTTCTGCTTTGTCTGGGAGAACCCCTGTGTTACATACCTCTTTCATGTCTTGGGAACAACAGTTTGAAAAAAAAGCTTAAAATCAGTATACAGCAGCAGTGTCAGGCTAGTTGAAAAAGTTAAGGGCATCCAGTCCTTTTGTGAATAGATGTTCTTTTCATGTGAAATATTAAGTTGTTGATTTTAGGAATAACAGGATAAGCTGTGTGTGATTTTACACATCTGGGCAATGTTTTTAGTGCATAATGCTAAGCTTCTGCCCATGTAATGTGAAAATAAAATGCATAGTATGGTTCATAGAAATCAGACTTACTGCTAAGCAGACTTCCAGAGCATACAAGATGTTCTGCTGGAACACAGCTTGGGGTCCTGGTTTGTGAGAGCGTAGTTAACCGGCATTTTTGGTTGACCTGTTTTTTCTACTTTTGCAATATCAAATCTTTGCAAATGGGCTGTAAAATAAGAGAAATTAAAGTAACTTGAAAACTTAATATATTATGCTGTGTAGTTTGTTAACTTTTTTGATATTCACATTCAAAAATTTTTATTTATTGGTAGAAAAATCAAAGTATATTGTAGTCTATCCTCATGTGTCATGCTGGCTTGTCAAATATTTTCCTCATATGAATCTAAATAACCACTTCTATAGGTTTAAAAATTCTTGTAATAAAACAATTCAGAATTTTCTTTACAATTAAAGAAAAAGACACAAAATCTTAGTGTTTTATAATGTGTGTGTGTATCTTTCAAAGAATAAAATACTGAACAGCTTCAACCTTATCCATAGCTGTACTGAGTAATCTAATGATGACATATACTGGAAAGATCTAACACAAGGGAAATGTTAGGAAACTTCTTTTTTTGGGGGGAAAAAAAAAAGTTTTCTCAAGTTGAAAGAAACTCTGCTCTGGGCATAAGTGAGAGGAAAAGGATGGATCCTGCTTTTTTCACAGCAGTCTACTGAAGTCATCTGGACTACTTGCATTAAAACAATCATCTGGACTGGTCCCAGAGTATTACAGATGATGCTCTAAGGAACATGGAATATACTTTGTTTGCGTAAGAAAGACTGCAGGACGTGGGTACTTTATTGACCAAGACTCATTTTGAGGACTGTAAATGAGAATCAGTTGCTATAGTATTTAAAGTATCTAATAATTTACTTCGTTCATAGCGCTCTTTATTTTATAGTTATTTCACGTTCCACAGTGTTTATTATAAACCTAGTTTATGTTTTTCCCATGGAGACTCTTCACTGCTCAGAAAATATCTTTGAAAACATATGTTGTTACATAAGACCCTGTTTGTGGGAACTTCAGGGAACTTGTGCAGACTTGCTTAATCATCCTCTGGAGAGCAACAACGCTTATTTCCTGTCTGCTTCTATTACTTGATGCTGTGCCTTGAAAAGGCACTGCAACCAGGAAGAAAACATCTCTGAACCAACAGAAAACACTTGAAAATATAAGGAAAAAATTAAATAACAGCCATATGAGAGCAACTCAGTGTAAATAAGAAACTAATCCTTGAATGTTGCACGCTTGATTTATATAACATAATGGTAAAAATACAGTGTGCAAGTTTCTCTGGACTTCAGCAGAGCTCAATGAAAGTCTGATGCCAGTTTGGAAGTAACTTCCAGATACGTGATTTAATATTTGTTTTATTTGGCTCTAAGGTGGTCATGTTCACATGCATATCTCTTCTCAGAAATAAGGAGTTTTGTAGCTGTTGAGACAGCAATTGAAACTGAAGATAAAATCTGTGTGATCATTTGTGTCATCATGATGTTCTTTAGATATAAATATGGAAAATGTCTTTATAATGGCTGGACCAAGAAAGAAACTAGGTGAACTGGAATATGCAACTTGGTATTTAGGTAACATACCCATATCCCTTGTGTCCTTTTCAGTAATGCAGCAAAAACTGCTGGTTACTGACTTCTCTGAGATTATCTGGTACAAAACACCCCCACCTTAGAAAATCCTTTTTTATCATATGGGGAAGACTACTGGCTCTTGAAGTGACGTTCTCCTTGTTGTGTTTGTGTTGTACCTCCAGTTTCTGCTCTAATATTCAAGAACTGTTCAGTGCTGCTCTGCCTTTGAATCTAATTTCACGCCCCTGTTTCTAGAGCAGAGTTATTAATGCTTTTAAGTGGACATTGGAAACAAAACCATAGAAGTATAGGAGCTGGATACAATCATAAGATTTCCATTTTACACTACACTTCGGTGTTGTATCTTAGAGGTCAGTTTTCATGAATATAGTCTTTCTCTGAGTCGATATTTGATGAGATGTAGGTACTTCTGTTGTTGGGTAGCTGAAAAACGGTTTAGAATGATTCATCTTAAGCCAGCCTCTGTCTTGTTAAAACACTTTTTATTCCTCTAGCCCAAAGGTTTTTAATATCCTGTTCCTAGTGAAGTTGCTGAAGCAGTACTCCATCCTTCTTCTCAACTTGTCAGAACTTACCCTTGTCTTGAATGCTTGTTTCCCTTTGGTTTCTGTGGGGTCAGCCTTCAGATTTTTCTCCAGGATGTTTTTTGTCTTCTAGTGTGAACAAAGGCAGATACTTTTAATTTCTTTTTTCACTTCAGCCCTCTGAGATTCTCACGAGACTGTGGTTTTTTTTTTAACTGTGTTTTGTCTCACATCTGCACCTAGCTTTTGAGCAGTCTTATCTACAGAGATGAGTTTAAAAATTGTTTCTATGCTGTGACTTGCATTTCTTTGCTTCAGATCTCAAGTGTTTCTGTCTAGCTTAAAATCTTGATTTGTTTCTCTGAAGTATCAATTTGTGTTCATGATGTCTGAAACAGGTTTTTAGTCATCTTGCTGTAAAAGCCCTCTGCATTCTCTCTTGATAAATACGAAATACATCACCAGTTCTCTGGGTCAACCCAGCCCATAGCTGTGATACTATTTCACACAAAATAGGCAAGAACTTCTGCCTAGGTGCTCACTTCCAAATCTCACCAACCTGTTTGCGTAACCCTTCTAGGATCAGGCTTTCTGGTCAGCACTAATGTGTAAAACACTTTTTGAGGCGGCTGTCATGTCTTAATGCAAAACCCTTTTCTTTGGAAGCAAGAAATAGTATCTTGCTCTGATTCAGAAAGTTTATTGCCATTGCTGGTAGGAAGTGCATCACCATGGAAGCGTTTGGGGACCTCATGTGTACTTGTTCTGGTTCCCTTCTGTATTGTATGCCTTGGAAGTTCTGTATCCAAGGGGAAAAAGCAATTGTGGGTGTGTGCAGCCAGCAGTGAGGTCCCACTGGAAAATGAAGTTTTGTTCAGGAGGGTCTCCCTGAACTCTTCTTCAACGGGGCCAAATCAGAAAGTTAAGGAGGATCCTCCTTCCTCCTCTCACCGAAAGATGAAACAATTAAATTCAGACTACCTGTGAGACAGGAAGCTCCAGGCCAGTGTTTATTTCTTCCTTTCTCCAGGTAGTGAACTACTTTACTGAAGTGATGAAAAATGTCTTAGCTTTAGCACAGAACTTTCTTAATGAGGTATGGACAAATTGAGCTCCTTTTGCATTTTGGAGAAAGGGAAGAAGAATGTATTTCATTATCATTTTGGCTTTCAAAGTAGCACAGGGACTGGAGTGTTAAGGAATAATTCAGCTCTGTGAACCTCCTGGTCTTCCTTTAGCTTGGAGCTGTCCTTTTATTCATGGCATCTATGGAGAAGTTTGAACTAGAAGCCAGGAGTGACAGCAGTGCTCCCCTCTATGGTCTCTTCAGAGCATTGCCTCTGCAGCTTGATTTTAATTACTAAACTATTGTCACAGCTGATACTGGCATAGCTGCAGCATTCTGCATGCTCACAGGAACATACAGAACTTGTAATTCCAAAAGAACCCCCCAAAGAAATCTGAGACTTGAGTTGTACCTAAGCAATAATTTTAATAGCTCCACTTCTAGGTGTAGGATGCTAATTGGGTGGCATTGATATTGTACTAAATGAACATGCATCATTGAAGTCTGTTGTTGCATTGCTTTGTTTAAATATGCAGTACACTGCCAGCAGCAGCACGCTGACGGAAAACTGTCACAACAGCGATCACTACAATCTGGGAGTTAAGTTTGACTGAAACATATGTCTTCAATTTTAATAGCTCAGCTTCCCAGATGCCCTAGAGGAGAATATTGCCTGAGAAGGAGCTTTTCATGTAAGAATAATTTGTGTTAAGTAGCTCAGTGATCTGTTTGTTAGGTTAGAGCTGACAGTTTGTTTATATTTCTAAAGGGGTATGATGAATGGGGGAGAAGTTGATGCTAATTAGCCTAAATTGTTCCTAAGAATGCAGAGTACTTTGCCAGTTTCATTGTTTCTGTTTCTTTGCACATTTTCAATAATTGAATGGAGCTCAGACCATTCATCATAATTTTAGGTAAGATGGAAATAAATGAATATAGCACGGGCCAGCCTGTACGATGGAAGATGTCACTTTAGAGGTCAATTAAAGAAGACATCAAACTAGGACTAATGTAGCATTTTCTAATCCATTTCTATAAATACAGCAAATGTGTTTTCATCTAAGAAATTAATTCTCTGTCATGATACCAGCATTAAGTATTTCTTACAAAGCTGCTTGTCTTATTAGCATAATGTTTTTATCTTAGACCTCAACTCAAGGTATGGACCTCTGACACTCCATATGACAAAATGTGTTACTTTTCAGTATGCTGTATATCGGATACAATACATCTAAAAAAATCTGCTCTTGGGAGAACAAAAGCATTGGTCAGGTGTGATATGCAGAAGGTGTTAGCAAAAGGGCCTGAAATGAATCGGAGGCACGGCAAATGTAACAGCGGAGAAGCTTTTAATATTGTTCGTTTGACTTTAGCATGCTGTACTACCCTTTGGTTTTAGGTTTGGGAAACATAAGTCCGCTCAAATTAAAAACATCCTATCCATACACAAAATGATAATTTCATAAGAATGTATATTGTATCAAACATTTTCCTTCATAAACACGAAGTTAGGTTTGGGGGGTGGGGATTTGGAATGTTCCGTTTTCTGTCCTTATACAAGACCATTCTTTTTTAATTTATGCACATATAATACCACAGGAAGAGATGGTATAAATTTGTGGACTGTGGAGAATGAGTGAACATTTTTGAATCAGGATCTTTAAAAGGGGTGAAATTTGAGTATGATTAAGTTAGGAAAAAGGCTCGCTTACGGCGGAAGTCAGAGACTCTGTATACATTATAGGCATGTCATGGCTTTTAAAAAGTTATGCTAGACTTCTATACAAATTCCTTCACAATTTGTATAACCCCAAACAAAATTCTGTGTGGTTCTGAACTCTTGCAAAGGTACAAAATAAAATAAAATAAAAAGGAGTGAAATAATAATAGTAGTTAGTATTCCGGTCAGGAGTGAGTGTTGCTGTAGGGCAGGCTGGTAGTTTACACTGCATGGGTGTTTTGTTGGTCACTAATTTTCTTGGAAGGAAATGATCCCATGGCTTATGCTATCCGCGTTTGTGCATATTTGCCCTATAATTGGCATTTATTAAGGGGACTTTTGGTTTGATGGATGACTGTCAGGGTATTGCCTGCTAGCTTTGATGCGGATTGCTTTTGCATGAGGTTTTTCTGCATTAACTCATTAGAAACTCTGCTCTGCTTCAACATGCCTTTTATTTGCCTTCTGAAAACGTGAGACTTTTCAGCCCAAGTTTCAAGGGACTTAGTGTGGTTTTATTTGTGTACCAGTGTTTTAATTTGGACAAATGAAAAAGGTACATAGCAGAAAAATACTAAACTTTCAACCTGTGAATCTTAAAACTTATAAGATGTTCATCTAATCAGCTTAGTTATCTTTGAAATGCTAAGCTGCTAGTAAAGTATCTTTAGTTTATACCATTAACTTCTGTGTTCCTAAAATTTTTTCAGCGAAAAAAGGCGAGCAAAGTCCAGTCCCATAAAAGCAGCAGGTATAGTAATATTTTCACAGCAGGTCAATATTCAATGAATGTTCAACAAATCCAGGGCTGGTGTCTGAGACATATTAGTGGTTTCTTCAAGGCTGGATTGATTTGGTCTTTTCCTGTAATGTATCTGGGACATAGGACTGTTAATTAGATTAATTAGCTATAACATGATTTATAAGGCAGTTATAATAAAACTATGGTTACCAGTGTATTTAATCGCATTGCCATGTTTTGATTTGACATTTAGAAAAGCATACAAAAGGAATGGAAGCTGTGTGTGCTGACACCACCACTTTGAAGGTTCTTTTAATAAAACGTTTTCTCTATAAATAGCTGTGCAAAGGAGAATTATAGCTTGTGGCGCTGAGCAAAGCTTCTCTTAGTGTGAAGAAATAATTGGAATGTTCAGCAAGTTAAATTCTTCCTCTGGGTTCACACTGCAAGAAGAAAATTTGATAGAGAACTTCCTCCTTTTTTAGGTTTTCATTTCTTACTGCCTTGATGTTTTAATAAGGCATCACATATCTTGTGCTTGCCACCCTTAAAAAAAAAAACCAAAAAAAAAAAAACAACAAAAAAAACCCACAACAAAAAATGACAAAAAAGCCCCAGATTTTTTGTAAACTCATGAATTGTTTTCATTTTCAGTTGATGCATGGGTACACTGTGTAACACTTCTTACAAGGCATAGTAAATGTAGAATTAAAAATAACATCGAGCCTTGTAATTCAATATTGCTTGGATATGAAGATTTGATGTAGACAATTGACAGAGTAACGTGACATGGGTCCATCTTTTCTGAAGGATCTGAAATTTATTTGGGTTGATCCCAAAATGAATTGATTGATTTATTCCCAGTCTTTTAAATTACTTGTGCATGTTTTTAACTTGCTTGAACAGATTCTGTGGACCAACTGACATGCTGGAATCTAATCATTTGTTCAAGGGTTTGCAGGCTTACAGCTTTCTTGCTTGTATGTTCTAGTTGCTGTAATTAGCTGTTGCTGTCTGAAGTCTGTTTGAATGTGACTTTTTTGTTAATTACAACTAATCCTGACTCTGTCATGAGGAACTAATTTCTATTTCTAGTAGTGAGACTTCTATGACTATATAAATAACATATTGACCAAATATAATCCTATTCTTATGAATTTGTAAATTAAAAGGCCTATTAACCTCACTGAACTGGAAAAAAGTTCACTGACAGTGTTTGAAATGTTCAGCTCCCTTTTATTTATTTTTCATGGCTTGATATAGTACCCACAAGATATCAATGCCAGAAGAAACTGAAACTAAGTGACCAAATATTTTGTTTGTTTAATTTTAAAAATTAACTCAGTCTTTTACCCTTGCCTAGGGGTGGTAAGGAATGGGGAGCAACAGATTTGGCAGAAGAATGTTTACCCATGACTTAAGCTTTTGAGTTCCATCCTGAGAGGGGCTCCAAATACAAACTTGAGTTTGAATTACTAATGTTGTTGTGGTTGTGATGCCAGTATAAGAGAAGCAAGATTTATAGAGTCATCAAACTCAAGCATGGAAAACAAATTATCGGTTGCTTATTCCATGCTTGTTTTGAGTCAAAATCTGAGATTTGATTTTTACCAATAAGTAAGTCGAGTAACACAAAATCAAAAGTTCTTGCTATCAAGGGAGTTTTGGTTTTCCCCACAAGGACTATCAAGTGGTTCATTATTGAACTTGAGCAGCCACAAGTAGTTGGTGACAGTAGTGATTAGGCACCCCCTTCCCTACACATAATGAACAATCAAATAATGAAAAGGACAAAGTTTGTTCACATTCATTTACATGGCTTATTTGACTAAGGAGGCTCATCTAATAATAAATGCGGAGGACTGCAAGTTGGACTTTCTGGCTTCTTTTGCTAGTTCAGCTGCTGTTCTGCTCTGTGGCTGGATTAGTATTTGTACAGCCAGTTAGAATGGGACATTGGATACAGATGGGAGAGAAAGGAAGCTTTAAAAGGGCTATGCAGTGGGAAAACTGATCTGTTTCTACCCTAAAGCATTTCTCAAGGTCCATCACAAAGATCATGGGGCTTTTAAAAAGTTTGTCCCACAAGTTGTTTGGTAGAGAAGTTTCTTATGGTTGATCATTCCATCCTTTAATGAACTAAAAGTTTTTCAAAGCTGAGATAAACTGTGCTCTACATCTTGCTCTCTACCTATCATCCTTACCTTCTATTTGTCTACACATGTGTTCTGGATGCTAGATGTTTTTCAGGTCCCTCCTTTCTCACCATTTCCTCTCTTCTCTGCATGGACCAATGCAGAGAGGGATTCATATGGGCAGGTGGAGGAAAATGGAGCTAGACTTCTTGCGATGGTCAGCTGAGGTAGGGGTGCAGGAATCTTTAGTGGCGGCTACAGGTGCCATGCCCCAGAGCAATGCCTGGCACAAGGAGGCCTCATTGTAAATTGAAACAGTTTTGAGCTGTCCCTGTCAGTATCGCTGAAGCTTAGAACTTGATAATTGATATTTCTGAAATCCCAAGTGTTTTTCATTCCTTCAGCTTTCTGAGTTATATTGCTACCTGTGTAAGTCCACATCTGTAACTTATTTGAGGAACAAGAAGGCTGATTAAAAACTCACCCCTCTGTGATATTATTAAAGGTCACTACTGTCCTGGCTAGTTAGTATGCCATGTCTTGAGTCAGAGCTAAAACTGGAGAATCAGGGCTGTCTCTGGCAACACCCGTGGTATAGAAACTGGAAGATGTGTGAAGTGCACATTTCAGTCAATAAGCTGTTTTCTCTGCTTTAAAAAGTTTCCCCTGAGTCTTTTGATACCCTGCAAAAGAGATCAAAGGACATGATTTTACTTACATGAGGGCAATAAATCCCCTCTGGCATCACAGGGATTGAACTGAATTGGGGTCTTCAAGTACAGCCTGGTATACACTGAGATAGTGAGAAGAGGACTTGTGTCACCTATTTGCTTGTGGGGGAGAGACATTGACAAGCTTACCAAGACTGTGACTGCTCACTCAAGATTATTATTTTTTTTTTCCCCTGCCCTCATTGGCTTGAACAGGCATTTTATGTATAGCTGAAATAAAGTGGCTGATTCCACAGCTACCTGACACTAATTATTTGCTGTGTAACTGACTGAGAAAGAAGGGCCCATATCTGCAAAGTAAGCCAGTGCTATGCTCTGGGAGCAAAATCCAGTTCTTTGAAATAGGTACTTCAATTCCCAATAAACAGAACAGGGGACCCATCTAAGTGAAATTGCAGAGGATTAAATTTATCTCTCTTGCTCTTGCTGAGGAACTAGGAACTCCTGGCAGCTTCAAACAGCTGGATTTAGGCTAAAGAGAATGAATACAGAAGAGTATGGCTTTTTAGGCTCATAATTGAGGCACACTGATATGTTGTCAAGAGTCATGAGTTCCTGTTTTAATGGGAATTTGTGTTACAACATGTATAAAAAATGTTGAAACTACTGGATCTAGAAATGAATTCCACACCTCCTTGCTTTTGGAGAAGTGCCTCAAGCATTAAGATTAGTCTTGAGTATCCACTCACTCTTTGCTTTGATAGTTTTTGCTTAAAATATTTCAAGCTGATGACTTGTGGATGGAGAACTGAAGTCCATGGATAGGTGGGCAATAGGGGATCTCGGAGCATCACATATAGAGGATGCAGCAGAGAAACAGATTTCATCTGCCTATGTAGCTTGTAACATACTAAAATGTAGATTCTGATGTGTGTTGCCAGATGTCTTGGGCAGAAAGTATGAAGCGTTTCTGAGAATCTAAATTTTGAATTCTCTTGCCTATATCTTCCTTAACTGGGGTCAGAGACTCCCCTGACAGTCACTGAAGTTAACAGTATTTGAGTACCCAAAAGGGAGCAGCCTTCTAAAATGCTTCCTGGGGATCTGAGTGTAAACTGCTTTGTGGGTCTAGCTCTCAAATCATTGTGCCAGTGATCCCATGTCAGGGATTTTCCCTTTAAAATTTGTAGTGTTTTGTTTAGCTTGCTACCATGGTAACCTGGTAAACCATGCACCAAAAATATTAAACCTACCCATTGGTGCATGTATGTGTGAAAATTCTGCTTAGAACTTCGCAGAGATGTTGCTAAATCTACTACTGTGTGGCAGTAGTTAAGCAAAGACTTGTAAAATAAAACTTTCAAATGATTTTTGCCAAAAGTGGGTTTAAAAAGTCCAAATGTTTCATAGGTTTGGTTCAGATGAAGAGAATCCAGTGTGTGAGTCCGGCTTTGAAAACTGGTTGAAAAGGAGAACTTGGGGTACAGATTTGAATTTGATATAAAATTGCCCAGTATACATGAATTCCTGAGATGGCCAGATTGAGAAGACTAGTTCCACCTCCACTCCACTATAAAGAAATATGTTACAAAATCTACATCTTTGTATGAACCGTGCTGCCAATGGCAAACCCTATGTTTCACTGGCTATTCCAAACATAGGTATCAAAAATAATGGCTTTAAGAGGAAAGTTACAGTTAAAACTAAGCACTTATTGTTGTGGAATTGGAAAGAGAAAAAGAAGCATCAGGGCTATGCAGCAGTTTGTGGCACAGCAGCAAACATGCTTTGTTTTTCCAGGGACCATTTAGGGAATCTTTCTGTCTTCACTGCCTTTGCTTGTCAGGCACACAGAAGCTATGTTTAAGCGAGTAGACCTGGAAGCTTTTCCAACCTCTGGGGTCTGGGCACGTCTGACTCTGACCTCATCTCATGTTGCAGCAAAACTCAAGCACAGAGTAAGTCTTCTACCTCACCCTGCAGCCATGTATCCCAACAGTGGTCTGAGACCCAGCTTTCCACCAGTTCCTTTCTCTTTCCTGCTGTCCCCCCGGGTGCTATTGATTGATGGGAGGGAAATCTGAGTAAGAGGCCAGATGGGAGCCAGACCACGCGATAGCTCATCAGCCTGATCTGGGTGATCAGCAGACCAAGATACATAGCACAAAATGTTCTGCAATAGGCACCCAGCTTATTAGTGTAGGTGCAGCAAGAAAGTAACTCATGAGCAGGAGCAGCTTGTCTGCCTCTAATCTAAGCAGGTAGAGTAAGTTACTTCTGGTGTTACTGTGTATTTATCAACTAGTATGTTGGGCTGTACTTGAAGGCTTCAGATATGACTTCGCACTAAATCACCAACAGATTTAATTTTACATAGTGGAGGAGAATCAATAAAGCTATGTATAATAGTGCATCTTCAAACATTTCATGGTAAGCCGTGAAAAGTAATACAGATGCATTTGTTACATATTTAATGTCTAGGATTGCAGGTTGAATCCTTTCTTATTGGTGGGGAAAAAAAATGCTGAAGGAGAAACCCTTTGGTTGGAGAAGGTAGTAGTCACTTCCAGAAACCAAGCCAGTGAAAAGAACTGCATTGGTCAAAAAGAGTGTTTTCTTCAGGTTATACCTGACTGGGAGACAGTAGTATGAATAAACAGTATATCATTAAAAAGAGAGATGTACATCGGGAAATAATAAAGATGTAGGAATTTTAGTCTTCTGAGGAATAGTTATTTCTAGCAGGTTTCTAATGTGCTTCTTTAAGATGTAAGTTATGCCAACTAGTATTTACCACTGTTAGAAGGCTGCAGAGATTCTCATATGGCTGTATTTGTAAGTGAAAAATAGAAAACGCGAGGGGGGAATAATGTGAACACTTTCAAATTTGGGACCAGACAAAAGAAAAAAGTTACGCATTTGAAATCCGGAGAACTTTACAATGCTGCAAGTAAGTAAAAGCAGATGTTGTAAAGTTTAGAAAATCAAGACATTATTTTCCTGTTTCCACTGAATATTTCTAAACACATTATAAATAAGCTTTGAAGTAGTACAAAATACTGTGTTTGTTTTGCTGATAGCATCTTTTTTTATAAAAAACTTTATCAATGCTTGTTTAAGTTATAGACTAAATGATATCTGTGTGGTTAAACAACTGGCTGTATCTCTTGCAAGTACAATGCTAAACTACTTGCAGTGTCTGAGCCCTTCAAAAGCCTATCTGATTGATCTTCTGAGTTTAATTTTAAACAGATTAAATATCGCCTGTTTACAGAATGTAAAAATTAAACTCTAATCTTTTGTGAGTTCCTCAAAAGAATATGATTTTCTTTTGTTGCTGTAAAAAGTAGTTTTAAATCAATAAATTGTTCTAAAACACTTCTCTAAGTTGGTAAAACAGTCATTTTGGGTGTCTGTTTCATTGTTATTAGGCATATGCTTTGCTTTCAATAAATGTTCAGAGGCTTTAATAAGCACATAAATTGATCTATATTTGTGATTCTAAAGGCACCTAGTAAAGATCATGCACATTAAATCTTTTACATGGTTCTATTAAAAAGTGACCACTGAACAACAGACTTGCTGAATTGCAAGGTGGGTCTGTTAGATGACTGCTACCTGGAAACACTTTGCTTCACATATTTGGGGGGGGTATGTGTATCAAAACAGCATGGGGAGACTGAGATTGCAAGTTAATTGAATTATATCCAATTAGTAGCCAGCTTTAGTTTGAAAAACAGTCTTAAATAACAATATTGTCATTTCTCAGTTAGTGAGTCCTGAGGAGACTGGCTGTTGAGAATGACAAAGGACTTAAGCAGTTTTGATACTTGTCACACAATATTCATCACACTATAGTGATATTCCTTCACGCTCGGTGAAGCACTAAGCATTAAGGTCCTGAGCTTGAGAGAGGAAGAGGAGGAACTATTTTTCTCATTTTGCCATTTCCAGTGCAAATTTCTTGGTGAGCAGACCCACACAAACTGCAGTAAGCATTGTTTTTGAGTGGCTGATAATGTGAGAAATACTTTGACTTCATCTCCTTTACTTACTGGCTTGATTAGACTACAGTGTCAGAAATTGTAATCTTACAATTGTAATCTCCTGTAAAATTTTTGGATCTGAGATTTGAATATACTGACTGAAATGAAACAGCCTTGGTTGGCCTCTGCAGAGTTTTCATGCACGTAGATGTGTTTGCATCCCTAAATGACAGAGGAGCGAGTATCCGTGTTTGCTGGTGGTGTATTCTGAGGGTGTATGTACAGGTGCAAATAGCATACGCAACACAAGTAAATTCCTCTCAGGTTATTTTAGATGGCTGTATTTGTGTCAGTCGTTCTGGTCTCTGTAGTCCTTTGGTATAAGTAAGTCTCTTCAGGCTACTTGTCATCTGGCCTGTTCTAGCAGTCAGTCTTAGGGTGAGTCAAACTACGAAAACCAGTGCTTGTTTCTCTGACTACCAAGTGAGTCTGATCAATTAGCTCACAGACATCTGTGGTTCAGAGGAACTTGCTTACATGAACCCATGCTTTGAATAACTAGTTTCCTCTACTTATCGCCTACTTTTCTGAATTCCTCTAGTTTTTAAGTAGGCCAATATTATGGTTTTTCAACTTAATCCATCTGTGAGTTGCTTGAACACAAATTGTCATAGCAGAAGTTTCTATCGTAGTTGCACATGCAGATTTGTGAATCAGAATTTGAGACGGTTCACTTCCCAGAAAAAAAAATACAACTATGGGAACCCTTTTTTGCTGCCAAAACCAATCATGTTTTGATAGATAATCAGCTCTTAATTACCTAGTGTAACTTGGAGTAGGGAAGAGGAAGGATTGGAATAACCCCAGTAAGCAAAGCCACAGGAAACAGGTAAATTAAGCCATAAGAATGTACATGGAGGACTTCATGGAGAAATGGAAGAAAACTTTGGTGACCACGACAGTGAACATAAAGGCACTTTGCCTAAAGATGAGGCAGAGGTCTGCACTGGTGCAGCACTTCTGGATTAAGGGTCTGTCTGGACCTAAACTGGCTCAGATCTAAATGAGTTTTGAGTCTGTGCAGCCCTGGTTCTATTAAACAGCTCACAGATGAATGGCTATTGGCTGTTTGTCATCAGTATTGCTTCACACACAATGTATATTGCACCAGTGAGAATGCAATGCATGGAACACCAAAAAAACCAAAAAAAGGAAAAATTGTATTTTCTTCCCATTCATGTAATTATCCCATCGATATTCTTGTAACTCACAGTATGTCTGAAATCTGCATCTCAGGACAATTGTGATGCGACTGCATTTTACCTCCTTTAATTTTTATTAATTCTGTTACGTACTCTTCTGAAGCCAGATATTCACAAGCAGCAGGACCTTTCAAAGCATCACCTGCATTCCATTACTGACCTAGTCATATTTCCATAGTTTCAATTTCCATTCAGACCTTCACCTCTGTGATAAGACAGCCTTACTCACATTCCAGGTAGGTCAAACCATGGCAAGTGGCTTTTATTTACTAGAATTTTAAGCTCCTTTGGTCCCTCTTTCCCTTATGTCTGTAGACTATTTAGCACTAGGAGCCCTGAGCTTGGGTTTTTTTACTGTAGACGCTAGCATAATGAAAATAGTACAAGTACCCAAGCTGACTGAGGACTTGAATGAAGCACAGCTTGTATTGCATGTGCCAACTTTCAGCCATCAAAAGGTAATTTAATTTGGCCTTCTGAGAAACTAAATTTTGGTTTTAGAGCCGTAATGATTAAAAAAGGTTGGGAGGAAAAGAAGAGTGTTCAAAATATTTATGAAAACCACGTACTGCTAGGAAAATCTCCATCACTGTATTTAAAATTTATTTTTTGAAACTGGAAAAGTTGTATAAGCAATTTTGTAGTAATTTTTTAATGAATAAATTCTATTAGCATTCTTTGTCTCTTCTTGCATGAATTAGTTCATTGCATGATTTACTCTTGTTTTCAGAAAAGAAGCTCAGAATTCACTTAAATGAGAAAAATATGTAGTCCACATGTATTAATAGTCCTTTTCTCACCTTTAATCTTCACAAAGAAACGTGGATCCACAGTCATCGATGGTTTTACAGGATGTTTCAGATATAGATACATAGTTATTTTACAATAGTTCATTTTAATAAAATTGCTAAAATATTTTGGGGTTAAGAGCACTGTTGCTACATTCAGGAGGTAGGCTTATTAAATTGCAGTGGTAAAAGTAATCAGACTAAATTCTGTAATCTGCTGTTGCAGAAGAAGAGCACAGTAGTATGTTTTCCTTTTTCTAGTACGTTATAGTAGATATCCTCAGCTTCATGTATGTTTCACATACATTAATGTTTACACAGGAGCCGAAATTAGCAAAGATGTCACACATAATTCGTACTGGTCTTTGGAAGTATGGGATTTCTTTTTAGCACAACGTATGTTTCTTCACACTGTGCCACGTCCTTCAATGGGCCACGATATAAAACAATGCAATGCATTAACTTTTTCTGCAACAAGACCTGCTTCTCACCACTTGCCCTGAAAGCATTTGCCTGTCTTCCAGGATTGTTCTGGCATTACCCTTGCATTTATCATATTACTTTCAGCCCTTGCCTTGAAGGACATCTCTGTAAAGCTTCCCATACAGAAGACTCTGCTATGACTTTTGAAACACAAAGGACTCTCTGCTAGAAGTATGAACTGCGTCTAGACATTGTGATGTTTTTCATTACCAAAAATCTGGGCCTTGCTAAATGATAGGGTAAATTCATTAAGAATACAGAGTAACTACTCATGCTCTCTTTTTTTGACTCTTAACAGTGAAAAGATGAATTACTGTTCCTAGCTTAGAACATCACTGCTTAATACTTTACTGTATATATTTCTTTCATGTAATTTTTCCCTTCCTCACTTGGGATGTATTCTTTGTTTTTCAAGCTTGAATATTATATTGATGGGTCCTGTCTTGCTGTAAGTTTACAAACTGATTTTTGGTGTCATAGAAAAGATTTTTGTTTTAATGACAATGTGCTGTTCTGGCACACACTGTTCAGGCTGCTAGAAGAATATTATTTTAGGAAGATGGAAAGTGGAAAGTTTTACGGCATACAAGTTTTAACAGACAACAGGACAAGCAAAGAGATGGGAGGAGGAACATGTGTCAGAAATAAAAGCAAGATAATTTGTTCTGAAGCCTGGGGGTTACTTTTTTTTTCTCAAAAGGGCAAAGATAAAGTTGAGTACATCCCACTGATCAATGAATGAGGAGATGGACATAATTCAGAGTTGGGCTGTTATGAGATTTTTTTTGTTTGTTTGTTTATTGAAGAGGACTGTGAGGACATCTGCAGTTGGTAGGTAGGAATATGTGAAAACAAATCAAGTCAATACCACTTTGTAATTTATTTTCCATTTTGTAAATGATGTAAGCTGAGACATCATCTAGTATCTCTGTTGTGTACTTTTAAGAGGAGGATTCAGTTCTGAAGTCCTGTGTGGAGCACTGTAAGAGTAGCTTACACAGCAAGTATACAGTGTGAACACTGCTACTGCTTTATTTCATTGAGATATGCTTAGTTATACATTTCTGTTTGAAGTCCTGTCTAGGAGAGTTAGTTATGAAATACCTTGACTTGTATCTCATTAACACATAATAGTGATGCTTTCACACTTCTGTTCTATGTTTTTCCTAGAGGCAGAACAAGATAATGTAACATTCCTTTTGCATGTTTATTTCTTGCTTGTCATGTGTGAGGAGAATCTTATAAAGTAACTCCATAATCTTAAGCCATGAATGAAAAATTATGGAGAACCTAAGAGTGCACACAAATTTCTAGGTAGATCTTCTGAACTAAAAAAAGACCCAAATCAACCCACAACAGAAGGGTCCCTAAGATAGGAAGCTCCTGGATACAGTAACAGATCCAACACTTTGAAGTATATATGCATCTTGTTTTCCACCTGTGTCTTGGTGGTTTTGTATACTCAGCTACACGCTATCTTCCTCACGGTAGTTAAATTTATCATCATTCTTGAAAATAAGTTGTCCAAATTGATATATGTATAGCTGCATCCTAAAATTGAGCCAGGAATGCCAATGTTCCTGTCAACGATGGTATCTACCTTAGATCCTGGCCCTGGTGGTGATAGATGCTACCACCGCTGCTACGGGGGTGAGAAAACCCTTGCCTCTACTATTTTTGTGCACTTATTTATCCTGCTTATCTGCTTGTTTATCAAACATATCGGACACTGTGTTCAGTCTAGCAAACTATTATGAACATGCTGCAATTAACATAATCAGTTTGTAGTGCTACTTAAGAAAACCTGTTTCTACTAAGGTAGAAAACTTGAAATTCCAGCTTTCCTCCCTTAAAATTCCTAGTGGCAAAAAATAACCTCTACAAGCAGATGAAGTCAGTCATCAAATGTGAGCCACTTCAGGCAATCGGGGGTAACTGATTCCAAAGCCAAAGAACCCTTGTTTGAGAACCCCTTTCTGTTAATACTCAGCTGATCGTATCAGCTGGACTTCAACCAGAGCCCTCTGCTGAACTGGGCTAGAGAGGGGAGGAGGGGGTTTCTTCAGGCCCATCTCTTCACCAGGACTCCTGGGATGTACGTGTGAGCTGCTTGGTGCTGGCAGTCTCTTCATTCATAGAAGGGAAACTTCCAGTCCGAACTACATTAGCATATTGGTGCTTATAGCATTTCAGTGCAACTTAAAAGGCCGTCATATGTTTTTATTTGGATGGATGGATAAAATGGTGTTAGGGCTGTAACATTCAATTAGACTAATTATCATCTTTGAGGAAGAGATGGACTTCAGTATTTCTTAGGCAGTTCTGATAAATTTAATCATTCACTTCCCAGGAAGACAATTGTTTATATGGAGGCACGTATTTCTGGCTATCAGTTGTGTGAGGGAACTGGTACTGTAATCTTTATATATACGAATTCTTCATATGTTTTGCTAAGTATATATGATACAGAAAAGAAGATCAAAGCACAATACCTGGCATATGGCATGGAAGGTAGTAACGCCATGTATGTTCTGCTGGAATTTGATTCACGTTTTTGTTAGCGCAGCAAAGATGACACTGATGCACAAATGAACCCAGCGTTCTCAAGTAAATAATTTAATGACCAAGCATCCAGTCCCCTGATTTTATTCAGCTTTTCAGCTTTTTCTCAGGAAACATTTAGCATGGTAAACATAAAGTCCATTCCTTTGAAGTTTTCCTGGTAGTCCGTGATAGAGAGCACACTGATAAATTCCTGCTTGGTTGGTTGCTGAGAAAAAATACAGTATTTTATACTAAAGATGTAAGCCATGACTTTCTGCGTGGATATACTGCTTTGCTGTAGTATTGGGGATGACAAAGGAGAATATAACTGAGGTAATCACAAATCATCCGGCAGAGTAGGATGTTTTTTCAATCAGAAGTGGTAGAAAGCTTCACCTAAAGATAATGTGATGTGAGAATTGAGTACCTGCAAGGAGTCCAGGAACATATCTGAACTACTTGACCTGACAAACTGGTCATGTTATGACTCATGCTTATTGAAATATACCTCACTTAGTTTGCCAGTTATGGAAGAATGTTTTTTTTGGGGGGAGGGATGCATGTGCTTTGGGGTTTTTTATGGTTTTGGGGTTTTTTTTAGTAGAATCTCTGCCCGTATCCTTTCTGAGTGCAAGGATGCACTCTGTAGGATTTTTTATTTTTTTTTTGGCTAAACTAAGTAATTTTTTCTAGGATTTTTCTTGATTCATTTATTGGTAGCATATCCCTGGGTTGCTATACAGTTCCTCTCTAACTACACTGGCTAGAGGAATGATGTTCATTCTCAGTTGCCAAAGCTTTTATATATGCCACATGTGCGATGGTGATACCAATGTGACAAATTGCAGAGTCATCTGATAAATTGTATTTACATCCACCTTTGACCACCTCACCTGCTCTCTGCCACTAATCTATCTCCACTGGGATTTATTCAACATTCCAAACCTTGGAGCAGCTTCAAACATCTGCTAATTTAAAAAAAAAAAAAAAAATCAACCTGCCAAAGAAAAATTTCCTGCCTTTCTCCTAGCCAATGAAGTACTCTCTGCCTCCAAAAAATACACTGGCCTATGTAAAAAAACCTGGACAATAATCAGCTGTGCACCCATGGCAAAGTTTAGTACTATATAAACCTTCATATTTTGGACACTTGGCTTCAGTAAGCTACGCTGTCCGGTGCTGTCCTGAGATACTCAACTTTAAACCTGGATGTTTTTATTTATTCTGTTTGGAATTACTCTGTTGGAACGCAGTTGACTTCAGTTTGCATATGTCAAGTTAGCCTGTGTGCCCACTGATGTTGGTAGGAACAGTTTTAGGCTGTTGAGAACTTGAAAAAAGTCTTCAGTTACAGTGCAGATACCTTTGCTGGAAGCTCTGGGCTGTGATTACTTTGTTGAAATTATATTGGTGTCCATTATTAGTTCTGCCTAAAGGCTTCGTGACCCTTCGGTCTTTGGAAGAGTATAATTTAATTCTAGCAGGACACTGTATTGGCAGGGTTTGTATTTAAGCTCTGGTGGCTCTATGTACTTAATCATAGACCTATATTTAAACTTGACGTTAGGCATTTGCTTCAAAAGTACCCTCTGAAACAAGATGTTAGTTGGCTTTTGAACAACTTTCTCAAGCTAAGTCACAGGCCATTTAGTCTCTGTTAATGGCAGATGGCTGATCTTAAGGGGAACATGAAACAAGTGGCTTCGCAAAGCAGTTAGATATTTGCAGCTGCATTTAAAAAGACTTTATGAACTGCTTAGTTAATGCTACTGCAGAGAACAGCTAAATACAGAACTTCTAATATGAAAAAATGAGAGCACCAGTAAATATGTGGAATAGTTTGGGATAGCAGCCCGACATCTGTGGTATGAAAAGTTGGCCGGGAAATATGCTGCAACAGGCTGTGCTTTCCAGTCTACAGTATTCTTGGCTCCAGTATCTTATTCAACAATAAAATTAATGTGCAATATAATGTTTGATAGTCACCACTATTGTGAAAATATGATCACATGTGGAAGTATTTCATAACCATTTGCAAACATCTCTTTGCTTTTAAAAAATGTACTTATGCACTGGTTTAAAATATTTCTTATTGTCTAATAGGGAATGTACTTCTTTTCCCAAAACCATTCACCCCACCTCATCAAACAGACACTTTGAAGAGCTCACCGTTTTTGTGACTCACCCAAAATGTGCGAAATAGCTTGTTGGGCTGTATCAAGCTGTTAAACAGGCCCCTTGCCAGCTGAGCACATTCTTTTCAAAATTGTTGGAGATACTGGGACATAGAGAAGTAAACAAAAATGAGCGACTTTAATGGTAGAAATACTCAACGCACATTTGCCAAATAGTCACTAGAGGGAAAACACATTTTTTTCCACAATAAAATGCAGTTACTGTGAAAAATGTCAGGCCAATAAAATTAGAAACTGATGTTTTCTAATTGATTTGTGAGAGTACAGTGAGAAACTGTAGAAATTACTCATTATTGCTCCTAAATACATCTAAAAATTATAATGGAGACTGCCAATACATACCAATAGTGTTTTTGAAAGGGATATTTAAATTATGCTTTTAGAATTAATTTCCATATACGAAAATATAAATATTGTTGCATCAAGAACAGGACTAATCAGTAAGAATTTTGTAAATATGATTGTTTTTTTAATGTATCCACCTCTGATTAAGTTCCTGTTTGTGACATACTTCCACAAAGCCTTCTGTGTTATTTAAAACTTGTTTTACTGTAATGAATTGTGCTTAAGATGGATAGGGTCTTGCACAGGTGAATGTGGCAAACACTGAGATTAATCAATCATTTCATTTCTCTTCCCTTAAAAAGAATGGAAGTAGAGTATGGAGGCAGGGAGCAGAGAAAAGGAAGGAGAAGAAAATAATAATAATATAAATTAATATGCAGATGAAATACAGAATGAGTACATAATTTTTTTTTCATCACTTCTGTTGATTATAAGGTGTCCTGGGATTTAAATATGTTTTAAATCTACTTTTTTCAAGGATCAAATTTTCCCTATGATAACATAAGGAAGTAATTGGCATATGTAAGGTATCACTTCTGTGAGTACGAAAACATTTATTTCTCTTTTCAGTATTTGTCAGTTCTGTGAGTGCGAAAACATTTATTTCTCTTTTCAGTATTTGTCAGTGTGCTTTGTGTTTCTCTGAAACTGTTCTCTAAACCTTGCTCTGTTTCTTTCATTAAGTAAAAAAAACATCTGGGAAGGCAGCAAGGAAAAGGTATTCTGAATTATTTTAAAGTGCTAAATATGGATGTTAGTATGTGTATATATATAAAAATATATGTATTCATATATGTGTGTATATAGACACATATACACATATATACTAATATCCTAAACTTAAACATATAGTGCACTACATTATAAAGAGATGTGGTGCTTTATAGCAGTGCCAGAATTGAATTAAGTATTTTGTTTCCCCATTTAATGTACCTTTTGGAAATGGAACAGATGCTTCTGAAGCAACTTTATAATGTCTAGAGATCAGTTGCTGGGATGTATTTTTTATTTTAGGTTTAACATATTTCTGCTGTTCCTGGAAATCAGGGGAAACATTTAGCTGTTTACTTAATTGTGCTTTTAACCTGCCATGTGGCACCAGAAGCAAGGAAATTTCACATTCTGCACTCTGCTGTCAGCTTTAAAAACACATCAACAAGTATAGGGTATCAAATTCACATGTCTGTTTTTCCATGGCAAATAAGGGTTACCCATAGTGTAATATGAAAAGAAAAACAAGGTGATCAAAACTGTTTTGAAAAGAAGCTACTTCTAGTATTTACTTCTCTGCAAATAGCTTTCTTAATCGCTTCTTCCTTAGTCGTTATGTGTTGAAGTAATTTCAGGTTTTTGATAGCTCAGAAGTTTTTAGGGATTCTTCTATCTCCCAGCTAATTTAATGGAAGTCATCTATAGGTTATTGACTAGTTCATCCATCTTGATTCACTATAATGTAGTTGAGAATGTCACTCAGTGCATCATCATCATAAGCATTGCATGTCTGGGACGTGCATGTGTTTATCACAGTGTCTTTCTATTTTGGATCACTTGCTTCTCAGCAGTCTTCCCAACTGGGTTTGCCCTTGACTTGCTGTGAATGGGTTGGCACAGTTGTAGCATAACCCGTGTGATGAGTGTGTGCACACCCTTTGTAATCTTCCCAGGAAGCTAGTTAGATTTAAAAATAATACAGCTCTGTTCAGTTGCAGCTTGATGTTAAATGATACTTACAAATTTAGATTGTGGAAAACTCTGTATTCTGTAGCGGAGTTAATTGTAGATTCTTGGTGTATTTCTATTTAGTTCTCTATTTCTTCTGTGAGAAATGGCTTGCTTAGCTGAGAGCTACTGCTCCCCCAACTTCTCAGCCCTGTTCCCCCCACAAAAGTGAACAAAAGTGCAACAGGGCTAGCAACAAATGGGAAAAAAGGGAATGAGAATGGAAGGGGAAGAAGATAAAACCTGGTTTCTATGAACTGATTATTCATTTTGATTACAAATTGATCCAGCCTCCATTGAAATGAATGTAAGTCCGTAAGAATTAAACTTACTGAAATTGAATTCAGTTGTCACTTGCTAAATAGCACTTACTTTCAAATACCTTCAGTGTCTTTTGGAATGGAAAGTTGTGAAAAATTTTGTTGATAAATGTTGATTTAAACTGTTGGGATGCAGTCAACTTTAGAATAGTATTGTCAACAAATGTTGAACCTTTTGTTTACACTATTACGATGTCTTTTAAAAATAATATAATTTTTGCTGTTTGTTCACTGAGTTGTTGATATTTTTCTCAAGCTGCAAACGCTGAAGGATCTAGCCTGTTTTTTTCCCACTTTGATCTCAATTTTTAAATGCCATAGTACTAGGGTTAGAAATACTGTACAAGAGTCTACACAAATTCCATGTTTCATTACATGGAAATACAACATTCTGATTGTAGATTTTGGAAAAGCTTGGGTTTGCACATATAAATTCAGGGCCATAACTGCAGAGCCCTGCTTTATTAAGCCTGTTAATAAATATATATGTATTTTAATTTCATTCCACAGTGTAATGATTACTTTGCCTTGAATTTCAATAGGTGTTTGGGTAAAAAAAAAAGCACATCAAAGTTATTTCTTTAATATAATATATTGTGGCTTTGGAAAAAGAGAATGGGGATGTTTTGACAATAAAATGTGTGGCATTTCCTGTTGGTTGAAATTTTGGTTTGCTTACTAAGTTAATATTTAATGTTATCATTGGCAAGGCAAACTTCTGTAGGAAAATATCAGTGCGAATTTTACTAGTGAGATGGGAGTACAGGCCATAAAAATTCTCAGTTTCCCTTTTAAAAACTTAATCCGTTTGTCCAACAGGAATGAATACAGAAGGACTAGAGGTTTTGAACTTCCCTCACATCTGGGTATAGCAGTGTATTTTGACTCCAAGCACAATAAAACAATCGTACTTGCTGGTGGTATATGACATAATGACCCAAATATGTTTTTAAAAAATCATTTATTGCTGTACATAAACAGCTAAGTTAGCACAAGGGATGATAAAATAACATTGGTAATTCTTCCTTTAGCTGGGAACCATTGGTGGCCCATTAGGATTCCAGATGTAGCCATGTGTGCTTTTCCATTTGTTTTCTAATGTCTAGTGCTTGGGCCCTTGGTACCTTGGCTGTGGTTGTCAAGCGTGTTGGCTTTTCAGCTTGAGGTCTTCCTGGAGAAACACACTGGCCTAGCGAATAGCTATAAAGCAGCTTATTGTCTTGGGCCTAGTTTGTTGGGACTAGCCAGAGCGAGGGCAGCTTCTTGTCAAAGGTCAAACACCAGCTTGACCGAGTTTTCTATGGTAAACACTTGCAACCGGACCTCAAAATGTAGATGTTAAAATATAAATAACAAGCCGTTTAAAAATATTACCTAAAAGACGGCAGAATCTGACAATTCATATCTGCTAAGAGTACATTGGAGTACATTCAGGTATTCAAGTATTAAGTGGAAAACACTCCCTAATTTCTTTTGCAGGCAATAACTTAAAGTACTAAAATGGAATAATGAAAGAGGAAAAAAATTACTAGAGAAAGTAACAATGATGAGCTCTCTTTGCCTGAAAACTGAAATAAAACCTTCACGTTGCTGTCACAGCTGTCTTTAGCTATCGATAGTCTTGTGATGTTGATTTAAGACAAAACACTTAACACATCAAGCTTACATTAAGCAAAGGCATGGTAAGCACAGAGCTGCTGTTAATTTAAGGTCAGTGTATTGGTACTTGTTTACATAGATTCAGACTGTCAAAATCGTTGACTTGCTTAGTCCAGCTGAGGCCTGAGTTTCCTGGGACTATTTGAGTAGCTCTCATCTAGAAGTAATTGTTTGTCATTTTGGCCCTACCTGATTTCAGTGAGAATATTTGAATAACCATTGTTCAGTGTCATTACAGCCTACAGTGATGTGAATGCCTCTGTTGAAATAGAAATTCAATGGCCATGTAAAAAATATATTGTGAAAAACGTTGTGTGGGGGGTTGGGGTTTTTTTGTTTGTTTGTTTTGTTTTGTTTTAATCCTTTATTATACATGTGTATTTGAATAGAACTGAGCCCCAAACAAGGCAGTCCGGACATTCCTGAAGTGTTTGTGAATATGTATGTGTGCATATCCTTGTTTTCGTATGTGTTTGTATTTTATACAATCATGTACCAGTATAATACAAATTGGCCTAAATTTGCTCTTTCCGAGGTCCAAGAATATCGTAGAATTCTAAGGTACTTTGCATCATCTATACTAACTATGCTTACCTGGCATTAAGAACATTTTGATTTTCTTAGCTTTAAATCCATGGATTTTAAATGCCCATGGGGGCATTTCTGAAATGTGAACAGTTTTAAATATAAGATAGTCTTAAGCTTTCCATAACAGTTAAATTAAACAGTCTAGAACAAAATCATTACCAGAGACCTGTCATCCATGTGTCTGAGGAAATGCTGGTGGCAACCTGTTTAGCTCCTGCTTGTAACAATCCAGATTTATGTTATTTTTAAAGCCAAACAGTGGAATGTTTTTGTCCACTGGTAAGAACCTGGTGTGAGTGGTCCAGCTAAGTCACGAGGACTAGTTGTGTGCCTACTGTCTTCTGAAAGATCAGTTTGAGAGGGTTCAGACCCAAATTAACCACAGCCTATCCTGAGGCTGTGGGCTAAGATGGAATGAGAACCCTCCTGTCCCCTGGTAAAGCGTCCTGTGCAGCAAAGACTCCAGAATTCCTGAGGTCACAGCCAGCAGGCGGTTGCTGGTGAGTGGTTAGGACCATCATATGGAATGGGAAATGTCTTCTTTTTTTTTTTTTTTTTTTTGGTGGTGGTGTGTTATTTTTTCCTCTACTTGTTACCAAAGTGATTCTCGGAACAGAAAATAATCTTGCTGACCTTTACCAAAATACCTTAATGAGCACTTTAGAAACAAAATAAAACTGAAAGTGGATGGCTGGAGGGGGCATGGGAAGAGGGGAAAAAGAGGGTGTAGACAGAGGGCAATGAAGTGAAAGACCCAGGCAGATGAGAGTAGCCTCATCTTGTGGCACAGCCATGTGAATAATCAAGAGCAGTACCTGAGCTGAGGTCTTCTGAGCAGAACTGACAGGAGTTCCTGCTTTTATAGCTAATCAGTACACCTAATTTCTTCCCTGAGCTCTATATATTTTCATTATGCATAAGGTTGTTTACTGCTGTACCTATTTACTATGTTTATATTCCAAATACTGTATTGAAAGAGGGTTAGATTTCAAATGGCAAAACTACCAGAAGTTTATGACTCTTATGCTAGCAGAGAATCAAAACAAAGTATAGTGAGAAGTATCTACTTTAACAGTATCTTATGATGGTAACAAGTTTTGTGGGCATATATGGCTTTAATTTTTCAGTACACCTGACTGTTATTTGTCTGTACCACTAGATTTGTTGAGTAAAGTATATAATGTGCTTCTGTGGAGTGTTATGTTTATACTTTTCTCTTCTTGGAGCATACTAAGCATAAAATTGTAATCAATATAGAAATTTTCTTAAAGAATTTCCTCAGTTTGATGTAACACTGAATTTTGGTGCGTTGTAATCTACTTGACTTTCTCATTCCACAGCTGAATCAGTGTGATAGTTCCTTTCTTTGGTCATTGCTACTCCAGCATTATGTTGCTATACAACTTCAGAACAGAACAATTCCTTTGGCACGTGAAAAATTGAAAATTGGCTAAATCCCAGCCCTCTGGCTTTGCAAATTAGAAGTCGTGTATCTATCACTAGAATGTTATTTGAGAAGCTGTTGTGACTGCTAGGTCAGCAAATGTATCTGTGGAGACATGTCCATAGGTAGGCTACTGAAATCTGCCTGGTTAGCGGCTTCTGCTCTCTCTCCTTTGTGCACAGTGGCATCCAGTGACCACTCTGCAGATACAAGTGCCACGTCTTGAACTGCTTCTCATAGGAGACAAAGACATTAAATCATGTAAGAAATCCGAGGTGAAGGAAAGCGTTTGTTTTCTTTTTTCGGCTTTTGCACTCTTTGGCCACCAAGGATAAACACAACAAGCCAGCAGTACTTTGAGGATTCATATCACCCTCGACCTTGCCTGGGCTTAGCTGGAGCCAGCTGCTGTACAGCTGGGCAGTGACTTGCGGTATGCGTAGGGACACTTGCATACTGTCACTGCCAGTAGCCGCGTACTGAGATACTGACAACAGTGTAATGTTTTTGGTGAAGTAGCCCAAGATTTATACCCCCTTTTGAATCATCTTCTGTAGACGTCTGTAGACATCAAAGAGAAATTCAAAACAGGTCTTTCTAACTCTGACTGGTGAAGAGTTTTAAAGAACTCACCTCTGATCTGGATCCTATTACAAAAAGAAGCTTTGGAAACATTGTAGTGCTGGACACTGTTCCAGATGTGTCATGAAGGGCGGGGGGGAACTCTGTAGTGTGGATGACAAAATGGTAAAGGAATCAAATATTTGTTTCTGTTCATTGTAATAGGTGGTTCTCTATTTTTATTATGGCTGCCTCTAGTATAGGTGCAAGAAAAGTTGGACTGCAGTGCATACAAAATATTAACCAATAGAGGTCATATATTGCTAGATCTTGTAATCACTGTTTAAGAATTTGTCATTTGAAATTTCAAAGTACTTATTGTACTTTTTGTACTTACTGCATTCTGGCTGCAGGAGCATTTTTGTGGCTTATCTTCAAATTTGTGTATCAGTACGTAAAAGCATAATTTAACTGAATGTTGTCAGGGATTAATATAACTGTTCCTACATCTCTAGAATATTCAAATGCTGAACAGGAAAAAATAAACCTTCAAGACAGAAAAGACAGAAGCATTCTAATGAACTAATTAATGACTCCTTCTGCATGAAATAGGGAAATAGGAAATAGTTTCCTCAGAAAAAATATGTAATACATGTTTTAAAGAACTCGCAGTCTACTTTATTGCTCTTAATATCAATAGAAGTTGAAAATTCTGTGTCAGACATTTTTGAGGAGAAACAATATCCATTTAATGGGTATCCAAACCAAAGCTTTTTAAACTATTTTTGGGTTTGTGGCTTTTGTTTTTGTTTGGGGTTTTTTTTGGTGTTTTTTTTTTTTTTTACAAAAACAGAGTTGAGAGTCGTACAGTTGTAAAAAGGATGTTCTTGTTACATACACCATGTATGCCAGAGTTAAAAGGGGAAGGATTTAGTTGTTGTCTGTAAATTAACAGTCTGCTTTGGATTCTCTGCCCTATGATAGCCATTGTTACTAAATGGTCAATTTTATCATGTTGAAACATGATAAAGAGATGGTTACTTTGATATTACAGCAGTCCTTATAGTTGACTTGTAGAAACATCTCAATGAATATTCAAGACTACGCATCCCCCTGCTAGATACAAAATTACACAGTGGAACTTTGTGTTAAATTAAGGTAGAATGGTCATGCTAAAGACCTTTGCTACATTCCTGTGTAGAGACCAGATCCAAAGGTGACTCGATCACTTCTCAGGAAGTGAAACACCCTGCAGTGATGCCCTCCATGCCAGAACGTGGCACTCTGTACTTTTAGGTGAGTCTGAAATGTTAAGCAATAATGGCATGCTTTATCTTTTATAGTCTATTTCTGATGCTGTGCATTTTGCTCTTTGTGCACAATGACACTCTCCAGCGCTACTGCTGAACAGCAAACTCAAACTGAAGCTAGCCTGTACCTGCTTCTGTCAGGTAAAAGATGTTGAACCACTTCTGGATTGAAGAAAGATTTGAATCCTAAGATTTGAACCAGATCTCTAAGGTTTCCTGTAAAAAAAAAAAAAAAAAAAAGTGACTGAGGCTGGGCGCTACCGGTGCCTCCTTTGTTTGAGGTGTTTTATAAGTGCCCACAGACATGTTTTCACAAGGTCTTGGTCTGCACGTGCATGTCAAGTATGTTGCGGGTTTGCATATTGGATTGGGCCCCTTATGTGACTTGTGTGTTGCTCTACTTAAGTTTTGAAACCTGAACAGGCTTAAGCAGGAATTAATTTAGCTGTGAAAGGAAGATCTTGATGGGCACAGAAGCGTCACCAGGAGCTTATGGAACATTAAGCTTAGAGACTTGCCTTCAGGGTTAGGCAGCTACTGAATAGAGCTATTTGGAAATGTGTGCATAAAGTTGTCCAAAGTCTTATTTTAGAAGCTTATATCCTCTGCCAGTTATTTTATATTTTTCATGGAAATCAACAGTCAATATGTTAAATTAAGTCAACAGTCAATATGTTAAATTAAGTCAACTTTATTGAATTTAAATGCCAATGAAAGACTTCTGTCACTTTTATCGAGACTAAGCCTGACTCAGTCTTCTTAATAACAAGGAGTCCTATTTTTACCCTCTTCCATGTGTATCCTCTTCTTTAAAGGAATTATTTGTTACACGCTTTTATGAACTGAAGTGCAAGAAGAAAACAGCCTATTAATACATAGTTGGTAATTGTCTTTAGCTATGACAGCACTTGATGTCATTCATGGATCCAGAGTGTGTTAGTGCGTAAGATGATATGTTAAGCAGTAGGTGATATGACAGTTTACATCAGATGCTGGAGCTGAAGAATGACTTGTAGGTGCCCAAAGCTTTCTTTGGGCCTACCCTGTATTGCCTAGTAAAGCCAAACTGCAGAAGCTGGGTGGGTTTGGTCTGCATTCAGAGTGAAAAGCAGCTAGAAAAATGCTTCTAAGGGATACCTGAAAGTGTGCAGGGGAAATCTCTGAAGCCACTTAAGCCCGTAGAGCTTGTTTTTAGGTCATCTGCTTCCCATCCTTCT
This sequence comes from Anarhynchus alexandrinus, assembly GCA_008711295.1. Lineage (NCBI taxonomy): Eukaryota > Metazoa > Chordata > Aves > Charadriiformes > Charadriidae > Anarhynchus > Anarhynchus alexandrinus. Next base: position 4,429,856 of record VUYV01000001.1, read on the forward strand.
ATAAGGGGCGCAATGCTGGAGCTCACTGTACTCTGGCTGGTAGTTAGCTGGTGGAGTTCTCTGATGTTGCCTTAAGTACAAAGCAGAGATCAGCAGATAAATTAGAATTATCATGCCCTTCTATTTCTTCCTATTTCAATTTAGCTGCTTCTCTTATGGGGCCCTTCATTCACAAGAGTGGGGGCTTCACTTGCTTCCAATTGGTTTCTTCTGTAGTGCTGCTGGAGGGGGGTCTTTGGCTGGGTGTGTGTCTTGATGTTTTTCATAGCCAAAGTCACTTTATTGGCTTCTATTATATGAGTATTTAAACAATGTCAATATGGAAATTGCTCCTTGGCAAAGATTATGCAGAAGGGATTTCAGATTGATGTCTGCCTGTTTTGTGTTACATGTTCAGAAAGACTTGTGTAGAGCCCACTCTATTTTAAAAAGAGTAAACAGTCAGTGTACTGCTATTCCTGCTTGAGTCTGTCCAATCTTTGTTGACATAAAAAAGTTTATTAGCACTGTGGTATTTTCAAAATGCTATTTCTGTGGCATATACCCAGTAATTATCACATTTTTAGAATGTATATACATACAATTTTTTTGGCAAAGGTTTAAGTTGCATTTATCTTAACAGAGAAAATGGGAAACAAAAAGATGATGGTGTACTGGGTAAAGTGAGGATACTCTCAAAATGCCTGTTTGCAATTAATCTATGATAACTCACTCTCCAAGTTAAATTATTCCTCAAATAATGTACTAAGCTGAATTCAGTGTTTGCTTGGAGCTGACCTTAAATCACCTGAATCATTTGATTGAGACTTCCAGTTGATCTTGAAAGAAAGATTCAGAAAGAATAAGCTCTTTGGTTTGCAATAATTTACTAGGATTTTATTATTGTTTAATAAAATATTTGTGTTACACGCATGTTTTTAGAATTAAAGATTCAGTCTAGCAATGTGCAGTAATTGGTACTGACTCAAAAATTGCAGCCTGTGTGTGAGGGAGAGCCAATTTTTTTGTTGAATTTCCAGAACAGAAATCCTAGTACACTGCTCACAGAACACACATGGTGTTTCTTCACTTTCTAGACATTAAAAACGATGCTTCAGCCAATTAAACACTTTCATGAACTTGTGCACTGATTGATGTCCAACAGGCAGACCAATAATACCTTAGTAATTACAGTATTAACATACATTATTGATTCATGTTTCCTAGCCAGTAAAGGCACCTTATAACCTAAATAAAAGCAACTAATAAACCTACAATATACTTTGGAATTAATGGAAGATCAAGCATTGGTTGAGTGACTTCTGTTTAAATTATCAACAGTCTACCAGGCTTTCTTTGAGAAGTTTTTCAACTTCAAAAAATTAAATTTAGTGACTTTGTATCTTATGTTGCTATTGGTATGAGGAGACCTTAAAAGAAAGCTTCCTGTGTAAGAATGTTTTTTTTGTAAGAATCTGAGCAATTTTTCTGTATGCTAACATAGAGCATAATAGTACAGGGAGTGGGCTATTAAGCCAAGATGCTGTATCTCTGACTCCAAGTTTATAAAGTTGTTTTTCAGTGCATTTATGTGAAAACATAGTTGGAGTGACTAGAGGTGACATACCATTTGTTTGGCATTTGACATCCTAGTTTATTGTAATTAAATTTTGTGTAATTGTGTGTCAGAAGAATAAATAAATGGGCATTCAAAAGGTTTATAGGTAAGTTTTTAGAAGGTTACATTTCCAGCTTATTTTTATACAGTGGAATTTTTGATGCTACAGTAAATTAAGAAGTTGGATGATTTTCATATGATATTCTATTTCACTAATACAGAATAACCTTGAGCCACAGTAGGGCAATAATTACCAAACTTAAATCAGAGACAAACTCAGCCAAACAGCTGTTTTCAGTTTGTTAGGAGATCCATTTGATTTACTCTCTTGGTCAACTTTCATTACTTTATAAGACAAAATTTCACTGAAGATTTTAACCCTGAATTCCCAATCTTGTTTGCTGCCTGCTATAAAATTGCATGCTTGAACTGTCACGGCCACTCAACATGTGGGGGAGCTACTGTAGTGTTTTACATTGATCCCGGTTTTCATGACAAGTGGTTTCAAATACTAAAGGGTGCGAGTAGAATACAGCCCATGTCACATATCTAGATGACGTTTCTCTCCCGTGGCAAAGGAGGGGAAAATGTCTTGTGTAAGATCACGATTTTGCACTTTGGTGGTTTGTTGGCTAAAGTGGTGGATCACATCATTGTGAACAAACGCATTGGCACATAAATTGTCACTGGTGGTGTTGTTGGTATTTTTACAAGGTCAGCACATCTCTGCTATCTCACCCCGAAATTTCGTATACTTCCCATGTTTTGTTGCTGTGAAGTCTGAAATTTAATGCTAGCCCCTATCTAGCAGTTAACTCAATTGGGTTTAACCGTGTCTGTATCCAACTGCTGTCTTTGTGGTGCTTTACAGGGCAACCATAAAGCCAATGTGATGTGTTGATAATATGGTGATTATCAGAAACTGTCTTTATGGCATTATATGTTACTGAAAGGAGAATCCAGACGTAAGATTTTGGGTTTTTTTCCTGTTTTGCGCAAGCTTTCTTATTGTTATTCTAGCATTGCTGATTCTCTGGCTTTTCTGTGAGTTACACTACATGAAGTTTTTAGCAAATTTTGAAAAACGACTGAATTCGTGCTTGAAAGTGAAACAGCTTACAAAATCAAGAAGTTTCTGATAAGTTTATTTACAGCATCAGTTCTGTTATTGCAGTCTGTTTTCTTTCTTGGTAGTCTGAAAAGCAGGCATGGGAAAAGGAAACTGTTATATGTATCTCACATCTTTGGAACTAGTTTAAAACTTGCTTTTGTATAAAATTGTTGATATTTTTTTACAGCTTCAGTAATAGCATTTCCTGCCCTTTCTGGTTATGTTTTTCCATTAGAAAGATAGTGCTATGCCTCATTACTCATGTTCCTCATTGAGCACACTCAGCAGTTCTGTATTCTGTCCCTTACTGTCCTGCTTTGGAAAAGTCAACACCTCTGAAAAATGGAGGCTAAAAAAGTTGCACTGCTTATCTCTGCAGTTGTGACACAGAAGAGTAAGACTACAGATTCTTGCGTGGCCTTTGCAATAATTAATTAATTAATTACATGTTATCCTGCTCTTAGAAAGTAGAATTTTAGTCTCAGCTCATACACATCACATGCAAATACTAGTTTGGGAGCTCACAGTTATCAAGGTAGCTGCATCATAACGTTAACCAATGGAGTTTAGCTGTATAGGAAATACGAAGCATGTTCTGATTGTACAACAGCCAGTTTGCCCCATCTCCAGTGGCACTGCATGTAGCTGGGTTTTAAGTTGCTAGATAAAGCATCGCTCTGTTGTCCCAACAAGGGGAGAAACAGCTTGGAGCAAAACTAAAAAGTCCAGAATTGGGGAAGGCAGGCAGGTAGCTGATCTCCGTGAAGAGATTTACAGTGTAAATTTCTTGGAGCCAGGGTTTCACCAAGGAGGAGTTCACTTCCATGGCATCTGCTGGTTATCAGGCTCTGGGTGGTTCTGGTTTGTTTTCTCAAAGCTGTTGCGTATGTTGTGCCGTCCTGCGTAGTTAATGAAAGGCTGAAAGGCTTGCTCTAAAAAGATCATAAATGGATGTGCCAGCAGATCTCTTTTGCTTTTGAGGAAGGTTAACGTCCTCCAAAGCCAGTAAATTCTTCTTTCTGAAGGATAAAGTTTCTAGGAAAGAATCTCTATAGTGTGCTTATCCTTTTAGTAAAGCTTTTGTGGAAAGTCTTCATCCTCTGTTAATACTGTTGTGTGTGTTACTGATTCTGTTGCTGGTAGATTACACATGAATACTCAAAAGAAATGTTAACTGTGTAGCTAAAAATGTGTGGCATCCAGTATCACTGTTGTGATAAATCCACGTTCAATATCAAATGACAGAAGCAACATATATAGGCTACAGTTGTGCAACATACTTATGAACATCCTGACAGTGCTGTCCAAGACATTTTCCTGTTAGTTTGTTAAGACCACTTCTTTCAAACATCACTTGAGCAAACTTTACGTGTTGATGTTTAAGCAAAAGAGAAATAAACATAAGCTACTGAAAATGGGTATCTCTTATCTTTATGCATTCAACCTAGATAAAAATGGCCTTTTCACTAGAATCAAAGGAAATGGGCTGTTGATTCATCAGCTCTGAAAACCCATCATCCCTCTGAGTGTAAAATAGCTTTCAATAGGAAAAGCCTTGAGCTGGTTAGTGAAGAGAGCAGCTGTTCTTCTCTGACTCTCTAGAACTTTTTGTGCTCACATACAGACAGGATGCTGTGATTTTAGGGATTCCTATTTCTTTCTTTCTACTGCTTTTGCGCAATTGTCCTATATCAGGCAAGGTTGGGAGGTTTTTTGAGTGCTTTTATTTTTCCAATCACATGATAAACTGCAGAAAATAGCCATGGTTTTGATCCAAGCCCCTAACTCTAATTCCTTACCTCTTTTTAAGTACACTAGGTGGAAGGACAGTATGATCTTCCCCTAGTGGTTATTCTTAGGCTCCCCTGAAGCCTAAGACTCTTCCACATTCCCAGCTAACTTCTGCATGCCAAAAGGAAGCCTAAACTTGTTGGTTTTTTTTTTTCCCTTGTGCTGTGAAGTCCCTTTCCATTCTTTCTGCCTGCAGTTCATCACTCTGCAGTTGCCTCAGCCAGGATCTGAGGGTTCTTTCTTTGCTTTCTTAGTTTCCCATATGTGATCTTTCATAGTGCAAACAACCCCCAAAACAAACAAACAAAAAAATCTTGTCCTGTTTTTACTTAGCCAAAATACCTGTGTTTTGGAGTTTCTATCTTTGCCTAGAGTCAGGAAGGAAAAAAGCCAGTACACTTCGGAACCCAGGGGGGCTGAAGAGGAAATTTTCAAGAAAATGGATTTTGCTTTTGGTAATTTTTTATTTATTTTTTTTTAGAAAAGGTCATAAACCACTTGATCTGATACTAGAAGACTCACAGAAATCTCCTTTTCAGAGAGATGTGGAAACACTCTACTAAGGTTAGAGAAAAAATAATTTTTCGAAGTTTCACTGATGTTACCTTTAGTAAGAAACACACGTTATTTCTGTACTTTTTCACTTATAGAGAGGTTATATTCTTGCATACTTTCATTCCTGGTAGAAAACCCTATACCTTTAGTCAACATATACTGCAGAATCTCACTTTATCAGTGAGGCAGGTGCAGACTTTACCAGTTGCTCACCCTACTTAAGGTGCTGGATCAAATAAATGCTGTCTAGAGTGTAAAAATTAAAAAAAAAAAAAAATCAAAGTGGAAAAGCTGGAGAGTGATCTTCTTTGTGGGAGCATCTGCAGTGGTGTCTGAGCATTCTCTTGCCTCTCAGACCTAGAGTAGAAAAGGAGAAGACAAACATTTCTGTTGTCACAGCTGAGCCCACTGATAGCAAGTTGTTTGGTTAGTGGAGATGTAATTTGTCTCTGTTTCTTAGTGACAGCTCCATGCCCAAGCTACTTTATGATCCTCAGGAGCTATGTAACGTTGTGTTCAAGTGATATATTTGGTGAGTGAAGCATGTTTGAGTTTGTCTCTGTAGCAATGATACTTAGATTTTGTGAAAATTACAGGCTAAGGTAACACCATACTCAAAACTAAACTTCGGAGGCATTTGAGGGTGGGTGGAGAGGAATAATAGAAAACACCAGTGTATCCTTATTTAAACTGCTGAATGATGCCCGTGTAAAGATGGAAATTCCTGGGGACATTGTTAAATAGTTAGCGAATATACAGGAAAAGTGCAAATTGAGTCCATGCACCAGTTTCCAGATTCTGCAAAAAGGAACTGAACTATGACTCGGGGCAGATCCATTTCAGTGAAGGAACTCTTTTCTTCTGAACAGTAAATGCTGAGAAATACTCACTGAACTTCTACTTGACTGGTATGAAATGTCAGTCGTTGACATTAGAGAACTTTGGCTTTTTGGCTTTTATGAATACGTGCAAATTTCTTGTGAGGCTGTAGATGTGTAGAGGGTGACAGCACTTTGTTATAATCCCTTCTGTGACTATGATAAGAAAAGACCTGCAAAAGTATTTTGTAAATCATTTGGTGTTGCACTGCAGTCTTTGAAGCAAGAATAAGGGAACTGGTGAAAGTTTCCCTGCGTGACACATTTGATGGTCAGTGATGAACTGCATCACAACGTTAGTTTGATGTGAATTCTGCAAAATGAAGTAAGTTTCATAGTTCGTGTTTTGCCGCTTTTGAGGAGCAAGTTTCTGCATGCTTTACATAGTAATGAATTCTTAGTACTTTTGGTACAATTCGGTCACCTACTGGATAAGTCTGATGTGGGATCTTGTAGCTGCTGTTGTTTGACATCTACATTATATATATACTTTGGGTACTTGAAATTTTCCTGTTCATTCAGTCCTGCTTTTTTAGAGTTTTTCCATTGATGCTGTTCATTCCACCTTTCTTGCCTGACATAAATTTAATTGTCTAATTTTACTGTTACTGTTGCATAACATAAAGCTGGCAAAACCAATAATAATCAGCTAGGTGCTCTCTTGCATGTTGCTCGGAGCTGAATATGTAAAAATACCCTTCACCAAAGAGACTGTGAACCAATCTGTCCCCTGTTCATTTCACAGGAATGGCCGCGCTCTATTTTATGGCCATGGAGCCTCTTGCATGCAAAAATTGGGGCAGGGGGAGGCCGCAACAGGAGAATAAATGCAGATGTCTGATAGGAAAGGAGAAGAATTAAACTTCATATGAATTATGTTCTAATGATGATTGCTGATCCCTTTACTTCAGTGTGCCTCATGCCTTATGAAGTAAATGATGGTATTCAGAGAAGTCTTGGGCTTAAGAGTCAATTATATCAAATCCTAAGTAATAGCATTTGGAATGAACAAAAGATACTCAAAAGGCAGTATGAGAAATACCTAGATTTCACTGGCTAAAAACCATGATAAAGTTCTTGGGGATCCCTGTTAATTCCCATCTGGAAAAAGTCTGCAATGAAAAAGTTAAACCATTGAACAAAATGGGACAAGTTAACAATATCATTGATAGTTTGAATAGCACAAATTAAAAAAAAAACAAACTCTTTTCTAAATGGTAAATGAGAGTTTCATTAACCAAATAGATATATATCAGAAAACTCTGATACCTACTACAGAATTATAGGCCACTAGGGTGGGAGGAAACCCCCAAACAAACCCATAATTCTTTGTAATTTACATGTCAGTAGAACTTTATGTATTTGGGTACATTCAGGTACTTTATGGAAGGTAGAAAATGAAATTGCCCTTATTCAGCAGCAATATCCAAAACCACTTACCTGTTTATGAATGCTTTAAAAATCTGAGAATGTTAAATGTTAAAGTGAAATTAGCGATGTGTTTGTTTCTTCCACTTTAAATAGTTCTGTTTACCCAAGAATGCAAAATTCGCTATTTTTTCCCCACTTCAATAAGATAAAAGTGTGTTCAGGTTGAAGGTTGGAAGAGTAAACCTGATGCTGACAGTTGGAGGATAGGTGAAGGTGAAGGTGAGGTGATTATATGTGGTAATTTTGCACACTAACCAAAACAGAGGGAAAAGAAAGCTTTTTATAGTTTTAGCCTACTATTTTTAGAATCTTTAACAGAAGAACTGGATAAGCTTTATGCTTGGTAGAAGACTTCCAATTAATAGAGCATTGTCCCTATAAAGAAGGTAAAGACTTCTAGTCAGCAGTTAGCTTTGATTTAAAAACCCTGTCACAGAGCTGTCTTCAAGAATGGGAAATCTCTGTTATTTCGTTTTGTATGCTTGTCACTAGTAAACTTGGAATGCTTATATCCATGGCTGTAATTTTATCATTTTAATGTGCATTTTTGTACAGGAAACTTTGCCTAGGTGACTACATGTCATAGAATACAATGCAAATATGATAAAGCATCGTCGTTTTACTCAGGTGTGAGTGAATGTTGGGGAAATCTGGGATCACTTTCTTTCACATTCATTTTTCTTCATGTTAAACACAGTACAGTTATAATTGTCTTTAAGATAAAAGAAGGTGGTTTTCAAGGAGCATGATTTCTTCCTGAAACATACATAATTAATTGTGCCACAATTTCAATAAGATCTGCTAGGCAAGTATTGTTATGAGTTGCTATTAGTAAGTCAAAGCTCTTTTGTTCCTAGGAGTCCTACTGCTTTAAGAATCACTTTCTTTTTCTCTGCAGTACTCAACTAGAATTTTTTTTTGTAGGACAGCAGTTTTCTCAAATTTCTTCAAAAATAATCAGTAAATCTCAAAAGTTATGGATTTTAATTGAATAAAATGGCAATGGCAATTCCAGTTGATAAGTCTCGTACAAAGTACATTAATCAATGGTTGCAAGTTGAAATGATGTATTTATATACACGTGTAAAGGTCCGTGTACATATGTAGTACACCGTGTAGATAGAATAGCCAATAAAGAAATAGATGACCTCAAGAAATGTCTGGTTTAACAAATGTATATCTTTGAATTGGAAATCTAATTATTTGCCTTAAGTTTGTGCTGCTTGGGAACTTAATGCAAGACTATGTTAAATAAACTTATTATTTCCGTTTTTCATTTAACCTGTGGGTTATGCTATGACCAATCTGTTTTATATCCTCAATCAACAGATGATTGTATTTGGTAATAATTTATCAAGAATAAAAATCTGTTTTTGAAACTAATCACCTCATGTTAGGTCTGCCCTTTTTCAAAACCACCATCTGATATTCATTTTGTCTGCAAGACAAACATACTGATGAAAATGCATCTACCACAGGATACAGGGAGTGGAATGAAGCAGTTCTACTCTTTGTATATATTTAGAATATTTTGTTTTCTCAACAGATGGACCAAATTTTAGTATTAAAGAAAAAAAATCGATTTTACATAGTACATAAACAATTTTGAACAAGTACATTTTGCATTTCTGATTAGTTTGTAGCAAAACATCGCATGGAATTTGAGGGTCAACCTGGGCCGTATCGGAGAGAAAAGATTTAAAAGGTTACTTTAACTGCTTTGTGTTTGACGTGAGAAAGCTATGTCTGGAAGTCAGAGAGTTCTAAGCAAGCCTTTGAATTTGGCCCACGGAGTTTAAATGCTGGGGTTTTCTTTTGGATGTTCTCCATGTTCTCAGAAGTGGCTGTTCTTTGAAAAGAGATTGAAAGCACAGATGTGTTCATGCACTAAGCTTCTGTACCATGAAGCTCCTCTCTCCTTAGACTTCTGGCCATTGCCTAACCTGATGTGTTCTTCTTTTAGGCTGTCAGCTGAGTCTTGCAATTATTTCTTGGATCTTTCCTGATCAAAGCTTCCCATAATACTAAAATATAGGCTTGATTAAGCCAGCATGCAAGCCACATGCATGGCGTACATGGAGTATGGAGCACTTACGCTATTATACTCTGTATACAGTAGTTCTGTGACATTAACTTCTGTCCCAGGAGGTCTGAACTGAAAACACCAAGCTCATTTTAATGTGCAGTGCCAGCTAGATTTAGACTTTTTGACCCTACTGAAATTCTACTCAGACTTTTATAGTGCAACAAACTTATTAAATTTTAAAGTAAATCTCAAAAGAGGCAATAAACTGTTAAAGTCATGAAATTATGTTATTATTTTAATTTTTAAGAACTGCACGTACTGTAGCTGGAATTCTTCCAGTGTTCATTCTTCCCCAACTGCTTTATTAAAACAAATCGAAACGGTTTCCTCAGGAAGTTATAAATTGCTATCAAAATTAGCAAGTTAGGAATTCTATGGTCTCAAGTTTGAATGATTTTTTTTTTTTTATATACTATCTTTCAGCAGTAAGTTATTCAACGTTGTGATTTGAGATCACTACAATAACCAGTATTTAAAATTACAAGTAATATATTCTGGAGTCGATATTTTACCTACAGATGAACTGTACTTATTCCACACATTCATTTTATTTTTGTTGGGGGGGTGTTGTTTTTCCCAAACTTCAACCAGGGGGCTTTCCATTCCCCTACAACTGTTCCCCTTCCTCCACCCTAATTTTGCTAGTGTGTTGGCCACCATGACAACAGGGATTTTATCTGACAAAAAGTTAAAAAGCTTTGGAAAACAAAGAGGCTAAAAAATGAAATACAGCTGTTTGCACGCAAATATAAACCAGAAGGCCTCAAATCCTTTCTACTGATTGGCTGGATTACTTGAAATGTGGCTTATTGTTTCATAATAATCAGCAGTTATTTTTCCCCTATTAAAATGTACACTGGCAAAGTATTGGAAACAGCTTTCCCAATCCATTTCTATAAGGAACTGGGAATATAAAACATCCCTATAACTTTTACTGCTTATATGTTAAGGGACCCACCAAAACAAAACTGCATAGGTTCAAAATCCATTTTGTATATACATGCATATTAAAAATGGGTTTATATAGTATTTTTCAATACTGAGGAATACAAAGGTCTTTTACGAAGTAGCATTTTTGGGTTACTTGGTGCAGGGAGTAGGCAAATGTGGCATCTGCCATAAGTTCGGTTGTAGCTCTCACACATCTTTAGATATATTTTGGTCCCATTTTATTGAGAAAGGAAATGTTGGCCAGGATCCTGAAGTTAAAGCTTGGGTATAAAGAAAAATGACAGGAGCTCAATTTCGAGTTGGACACCAACCAAAGATAGGCAGAGATCTACAGCTCCTTCATATATCACATCACAGCAGGCTGAAGCCTGGCATTGAAGTCCTCATGCCCTCTATGATTTTAATTTTTTTAACTGTGTAACAGTAGTTCACCTATACTTAATGAAATAAAATACTCAAGGTAGTGTTTTCCTGTTAATTTCAAATAATATTACTGTAGTATCAGAGTATCCAGAGAAATGAAATAAGGCTACAGTATATATATATAAAAAAAAAAAAACAGTAACAAGCAAAGGGAAGGCAGACAAATTCTGACCCGCCCTGCAGCCAGCAAGGTGTGAATCTACATCTATCTGCTCCCTAGCCAAGAAGGAAGATATGTAGTTTGTAATAAATATTCAACCTCACACACAGCTGAATTATGCAAATTATTTAGAAAAGGCAGCTCATTTTGTGTTCTGTGCAGAGGTCCCTTGGGTAAGGGTGCAGGCAAGGAAGCCCTGAGCTCCTGCAATTCTCACTTCTTGGATATTTTCCAGACTGGAAAGCAGTAGAAGTTTGGCAGCTTGAGCAGTAGTGTCCTTATCAGTATAAGTGAATTGCTTTTATTACTCTATTATATATTTGGTTTTTTCCATATTTTTTTTGAGAATGCACTCTAACTTTGAGTTGAAAAGTTAGTTAATACTCACTTTTCCAAATTCCAATATTCTTTTAAGTTTTTCTTTTTTCCCTTTTCTTTTTTAAAGCAGCACAGAAGTCTGTCATTTCTGCAAATGTGTTCCTACTCAGATGATAATTAAAGGACTGAGGTGATAATTCTGAGAAGGAAGTAATTACTTAGATTTCTTTCAAAATTCAAATACTTCACAGCATTGAGAAGTCCAACTCATCAGCTTGTCAGGAGCAGGACAAGAGCTGACTGAGCTGTTGAACTAGATCATTGTCTGATATTCTAACTCACAAGAACGAGAGGCACTTAGTACGTAAGGACTTGAAAAAAATATCTTTGTTGTAATGTAGTCTAATGGTCTGCCTCTTTCTGGAAGAATTAACAATTAAAATCCTAGTAACACGTCTTTAATGATACTTCTGTTGTACCTTGATGCAGTGAGTTTTTATGGTGAACAAACAGATTAGTAGGTTAAAACAAGCACTTTAAAGACGGCTAATATGCTATGTACTTTGGTATATTTTTATCTTCTAAATGTTCTCAAAGCATCCTGAGCAAATATTTGACTTCATTGTGTGCCTTTCTATACATATAGGATAGTAATAAATGGATAAATTCCCATCTGCTATGCTGTCATTGGCATTTGCTAGAGGATCTTTTAACAGAGCTAAGAAGAGAGAAGCAGGGGACAAACAGACCTTTTGAAACCTTCCCTCACCACCACCTTTTTGGTTTCAGTGTAATATCTTTTGTGTGGTTCCCACTTCTCTATTGCTTCTTTCCTTGAGACCTAGTAAAGAAAAATGGTACACTGAGAGAAGGAGAGGTGAAAAATTAAAAACTGTCATTACTCTCAAAATTTTTCTGCTCACTCTGAAAGAAAAAATTCTGATTGAGAAAATATTCTGCATAAAGGTCACAGTTTTCTTGCTGTTGCATATCAGTTCTTCAATGGGTTTCTATTCCTAAGAAGTTTCTCAAATGAATATTTACTTCAAAACCATCAGATTAAACTACAGCTCTCGTATTTTCTACATTTCTATTTTGGATGTCATGTTTGTTAAGTAATCCTTAGTATTGTGCGGTGATCATGGCATTAAAATTAATGCAAGTGTATATGTGCATGCCTACTTCAACAGGCATTATTCCACATAAGTCTTATTTTTATCTGTAGATACTAATGTGGGTGTCATATTTCTTTTTCAAACCATTTTTTGAGAAACATTAATTTCCTTTGTATTTGTCTGCGTTACAGCACTGAATTTGTAATTACATGCTACTTTGAAGTCCCTCAGATGGATCCTTAATTGCCTGTCAAGAGTATCAATGCTTTTCCTTTTCAATATCTGTCTACCTATCCTTTCTTTAGTGATGCCTATAGACTAGAAAGAATGTAATGTCTCTTAACATGTAGTTTGGCTTCATACTAACTATATTTTTGTTTGTTCAAGAATAATATATTAATATTTATATCATAAGTATAATACCCACTTTTTAAGATGCTAACTAGATTGCAGACAGTATGTTTCTCATTCTTAATGAAGTAACTACTCAGTTTTGATGAACAAAAAATAAATGAGGTGGGAAAATAGCTATTGTTTCTTCTTGCCTTCCAAGTTTCTTACAGTGAGAGCAAAGTCCTGAGAAATTTTATATCTAAAATGATTTTGCTTTAGTCATACTTCTTTGGGGATGAATGTTTCTAGAGCAGCAGACCTGTATTCGTTTCTAGTTATCACAAGAAGTAAAAATATATATTTAAAAAAATATGCATGTGATAACTGTATATATGTATGCATGATTCTTGTTAATGAAATACTGACTTCACATGCACTCTGTTTTGAAAAATAAAAAATAAAACCAAAACATCAACAATGAATGTTCTTGGTGGTTATGTTTGCTTTAGCTCCACTGCTTTTTATCTGGCCCTCTTGATGAGATTACTATAACCTTACATTCAGTGGCCAATTTCACATTTTGAAGTTTTCACACATGGTTTGAGTTTCTGGAGGTCTCCTTAATTTTAGCCATGTATAAATTCGGTGTCTAGTCTAAGCTAGTTATCTGAGCTTCCTGTATTAATAAAATGCACAGCGAGAGGCATCTTGTCCAAAACTGTCCTAAGATTGGTATCTAAAGTGGGGACAAATGTTCTCCCATGGAGCTTTTATCTATCCCGGTTGAGTGGGAAGCTGTTTCCTTAGATTAGATTCCTGACTTTTTGCCTAAGGTGGTAGATGAGATTAATTCCACCCCATGTGATAAATAACATAGTTTTAAAGCTTCCTCAGTGCAAGGATAATGGGCTAGTGATTTTGGAGAGTCTTATGCACTGAAGTAGCCCCACGAGCCCTGGTAGGCCTACTCATTCTTTTACAGCTAAACACATGAATAAGTCCATGCAAGACAGACCCAAAACAGTAAATCAAAACAGTAAGTTGACTTCTGTTTACTAGGGAGTAGTTTTGGAGCACATTACTGTGTACTCATTCAGCTCTTGAAATATCATATTGGAGTGTTGGGAGAAGCAAATACGAGTGTGGTGTATTCCGTAGTATTCCTCCATGTATGTCTTAAAACCAAGGCGCTGAATGAGGAGCTAGTGAGCCTCAATTTTAATTCTAGCTCAGACTCTGAAAGCTCAACGTTAAGCACATTTTATTACTGCTATACAGTTTAGCCTTCTGTCAGTAGTTTGGCCTGTAAATCGGACAAGCACGTAAGAATGGGTACAAAGGCAGTTACCATGGTTCAGCTGATGCATGTTAACTAGTTGAATTGAGATAACAGGACTGTACGTCTGGGCCCTTTTTATTTCTCCAGGAAAGTCATACAGCATCTATAGTTCTTCCTTGCTTAGAGCCAAAAGAAATAGAGGTAGAGACTGAGGCAGACTAGAAATTATAATCTTGGCAGTGCACAGAAATTCATCTATTTAAGTACAAGCATACTATGTAACAGTTGCTCCCAACCTAATTTGAGGCAGATGCCCTCAGTCTGTCCCTCTCAAAACTCAGTTTACAGTTCCTCTCACTATTTCCAGCTGTAGGAGGCAAGAAACAGTCTGAAGGCTTCAGTATTCCCCTTTTCCATAGAAATGTAGGTGAAAATCTCATTTACCTCTGGGAAACAGTCTATTTAGCCTATTTTTGCTCTGTATTAACTGCAGCTTGTGAGAAACTGTACATTCTGTTACTTTACTTTTAATATTAAATTTCTAGTTCGTAGCGTTCTGAATCCAAATCTCTGTAGTCCTGCTGTGAGGGTGGGAAACTGATTGCATCTCAGATAAATTGGCTCAGTAGGAAATATTCCTCCCTTATCCTCCAAAACATGTTTAGTACCAGCACATTCTCAAAACTTAGATCACAGTCCACAGTATCGTGCGGAGAGAGTGGGGCATCTGAAATGATGTGACGCTTGAATGGCATGGGAAAACATTTGAGTTTTTTAGCGTGAGTGTGTAGGAGCCGGGCAGCTGTTTTCTTCCTTGGTCACTGCAGTAGAAGAAAACAGAGGGGGGAAAATGGGTAGAAAAGGATCAGACTTGTTGAGAGAGAGGAAAAGTGGACATTTTTAACAGTGAATTGAAAATAGGGTGAACCCACCTACTTCAATTTGGTGCTCTGTGTGTGTCTTTTTGCATAATTTTACTAGGATTCAGAAATACCAGTGTGACGACGAGGTCACTACTTAACTAGCAACTGGGGTGGACATTCAGAATGCCTTCAGCTCTCATTAAAATTAATTGGAATTGAGAGTTCTCAACATCTGGCGTCATTGGGCCCATCCTTAGCACCTTTGTGAAAGGCCATTATAAATAACATTTTTTAGGAGATGATATGAAGTTATATGAGACTGTATAACGTTGAGGATATGTTGTATTTAGTGCCTGAAAAGGGAATTAATCGTTAGACCTCTTTATATCATCAGTTACTTCATGTGTATGTTTACTTTTTTTGCTTATCCCTTTTTAATATGCTTTGGCAATTATTGCATTAGCGGACAAATATCCGTGCTGAGACTAAATCTAAAGGAAATATGACTTTATACTGAACCCCAGTAACGATTCCCCATGTGAGAAGAGAAGGTGTTAGAAGACTGAATTGTAAGCAAGTTGGAAAGTGTGACACGTTGGCTGTGTGTCTCTTAACGAAATGAATAAGCTGGCAATTGAGGAGAGGATGTGCTTTTAACGGAGAAACAATTGGACAGAAAAGACAACCGCTATGCCAAGCTGAATGAAAAGCCACTAGAGAAAATGTTCTGTGGCAGTTCCTTTTGAAGTGAGTTTCTAGATCTTTGGAAGGAGCACATCGGGGCTAGACTGAAAGTTCTCTTTAATTATTTGACTGCCAGAAGTTGAACTACAGCACACGTTTACCTCAGGAACAGACTGAGCTTCAGAACTAGACTCAGAATAAAGTAGCTGTGTGCTGTTTATGGTTATTTTGTATGGCATTGTTACCACAAAATACTGTTTCTCTCCCTCTTCCTTTGAGGCATAGCTTCTAGCAAATCCTGCCATTAGACTCAACAGCGTTCTCATGCACTACCGCTGGAATAAGGCAGCGGCAGCTCTGTGTGGCTGCAACATCAAGTTAGGGGGTGGCAGAAGCACAGCATCTCAGCCTCAGCCTAACAGGAGGATGTCCAGAACACCTTCCCGATGCCTTCAATCTAAGAATGACAATACTTAAAGATTAGGTGTCCAAGTATTGCAAGAGAGTTAAGCAAATGGGGCAGTCAATGGAGAGAATTAGGTGTATCTGAACAGAGAGTCGGTACAAAACAGCACAATTTTTGGAGGGATTCTTGATCCTCTTTTCAGCTGAGATGTGTGTTTGAGTTGCACAGTGAGTACTTCATCCAGCTGGGATCCAAACTGAGAATGTCTCTCCTGAGAGCAGGATACAGCTGTGCTCTTTGTTGAGTAATTGCTATTGACAAGCACAAAATGTAGGAGATTTAGTTTGAATTCTCTCCACCCTGAAGAGATTCATCCCCAGGCTTCCCATGTGCTAGATGAGTCCCCTGCTGTGTCCCAGAGAGTAACTGCACCAGTAGAGGGTCCTCCTTCACCCTTGCTGCTCAGAGTGGGGTCTTGTGTTGCCAGGAATGCAAGAAGGCAAACAAACACGAGCAAACCTGAGTTGTTAAACTAGTGGAAGAGGGGGAGCCTACTCATTTCTCTCTTTATCTAATGATTGTTTCATGCAAAATTCCAAACTGGGCTAAAGGAAAAAAAAATGAAAAAGAAATAACAATCAGAAACAAATTTTCATATCCTACAGTCTCAAAAGTGATGCAATAGCAGGCCAGTACATCCTCTCTGAAATGACAGAAGGAAGACTACACCGGGTGAATATTTATTAGCGAGAACATGGGAAGCAGTTCCATGTGAATAAGGCAGCTAGACTTTGACCATTTCCTGCTTCATCTCACTGTTAGGCTGTGGTGCTTGCTGCAAAATGGATTAGAGCTGTTTTTAAAAACAGATTCTTGCTTGTGGAAAATCGGCTACTGGCAGCAGTGTCTAAGCTCTATGGTAGAGTCCAAAGGCGATTGTCCTGATGGCTTCTAACTTCCTCTGGGGTCTGTAACGTGATTACATTGCTGTGGGGCTGGCTAGACCGCTCTTCCTCTGGGAGCAGTTTAACCTTTAATTTGGAGGAATTTGTGCTGTTACATATCTGCGTACAAAGGTAATATATCGTGGTTTGTGCTCTGGATGTGTGTTGTCTATTTCCACATACACTTTAAATTGAATCTGTGTTATGCAAAATCAACATATTGCCTTCAAAGACCACCTACCATCAGGATCCTGACATCATGTTTTTCTTGAGAATCAGTGAGGTAAATTGTACAGATCATGCTTTCCAGCCCTCACTATTCTTGTAGCAAGCGGTTTGCTAATCAGACAGAGCAATAATAATTGAAACACTGTTCTTTTTAATATAAAAATGTTCATGTTTTACATATGTTTTACCCATTCTTTTATTTTACACGTACAGTGGGGACTTTCGTAATGTTCTCAATCCCCACTGGCCTTATTGACTTTGCAATGATTTAAAGATTTTTAAGGATTTTAATTCTTCTAGTCCTTTCCCTCTCCGGTCTTAACATTTCTACCTTTAGATTTTATTGGCCTCAGGAAAAATTAATAAGCAGTAGCTATTTTTAATAAATCTTTGTTTTATTTCCATTGCATTTATCCTTTGCGGCATGAAGAACTTCTTTAGGATACTGTGTTTTATACTTTGCTCTCCTGCAGCTATTGCTATTAATTGTCAAAATTCGCTAAGTATTAACATGTGTCATGAAAATACAATTCTTAATCAACTGTTTTACTAATTACTTAGCAATGATGTCATCATAATAGAATACAGAGCTGTAGTGTGCTTTTAGTTGCGTTTTCTTTCTGGCTTTGTATTGATTTTACCCACCAAAACTTTTTTAAAAACTTACTCCATACAATTTTCAGATCTTTCATGTTTTTCAAAGCTTTATCTTTGGAAAAGGAGTCAGATTTATTTAATATAGCCAAGTGATCTTTACATTTGAATTCAATTTTTTAAATTTCATTAATAATTTATCCTCATTCAAATGTATCATTTAAATAGTTTAATGAGATGGAATGTATTTCCAGTTATAGTATCTCTTTCATAGTCATGGGAGATCCCTTTTCATAGGACAAGGAAAATCTAAACAGAGGAGTAAATGAAATTTTGAGATGTTTTACTTAGTGTACATAATCATAGGAAATTTTGAGATGTTTTACCTTGTTTAGTGTACATGTTCATATGGAGCTTTTTGTCTTGTAGACTCTGTTAGTATTATTGCTACTACAATTATTACTAGAATAATACAGCCATGTAAGGGCTAAGAGACCTCTGGAGGTCATCTGGTGGGGCTTAATGCAGCTCAAAGTTAGATCAGACTGCTCCAGGCCGTTTCCAGTTGAGTTGTCACTTGTCTGGGAGTGGAGATTCCACCGCCCATCTGGGCAGCCTATTCCAGTATTTGACAACCCGAGCTGTGAAAAAATATTCTTAGCATTGTGGCAGCTGTATTGGGCTCAAATCAAGAGTCAAGACTATTTGGGGTTAGTATTGTATTTCAAAAACACAGAATGTGTTTTAAATTGTCCAAGTAGCTTATTGGCAGAAGAATGAACTAAGAAAATAATCTTCTGTACCAGAATACTAGACTGATGTCTTCTCTGCTGGACCTTCTACCTTCTTCACAGTTAAACACTTGAATTCAGCAGCGCTCCTCATGTCATTATGTTGCATACATGAGCTGTTTGCAGGACTTGATATTACTGGGTAGATGTGAGATAGTAAACACCGCTGTAAAAATTTCTTATTTGATAACATATTTTTTGGACCGGAGCTGATTAAAGCAGAGGTGTACCTGCTCCATGAACAGACTTATTTATACAGGGAACTACAATGATGTCAGAGAGTATTTTGGGAGTCGATTTGTTTATATGTGTTGTTGTTCATATCATCTACGAAATTTTCTGGCGCCTCAGAGAATGGATCTGATCCTGTTCTGTGCCATTCAGATTATTATTGGTGGCAACAAGAAGTTTGCTATTGTTGACAAGCCCTGATAAAGCTAGAGATTAAGAATGTCTTTCTCTTGCAATATGAAGGACTACATGGATTGTATGTTTGGTATAATTTGCAGCAGTTTTCCCCCATATGTTGTTAAATCATAAACTCATAGTCAGTTGGGGTTTTTTTCTGAGTTTGAATTAAAATCTCCTCTGTACAGCTAGACTGTTTCTTCGTACTCATTCTTAAGGATGGAGCAATTGGTGCATTGGGATATTGGGAATTCTGAATCTTATAATGCTTTTTAAAATTGGAACTGCTCATCATAGCTGCAGTTATTAGAATAGATATTTTTAGTCAATACCCTGATGTTAAACTTCATCAGGGAAAGGGCTGCGTTTTGCAATTGTACCATTTCTACAGACAGAAGTTCAAAATTCAGTTCAAAATTGGCTTTGTTTCTTTTGTAGTTCAGATAGGGCTGGTTCACGGTTTATTTTAGGGGAATATTTTGTGGAGAGATAAGAGAAGAAGAAAAGGAAAAACATTTCACTGTCATATTCAGAGGTTTGAAGCTATTTTCCTTTCCTTTTTTTTTTTTTTTTTCTTTTTCCCCCTGTGGCAGCTGTTTGAAGCTGCTCAGGAGCTTGGAATGTTAGAGTAACTCCCAGAGAGCTGGATTAGTGGGCAGGTGATGCAGTCATGGGTATCACATACCTCTCCAATTTTTCACATGGATATTACCTCCATGTATATGGGGTGTGAGTGTGCGCTATATACATATATCTTTCAGAAACTCCAGGCAGCTGTATTTTTGTTGATAATGTATATGAAACAACATCACAGTCAGGTGGTGGGAAAAATAGTGCATTTCATGAATTTATGAAATACTCTATAAGTATCCGTTTACATTCTAACTATGACAACATAAGTCTGAAATGACTTCTTTTTTCCTGTAAAATTATCCTTTCTACTAACAATGAACATTTTCACTTTAAAAAGTAGACAACAGAATATGTTCATAACGTTATGACAAAAAGGTATTATAGTCTGTAAGTTAATAAAGGGCAGCCATGTGATGAACGTCATTTAGTTCTACTTTTGTCCCAGATGTCCTGGGTCTAGAAATTAAAGATAGGTTTCCTACACACCAGTGCAGGCTGTCACTGCTAAGTGTTTCCAGACTTGCTGTGTGTGTGTGCTTTAAACGCATGTACACGTAGCATGTCTTGAGCACAGGGGATAATACAATTGTAATTGTAGCATCACGTTCTGTAACGTTATTTCTTACAGCCTGACTGATAAGTTTTAATAGGGGAATTTCGTCTAATTTTGTTTGCATGAAATGTTCATTTTTGGTACTTTTTACTTCCTCCTCTTTAAAATGATTGAATACTCCATAACATTTAAGCAGTCTTTACTGATAAAAGTAACTTGAAAACTGAAAGAAGTACTGAGTTCTTGTCTTTGATGGGCACAATCTGGATGCGGCCTGGGCAGCAGGAGGAGGACTTCCCATTCAGTTTAAGGACCACATGAAGTCAAAGGGAATCTTTCAGTCGTCTTTGTCATGCATTGCAGGAAGCCTTATGTGAATTTTTCTGTGGCTGTGTTTCTGCTGTAATCTATCTCACAGAAAAGAGGCTACTGTATGAAAACCAACCAGCATGAAGCTACTGAAGGAGTGCTGTGGTTTTTATAGCCATATACATGTTGGAAGGACCACTCTAAGAAGGCTCAGTTAGAAAACAAGATTACTTTGGACCTAGGAAGAACTTTCTAGGCTTCAAATGGAGCTTTAAGTATTCACAATCCAAACTATGTGATTCAAACACCCATTAAAAAAAAAAAAAAAACGGACATAGACTCATTGCTGCAGACCTTTTGATATTTCGAGTTCTTAAACTTGGATAGGGAAAGAGGTTTAAGATTCTACGGATGGTTGCTCAGCACCGTTCTGAAAATGTAGCTGTTAACATATGGTGTATTAGGTTATGAGACTACGAACTGTGGTGTCCAAAGTCACAAGTCAGTTTTGAAAAGATAATTTGCATGAGTAAAATTAATTCTAACCAGAAAGTATTGCATGGTATACAAATAGCGTAAAGATATTTTAATATGATTCTGTTTCTGCCTTTAAGAGCAATGAAGCGTTCTGAAACAAAGTATCATGCATTAAAAAGTTTGGTTGTTGGGGGTTTTTTAAACAATTTATCAATAACAGGTATTTTTATTCAGAGAAATAACAAAATGATAGCTGTCTACATATAGAGCAAGAACTAGGTAGCCAACCAGCACCGGCATGGTATGCATATATGTAGTGTAATTTCTGTTGTACTTCAATAAAAAATTAATCATTGATGACCCCATGGTTCTTTAAATGAGACATGCAATTAATTTACTGCCATAAAGAATATAGATTACCTGCAGCACTGATACTCTTGATTCCAGGGATCTTTTTAAAGAATATGTCTAGACATACAGAAGGTGTGTTTTTATGGAGGTCTTGTGAAATCCCTTCTCACTTGAGCTCTTTTTAAAAAGAAAAAAGCTTCATCATAAATATGGTGCATTTAAAAGGTCTAAAAGTCCCTTGGATCATTTCAGCCTTGCAAACTTATTCATGCGAGGGCCATTCCTTGGAAATGAGTTTGTTGGTAACTTTCTTTTCTCTTTGCTATATTATGTAGGAGTAACTTGATTCTGAAATTGCCATCTTCCTACTGCAGAACTGGTAGGAGGCAGAGAAGTGGTTTTGTGACCTGCGCGATTCTTTGTGGTAGAAAATAGTAGCAAGCTGACTTAGGGGCAGTACAAAAGTACTGTAAAAATGTTTGATTGCTGCTTAAACCTAAGCAAGGACATATAAAAACAATAATAAATATGTATGCAGCCCTCTCATATGCTTGGTTGTACAATTTTTGACTGGAAAAGCATAAGTGAGTAATTAGATAATTGCTGCCTTGATTGAGCTTAATAGGAAACATTTCAATTAGGCTAAAACTACACAGAGAGGAAGTAGGCTTTTACAAAGGGAAACATTCCTTGTCATGCAACTGTCAGCTTTTGCCCACACTAAGAGATGGGATTAAGTGGATCTATGCAAAGGAAACAAAAAGAAGGAAAGAAAAAGGAAAAAAAAAGATTGGCATAATTAGACTTGTACTTAAACAGTGTCTTCTGATACAATTTCTTGATGATTCCAGTTTTGATAACATAGCTCTTATAAACCTCTTGGCTGCAACAAATTATGACGTTAAATCCATGGAAAAGGTTAAGTTTCTGCTTTAAGAAGAGAGAGGGAAAGAAAACTCTGCTCGTTCTGCATAATTTCACATTTTTTCAGATTATCCTCACCTGCCAACAGTGTAAAAAGCAGAATGTGAGGTGAATATATTTTCCTTGTGGAAAGTGCCTGTGCACTATCCAGAATACAGGAATTTTTCTGCAGGGTGACTCGTGTGGCAGGAGCTGATTCCCTCTCGGTGTAATACCTAAGCTGGGACTGCGGGACAGCTGGGGCTGATTTTTCTTGTGGGTACTTCCACAGACTCCAGCCGTACCCGCTGCTGCGTGTGGCAGTGTAGCTCATGGGCACTTTGTCCATGTTAATACCGTCCTTGCATTCATACCAACAATTAGTAAAGATGGCTCTTCCATGACTGGCTGCTATGTTAGAATAAATCCGAACAGATGCTCTGTTGTCATCTAATATTACCTGCCCCCCCCTGAGGTTGCGCGGCCTCTGCTGATGAAGTCACACGCAGCAATTCCGTAGCTTGTAAGTCCATTACAGCTCCTATGGGCCCAGAAATGCAGCTGGGGGCAGGGAGGAGTGGGAGGACTGAGCTGCAGGAGTCGAGCAGTATGCAGGAGGGGAAGAGACATGTTTATGACACACAAGCACTGATTTTCTCTTGTGCAAAAGGCTTTTCCTTGTTTTGCCTGTCTCGACAAGCGGCTGCTCGATGGCCATTTACCACCTAAGAAAGAGCAACTATTTTCATCCAGCTAGAAACTCTTAGGTCACAAATGTCTGCTCTTTATTCACTCCATTGTAAGCCACCGAATCTCTATATGACATTACCGTTAGCTTCAATAGTTTATATTCAGCTGTAATGAAAGTTTTCTAAGCTAAGAAGGACCTGCTAAGAAGAAACCTGCTGGTTTTAGTGCTCTGATCAGTGACTTTGAGAAGGACTCAGCTATGTGTGAACAAAGCTGGTCTTGGGGATGAAGAGTCAGTCAGGACATGCGTGGCTTTTGGTGTGGGAGTAGTGGACGCCACTGGGAGAGGTTAAATTATCTCTTCAGTACTGCATCAGCATCCTGATATAGCATTAGGAGATACTGAGCTGCTTGAGGATTTGTCTTCTGGAAGCAATGCCAAATAGTGACACTAAATATTTGTATTTATTAAAGATACCACAGGAGTCTGTAGCTGTGCAGGCTGTTCCTCATTGTGGTATTTTATGATTAGAGGTTGGAGCATTTCAATGATGAATGAAGGAATTTCACCTGTCTGAGGAGGGACTAGATTTCATCAGTCAGTGTTTTGCAACTTAGTATTTAAATTTGGGTCTTAAAATCTGAAGTGTTGATGTATGTTACTACTAAATACGCTAATAAGTACTCCTTTAGTGGGAAGAGATGTATGGCAGTTTTCAAAACAGTAAACTTACGCACACGCATAAAGAAAAAAAGGATAATTTCTAGTTAGTTTACACCTGCAATCTTGTATTCAGACGTTAGGACAGGAACAAGGGGATGCTAAGTTCCATTAGCAATGGACTGCTAATTTCAGAGGGAGGTTTGCTTTATATGCCAAAAATGAGAATGAAGCTAGTGTGAGTGTGAGCTCACCAATGAAGATAAGATGGTGTCGTTTCTATTTACGTGCACCAAAGCTTAATATATAGTATGTTGCAGAAAGGGTCATGTAAACAGACACTAGCTTTGGTTTTTAATATACTTTTCTGCATGCAAAAGTTTAGTAAAAATAAAGTTCCTTTTTTCATACATTAAAAATTAGGTAGAATTTGCATATTTTCACATGATACAGCCAATAATTCCCTTGAGATCCTCGTGGATTTGTTACAATTGCTGCTGAAGCCTGGTGTCAGGTTTGTTTAGCCTAGAAATAGTTGGCCTGAGGTAAAGAACCATTGGAGGTTTTCACATTTGCAGTTATAATTTAGTAATTTATGTTTGCACGATGTATGACAAATTGACTAATGACTGCCCTAAAGAGAAACGCCAGCCTGGCATTTCATATGCAGAAATCTTATGGCAATATCAGGTGGACTGTCTACCCTACAGGGCCGAAATAACTCTGCTACTCATTCTTAAATTTTATATTTTAGTTAGGTACAGTTCCTCGTGTAGTCTTTTTTTCCAGGAGCTGCTTTTAAATGGAGCTCTGCATTACGACAGAAGCTTGACATTCTGCCAGAAAACTTGGAAATGAAGGCAACTTAAAATAAATACTGGTGATATTTCTTTTTCTCTCTCCCTTTCTCCTTCTCTTTTTCTCTCTCTCTTTTTTAAGGAAAGGCATATGTTCTTATCCTAACTTGTCCCAATAGAGAGTCAATTACAACCAGTTGGCTGCAAGTCCAATCCAAGAAAAATACTGAGAACAGAAACTTCAGCAACAGGTACCAAGGGCCTCTAGTACAGTCAGTCATTCTCAGTACATATGAAATGTGAACATAAAGCCTATGGGTAAGATATTTTTAGGCCCTAAGTTTCCCATGATGGTCCAAAATGAATCAATAAATTAAGGCAGACATTTTTGTGTAGTTAGGTATTTTCCTGGATAACTCTTTAAATGTCCACAATAGTATGAGATCTTTTATGTGAATCGTGAGACTAGAACAATGTCTTATTTAGAAAAAGATGCCTTGCCAAATGTTCACGTATAGGCATATATTCTGCAACTTGCTCTTGTAGGGTCAAGTAAACATTAACTATAGAGCTAAATAAAAAAACAAACATGTATGCATAATAATAAACACGCATAGGAAAAATATACACATGTGGTCCGTTTTGCTGATGTCAGTCCTCACATCCTCACACACACTGTGTCTTAGGACCATCTTGTGGTAGTGGAGTTCACCTCTGGTGAAGTAACTTTCTCCCAAATCAACTAAGGTAAGCATCAGTATATTGAATGTCGGAGCTCTGCCGGATTGGCACAGGAGCTTTGGCTGCTGCACAGGTATAACAGTGTGGAGACCAAGGCCAACGTTAGTATTTAGCAGTATCTTTGGGCAACTATATTTAAAGACCAGGCAAAGTTTAGACGTGAAGATACATAATTTATTCCACAGACAGACTGCAGAAGGAGAGGTAAATGTTACTCTTTTTTGATGGAAGCATTTAATTAAGTTGGCCTCTCTGCTGTACCTCAGTATTTACAGAATGAAGAGGGAATATGTGGCTACTAACATTACTACTTATGCTGCATATTGATTAGATTTAGACAGAGAAAGCAGCAACACAGGTTTTAAACGGCCCTGTTCTGCCTTAATCTTTATTCAGGAGACCTTTTGTCTCAGCCTTTGCATGCATTTCCTTTCTATGGTTTGTCACCTGTGTGCTTTCAGTATTTAGCTCATGATCATTCTTAGCCCCTGAGGTCCTAGATGCAAGTGATCGACCAACACCGTGATCATTCTGTTGGTATTCAAGGAGTAGAACCAAAATTCCAAAACTCTAGCATGAAATGAAGAGTCAAGGCTTCCCAGCCACAGAAACTAATCATTCACACCCTCTTCAGGCTCTGTAACACATTCCAGCAGATTACGTGAACTCATCTGTTTCCAGACTGACTAAAACTGGTTAAAATATTGTTAATGAAACAGACTTGTCTATAAAAGATAAAAATGCGGTTTTAGTGCAATAAAAAAGTTTCGTGGGAACAGCTTATTTTGATAACTTCTCAACAATCAGAATGGAAACTGTCCTTCAGTGTGAGTTGTGATCCTCTTGTTAGTAAGGTACATGCTGCACCTGCTGAGCATGGAGGAACTGAATGCAGAGCACAAGGAGTTCAGGATCTGTGCTGAAGAATTGCCTCCCAACTACCACTGTTAACCAGAGAAGCTGTCTGAAATATGGGGATCATACCTCATGCTGGAGAGCCTGATAAAGTATTTTTCAATGGCATTTTCTCACATAAATTTAAAGATGTTAGAAGAGTATGGGAAAAGTTCCTTACATAGAAATGAGGACTCTGGCTATGAAATTATTTTCTCTCTGTTAGTTCAACACTGTGTTCCATCCTAACTGCTTAATGACCCATTTCCATGTGCTTCCATGAAAAACAGAGTTCTAAAACCAAGATTTCTTCTAAAAACAAGATTTTTCTTTTCCTTTCCTGTTCTTCCTTTTTGTGGGGGTTCATTTGGTCGAAGAAGTAAGTAGCTGGCAATCTTTGCTTTGATATATTTGTTACTGAAATATAGGGTCTCAGTTATAGTTTCTTTCTTTTCAAACTAGATGCTGTAGATTGGACTCATACAGTGCAGGAGAATAGTTCACATTATTAAAATATTAGTCTTAATGTATACTACCCAAGAAGAAAATGAAGTGTAAAAGAATTTGTGGGTCATCCAGCACTCTTTCCTGTTGAATCATTAAACCACTGCAGGCTTTGATTCAGATTGATTTGGCTTAACATAACTGCTGAGCATTTAGAAACCAAGATACCACTGAAGGTGACCACTGAGGGCCACCACAGAAGCTGTAGAAGGGAATTGTTTCATCTAAGAGAAACGTGTATTTGGCATATGGTGTAGTAACCAGGGCTTAAAGAAAGGACAGCACATAACTGATGAGATTAAATATAGGAGGAGAGCATGCTACATAATTCCCACTAGTAGAAAAACAGCTTTGGAGAATTTGAATTTTATTCGGTGTGCTGTTGACAAGAAAAGTCCACTGAAAGGTAGTTAGTTCCCCTCTGCGCAAAACACAGCTACAGAAATTCAACCATAGTCCAGCCTATTGCTGAACAAGTGGGTCTGTATTAGACTAATGCTCCTATATTGCTAATGGAAGTGAGGTAGAAGAGCATGGATGCTTACATTTGGGTTAGTAAGTCTGAGAGAGAAGAAAACGTGTTGGAATTCTTGATGTATTTTGGCTAGAAATAGCTGCTGTTAGCACATTTATTTAAGAAAATCTGTAATTTGAGAGGGTAAAAGCAGTCTACATGTTCACAACAATGTTAGCATGTAAAAATTGTCAGATTGCGTGCTACTGTCATACAGATAGCTATTATTTACTGGTATAAAAAAAAATAGATGCACCAACTACTGAAGCTTATACTCAGTCATGCTGACACTTCATAGTCGGTATACATGCGGTAAGAGTTATGATTAAAGCCCTAAGACAGAGATTCAGGAAATCTGTCCTCAGTTCCTAGTACTTTCAAAGCCCTCCTATCTAACCTTGGGCAAAACTCTATTTTCCATAGGCAAAAGGAATAACTTCTCCTTATCTCAAGATCTTTTCTAATAATCCACTCATTTATTGTTTATGAGGGATTTTTAGGAAGCTGTCTCACTTGTTGAAAAGCTGTAAATATGTGAGGATATATCCATTTCTTAGTTGGATAAATGGCTTCTTCAAAAAGATTGCTGCTCACGATCTTCTTTTTTAAGACTAGGAAAGTGTTGGGTTAAGGATCAAGTTTTAGAATAACTAACTTCTTATGTAGCAGGAGAATGCAGGACATATCTAGCAAAATGTTAATAGTCATTAAAAGAACTGTATTAAAATGAAATCATAAACACACAATGATACAGAAATTAAAATATATGCAGTTATCTCAGTAAACAGGATGCTATTTTCTTTAAGGATTCTTTTAGTTTAGGCATTGTTTGAAAAGACAGTGCTTAGTGAAAAGGAGAAGCCTCTGGTAGAGGCTTAGAGATAAGTGGTATATGTGCTGACAAAACGACAATGTTGCAATTAGCTTGATTTAATACATTTTAGTGTTTGTCCAAGCTACTTTGTGAAACAATTTTGAATATCAAGTTGATTGAAAGTAATCAAAATAACTTGTGAATGATTTGCAAAACATAAGTAATTATTGATAACATTTACACCTCAATAAGCTGCTACAGGGAACCTGAGACTCAGTGCGCCTTTCATTATATGTCTGTACTGTACAGTTCTGTGCAAACACATGCAAATCTGCAAACAGGACAGCTGTAGAAGCACAGCCTTGTGTTTGAGTTTGGCTGTGAACAGCTATCATTCATCAGTGCAGCGACTGTTGCAGAACAGCAAGCTGCTGATTTCCAAAATGCAAAAGAGCAGACATGGACAGCCATCAGGTTTTGGAAAAAGGCTATCCCGGGGATATTACAGAGCAGTAACATTGCAGTTCAGTATTCCAAAGAAGGTTGAAATTTCAGTGGGAGTCTAGCCTTGGACAACCAAAGTTGGGATATGGCAGATGTGAATTTGGAAAGTTCAACTCACCTTTCTCTTGCCTACATCCATTTCATAAGCTTCAGTGTTTTGCAAAGTGCAGAAGGTTGGTTCAAGACTACTAATACACAACGTTTTGTTGACTCAGGAGGCTGTTCATGGACCAGACAAATGAGATAGAGAAAAACGCTGAAAGATCAAGCTAAATGTGTTGCAAGGACATGCAGGATGCATTATGACAGACGATACCTATCTGCTATTCCCTGTGAATACATGGGACGAACAGTTGGGGGATTCTCAGTAGCTTTTGATTAGACTGCACTGATCTGGTATACCTCAAAAATTACCCAGAAGTCTGGTGTAGGCATACACAGAGTTTTCCTCCTTACCAACTTCTTCATTATTTATTTGCTAATTTAACTGCTCTAATTATGAAAGATTCATCATAGTTTGTAAACCTTGTTTCAGATTTCTTCCTCAACACTGGCTTTTAAGCACTGCTGCAGAACCGTACCGTGCCAGTGGAGAAAATCTCCTCTGCAAACACTCAGAAAGGAAGACAAAATCATTACGCAGACTAGACTTGTTCACAGCAGTCTTGAGTTTGATGGTTCTGGCTGCAGACTCATACTCTGAATGTGTTCAACAGCCACAGTATTGTTCATGTGGAAAGAGTCTCCAAACAAATTCCCTACATAAAATCTACTTTGACAGTTTACCTCTGTAATGTTTTTTTTTCAAAGTGAAACTTTCAGCATTGTGGATATAGGGAAAATCATCCCCAGTTACAGTTATGACTATTAGAAAAGACTAGAATTGAAAGCTAAACTGATAGCATTCCAAATATTTTGGTGATATCATTTTTGGTTGCATAGAAATAAAGCTAACACTGAGATTTTTGGACAAGTTAGTAATTTTTTTCTGCTCTGAGAAAATTATTAATTACTTTGTTTTAGCAGGAATTTTCTTTGCAGATGTTATTGCTCCAAACTTTGGCATAGAAATTGAACATTAGATGGAAGTTATTGTCACCTTTCCTGAGAGCTGGAAAGCAAACACTGTATTTTATGAAAATGCATTCCATTTCAAAATTATTTTTTTTTTGTCCATCTTCTTTGACTGGCTGTCATGGTTTAACCCCAGCTGGTAGCTGCTCCCGCAGCTGCTCCCACAGTTCTCCTCCTTCCCCCCAGAAGGGCAAGGAGGAAAGAAGAGGAAAGGGAAAGAGGGAAAAAAACCTCGTGGGTTGAGATAAAGACAGTTTAATGGAACAACAACAGAAAAGGAAAATAACAATAATAATAATAACAAGTCACTCTCACCACCTGGTGAATTGGTACCTTCCTGAGCAGTGATCATGGATTCCTCCATCCCCAGCCAACCCCCATTTATACACTGAGCATGATGTCTATGGTATGGAATATTCCATTGGCCATTTTGTTGTTCTGTCTGTGCTCCTTTTCAGCTTCTGTGGGAACATGAAAAGAGTCCTTGAAAAGTATAAACATTGCCTAGCAACAACAAAACCAATATGCCTTATTGACATTATTTTCACAGCAATCACTAGAAAGAAAATTAACTCTTTCCTGTCTGAAACCAGGACACTGAAAATTTAAGGTAACACCAAACCTGAGACTGCACTACCTTATAAAACAGGTATGAAGAGAATAAAGGAAAGAACACAGAATAGAATTCAGCATTGTTCCAAGGCAAGATTACCTTTCCTGTTATAAGGCTATTACAACATTATCTTTTTCTGTCTTCTACAAACAAGAAGACCTTCAGTGTCTTCTGGTGCTACTCTGTATATCACCGTATAATAAAAGTACACCTGTGGGTGAGTTGCTTATTTTAGAAAAAGCAAAAACTTCTTTGTGGAAACAAACAGTGCAGTCCCCCTTACATCTTAATTCTCAAAATGAATTATTACCTCATTTCCTTGTAACATTAGGAAATAATGCCTCTGTGAATTTTTAGTTGATAGACTTGCAGACAGTCTTGTAGATATAATTGGCTTTGCTACACCAATAAACATTTATTTACAAACTGTTTTCTTTTAGATTATGAACTTCTATGTCAGTATTCCCCAGTGGCATCTGATTACTTCTTTCAAATCTTCATTTCTATCCTTGTTTTGTTAAGCTGCTTATTAGTACCAGCAGCAACTGCAAAACATTGTCAGAAGTAGGACAGTGAGAGGAAAAAATGGAAGCGCTAATAACATCTTAGTTATTCCCAGGACAGTCTTTGTTTTGGAAAAGGGTCAAGAGAAGATAATGTCTTACTTACCGAACTTCAGCATACTTATCATTAAATGTCTGACTCAGCTCCTAAACCAGCAGCTTTTGTATGAAGCGTGTTTTCAAAAGGTTTGTACATCAAACCATTATTTTTTTTGCAAGCACAATTTTTAAGAAGAATATATGCTATTTGGTTACGAAACCTGGAGAGGCGAAGAGTTATAATACCAGATGTGACTCCTTACAAGGCTAGACACATTCATCATCTGCTCACAGTGCATTGGCTTCTTATTCTGCTTCGTTGTCTCTCGCTTACTTGTAGGCCTGAGGGGCATGCTGTTTCACAAACATAAATTCTCTTAAATTTAAGGTTCTGGGTATGGTCCAGTATCCTCTACCTCCTTTGGCAGCCTCCAAGGATAAGGAACAAAATAGACAATATGTGGCCAATTTAATTTGAACCGAATTTATGATACTGCGTTTCAGTGCCCAACATATGATGAATTTCCTGGTAAAATATTGCACAGAAACATGCAGCTTGGATCTGAGATCATAAGAACAGTCAATGACCTTGCATATCTTCTTTTTGTAGATACAGGTTGGGCTAGTATAAAGATATAAACTAGTGCTTTAAAATCATTGCTTTTCTTTTCTTTGAATTATAAGTTAGTGAAGATAAAAGTAATGCAGAAGAATAAGAATTCTCCTTAAAAACAATTTGAGAAGAATTGTTCATTTGTAATTTATATTTTCTGTATTTTCAAGGAAGTTAAAAAAAAAAAGACAATTTTCTGTTGAAGATAGCGGGATATTACTAGAAAGAAAAAACTCATCATTGACATTTTGTTTATGTCTGCAGTTTGAGAGACTTTAATTTTAAAAAGCCTTTAAACTGAAAACATGGAATATTTACAAACAGAAAAGTTGTGGCTAAATCTAATAGCTGTTTGAATCAACTTAGGGGGGTCTAAATGTGCGTTTGTAATGTTGTTATAGAGCTGGCAAGTGTTGTTGCACAATGGCAGGATCAAGCAAGCAACAGCGCTAGCGTTCATTCTGGCTGCTCGCGTTTCCTTCTGAAGCATTGACAGCTGCTTCACAGTTTGAGATTCCCAGCTGAGGCCTCTAAGATTAATGAGTCCAGGGAAGGATTGAGCCTATGTAACAGTAATTCTTATAGACAATAGGGATGAGCAGACAGAATAGTTCACAAACACTGCATACAAAAGCAAAATTTGTCTGTATCGGAATCAACTTGTGTTCTGTTTCCAGTGATGCTTCCAGCTTCTAAAACACATATACTGTTATTATGCCTCAGTAGATCTCCAGGTGACTGGAAGGAAAAGACGGTCTGCTAGCATATATATAGCAAGACGTTGCTATATATATATATAGCAAGGAAGAGTGTTCTGAAATGTATACATGTAAACTGATTACAAATTGCATATTTAGACTGATGTTAAATTGGATAACTATTGGATGGGGGGCCAGAAGATGCTTTGAAAGTGAAGCCAGCAACAATAAATTTCACAGAACTCCTCATCAGCAATAATATCTTAGTAGATGTTTTTCTATCCCTATTGAATATGTTCCACTGTGAACAAGAAATGCTACATTTGTAACATGAACAGAAATAGCTACTTTAGAAGCCACAGGAAAAGAAAATGGTCATTCCTCGACCTACTTGAAGTTTTGAATCAAAAGTGGAAAGTATGAATTTGAAGCGATAAAAGCATTAGATGTATGCCAAATGGTGTTTTATAGTATGAATGTCTCGCTTTAGAAATCTGTAGTATTGAAATTTGCCTTTCTTATTTGCCTTTCTTCCTCTGCATTTTGGGGCAGCAACATTTTCGCTTGTACTTAGGGACTGTCACATAGAGAGCAAACGTTTTGGAAATTAGTTATTCCACTTCTCTTGATAACAGATACATGTCTACGTCTAGAATCCCTTGTAGAGATGTTTTTCATCCCTAAGGGATAAAGGCAATCACTGATAGGATAATGGCAATAATTGTTTGCAGCTGTAATCCCTTGAAACAAAGTTTTGTCCTTTTGAGATATTCTGTCAATAAGAATATCTTCTGGAACAAAGCATCAATTTTTTATCTCTTATACCTACCTTAAGCAAACCTAATACACGCTATGGAGACAACTTCAGGCTTGCAAGTGGAAGTAGTATATAAATCTAGAAGAGTCATGATATAGAAGCGTAGAATCATTTTGGTTGAAAGAGACCTTTAAGATCAAGTCCAACCATTAACCTAACACTGCCACGTTACCACTGAACCATGTCCCTCAGCACTACATCTACATGTCTTTTAAATACAATCACTTTCCTAGTCCTGCTGTCCACACTGTTCCTGTTACAAGCCAGGATGCTGTTGGCCTTCTTGGCCACCTGGCCATACTGCTGGCTCATATTCAGCCAGCTGTCGACCAACGCCCTCAGGTCCTTTCCTGCTGGGCAGCTTTCCAGCCACTCTTCCCCAAGCCTGTAGCATTACATGTGGTTGTCGTAACCCAAGTGCAGGA
This sequence comes from Anarhynchus alexandrinus, assembly GCA_008711295.1. Taxonomy (NCBI): domain Eukaryota; kingdom Metazoa; phylum Chordata; class Aves; order Charadriiformes; family Charadriidae; genus Anarhynchus; species Anarhynchus alexandrinus. The sequence goes on from VUYV01000001.1 coordinate 4,462,989, forward strand.
CCTGGCACTTGGCCTTGTTGAATCTCATACCATTGGCCTCAGCCCGTTGATCCAGTCTGTCCAGATCCTTCTGTAGACCCATCCTACCCTCAAGCAGATCAACACTCCTGACCAATTTGGTGTTGTCTGAAGACTTACTGAGGGTGTGCTTGATCCCCTTGTCCAGGGGATAAAGATATTGATAAAGATATTAAACAGAACAGGCCCCAACACTGAGCCCTTGGGAACACCACTTCTGAATGGCCGCCAACTGGGTTTAGCTCCATTCACCACCACCCTTTGGGCCTGGCCTTCCAGCCAGTTTTTTACCCACCAAAGCTTACACCCATCCAAGCCATGAGCAGCCAGTTTCTCCAGGAGAATGCTGTGGGTAATGGTGTCAAAGACTTAGACAACATCCACAGCCTTTCCCTCATCCACTCAGCGGGTCATCTTGTCATAGAGGGAGATCAGATTAGTCAAGCGGGACCTGCCTTTCATGAACCCATGCTGACGGGGCCCGATTGCCTGGTTGTCCTGCATGTGCCATGTGATGGCATTCAAGATGATCTGCTCCATAACCTTCCCTGGCACCAAGATCAGACTGACAGGCCTGTAGTACCCCAGATCCTCCCTGGGGCCCTTCTTGTAGATGGATGTCACATTTGCTAGCTTCCAGTCAACTGGGACCTCCCCTGTTAGCCAGGACTGCTGATAAATGATGGAAAGTGGCTTGGTGAGCGCTTCCGCCAGCTTCCTCGGTATCCTTGAGTGGATCCCATCTGGCCCCATAGGCTTGTGTGTGTCTAAGTGATGTAGCAGCTTGCTAACCATTTCCTCTTGGATTATGGGGGGTTCATTCTGCTCCCCATCCATGTTGTCCAGCTCAGGGGGCTGGGTACCCAGAGAACAACTGGTCTTACTGTTAAAAACTGAGGCAAAGAAGGTATTAAGCTTTTTCCTCATCCTTGGTCACTGTTTCCCCCCCGCATCCAATAAAGGATGGAGGTTCGCCTTAGTCCTCCTTTAGTTGTTAATGTACTTATAGAAACATTTTTTATTGTCTTTTATGGCAGTAACCAGATTAAGCTCTAGCTGGGCTTTGGCCCTTCTAATTTTCTCCCTGCATAGCCTCACAAAATCTTTGTAGTCTTCTTGAGTGGCCTGCCCCTTCTTCCATGGGCTATAAACTTTCCTTTTCTTCCTGAGTTCCAGCAAAAGCTCTTGGTTTAGCCAGGCTGGTCTCCTTCCCTGCCAGATCATCTTATGGCACATGGGGATGGCCTGCTCCTGCACCTTAAAGATTTCCTTCTTGAAGAATTTCCAGCCTTCCTGGACTCCTTTGCACTTCAGGACTGCCTCCCAAGGGACTCTGTCAACCAGGCTCCTAAACAGCCTACAGTCTGTCCTCTGGACTTCTCCAAGAATTGAAAACTCGATATGTTTAATTACAGTAAAAGATATAGTTATATGAATGTGTCAGAACAACCTGTTGTTGTAGTCTTAATATAGTTTTGTTAATAAGTCATATAATGCATGGGTATATGTAAGCAATTGATAATACAATACAAAATACTGTTAAGCTGTGGTCATTCACAGAAATTATACTGTACTTTTTTATTGTCTGAAAATCTAGATAAAATTACAGAAAACAAAAAAAATATTATGTGTATTTAAGTTCTCTTGTACCCATAAGTTCCTAATAAAATACAACATTTAAGCATTATACTTGTGGTGAATTTAAAGATCTGGTTTTGCCCATGAATGACTTCTTATTTCAGAAAAAATAGATTGGCAAAATTCGACAGAATTGTTTTTAATCACTGGAAAGCATTTATTTAGATGGCAGATACAGTGTTTTTTAGCATGTTGGTGTCTCAGAGGATATTACTAGTTGTTGTTGTTTTTTAACTGGTTTTGGACACCGCTTACTTGAACGTGTTGTAGAATTTGAAAAATTTGCCCTAAAATATTTCTAAGCAAACTGTTGTTTCTTGCTGCCTCTAATCAATCAATTCATTTCTGATCTGTGGGTGATGATTCAACCTTCGACTAAGATTTAGGAAAGAGCTTGTATTTTGAGCTGTCAGAGGACCAAGCTCTGGATATATAAATAAGAAATTCTCACTTTCTCACAAATGTTTATTATGGCCTACTCTAATTCCAATTCATTTTTCTTTGTATCACTAGAAGGAGGGAGGAATAGAGAATAGAAAGAAAAGAGAGAAAGAGCAAGCAGGAAAATAAGGGAAAAAGATACCAAAAGGCATTGGCAGAAAGAAGAAATGTTCGTGTGATAAATCAGTATATATTATTTTTTATTTATCATGTTGGCTAGATACATGTGTGCACATATTGCTCTGCCTTCTATTATAATTTGAAGGACTGGCTCACATATCTGTTTCTGGTCTTTGAGAAACTCGCAGATGGTAGCCATCTGAAACATAGCTGGGCCGAATTAATTTCCAGACTTCTCAAAGTCACTTTTGTGTTTTCTGTATCTTAAAATGAGTATATTTTCTTCTGCAAAGTTCAAATCCAGATTCAAGTGTCTCTAAGATCTGAACTACATGTGATGTTTTCATACTGAACCACACAGCTGACAATGCTAATGTAGTTGTAGTGCCACTTCTCAGTTGTTTATAGGACAAATGCAAGCATTAGGGCACAAACCGCAAATTGCTAAATAGGAAAAAATATATTTTAAAAACTGCAAAAAGCTTATGCTTTTCTTAACAACTCAAAGGGATTGTGAGGTTCTAAATATAGTTCACCCCCATAGAAATTTTGTGCGACATCATAAAAGGGAGAATTCTCAGATAATAATTCTTGCCAACAATATTATTTTCTTTTTTATTAAAGAGAAGTGGTCAAATAAGAGGTAATCTTGACATATTCACATCTGCTATTCAGTCTTACTTCAGGTCAGTCATTACTCAATCACTTCAAGAGATTAGAAAAAGAACACTATGTGTAAGGACTACAGTCCACTTGAACGACCCTATAAAAACTCAGAATAGATGGGTTAAAGTACCCGAGAAGTTAGGAGTATCTGTACAAGATGTAGTGTTTTAAATCCTTCTGAGAATGGTTAATCTAGACTGATGGAAGAACACATTCAGAACAAATCTAAGGCATTTTCTAATTGGACCATTTGCATCAGAAGGCTAATGGTATCCTGGGCTGTATCAGGAGGAGTGTTGCCAGCAGGTCAAGGGAGGTGATTTTTGCCCTGTACGTAGCACTGGTGAGGCCACATCAGGAGTGCTGGGTCCAGTTCTGGGCTCCTCGGGGCAAGGGAGACATGGACATAATGGAGAGAGTCCAGCAAAGGGCCACCAAGATGATGAAGGGACTGGAGCATCTTTCATATGAGGAAAGGCTGAAAGAGCGGGGACTGTTCTGCCTGGAGAAGAGAAGGCTTGGGAGGTTCTTATCAATGTGGACAAATATCTGAAGGGAGGGTGGGTGCAAAGAAGACAGTGCCAGGCTCTTTTCAGTGGTACCCAGTGACAGGACCAGAGGCAATGGGCACAAACTGAAATATGGGAGGTCCCCTCTGAACATCAGGAAACTCTTTTTCACTGTGAGGGTGATTGAGTAGTGGCACAGGTTGCCCAGAGAGGTTGTGAAGTCTCCCTCCTTGGGGATATTTATAAACTATCTGGATGTGGTCTTGGACAATCAGCGTTAGGTGGCCCTGCTTGAGCAGGGGGTTGGAACAGATGATCTTCCCTGTCCAACTTCAACTATTCTGTGATTCTGTCATCATAAAGTATCGAAAGATTGTGTAGCAGCATTTCACCCCTTCTATATTTCCACGTTGCATAAGGCCTGACTTGTTTTCCTACTGAAGTCTTGCATACTAGATAGAGTATTTTGAAGATCATCCTAAAAAGGACTGTGCTGTATTGACTGTCCTATAGAGTACTGAAAAAAATTTAGTTTCCCAAATCCAGTCTTTTTATTGGTGCTAAATCAACTAGGTTTCATATCATACGTTTCAGCCCACTACATCCCTCCCTCTCATTTGTCTGATCTAGCTCAGTCAGGCTCATTCTTTGTAAATTTCTGTAGTTTTGTGCTCTTTTCTTGTAGATAGTCTAATTTAGACTAGCTGTAGTTAAGTACCAGCGTCTCCCATATTGGGGTGTGTGTGTGTGGGGGGGTGGGTGTTCAGTTTACTGTTTGGAATGGAAGCATTCAGCATGCAGGTCCTTCAGTTTTTTTAGGATTTTTCTCTTTCTTGGGATAATGTTACCTTACATACTTGGTATTTTCTCCAGGGTGGTAGGGAAAGGGAAGAGTTTTGCGTAACTTGAACTAGAAGGCTCCCAGGCCATGATAGGAAGAGAAGTTCAACCTGGAACTTCTTGTGGCATTTCCTCACATCCAGTGACTTTGCCCCAGGGATGCAATAGTGTGTTCTTGGAATCTTAAAAGGCCACACCACGGAACAGGGGCTGGTAGGTCTCCAGTCTGAGATGACCAGAGCTGTCCATCCCTGTTCAAGCTGGAGAACAGCTAAATGGCTGACCATCTTGATGGTGAAATCAAGCAATCCTGATGGCCGCCATTTCAAATTAAAAAATGAATGAAGTCTTTGTTTTTAACAAGTATATATCCATGTTGTCATTGTAATAACTTAAGGGATCTGTCAGTGGTACACATTAAGAAGTGGACCAGCAGAAAAAGAGTTTGTTTCTTCAGACGTTTTGAAATGATGCTTATCATCCACCCTCATACTTCTTTCAGAACTTTCATAGAATCGTAGAATCGTCTAGTTTGGAAGGGACCTGTAAGATCATCAAGTCCAACCATTAACCTAATACTGCCACATTACCACTAAACCATGTCCCTCAGCACTACATCTACATGTCTTTTAAATACCTCCAGGGATGGTGATTCAACCACTTCCCTGGGCAGCTTGTTCCAATGTTTGATAATCCTTTCTGTGAAGAAATTTTTCCTAATACCCAGTCTAAACCTCCCCTGGTGCAACTTGAGGCCATTTCCTCTTCTCCTATCGCTTGTTACTTGGGAGAAGAGACTGATCCCCACCTCGCTACAACCTCCTTTCAGGCAGTTGTAGAGGGCAATAAGGTCTCCCCTGAGCCTCCTTTTCTCCAGGTTAAAGAACCTCAGTTCCCTCAGCTGGTCTCCATAGGACTTATTTTCCAGACCCTTCACCAGCCATTCTCTGCACCAGCTTTGTTGCCATTCTCTGGACATGCTCTAGAATCTCAATATCTTTCTTGTAGTGAGGGGCCGAAACCTGAACACAGTATTTGAGGTGGGGTCTCACCAGTGCCGAGTACAGGGGGACAACCACTTTCCTGGTCCTGCTGGCCAGCCTATTCCTGATGCAAGCCAGGATGTTTTGTCATAGTGTATAATTTCTTCACTAAATTCACATGCTGTGCAAATCTATCAGTCCTTTTAAAGTGTTCTGCCATTAATTTTTTTTAAAATTCAGGCAAACTAATTCTCTAATCTCACAACTGTCTTGATTGTCTTTTATTATGATATGTATTTTTAAGTTAGTCTCTTTGTTGGTAATATATTTTGCGATCATCTCTAAAAGTACTGTAGGACTGGTAAATGTGCCCCCTTTAAGACTTCCAGGATACGCATAGGACAGTGCCCCTTGTATCTTCTTTTTGTCTGTCTCCTGTAGTATTTAGATGGTACCATAACGGCTTGATGTCTCTGGTTGCACTATACTTGTATTGTTGAAAGATTTACCAGGATACATAGAAGGTTCCATATAAATTGTTGAAGACTTCACAGTTTTGAAATAAAAGCAGTTTTAGAAATGTGGAAAGCACATAATTTCTTTATCCATGATAAATACACTACTGTGGTTTTATTGTGCTGGGTGGGATATAAGCGTCTAGAAAGGGAGAGGAAGGAGTAAGTCATTCTTGTGCTTTGCCATACAGGTTCTTTAGCACATTCTTTGTGGTGTTTGGCTTAACTACACACGCAGAGTGTCTTGCCTGACATAGGTCCGATGGGTGAGAAATCTGGCTTCCTCCTGCTGAGTAACGAAAGGAAAGACAACCAGTGAGTGGTTATACATATGTATACATATGGAGGTTATGCCACGCAACGGGGTGCCTGTCTCTGACCTAGTCTTAGACGTGCTTGAATTGCTCCAGCCTTTTCTCCCCTCCTCTCTTGGCTTTCCTGTGCTTCACTACTGGTGGTCTGCCGTATACCATGCAGATGTTTTCCCCATGTTATTTCATGGTTATTTTTCAAGTGGTTTCTTAGTAGAAGAGATGGAGGGTCCACACATGGGAACATCTGCTCTTACAATTTTTCAAAGCAAACAGCAGATGGCATTGCTGCTTCCTTTTGATCTTGCAAGAAAAATCCCATACCAATGGTGTTGGTTTAAGTTTCTGGCTGCTTGGTAATGGTGTACATGAGCATTTGCTTCTCCCTTTTCTCTCAACAGTAGCACTACTTGCAGATGTTTTCTCTGCAACTTTCTATTTTAACTTTTTTTCTTTTTGTGACCCTAACTCCTACTAGGTGTCACAATCTTTGGGTATTTTCTCTGCCCCCCTCAGCGCACTTTATAATTAGTGCCATATCATCATTACCAATTCTCTTTCTCTATTCATATGCAAATTGTAGGGAAATAGAAGGCTCATGCTACTCTTCAGCTTTGATTTTTCTGTGGTTCAGCCTCTGTATATAGTGAGTCGGGAACTGTATATATATCTCCTTTGATACTTTTTTTTGAAGAAGGCTTTATTTCTCAAGGCAATTTCTCAGTTTCTAATTAGGGCTCTTCCTTTTTACTTAAATTTTGACATTCAGACAATTAATGCACTTAAGTGTGTATGAAATTTGAAATGTTTAAGTAATTTTGTAGGCTCTTTTTTGTCATTTCATTTAGCATTAATTGATTTTTTAACTGAACCCACTTTGCAACACACACATTCATGTTTTATCACCCTGATACATTTATATGAATTTCTTAGGTATTCTGGTCAAATCTTACCGTACAGAGTGATCAGGCTGCTCTTGTTAATGGGCAACAGTGTGAGAAATTAAATTTACATTCAGGAGATGAAAATATGACATAAAAATAAGCTCAGTTTGTACAGAAGGGAGGTTGCAGTAAAATTTGTGTGATAGGGGTAAGACAGTAATAGGAGTAGAAGCACGGTAACAGAAATAGGAGCAGTCTCTGGGGGCAATTCAGTGGAGTTTATTGTCAGCCTGATGCGGGAGTTAGGAATGTCACTCCCCATAACAACCCTGGAAGCTTAAGGTGGAGCCTTTGAGCACTCAGTCCCTTCAGAGTTGGAAGGCTGTTAATGGAAAGTAGAGTATGGGTGATTTTATCTTGTTTCTAAATTATGCTAAATTATATTTGGTCATTTTAGGTAGAGGCCAGCAGGACTCCTGTATCAGAAACCCTGTGCGTTTGCACAGGATTCTATTTTCAGCTCTTCTAAACTCATTAAGTTTAATTGTACCTCATCCTTCAGCCTCCGCTTATTTATGCTATACTGACATAATTTTTTTTTTATTTCAGTTTAAACCTGAATTTTCCTAAGCAGTGCATACAAATATTTTTCTTACAAAGGTTTTGTCTCCAATTTTTTATTTTCTTTAATATTTAGTTTTATATAATACCATATTTCAGCAATGTTAATTTCTGTTCTAAATATTAAGTTGGTTGCTGATTGCTGTGTATTCTTTAGAACTTCAAGATCAATTTCTCAGGGTTTTTTGTTTGTTTGTTTCAAAAAATAATTTTAAATCTCCTCTAAAAGAAGAAATCTATTTATGTAAGTGATAAAATGCACAAAACATTGGCCTTGAATGTTCTGTGTTTTTTACTGGAACTTGACATCCTATATTAAACATCTCATATAAGTTGACATTATAATTGAAACCAAGAAATAAGAAAAGGAAAACATATTTTTTACACACAGTTGCAAATGGCTTTGGTATCTTTCTATTCTCCAGAAACTGGCAACTCAATTTTTTTATAATAGGTTGATTTCCCTATTGAGATAAATTTACAGATGAACATGAAATAGATACAGTTCATTTGTGCCTCATTTAATTGAATAATAAACACAATTAAAAAATAAACCTGGGCATAAAAAAAAAAAAGATGACATTTTATCCACAATCTAAAATTGTTGGAAAATTGGAAGGTATCAAGAAAGGAATCTTGCATTACCCATGTAAAAATTACTCAAGAAGAACACTCCAGAAAGATGTGAATAAGCTGAATATATTTTTATTTGGTGCTGTGAAAAACAGGTCCATACTAGCAAAGTTAATTGGCTCCACCAGTTAAAAATCTAATTTCAAATCTGTTTGCAGCCTTGACTCTATAATTTTTATATCCCAGGACCTTTCATTTTTGTTGGACAAAGCGGTCATGCAACCTGTTCTGGAATACTTAGCTACTGTCTGGTACTGGTGAACTGGCCTTCATAGAGTGCTATTCTATGGCTTTTTCGTGTTGGTACCATGAAAAGAAAGGTTTGGTGGCTGTGTCCACTGAGGGGCATGGCCTAAAGACCAATGCGAAAGGCGGAATTGTCAGTGCACTTAAGTTGGTCTTTTGTTTGTTTGCTTTTAGACAATGATCTAGAATTTGCTGCTAAAGAAATGGTTTTGCTCACAGCTGTGCATTCCTCCCTTCCTGCCACCTCCATTCCTGGAACAAGAAGGAGGATTTGTGTGGATTCACTCCAGACTTGCATCAGAGGGTGCAACCAGGTTAAAACTACCCTGGCTGAAAAGACAGGAGGACTGAAGTAGTGCATGGAGCTAAGGATATCACACTGGTTGGACGATTTATAATAACATAGTTTATTATTTATATTATGGTATTTTTCAGAGCTGCTGTGACAAAATGTTGTTAACCAAAAATTGTAGGCTCTTACATTATCCTTTCATTCTCACCAAAAGGGACTTTACTTATATTTGCCAGCTACAAGCAAAATCTGATTCTTGTACTAGTCCTCAAAATGTCATTTCCAGCTTTATGAGAACAGATTGTAATTCCTGAAGTTCCCATACTGCACTAAATTTCAGTAATACTGGGATTTTTGGATTTGTTTTCTCCATAGGATCTCCATGTGTCAGATTCACCTCATTTCACTCTGGACACTAGACGTGTTTTAAAAGGTAAAGCAAAAAAAAAAAAAAAAAAAAAAGNAACAAAAGAGGGGATTATATTTTCAACTTTAAAATTGGAATCAAAGTTACAAAACAGAGAATAATATGAAATGTGTTTTTACTTGCCAGTGTTTTGCTAGTTTCTGCTTATGATTTCTCTGAAGTGTGTCTTAACTGAAGGAGCCAAAGATTTGATTGAGTGATATTCAGTCTTCTTAGTATTGTCATTCAAAACTAAGCTTGCTTTTTTACTCAAACCACACTTGGTGAGAACTGCATGAGCTACTTGATAGCACTTGACCCCTTGAATGCAATTTCAAAATTGATTTCTAAAGTTCATCTTTCCTTTGCAAATTAGGATTGTTTCATTCTGGGAAGCCATCTAATCTGAGTTCATATATTGTCTCTTCACCCAGATGGAGACCATTCTTCTTCTTCAATTATTTTCCTTAAGAATTCTCTTTTTGGTTCTTTTATTAGAAAGGAAATTTAAGGATCCATAGCTCTCCTCAAAGTTTGACTGTGATGACACACATTCTGCCCCCCATGGTTCTATGAAGTTGTGTATTTTCTTCCTCCCGCTTTTATTGTAAATTAAGCTCTTAGTGCTTGGGTCAGTGGCCATTGAAAGCAAATTAAGTATTCAAGGATTATTTGATCCAAGTAACAAGACTGTTATAATAATTTGCAAATTATATGACTTTGGAAGCATTCCTTCAGCTCAGAATTCTCTTCATAAATCCCACGCGATCTATATATTCATAATACAGACAACAAAGTAAACACTGCAAAGTAAGCTAACCTCCCAGGCAAATTTCCACGAAAGGCAAATATTCTTCTGCTATCCCACCCACTTGTTATTTGGGGACAGATGATCTTGGAATGAATATTCCTTCTGCCATTATGTGACCCACTGCCATGTTTTATTCATATAAGGAACTGAAAGGACATTCACAATCCATTTATTATGTGGAAGTGTAAAGGACAAGTGGTGATCGTGCCATAGTCTTTTAGTGTGCTAATGTTCTATTTTTGGTGTTTAACACAAATCTAGCAGTGTTCAGTACAGAAGACCTAACCTTGAACGTTAACAGAGTAGCTGGAGCTCCAACACTAACATAAGCATGCCAAGCATTTATATCAGGCTAGATTACTCACCACTGTTGAAGCTAAATGAAACTTTTATTCTCTAGATAGTCCATTTGAAAAACAAGTAAGAAATCAGAGGTACGGGAAAATGGGAAAAGTTACTAATATCCTAGTTTTCAAAATTCACAGAAAAGAAGTGGACCTTCTTAGAAATCCTCAATCTTTTCATTTTGTGTTGATCTATTCATTCTAGAAGGAAGGAGTGTGATACTGTGAAAAATATATTCTTCTGTAGTAGGAGTACGGCATGCACAAAACCCATAGCAGAATGCTATTGGGAGGGGAAGACAAAAGAGGATGGGAACATATGAGCAGCATTGGGAAAAGTAAGAAGAAGAGGGCAATCCAAAGGAAACAGATAAGGAGCGGGAAAAAGAAAGGTGACACCTGGTGTCAGCGGGGACAAGAGGAGACGATGATAGGATTTGTTTGAAGGAGAGTGGTATAATGTCTTCTGTTACTCTGGTGAGAAGGAATGGTTTAAGAAGGCAGTTAAGCAGAACAAGTAATTTGCTGTCGCTGAGCCCACAGATGTTGGAACAAAAAATGCAGGAGCACATTTGATTAGCAGGGTATGAATAAATAAGTATCGTAAGGCTTAATTAATTGATGTCTGTAGGACACTGTTAGGGTGTCGTACTCTGCTATTCTCCATAATTGTGTGTTAATATTTAATTTCACCACTTCGGTGCAAACAGCAGATTTAAACTATTGCATGTTTAAGATTTAATGAATAAGATATAGCACTTGGTATCACAATAGCTTGCTAATTCCTGTGCCAGGAATCTAACATTTTGTTTATCTTACATTCTGTAATAGTGCACGTGTGCCTAGTGTAATGCCATCCTCTAAAATAGTCCCTGTCTCAGAGGGAGAAAAGTTTCTCTATTGGTAAATGTAATGGCATCAGGTCTCTCTGCTGGTGCTGTATGGAAAAGACAACATCCCTGAAAGCTTTACATTCTCACATTGTTGGAGCTTCTAAGTTTTGTCAGGTGCTGGTGACTTGGACCTAACACTGAGTTGTAACTCAGGAGACAAAACAGTTGGAAAACTTGGAGAAAGGCTCTAAGGGTCAGCGAAATTTACTGTGGGCAGCTGCTGCTTCAAAGCAGCTCGCTATGCAGAAGCCTATTAAGAAGTAGTAGGTTACTTTCCTGCCGTTTCCCCAGCATGATGGATGACGTTCTGAAAAGTGAAAGGACTTCCTGTGCCACAGAGGTTTTCCCCGTGACTTCTTACCCAGACCCAGTTGCTTTCATCACACTGATTACACTTCTATCTAAATAGTCTTATGAATCTCTATAAAGGGTTTTCCGAACATGATGCTAAAAGGAATTTGTTTTCATCTGTGATAGGTGTTTGAATGCCATTATTTACAGATGGTACTATTTATATTCTAAATCTCCATTTACAATTCAAAACAGCAATAAATTCTTACTAGAAATAGGTTCAAGCTGCAGAGCTCAGAATTGAAATTCATTTCTCCAAAGTTTTGGTGCGCTTAGATTTTGAAACTTAACTTCTTACTATACTATGTGTCAACAGCTGAGCTTAGAATAGTTTTGATTTTCATAGTATTCATATGTAAAAGTCTGTGTTTGCATATGTCATGGTATCTAATTTTAACATATTAAATCAGAGTACACTTAATTTAGGGTAGGGTAAATTCCTTGCTTTTTAATAGCAATGTTCTTTAGCAAGATAAATGCTTTTCAAAAAATATGTGAAACTGTAGCAGAAATCTACATGAGATCAGCTAAGATAATACATCTTAGGAGCCAAACTACTTGATGACCCTAATTAAGATACTTATCTTCTCTTCCATACTTAAAATAGGGAAATGTAAATATTGATGTATCAGCGAAGACATTGTAATTGTGTGGGTTTGGGATCTTTAATTTTGTATATATCACAGGAAACAGAACATATTGCTAAAAGACAAAAATGCTTTCCATGTGATTTTTATCATTAAATCCAAATATGTTTGAAGACAATGAAAAATGCCCTTTTAAATTCTAAATGTTTCAAGATAAAAACCACGGCCAAGTCTTCAGCAGAAGCTTTTGCTGGAATTGTTTAGGAATGTGAAAAAAGGAGGGTCATGTAGTCCTGCTGTGTGTGTCTTGCTGCCTTTTGCTCCCACCCCTTCGTAACTTTTTCACTCTTTTGCCAATCTTAACTGGATCTAGCAGAGGGGTGGAAGCCTCAGAACTGTTCAGCTTCAATAAATTCTGTGAGAACAGGATGAGATAGGAATGCACGCACTGGCTCAGAGCAAATGTCCAGTGAGCTCCCTCTGGCAATGGCTATGAGTAAATGGTTAGGAAAATCAGATCAGAACAGAGCAAGTAGAGACTTATACTTCTTCCAGTATTTTCCCAGCTTCTGCCTATCACATTATGGGCTTCCTGCCCCCCATCTCTATCAATCAGTTTAATCTCATTTACTTGCTGATTGACAACAGACATTATTTGAGGTAGCCATGTGAGATACAACTTCGCTCTATGAAAGCCGTGTTGACTCCTCCTTTTATAGAATTAGAATTATTTAGAATTATTTATTAATTTATAGAATTAGTAGCACATGGACAGACATGATATTCTTTACTATTCATTTCTAAGGTTGTGCCTGGTACAGAAGTTAGACGTTTTGTTTGGGTTTTTTTTTTCCCAGTTCTGCATATCCTCCCTACAGTCCACATACGGTATCTTACTTGTTGCTTCTCAGTGTAATTCCTTCAGCTTCTCCATGCATTTTTCCGATATGTTATTGGCAGGAAGAAAAATTGCCTTTTGTGTCGCCCTTTCCTCCTCACTTGTGTTAGTACAGCAATTTGTACAGCCGCACCAGTGAGAAGAGAAACTGCTAAACCTGAAACCCCAGGATCACAAAACACCCTTTTGTGTTCAGCACTACTTTGTTGCCTTCTTCATGAGATTTTCTGGGGGTTTTGCCACTTATTTTTGGCGGCCAAACATCTCTACCCACATTTGTTTGTATGTGCTTGTGTCTGGGGTGAAGACTGCTTTCATTTCATCTGTCTAGTTACTTAAAAGAACTTAATGACTCCCTTTACATTTATGGTGAATAACTAGCAACTGTTACAAAAATCCACCTCGGTAGCATCTATCCCAACCCATAAAGGTAGTTTTGCAAATAGAGCTGAGGTTTAGACTAAACTTTATTTTACTTTCAGTTATGCCACTTTGAGATATTTTTGCTGTTTGCGTGAGGTTCTCCATCGCACAGACTCGCTGCGTGGCAGCTCACCTGTACCTTCCCCAGTGCTCTTTGCTGAAAATCAGCCAAGTTACTTAAACAATTTACATAGTGTTGGGCCTCAGCTGACCAACAGGTAGCTATTGTGGGAAAGGATGGTCTTGTTCCTTTTCCTTCCTCAGATATATTATTTGATCTTTAGCTGTAGAGCTTACCTGACTGACAGCGAGGGGACCCACAGGGTTCCATTGTGAACCAGTTCAGAGAGCAAAATCAGAGCAACACTATTCTGTTGGTTTGTAAGATTAATTTTTCCTGACACTGTTTTAAAAGGTTTTCAGGAAATATCCAGGGAACTACAGAGGAAGGAATTTGGCATCTGTGCTATGCAGATTAGCGGGAACTAGAATCAAGTCTAGAATTAGTAAGCATACGGGCAGAGTCAAACTGGCCATAGCAAAAGGAAGTCAAATTATGGGAGTTCAGAGGGAGTCAAGAGAAACGTGTACAAAGCAAGTAGTCAAGTTGGATTTTCAGGAGACTTTGGATGAGGGTCCTCTCCAAAGGTTGTTTAAGAAACTGTCAGTAAGGAAAACATTATTGGCATTGGATAAATAACTGAATAAAAGGAAACAGAAACTAAAAGTAAATGGTCAATTTTCACAGCAAATGGAGATCACCAGTGTGTCTTCTCAAAAAAAGGGAGGAATAGAGAGGTGGTAGCCTGTGAATGATATTGTTATAGAAGGAATTAAAACAAGAGGCAACTATAGAGAACTGCAAATGGAGTTTACAGAGTCCGTTGAATGGTTTTGTGATAGAATTTCAGATAAAATCAGTGTAGGTTAGTGTAAATTAACTGGCGAGGGAGGGGGGGAAATCCTAGCTTTGCATATGAAAAGGCAGACCTTGAGACGTCTGTTATCACTCAGTAGTTAGATCTTGGGCTTATAATAGACATATTTCTAAACAGAAGTAGAAATATTTGTATTATATTCCTTTAGCAAAAGAGACAAATAGAAATAATAGTCCTGCAAAAAGATTAGCTTAGTATCAATCAAAAGAAAACAAATCCAATGTTAGTAATTATTTGGAAGGGAACAGAGAACAAAACAAAGACCAAAATTTATGTTTCTTTGTACAGCTGTTGTGTTACCGTATTGTGAAGATCATATGCAGTTACAGTCACCCTCTGTCTCTGTAAAGGTACGTTAGAGCTTGGCCAGATTCTGATAGTGGTGGCAAGGCTCACCATGAAGCAGTATTCATACAGGGAACATTTAAACAAGTCAGGACTCTTTAGCTTTGTAAAGAAATCCTGAGGAATATGAAATACAGAAGGAACTACCTCTGGTGTGGGGAATCCCTCAGCTGTAAATTACTGAAGTCTATTGAAGGGGGGGAAGGGTATAACTCTGCTCACTCTGTTCTTAAACCCCTCAAACATCTGCTGTTGGGTACTGGGCTAGCTGGAGCTTTGATCTGACCCAGTAGAGCCATTCTTATAATCGTATGGTTTAACAACCTGAATGAGCCCACAATGTGGTAAGGTTATGCAAATGGAGAAGGAGGAGTGACAAATGCTGCGCTCAGCCTTATTTCATGCACTGACCCTCAGCAAGTTTACTGCCTTTATTCTAGAGTGTGCAGTTGCAGACTAAGCCTGTGTATAAATAAATTTAAAGAGCAGAGTGTATCAGTGGTTTGAAACTTTTGCAGTCATTCCTTAAAACGTGCATTGAAACTCAAGAAGTTCAAATGATACTTAAATTGGAAGGAAATCCAAATAGTTTACAACATGGAAGGCTCAATTAGGGGGCCCAAACAATGCTCCTTTTCCTGGTGACATGATAATATAACCATCCACATGTCATTACTGCAAAATCATAGATGCATTTCACATACAAAATTGCTATTAAAAGGCATATTCTCTTTTTCACCCACCACCTTTCTTCCTTTTCCTGCTATCATATGAGAGCAGAAGCAGCAACTCTGCATGCTTTTTGTGTTCATCTCTCATGCTCAGGCCTGAACAGAAGCAGAATTCTGGCCACATTTATAGATTTGCAGCACTGGTATATGCAATTGATAAAATATAATCTTTTTAAAGAATACTGGTTGTAGTGGCCATATGTGCTGAATCATTTTTAGATCTAACACCTAAACTCCATCCTAATTCTGGCTTCATGCCAGCATTCATGCTTCATGGAAGCATACACAGGACTTCTTCTGCATTCCCAGATGTGCTTTGTGTGCTTTCCTATCCATAGAGGCTTGCTGCCTTCCAAATTAGTAGAGAATCTGCAACACATATGCTTCCAGAAACTGTGTCAAAATATGGTGATTTAATACAGCATTCTTTTCTGATTAGGAAAACTACTTCCAATGAGCTATCAGCTTAAAGATTTTTATCAAACATTCAAACTACTGATTCTGCTCTTAAAATGTGGCTTTTCTTGGCTGTGTGTTACCTCATTCAAACATCTCATACAAGGAGATTAATTTTCAGCCTGTAGAACACTGATTTAAAAGCATTCCACCCTTTTATATTAAGCAGAGAGAACAGCTCATAAATTAACACTTACTTTGTACTGTTATCACTGTTCTCAGTGCCTCGAAGGCTTTGAGCTGCCTTGATACAAATTGACCATATTAAGTATCAGTCAAGTATCAGACGTAAAGGATATGTGATGATCAGTGTTTTATACAGTGAGAGTACACAAAAGCTGTTACCATTCAAACACATTAAACAAAAGTGTGAAATAACTAAGAAAAATAGAAACATAAGACAAAAGGATTGATTCAAAGAACTTTACTTTGACAGTGCAGATGGTGAATTTTTTCAGTGATGATTCCAGCCTTCTGGGCCTTCAGCAGTAAAGTTTTGCTCCTCATCCTCTTTCCATTTGAAGATATCCATCCCTCCCCTTTACCCTTTCCTTTCCAGGGAAGCTGGTCTCCAACAGTATAAGAGTGAAGAATGTAGACCTTGCTCTCCCCTGACTCATAGCAAATGCTAGGTGTAACATTAGTTTCGGAGGCAAAGGGTTTGTTTTTATTACCGTGTTCTACAAAACATCCAGTGTACAAGTATTTTTCAAAAGCAGGATCCCGTAGATCACGTTATAATAATTTGATCTGAATGTTAACGGGTTGAATGAGCTATTGCAGTGAAAAGCTTTCACTACAGAAAAGAAAATTAGTTTTAAAAATTTTAAATGAGTCCCCACCCTTGAATTAAAACCTCTTGGAGAGTTAGAAACTCTTCAATTTGGGAACCCCTCATTTCTTCTTCCCTAGTGAAGAAGAGGGAGGAGGTTTCCACAGACATTCTGGTTTTTTAGTAGTTATGTCCTTCTTCAACTTTCCTGTTTGTTGCTGTTCACAACTTTCTTCCCCAACCTCATCAAGATTTTCATACTAATTTTCTCAGAAATCTTCACATTCACCCTTCTTCTGTAATATCGTGCGTAATCATCAACAAAGGTATAGGCATTGCGGTCACACCAGGGAGAGGACATGAGATGATTCACCCTTGGATTAACACCAGCCCCTTCCACGCAAGGTGATGAGTTTCAATCACTTACTTTAATTTCTCAGCCATTTTTGTAGAAATGCTAGAAGCCAGCACAGCATGTGAGTAATACAATATAGAACTCTGCTAGTATAAATGATAGCTTAGCTGTAGAGTTAGTGAACAAATGATTTGCTAGTGTAACCTAATACCTCCCATCTAATTTGATGCTGTGAGAGGCTAGAGACTGAAAGGAGGCACAAACGCAAGATGTAAATTTCTGTTTAATGCAGTGTTTGATAGCCACAGATGGCTACGCTTGTAGACAAAACCAAGGAAAAAGAAATAATAACTTTATGGACTGGAGACATTTTGCAAGGTTTTTACTGCCTAAAAAAAGAAAAATCAGGATGCAGGCCAAAGCAAAGAAGTGAAGTGGGAAGCATGGAAGAGATGTACAAAGTATTCATATGAAATAAGTTAATTGTAACTTAATTCAGATCTGATGCTTTAAAGAATCTTAGTCTGTGCTTATGAAGGTTGTGACCATTTGCATTGCAACTGTCCTGCAATCTTCTTTCTATAGCCAACCATCTGGATTCATCCTGAAATGTTGTAATGATTTATTTTACCTTTTTTAAAGAGTAACTCTGTGAATCTACAGGACTTCAGTTTAGTCGTTAATTCCCAGCCTCTTCAGAACATAATTCGGAGTCACGCTCCTTGAGTGAAGTTATCCAAGTTACCAGTTGGTGGTTTCTCTGGTACTGGCCTTTTTAAATGGCTTGATATGGGGTCTGTTTAGCTTTTAGCCACCGTACTTTCCAGATCTGGAAGATTTTGGGGTTTTTTGACTTCCCTGGAGTAAAATGAGAGCAGGAAAACTCTCCTGTTCCTCCTGCTTATAGTCAGATTCTCAAGGGACTCAAAGACTGTGGAGCTCTGTGAATTACATCCTTGTACGCGTAGGCAAGGCGTCCTGGGGCTGCCTAGCATTCATTCATTAGTGATTAGGGGGATTAATCTTTTAATGTAAAGGTGCTAAAAATGCAAGAGATGACCAAATGCTTGAATCTGTAAGTGAACAAAGAAATATTGGTTCCTTTCCAAACCTTCTGAATCAAACTGCAGGGGTTCATTTTGTGAACTGAACCCTGCAGGATTCACACAGCTGTAGAGAGAAATCTAACACCTAGTCCAAGTGAAACAATTCCAGGATCCAGCAAAGAATTCCTAAACCACACAAGTCATAAAACTTGCTTTGCAAAAGTCTTGTTTTCTGCTTTTAATATTTACGTAATGTATCCATTTATTGTCTGTGTCCTTACCACCAGTAAGTGACTATTCTTTACTTCCGGACAAATAATAAACTACAGTAAGGTTTTCTTTGGGCAAACTGTCCTTAAGTCTATAGAAGCTGGAATTTTGCTCAAGTGAAATCTGAATGAGGGTCACATGTTATGACCTTTAATGACTTTTACTGACTTTTTAATAAAACATTTACAGACATTTAAATAAAATTAGTAGAACTGTGACCTGTGTCACCATTCATTTCTTCAGGATTCTGCTTTCTTCATAATGAGGGCCTTTTACATTACAAAGCGAGGACTCAGAAACTGTAGATGGTTAAAGTGTGCCAGAGTAGATTATTGAATTAGTGATGTAAGGGAAAACATAAATAGAAAATCTAGCTAGATTACAGGAAATCAGACACAGTTAATTGATGCACTTGGAGAATGCATTTTTACATCGTGTATGTGAAGAGGAAGTTGAGAAGTACAGCTTTTGTTTCAGGAAGTCAGATGAATATACCAAAATGTATAATTTCTGAAGAATATTGTAAAATCTTTAGAGATTAAGTCCTGTGCCTCCCTTTATTTATGTAGTGGACAGACTGAAGTCAAGATGATGGCTCTCAAGATCATGCTTATATATGCTGTTTGAAGTTGAACTATAAATAGAAAATAGCCTCTTTTCATTGAAACACCATTGCCTGTTCCACCCTGAAACTTGTCTCTTTCTTACCACATGGTAACTAGATAAGTGATGGTGTGTTCCTATTGTAGTATGTTATAGCTCACTGTCGAGCATTAAGTTCATAAACAGTAAACTGAATATAAATGAAATGATTGCAAATTAAGAAAGCACTATTTTGTGGTAAGGTTCTCTGATGTAACAAGCACTGCATGTCTTCCCTTACTTAGCTCTATTTTTTTTTTTAAAGCATATATCCTAGTGACAGGGAATCCAGAAGCACTTAGGAAATTGATCTAAAGGCTAACTAATATTGCTGTTAAGAAGTATGTTATTTCTAGTTTTAATTTGTCTAGCTTTGGTTTCCAGCTTTTTGATCTTACTGTACCTTTATCCACTATGAGGAAGAGTCCTTCTTTGTCAGCCACACCACCCTATGGAACATGAAACACAACCAAGTTCTAACATCACGTTATAAACAGTGTAGTGCAATAGGTATTTTATCTCACTTTGTCATACTATTAGCAAAAAACTTTTTGCTCGCTTAGTTTTAATTTGGAGCATCTTATGGGTGGACGTCGTTGCTAACAATTTTTCAACAACCTTTGTGCAAATGAATTTCTATACTTGTTACCATGGTATAACAAAATAAATGAGACACGTACTGTGCAGTTCCGCCAGACCTGGAGCAGACATGGAAAAGATATAAATGTGTCAGTATTACAGGAGGGAAAATACATAAATGCACATGGCAACTCTCTTAAGTCTTGGGCTCAGTGTGATACTAATTCATTTTGGTGACATTTCGAAAACTTCTCCCAACATTAATAATAAGTTTATAGTGGGGGGTAATTCTGACAGACACAGCGTTGAAATAAAAACTTAGAAGAATGTCCATCAGATTTTACAGGTGCATAGAACATGCATTTGCAGTTGATTGATGATCTTTTTGTTAAAGGTTGACATAATGTTGAATGGAATGTTTTGTTTATATATGGTGGTCTAGTTTATTGACCAGTACCAAAACGTATGACCAATCTGGGACTTCGTACAGTGTCTCTTTTTTTCTTTTTTTTCCCCTGGAAAAAATTTCTGTATTTATCTTCTCTTCTGATCATCAGCACATGGATGCTCTTTGATTATTTTATAAATATTAATTTCTTGAACTAATTTTTCCTTTTAAAATATTTACTTGAACTGAAAATTCCCAGAATTTTAAACAATATTTAGAAAAAGGATTCTGGCATCGACCTTCTGGGCAAATGTTGTAGAACTTAGTTTTCCACTGAAAACCAAAATAACAGTTGGCATGTAATTTGAATAGATCTGTCTTCTATTTGGAAGACTATTTCTGTTGAATTTCACCTAAAGAAAAAAATCTGAAAGAAAAAGGAACTGAAGATGTCTACACCTAATGATTGGAAGTGGAAGAAGTGGAAAGATGGTGCCACTATTTATTAAAGTAGTGGATTTGTCTCATTTATAAGATCAGATCAGTGGAAGAAAGGATGTCTTTAACCTCGCTTCCAGTTCCGAATATTACACTTTCAACTGCAGCAGCTAGTTATCTAAATACTGAATTTGTTTTAAAATTATGAAGATGTGCTCACTCAAAACCATTCTTGAAATCCATGTGAAACTTAAGCTTCCATCTTAACAACAACATAAAAGTTGCTCTTAGTTGTAATAAGCGTGAAATGAGAACCTTTTCAGTTCTTCAGTCAATTTTATTAGCTAATGTTGGAGTCTCTAAATATCTTTCAGTCAAAACTGACATTGACTCCAAAAGGCTTTTTTCAAAAGTTGAAACAGAACTAGCTAAAGGATCCTAATACCAACTTTGTCCTTGAAGGTCAAACTATGATGTTGTCTTCCTTGAGACTGCACATTTGTGTTTATGCTCAGAAATTCATTCTAACAAGACAATCTTATAAACAGTGTATACTAAGGAAGAAAAAAAAAGTCTGTCAGTATGTTGGAGATATTAAGCAGTTTGTTGGTCTGCTCTCGTCTTCTTTGTCTCAGAATACGGGGATCTATATAGGTGTAATCTCAGTGTACTTGTCCTGACAGAGAATTTAGTAGAACAAAAAGGGAGATACTTCTTAAAAACATTTTTCCCTTCATTAATTGTGCCAGCAAAGACTAGAATCCAAAACTGTTTTGCCTGTCCTGAAGGATATGGATTGAGGTATAGTCAAGGAAATTATCTGGTTGTAATCTAGCTAAATCTGGAGATTATCTAACAAATAATATTAAAAAGTAAATAACTGAAAGACCTGTGTGTATCTAGGTTTCAGATAGGACAGTGTAACAGTGAATCCAAAAACATGGGCTCAAGTTCTCTTCTTATTCTTCATACAGACAGAATATTTTGTACATTTTTTTCTCACCAGACCTTAAGAAAAACAAAGTTAGGGAAGTTAATAGCACCCAAATGGATCAGGTAGTCTTGGCTCATGTGATCTTCATCCGAGTCTTTTCACTGTCAGACTGAGTTTGACTTGTGAAAAGTCTTGGAAAATACCAAGGCTCTCCAACTATCTCATTTCATTAGGTCTTATCTCTATGGGAAGAGAATTTCCTTTGTCTGTTAGTTTGAGTAACAATTTCTGTCTGATGTTCACTGTATAGACTCGTGAGCAGGACTCAGAGTAATCATCAAGCTAATCAACTAAAACACGTTATTTAAAAAGTTAGAATGTTGCAATTTTTGGATTTTCCACAGATACAGTATGAAAGTGACAGTTCTGTATGTGTCCCATTCAGGCTTTAGGCCACCAAGACTTAACCGGTCCAAGTGTTGTTCTCGCTAATTGGGAACTACGTGAAAGAATTTACCTAAATTATAACTGCTCTGTACACCCAATTTTAATTCTGAAGGAAATTGATTCAGAATCTTTTCCAGTCATGTTCGAATGATTTTCATGTTACAATAAAGGTGAAGCCTTTTTAACCAGGCAGTATTACCCCTTTCTGTCTTCTGAATCCAAATTCATAAAGGTGTGATCCTGATGCACTGTATAACCTCTCAGTACCTTTAGGGTGCTGCAATTTTTGTTTTCTGTCTTACCGCTGTAGCGAATGAATGTAGGTAGCAGTATTGAGAGAGTGACAACACACTCTTTTCTACTAAGACCAAAGACATCCTCTTCCTCGTAAGAAGGAAGTTAAAGTAATTGGAAGAATCATAGATACATGAACTGAGGGTGTAAAAAGGGAGGACCAAGTAAAGGAAACTCAGCTTTATAAAGCAGAGTGGAGGGCGTTTTCTGTCCCCAATAAAATTTTGAAATGACAATTCTGTGAGAGTTGGGGCAAATAAACTTCAGTACAACTGTAAGAATATTCGAGTGTGGATCTTTGTTGAAAGAATTTTCAGAGTAAAGCTCAAATAGTGATTAGTGATTTGACTTATTTTAAAAAATACCTTATCTCAGCATTTACGAACGTTCAGTGTATGCTTCCTTTGCATACTCTGGATTTTATAGACAATGCTTTCAATGTTTCTAGGATATCTGAGAAAGTAATAAATATTTTGCTTAATTCTGCGTAGAATTTACCAGCATTAATTTATTGGAAACTGAGTGAAAAGGCATTTTGTCATTCATTCTTTTGTCTTTTTAACAGATTCAAATTTGTTGTGTGTGCAGGACTCAAAGTAATCATCAAGCTAATCAACTAAAACACGTTATTTAAAAAGTTAGATAATTCTATGCATTTAAACTGAATTTCAGAGGGACCACACTTAGTGAAGAGACACTTTTGTATTATTGTGGTTTCATGTATTCTAACATCGTTACATAGTGTTTTGATCCTTTCCCTTACAGATCAAAGAGTGCTTATCAATGTTGGTTAGCTCTTTCTAATTGCTAATTCTAAATAATTGATTCGTGATAATATTTTAATATTGGTTTTAGAGGTTTTTTGACTGTGTGCTAACACTTAAAACTACTCAAACTGCAGGCTCTTTAAAATTAAAAGGAGGTGTCAGCTTCCAGTGCAGTAGTAAAATTAGTTTTTATCTGCAAAACCAAGTAAACGTCAAAGAACAGTGCGGCTATCAAATTGACAACTGTTAAGTGTTCCCAGTGAATTATCTTGGGTTTGTGATATTCCTCCAGTGAATCCTTTGATTTTAATTAGGACTTTGTGACTTTGGAAAAGCTTAGTTTGGCATATAACTCCCAAGTTCAGGAACAATTGTCTGGAGTTTCTGCTATTTATCAGAAGGCAGTGCAGATAAATGCCTCAGCAGTTGCACTGATTTGAGTATAAAAACCATCATTGCTATCTTTTACTTTTCTGTTATTCCACAAGTGTAAATCCAGTCTTGTATAAACTTTGTATAACACGGAACTTGAAAATATGGAAAGTGATATTTTAGGACCAAAACAAACTCCTGTGCTTTACTGAAGTCAGAATGCCAGCAGGGAAATAAGTCTTTATCTGACGTGAAATTACTGATGAAAAATATTTCTGTATTGTAATGTTGTTTTAAATAATATGCCACCTAAGAATGTCTTTCGTGTGTAATAACTTTAAGAAAAAGTACATGCAGGTAGCTATGCAGGCCTTTCTGTGCTAGGAAGTTTAAACATACATCAGGTGTATATGTGTCAGAGCCTGCTGGAAAACTCTATGTCATGCAATTCAGAGCAGACCTGGTAAATCTATTCATCATGAGCTGCAGACCACCACTGTGTGTGCAGCGTAAAAAGCTAGCCTTTCTTTTCTGGATAATAAATGATCACAGAACTGGAAATGAGTCAGACCTTTCAGACCAGCCAAAGACAAACTATCTTTGATTCCAGTCCTCTTGATTCACCTGTACATATTCCATGTATTACTCAGGTGCTAAGCAGAAGTGCTTTTTGTCTTCGAGGCTGAATGGCCCTTTAGTTTAAATTAGGGACGTTCACTGGTCTTCCCTGAGAAAGTAAAATAAATTTGCTAGTGGTTACTAGTTGTAAAAAGCTGTTAAAATACACAAGTTCTGCCTCATTTCCAGTGAAATGCTGTGACTTAAGAACACTCGTTTATTGTTACACAGTATGCTGCCAGACAGTCCAGGTAGATGAAACCCGATTCTCTCTCTTATTGCTTTAAGCATTTCATTATCACTTGTGGCTTGTTTCAAAAGACAAGGAAAATATGAAACTCCTTGGAGTGAAGTAGTAACTTGCAGCTGAGATTTTTTGGTGGGTTGTTGGTTTTTTTTTTTTGCAATAAATTGACTGCATTTGACCTTTGACTCAGGAGGACCGCATGGTTTTCTATTACTGGAGAAGTAAGTTTCCATAACGACAGTGCTATCAGAGGTGAGATGTGTAAAAGAAGCTGTTATGTAATGAAACATGAAGAGACACACATGAAATATTAAAAGCTTGACTGGGCAAGTCAGCCTGTGTCAACGGTAACGCTGAGAACATCTATCATAGCAGAAGCTGTGCCCAGTCTGTGATACCCTGACTGCAAGCTAGGTATGTAGTCACATTGCTGAAGTGGAGCCCTTCGTCACTGACCTGTTACAATGATATGAAGTGTTAAATGTGTTTGTAGATAAGCCGTCTGTTTGCTATATCTAGACAGCAGACTGTTGTTGATTGATCCCTGCCTTTGCTTTCCCAAAGTATTTTTAGTGATTTCTTATGAAGGCTTGTATTAATTGTATACCTTTGAATTTTAGCCCTTGTGCTTTTTTTGTCCTCCTAATGATGATATTAATACTTAGGCACTAACAATGGTGGGAAATTGCAGAAATCACAAGTATTTCTTCATATTAAAATGCAGTTAAATAACGTTGTCGTGGTCTTTTAATTTATAGGCAGTTATGTCCATATGGAAACAGACCATAGAAAAGTTCACTTCATTCTTAATTGCATTTGCTTGGTATTCATCCCTGTCATCTCCTAAAGTGATGATTCTTCCATTTCCCAGGTTGCAACTGCTTTTACAAAAGAGTAGAAAGCCTTGTGAACATCTGCTGTTTACTAGATTGTTGATTCTCTTTTAAAGCTCTTAACACTAGTCTTTGATCACATTGTATGTTAGAAAAAGAAGGTACAAAAGGCAAGTGCATTTGGATAAATGTCACAGTTCATTGTTAAAATTAGTATAGGTTAATTCTGGAATTCACCTGGCTGACAAAAAGTAATTTTGCATTTACAACTTTCCTGGTTTCTGTGTTAGTGGTTTATATAATTATCAGTTTGTTAACAAGTTGTTGGAGATTTCTTTCCTCTTTTTTTTTTTTTTTAAGATGACATAGGAGAATTTTAAAATTGCTTGTGTCATAAATCCTTCCATTCTCAGCATCCTGCTTTCTATTTTAAAATGTATGATATTCTGGAACACTTATTCCCACAATTTCTGGTTTGGAATCTACTTAAACTTTTTCACCACATTAACACAAAAGCAAATAAATATTAATTTTATCCTCATAAGATCCCTCTGTGGCGGAGAAATACTAGCTTTATTATACAGCCAAGGAACTATAACATCAGATAGACTGAGTGGCAAACACAGGTCACACAGGAAGCCTGTGGTTGGGCTGAGGATTGAAACAAGGTCTCCCGAGTCTCAGTCTGGTCGCATCTTTTGTTTACGGCTATACACAGAACCATTTGTTATTTTAATTCTCATTTAGTGATTAAGATAGTCTGGGATTCTTTTAATATAAATAAAACTTTCTATAAAGCTTTAGAGTAATCGCCAGTCTTCATTGAAAATGAAACCCAGACCAAAGCTGTGTTTTTCTGTTAGAATTTTTTCTTAAATTCTTTTAAGATTTTTTAATTTTTTTTTCTTTGTTTTGCCTTTGTGTCTATGAACTTCCTGCTTGAGCTGAGACGGGAGGTGAAAGAATAAACTGCAATATCTTCAACCTTACAGAACTCGGGACTAGCAGGGAATTCTTGCCTCACAATATTTTCAACCATGAGCCTTTTTAGTCACGTATGAGAGGAAAGAAAGGCACAAGAAGTGAGATGATCCCATGAAGCTTGGGGGATGGGCGTGTCCATTTTTAGTTTTGGATGTCAGTAATGTGTCCAGCCCTACCACAACCATCCTGCCTTAATGAGAAAGTAAGGGAAGCAGAGGACCAGCAGTGCAAAAGCCCACTAACCAAATTTCTCTGCCCTCCAAAGACAATTTTTACGTAACCTTCTCCATTGCTTCAGCCAATTTATAAAGTAGCTCCACAGCTTTTGCACTGTGCTCAGCCGTAACATGGATGATGAGGGCATACGTATTTAGAGCTTGGTTGAACTGCCATCACATGTTCAGGAAAAAAAAAAAGTTTCCTTAAATTGACATGTCCTCACAGTGTACATCTCAGAGAGTTTTTAAGGTCTGTGCAAAGAACTAAAGATTGCAGATATTCCACTTTTATATATCGTACAAAATCTAGGAAAACATAGCACAAAAGGCAGTTTTCATTTGTTCTATTAACATTTATGCTATAGTTCAGTCTATTTGCTTTGACACCAAACAGATCTAGTTCTACTGTCAGAGGGAAATATTTTTTTTTCTTTCTTCTGCTTATTTCCAGGTCTTGTACTTTTGCCAGTCTTTAAAAATTCCTACATCATCTGTATTTTCTAAAGTATTTCACAAAATACAGTAAGGGTAAAGAATAAGTCTGTGCTGAACTCTTCATGCTCCAGCTTTAGGAAACAATTAGTTAGAGTAACTTCTGGAATGTTCTGTCCTTGTTTAATATCAACTGTGTTGTAAAGAAGATGCAGAGGATGAAAATGGATTCCCCACCCCCATAGCTGTGAAACTAATAACTGTCTTGTTTCACTAGATGAAACAAATTATTAGATCCTAAGTAGCTCTTGAATTTAAATTATTTATTATTTATCTGTCATTGGAGACATGTTATAATTTAAAGTTTGGTAAAGTCCATTTAGAGTATCAGTCAATATTGCAAATACTGTAATATTGTTTAAAGTGTGTATTCTATAAAATCTAGGTTAAAAGGTTTTCTAGGAAAGAAAGAAAACCTTCCTTCTATTCTAGGAAGGAATTTGTAAATGTTTTTCCAAACCTTTTTTTTTTTTAAATTACTTCGATTGATCATGCCCTCTGATGTTTGCTTTCCAGCTTTGAATACTCTAGCAAACACGTTTACTTGTAAGAACATTGACTGCAAGCACAATCTGCAAGCACATATTGCTGACTGCTTACAGAATGTGAATTATGAATATGTGTTGCAAGCAGTTCTACTAAACAGAGTTTAGTAGAAAAGGAAAAAGACTGAGGAAAAAGTCTCACACACCAAGAACACAGTAGTACATCGTATTATTTGCCGCTCAAGTTTTTAAATTGCAGATAGTCACGCTGAACTCGCTGTTCACCTCTACCTGTGCTCAGTACTTGAGCTCAGTAAGAATTTTCTCAGTGCAGAAGGTTTACTCGGTTCTGTTTTAAGCTGTGTATTTGCAATTTGTAACTAGGAAGCCAACTATATAAGGGATGTGCAAGCAAAAACGATATACTTTTCACTAGGAAAAAACGCATAATATAGCTCATGTGGCTATGACACCTACAAATGTTTAATAATTTCCTCTGCAGGTATGGAAAACACTGTTTTAGTAAACATGTTACAATGCATATAGAAATAAACCTTTTTCTTAAAAGACTCAGTGTCAAAACAGAGACCAAAAAATGACTGAATTGCTATAAGTATGGTTGAATTGAAATCCTGAACAAAATTTTGCAGTTTTAGAATAATTTCTCATTTCCACAGCATTTCAATTTGCAGGGGTTTGTTGGTTCACTATTTATTTGTTTAAAACATTTCCGGATAGATTGTATGTGTATTACCTAGGAAGAGAGAGAATATTGTTATTGGTATTTTTCAATTCTTCTAGTACTAGAAAGCCGTAGACTTAATATTTTAAGTCTTCTGAAAAGTGTAATATAAGGTAGTATATTATCTGCAGTTTTTTCTTTCTTTCCCCCTGATGTGAACCTTAGTTGGATGAATCAGTCTTCAGACTGGAGCATTAAGAACAAGTAAATCTGTTTGCTTCACTGAAGGCAAACAAGGGTGAAATGATTTAATGTCAGGTAATACAACACCATGAAGGCGTCTCACAGAAGTTCCTGTGGATATTCCTTGTTTCTTATGATAATAATGGTTTGTGGTAACGTGCTCTAATGCATGTTCCCACAGAATTTTATAATTGTTGCAAAACTAATATGGGTTGCTCTGTGCTGCAAAAAAAAAAAAAAAGGGCTTCATAAAAATGGCCATCCAAGGGAAGTCTATACTTGCTACATTTTTCTATAATTCCTCCATCTGTGGACATGGATGAGGTGGTTATAAAGAGCTTCAGCCAGTGTTTCAAACGCTGGACTAGAATTGAAAATTTTCTTGAGAGTATGACTATCGAATGAATGAAAGTAGAAGATAATAAGTAAGAGGTATTTCAGTAAGAGGTATTACTTTTCCATCTTCAAAAATCCATTCTAGCAGTCACTAAACAAATGACCATTCCCAAAATCTTTTTCCTCTCCTGCCATATTAGACCATGTGAAGGCCAGTCCCATCATACGTTTACAATTGGTACAACTCTTCACCATGTTTCTGCTGCACAACAAGGGTTGGGCAGAGTGGCAGCGTTGGCTTGCTTTAAGTTTTGACGCCAGAGTCCTGAAGCACAGCTTTTTCTTCGGTCCTAAGTCACAGGCTCTAATATAGGAAAATGTTTTGGCAAAATTTCAACTAAATATCTGCCTGCTCCTATGTTAAGAAGTTCCCTGAAAAAAATATATTTATATTTGGAAACCGTACAAGTGAGGGGTCTAATCCATGCATATATTTAGATTGAATTTTCGAATTAACTCAGTGGCTTAAACTTTTTAGTGCAGATGCTTTCTAGTGTCTGAGAAACATCACGAGTGTAGTCTTTCTTTGTCAGACTTTTCTTGAAGACATCCTGGAGTATAAAAACAAGACAGTGTGTTCAGAGCAGAAAGGGAAAGAAAGGTCGGTCGTGCAGCACTTTTTGGCTTTATTCTTTGTGTTGTCTACATTATCAGTCAGCCTCTCAATCTGAGGCTTTTCTCCTGCATCCCAAGCTCTTAAAAATGCAATGTTTACATTCAGATTCAGAAAGTAATGCCCAACATTACAATGAATCAATTAAAAGATATATTCAGAGCCAAAGGCTCTGTAAGTCTGTCTTTAAAGTACTGAGAGGATCTATGACAGTGATAGGTCCAATTCTTGATGTGTATTTGTCTCTTTCAGGAAATCAATATAAAACCTGAGGTATATTTTAATGTTGTTAAGACCAGAAGTAGCTTAAAATGTAATCCTAGGTGTACTCTTCTACTACCTTTATCCACTAGGTGACAGTACAGCTCTTTTACCTTTTTTTTTATTATTATTATCCATAGGTGTTTTTTAAAAAAGTAGTTCAGTACAAACTTCTAAGAATGTGTTCTTTCCAACTGAAAAGTATGTGCCGTGCATGATTTTTTAATGAGAAAAAAATTTATATTTCTAAGGAAATTTTTATCAGTATAGTTACCTTAGTTAATGCAAATAAAATTCCATATCATTGAGCAAAGCTGTTTGGTTTTAACTGTGAGAGATAATACAGAGTGGCTTAATTGTGGTCTGATAAATAGCTATGGAAAAGCAAACCCTGGAAGTAACTGGAAAAAAAAAGCAGTTTTCAACCCCAAGGTAAGATATGCAGAATAATTATACTTTTAATTGTAGTAGTGGTATTTATGAAAAGAGCTTAAATTAATAAAGCGTTCTGTTAAATAAATAATACATTGCACAGTGTAGTTAACCCTTATTTATATGACTTGTTACAGTGATATAATTAGAGATAAATTCCTCACTTTCAGTACTGTATTTTATAATGCAGTTGTCTTTTACTTCGGCACTTAGTTACTTCTTACTTTCTGTAAATGTTTGAGAAGCCCAAGCACCATAAAGAAAGCAAAAGATAAAGTTTATGAAACTGTATTTCCATGCAAAATTGCATGCATTTTGAAAACTGATCCTGGCTAACGTTCACTTCACTGCTGCTCTATACTTGGGTAAAGTTATGTCTCCAAGTTTCTGTAGACAAATTCTGTCAGCCAATGTCTCTGAACAAGATTAAACTTACTGTGAAAAGTAAGTTTACTTTTCATATACATTACATACATTATAGACCACATAATTATATAATTAATTAAAATGAGCATTTGTCAGATATAGAGACTTTAAATATTTCTGAAAGCCAAGTGAAAATATTAAAAAGCCCAAGAGTGACCCATTTAGTGTTTATAATAAACATTTTTATACATTTGATAATAGTACATGGTTTTGATGAGATTATTTTATGTTACACTGTTAATTTGTGTGTTGTTTACAGCATGTATAATTGCGTGTTCATACTAAATTGTCCTGATTCTTAATAAAGAAAAAGACTTTGTTACATAGTAGAACTATTTGCTTTTATCATTCTTCTGCTGTATTCTGAGAATAAGTCTTTAAAACAAATGCCTAAATGTGTACAGTAGGCAAATTACATAAACAAAATGAACAGTGCACATTAATAATAAAAGATGCTAGTCAATAAGTAAATGAAATGACTTCACTGATTTGATGGTTGTCTTACCAAGCACCTTCAACATAAACCTTATAGAAATGTTGATTTTGAATATTTAGGAAAAAAGAGACTTGTAATAACTGACTCATAAAACGTCATTCCTGTAAAAAAAAATCAGTGTGATTTACAGTACTGATTGCCAGCTGAAATTTTGTCAAGATTTATGCTCTGGTTACTAACCTTCTTCCCCAAAATGGTGCAAGTCTGAATAGAATTTGGCCCATTTATGTTTAATGGCTGAGGACCATGTAAGGCTTACACATTTAAAATTTATGATAGAGCATTACAAAGGGTTGCTTTGTACATTGACTTAGGATTTCTAGCAACATTAGAGGCTGGTTTATTTCAGCGCTTCTAGTAAAATGCTGTGGTTCACCTTTGAGACATCATTTTATATACGTTTTGTATATAACTGTTATTTTTTTTCTTATTACAACGTGGAGTATGAATGAGTACTTCATTTTAAAGAAAGAGTTCCTCCTTAAGTTCCATCACTTTCCTGTTTCTTCTCAGACAGTAAAGATCAAATACATTTTACTACATAGTCAATTGCATGCCCGTTATAATCATTTTTCCTGTTTCTTTTACAAAGACATCAAAATAATACATCCTTTGGCTGTACTGCATGAGTTTCTATACAGTTTAACTTCTATGCAGTTTAACCGTAAAGTAGTTCAATAAGAAGTCTTGCATACAGAATTTTAAGCAATTGTGTAGATATTAGACAATAACGTTAAACAAAAAAGTTATTGAGTTCTTAACTGAGAGATAAGAGATTGCAAGCAAACTGTACTTACAAAAATGTTGCATTTTTCTACAGCTAATTTAGGAATCAGAGTGGCAACTCCATTCATAACTTTATGGTTAAGAATGTGTAACTTCCACAATAAACTTGTATTTTGGGGTGTTTATGACTGAACTCAGCCATTTAAAAATAAACTAGAGAAGCTGTGAGGTCTTTTTTTGGCAGTCATTTTTTTTAAATATGTATTTGAAAAAAATAGCTCTGCTGTTTTTGGGGTGTACATAAATAGAAGTTAGTGGTTTTCAGACACATTTTTGTAAACTTGTAAACCAAAGACTGTTTTATTTTACAAGATGCAATTTTAGAAACCTGTAGTTCTTAAAATTATCAGTGTTAATAAAATAGAATCCCAATTTTTGAAAATAATTAGCTGCCCTCTGTGAATGCTTTTCCCAAAGCAAACTTTCCTGAGCCGTATTGGGCCAGTAGTTTCTAAGAAGAACAGAAGTTAACTAGAAATTTCTTTTTAAGGGAGTGTGGTACGATATGGCTTCGTGTACCAGCACCCTTGGCCTGGTTTTTACCTTTGTCGTATTACACTAATGACTTCAGTTAAGTTGCTTGTGATTTATAGCAGTACAAGAGAAACATCAGATCAGTCATGCTTTTAGCAGCTCCTTTTACAAAATAGGATGTGAAACAATGCCTTTGCTACTAAAGTCTGGTCATCTCTATTCCATGTTTCACGGGAAAAATTGATGGGTTGATTCTGAACTTGCTGAAATCTGTAAAAGCAAGGCTTTTTTGTCAACTTCAGCAGGTGTCGAGTCAAGCCCTTTGTTCTGGTCCTGCAAGGATTTACGTGCATATTCCTGTATATCCATTAATTTCACATAAGCAAAGTCATTGCTGAGTTAAGGCCCCTGAATTTTGGTATTATTTGTATTTTTACTTACTATTGTTATGGTTCCATTAGAAGTTGTAGTTGCATCATTCACAGTCAATGCTTAAAAGCTATTTTTCATTCTTTGCAATTTTTAGTGTTTATTTCTTGTTTGCAAAAATATGGATGAATTTGGAAATATGCAAAAGAAAATTTTCTTAGCATAAGAAAAGGTATGGATAGATGGAGGCTGAAGGGTAAACATATCATCATTCATAGGGTATAAAAAGTGAAATATTAAGATTAACACAAAATGTAGTAGGTGGAAGGATAGCAGATGGCTGCAGAGTTTTCAGCTGCAACACTCACCTCTCCTGTTGTTCGAATGGCTGAGAACCTCACAATATTGAATGTGTTTATCCTCCCCGCATCACTGGGAGGACAAGAAATATCATTGCCCCCCTTTTGCAGCAGAATGCTGAGGCACAGAATCTGCGTGCAAAGTTATCTGCATTATTTCAGAGACTTCCAAGATTGTATGAGCCTCTGCTCTATATGTAAGCCATCACACCATCTGTCATCCCTGGGCTGAATTGCTTCTTGCTACTAACAGGTGATGTTATGATACCGCAATCTTTTTTGCAGCACAGGCAAGAAGGCAAGATTTTTCTCCCATTTTAAGTAGCAAAAAGGAACATAAAAGTGACATTTATTTTTATTAGTCTCATTTGAAGTAATTTATAGTAATTTATGTACAGAATTTGAAGTACATTAGTTAGCTGAACAACAGATTCTTCAGTCCTTTCTTCTTCATGCCTTGAGGTGCTCTGTGCTTCCTGAGTTCCTTCCTAACACCATCCCGTAATCTTGGTAGCTTTTACCTGTGTGCTCTTACAGTTAGGCAAAAGCAGTATGAGCTGTGGCTAGTTTGGTGCAATGATTATATGAATAGACTAATAAATAACACCTGCAACTAGTTACGTGGCTGTTGCCAAACACAGTTCTTAATCACGTTTCACTTTTCATAGAATCTGATAAGTCTATTAGACTAAAAAAGTACCTAGCTTGACTTCCCAGCAGCTAATTTAAAAAAAATAAAGAAAAAAAGAAGAATCCTGTATAAGTAAGATATATATCTATCTGATAAATGTAATTGAAATTGGCCAATGCATTCGAGGTGTTCAGAATAGCTGAGGTTGGAAGGTGACTGTAGGGACTGTCTAGTCCAACCTCCTGCTTAAAGCAGGGTCAGCTAGAATAGATTGCTCAGGGCTATGCCCGGTTAGGTTTTGAGTACCTTCGAGGATGGTAACTCCACAAGCTCTCTGGGCTGCCTGTTCAGTCTCACCCTTACAGGATACTCTTACGTGAAACAGAAGTTCCTGTATTTCAGTTTGTCCTCCTTGCCTCTTGTCCTGTCAGCTGGGCACCACTGAGAAAGGGCAACCTCCTGCCCTGTGAAGTATTTATACGCATTGATAAGATCCCCCCGAGTCTTCTCTTCGCCAAGCTAAACGGTGCCAGCTCTCCCAGCCTCTCCTGGTATATACATCAGAAGCTCCAGTCCTTTAATAACCTTCAGGGCCCTTTGTTGTACTGACTCCAGTTTGTCCATCTCTCTCCTGTACTGTTCATGTACAAGACTGCACATGTTTTCTGTAACTGTTCTTACAGTTCAGTACTGTTCAATGTATGTAAGCTTTACTTAGCAAGCAGTGGGGGTAATTATTGGTTTTGTACATCAACCCCAAAATGATCAGGCAATGTGTCTTAAAAGCATGTTTGATTTGATTTTTACCTTTTCATAAACAATTAAGATGTGCAGAAGCTAGAGGAAGGAGTACTAGCCAACACTGCAAGTGTAATACTTGGCTGGTTATGCAAAGGAACAGCATCTTTTCTGTTGCTAACAGCACTATTCATCTTTCAGCATATGTGATTTTGGATAAAGGAATTGACTTTGTTGAAGAAAAGTAATGTTGGAACGTAGTCCTCTGATTGTATCTGAATTTTTAATGAGGTTTATGCAGGCTACTGACTTCCCTTTCATACAGAATTGACACAACCATGTGGCATTTCAAACTTTCTGAACATGTAATTTCACTGTGTTTGAGAGTGCAAAAATAGAACAATATAAATAATATGTACGACCATAAAAAATATAGTTATAACTTTGACTGCATATAATATATATAAAACTGCAAATCATGTATACTTACATAAATATATAACTGATCT
This sequence comes from Anarhynchus alexandrinus, assembly GCA_008711295.1. Classification (NCBI taxonomy): domain Eukaryota; kingdom Metazoa; phylum Chordata; class Aves; order Charadriiformes; family Charadriidae; genus Anarhynchus; species Anarhynchus alexandrinus. Next base: position 4,497,485 of record VUYV01000001.1, read on the forward strand.
GTAAAAATGTTTAAATCTCCCCTTCTGATTCCACTGTTCTCTCAGGCATAACTTGTTTCCAAAGGTGCCACTTTATTCCTTAGCTGAGCACTGTATCATTCTAGAAGTTGGTCTGTAACATGGGCATAACATCCTTTTTAATGATTTGAGTGGTTTAGATTTGAAGGACAAATATAATGCCTGTGAATTGTGCCCATTTTTAGATTTTTCTGTTGTAGAATAGGTTTCAGTAAGAGTTACATGCACTTGCACCTTATCAAATTTGGGGTTTTTGCATCAGTATGTAAAACCCTTTGAGTTACCTGTCACTTGGTTAAAGAAACATGGTGTATTCAAATACAGAAGTGACAACTAGGAGAAAAGGCATAGCAAAGTCAGGCAGACATATGGGAAAGAGAACAATTCTAAGCTACCAAGAAAATTGCCTGTGAGGATTTTTTCAGTTGTGTCTCATTCCATAAATATTTTAATTTTCAAATTTTACAGTGGTCACCAACAGGTGTTGCAAAACAGCCTCTGAATCTACAACTGCTGTCTGGCTATCATTTATTTCAATAAATCGTGCAATTAATTTATGGAATAGCATTTTTGCCACAGTAATCATAATGAACTGTACCCTAAATGGCATTTCATTATAAATTCCTCTCAGAAAGAGATATTATTTAAAAAAAAAAAAAGGTCAAAAAATTCATGTTCTCCAAGATGCTTGTCTGTCAGGATTCTTGCTGATCATAACACACTTCGATATGCAAATAGGGATGAAAGAATTCTTTTCAGTCAGAAACACTTTTACTGAACCTGCAATTAGTGATCTAAACTAAAAGGTGTAATTCTGAACTTTAATTCATATTTAGCTAATTTAATTGAAGTAAAGACAAATACTAATTCTCTAATTAATTACCAGTTCTCTAATTTAAAAGTGGAAATAGGACAGAATTTATTTTTAAACTATATATATCTGTGTGTATGTACCTATTTATATGTCTTTTTTCAATTATTTTTGTAGTGTATCAAATTACTTCCTCACCCCTATAGATTACAGCATTTTCCTGAAAAATTTTTATTCATTTGTTTTCTGGGTATGCACAAAAACTTTAATGGCCAGCTATTTAGGAAAACTGAGCGCCTGGAGTTGGGTCAGATTTTCAGGAGACCAGTGCACGTAGTTGGCCAAATAAGGGTTGCTTTCTTCTAATCTCCTTTGTCCCCGGCTTCTTGAATAATATAAGCAATTAACACACAGCAAATGGATTTACAAACTTTATTCAAGTGCTAATACTGAGTACCACTATAGTTTAAAGACAGTACCTGCCGTTAATGGACTCAGAAACAGTAAGAAAGGAAACATCAGGGCCAGACAAATTTAGGGGAGTAGTCAGTGGAGAATTCACAGACAAGTTTTCAGCAGAAAATCATTTTACACCATTTTGTTACTTTACGAATCCCAGTGAGATAATTATTCATTAAATCAAAGCTTTGGTTTCCCTCCCTCCCTTTTCAGGGGATTCATGAGCGGTAGCAAAAAAAAATTATTTCATGAAGGACCATGGGAGATGACGAATGTCTGTGGTTCAATTTGGTAAAGGAGGTGTAGATTAACTTGTGCCATTCAGGATCTACTAGTATTGATGTGGCTGATTTTTCAGTCATGATTCAAGGGTTGAGAACTGAGAAGATGCAGGACACTGACTGATACTGGTGAAGTTCATGCAGATAAAAACTCAGTAGCAAAAAGCTGTTGGGATTTTCTCAAGCTAAAATTACAGGTGATTGTGATTCCTTAACTAAATAAAAACTTTCGCATAGTAATGTTGAAGTGCTTTAGCTCCAACAAAGATACATCAAAGTAATTCTCATGATCAGCTTCCCCATACAGTCTAAGGATTTAGTTGGGCAATATATATTGAAATGAATAGTTTTTACATAAATACGTGAAAACTAAGTAAACAATGTATGTTTTGTTAATTTTACAGATATATGATGCTGTTCCCGGTTCAGTATTTCCCCAGTTTGTGTCAGAGTCAATTTTGATGCATTCACATGTTGGAGGAAAACTATTGTGATTCTGTCTGCACAAAGGCCCTCTCTTACTGTGTTACTTCTCAGATTCTTAAGTTGAGAGAGAGATGAGTGCTACCCAGCATTTGTCAGAGCCGTGGCTTTTTGTCCAGCGATATACGCAGGGCTGGATTGAAAAAGCTTGTTCTTCGTGCATTTATTTTTCACATTTCTAGATAAGTTTAATGGACCTGTTCCATTAAAAATATGGCTACAGAACGTCTACACATCAGGGAGATTTCATATGGCTCTTGTTGCACCTGAAAAAATAGTTTCATTTTCAGCACTGAATAGGGAGAGAACAGCATCAATGTTCATGGTTGTGCATTTTACCGTACCAGGTGAGAGAGCTACTCTTCAGAATGGTTGTCATGCTAGTTTCAAAAAATACAAAAACATTTGGGCTTTCTAGAGTTGAACAGTCCGTGCTGGCTGAGAGCCAGTATAAGTAAAATGTGTAGAAATGTAATGGCCCAGAGCAAGCTAATAAATGACAGTGTCGCATGAGATCTTCAGGGAACAACAAGAATATGCATGTCTTAAATATTTATTTGTGCTTTTGGAGAATATGCAATGTATTTTCTAATGCATTTGAGGGGAAAAAAAATGCCTTCAACTGAAAACAAATATGATTTAAGTTAAAAGAAAACAGTAAGGCATAAGATATAAATTGGAAAATACTGTTTATTCAGAAGTAGCAGCATTAGTAAATCAAGGCTTCTGTGAGTTATTATGGTTCCCACTGCTAGGCTGTGCGTGTACGGATACAGTCTGATTTACTGTTCACAAAAATGGCAAGAGACAACAGGTGGATGGCAGTGATAAATTAAGATGTAAAGAAAACGAAAAGAATAAGCAGTTATAATGCAGTGATGGTGCCACGTGTGCAAAGTTTGAGTATAGCTGTAGCCATCTGAATGCTGCAGTCATCGTGGGTTAAACTATCATTACTTAAGTTTTACCCTTTTTGTTGCTATTGTATAATACATGCATCACCAGATTCCTTGGATATCTGCTGGTGTGACTTCATCTGATGTTCACTCAGGAGTACTGTTTTGATTAATATTTATGTTGTCCGCACATATCTGTTATATAGCACAGATTCAACATTGATGTACAGAGATGTAGACCTTATCAGATGGACTGTGATTCTGAAACATGATGGTGTCCGTGGCAAATCAGTATTCAAAAACTATTTAATGAGAAAATGTCCTGATGGTTTAGGTTGCAAGAGGGGAAAACAAATCTATGTAGTTGTGGTAGCACTTGAGCATGTTGAACATTGGAAAACACACTGTACTTAAGTTAGAAGAAAGGTTGCTGTTCCTAATACTTTAAACTTCTTTACTCCTTCAAAATTCATACTGTTTTTTAAGTGACAGCAGAGACTTGTTTGGTTTTCTGAAAAGGAATACTTTAATACCAAATTAAGTGGATGAATGCTATTGTTTAAAACAAACTGTAATTGTTTAAAACAAACTGTAATAATTCAAAAAGCTGTGTCACTTTCCTCAGAATAGTTTTCCATTTCACAAAAAAACCCTGGTTTTCTTCCCTACACTTTTAGTCAGAAACGGGGTGCTTTCCAATACGGGCTTGTACAATGATTATAAATAGTCAGGTGCAGAGGCACCAGCCATTATTTTTGAAGAAAACAGTGAAGTTTTCTTCATTGGGTCTCATGGTAGGAAACCAAATAAAAGTTGCAATCTAACCATTTATCAGTTAATGACCCTGCAACATGTACACAGTGTTTATTCATGTACCTATGCATAGACCATAAAAATGGTGGTAATTAGCTACACAGATGATATCCTCTGCAGTCTACATATCAAGTTTCAATGCTGTCCTGCAACTCAGTAGTGCAGGACTGCTTTCTCACAGACTTTCCGACTGGAATGGTTCCAGAGTGCAGGGCTCCTGGAGGTAGTCGTCTTCTAAAGGACTTTTATGTTTTCTGCAAGAATGAATTCTCAGAATTAACTCTGAATGCACAGACTAATTTTATACTGATGGGCTATCCAAGATGGGAATGTGCAACCTACAAATTAAATATGTTGTTACTTACAGTATCTGCAGCATTAATTTCCAAGTGTGGAACATAACGAATATCAAAACAATTAGATATTAGAAACTGAGTGTTCTCTCTGACTGCTGATGCTGAGGTTTCCAATTAGGATTTCCAGGGTTTTCAAGTCTCACAGTATTTTCATGCATTTTGTAACTTGATGTTTCTCTTTACCTGAATCTGCCATGCCATACACAGACAAAAACGGAGGCTGAAGAATGCTGAACATAGATTGCATACACTGAAAAGAGGAATTTGGGAACTAAAACCAAAAGGGACTCGTAGCTTTAAATTACATGTTTGGCCTAATTAAAGTGTAAGATTTGCTCTGTTATAGTGGGGCTGTTAAAAGTGTTTTTTTAAAGTGAATTATGACACTGAAGTTGATAAAAGAGCCTGTGTATCCCAAAATGACATTAATTACATTTTACTAAATGACTCTTCAATTGATTTTAATGAGTACTTTAAATAATATCTAACTTTTAGAACCAAAATTACATATAAAACAAGAATAGTAGCAAACACATATTAAAGGCCTGATTTTATTTAAGCAAGTAAGAATAAGACTGTTCCCACTAATAACAGGATTGTGATTGTTCTCAAAGTTATTTACATAACTCTTGTCTAAGTCTTTGGTCTCACAGTTTTTACATTACTTAATCATACATTAATTAAGCATCCTATAATGAGATGCCATGCTTTGTAGACAAAGGGGAGGGCAGTGGATGTTGTATACCTCAACTTTGGTAAGGTGTTTAACACAGTCTCCTGTAGACTTGTTGTCGCCATATTGGTGAGATGTGAGCCAGATAAGTGGTCAATAACGTAGGTGGAAAATTGGCTGGACCACTGGGCTTAAGGAGTTGTGATCAGCGATGCAAAGTCCAGCTGGCAGCCAGTAACCAGTGGTGCTGCTCAGGAATCGATACTGGGAGCAGTAGTGTTGAAACTGGATGATGGGATGGACGCCATTCCCAGCAAGTTTGTGGAGAGCACCAAACTGGCTGAAGCAGACCAGGGTTTTCTAGTGTCAGATTAAATGAGCTCTGGAGGTTCCTTCTAAACTATATTATGCTATGATTTCATGTGTAACGGAAATAACTGGTGTAGTGGTGTAAAAAAGCACATGTTCAAGAAAAGAGCATAGCAACTTAAAATTTATATCGCTACTAGTTGTCATGAGTAGTTGCAGTAAGAATGTTACAGACTACATTTTCGGTGTTCACATCTGTGCTGAAGGACAGCCAATGAACAAATGTCTGTTTGAGTGAAGGTGTTTCCCAAGGTTGCTGCCCTGACACTGTCTTCATCAGTAGAAAGCTCCCAGTTCCCACACAGCTGAATGTGAAGTGGATACTGGGAGTCTCTCTTCAGCCTGTGTTGGTGTTTGCCCCAGTTCGCTATATTCAGCTTTATATGTGGCTTTTGACCAAATCTGAACCATTGGTTTCTGCGTAAGACCTCCTGTGTAATTTCATATGCAAACACTACCTGACATTACTAAGTTCCATTTCCTTTCTGCCAGTCCCAGAGTTTTCCCATGCCTTCCTCCTATTACAACCTCTTACTGAAAAAAAATAGCTTTTCCTCCCCCCATTCCATGTAAAGGGTGGCCTTTGGACTTCCAAATCTACATACTGCCAATGCCTTATGTAGTTGAATGCCAGAAGGTGCAGAGAACTGTGAAAACAAGGAACTCTGAGAAAAATTCAGAAACAGGAGATAACAGTGGCTTCCTGACATAGCACAACTCCCCTAAATTATGGAACTAGGCTCTAATCAGACATTAATATCACACAGCGGCCCATCCTGAATCCACAGTGCTGTCCTACTGCCAGTGGTGTGATGTAACACCAGTAGATGAGCCGCACCATAGCTCAAAAGCCGCATCGCTGCTTCTTTTCCTCTGATATCACATCAAAACTGATCAGATAATTAGCTCTAAAGCGGAGCAGGGTATGTTCACTGGCAGTTTGGGAACATAAATAAATGTACTTTTTTTTGTTTCACAAAAAAACCCTTTCCCCTACGTTTTCAGTGAACCAAAGCTGGCTGCTCTGCTGTCAGTTCACCAAGCAGTCTCCAAACCCTAACAAGGAAAAAGGGTCCAAACCAAACCAGAGGATAAGACAAAAGCTAGTTTTAAGTAAGAGTGTATGTAATGTACGTGTTTGGGGGTCTCAGCACTAATAGCTTAATCTTGTCACTCATTTCTGTTGTGCTTAATTAATTGCAAATATAGACATAACAACTTAGCAAAAAGAAATTAATTGGATTAGTTGAGTCTTTTAGTCACAGTCACAGTCCTCTACTAATAATGTAAATTATTAGTCCTCTACTAATAATGTAAAATGCAAATGCTGTGTCTTTAGGAACTTTGCAGGAAATTTTTGCTTCTTTCATGTCATTGCGTAGAAGCAGCACAAGTCATCATTTGCCCCCTGCAAACACTCAAGCTGGTTCTGATTTTGCAGGTCTACCTGTTCCTAACTTTCACAGCTTGAGAAAAGGACAATACTTGAACCTGCCAGTATACAGGAACTCTTATTTTCCTGGGTTTTTTGTAATGATTATGTGAAGAGGGTGGATTGTACTGTCCAGCTCAATATGAAGTAGAGAGATTTGGACAATGAAGGATTGACTTTGCAGTGGAGGTTTCACGATATCCACTGTTTAGATGCCAAAAACTTGGATCTGTAGAATACTTTTCAGATTGCATCGCATGACCTGGTTCTTATACACATATTTTTGCAGGGAAAAGATGGACATGACTAAGGGATATAGAGCTTTCCAATTAGCATCAACAGTAGTGTGGCCCACTATACCATGGCAGAGGCATTCTCTACAGGTGATGAAGTCCCTCTAAAAATACCATAGCTACATTGAGACTTACAGTAACCCTTTTTTACTTGACGTGTAACTGACCACTTATCAGTGATTAGAGCTTCTATTTAAAGAAATAAACAAAGGGGTTATAGTATCCTCACTTGTTCTGTGGATTCATTTTGTTCTGAAAAAAAAATATCTTGTTTTATAAAACTTAGTGGAGGGAATGCGTCTTCTGTGAGAAAGGAATTCATAATTACTTTCAGCATACCAGAACAAGGGCGTTTGCTACCTGACCAGGTATTTTCTCAAAGGATGAAGTTGAAAATACCTATCAATACAGTCGGTGGTGATAAGTCCTCATAGTTTCAGTGGACAATTATTCCTTCTTAACTGGTGGTATTTATGTTTTTAAGACATAAATAAGTCTCTTTTAAGTCTCTTGGCAAGTTCAGCGTTACCAGCCTCTGCGCCTCTCTTGGAGGATTATTGCTCTATCTTTGTGTTAAATACAGCTACACCTTTTCCCTTTCTTTTTCTTCTTTGGTGTTTTGTTGTGTTTTTTTTAATGCTGGCAAGCTGCTGATGTAATTAAGTTTTGGAAAGAAGGGAGGGTGTGGGTGCTTGAAGAAGTTAAAGACAGGTTAATTCTAGACATGGCTTTGCATGTTGACATTTCCCAGTTAACACACAGCTTCATAGTAGATTTCTCTTGAAACTTTGCCATGATATACTGCCAGCAAATGGGAGTGGTGAAAAATACTGGGAAGACCAGCGACTGCTAAAATAACACAAAATAGTGGTGCTGTCATCACCTGTTGCCACAACATAGAATTCAACAAAAAATGCATGCAGTAGAAGACCCTAGAATATTTGACAGTATTGTGTATACATATCACATTCAAGAAAATACTTTATTTTCTTTTATTCTATCCACAGATACTTGATAATCAGTCATCGTGTTTTAGTAGCCCTGACACCAGGAGTCTAGTTCCTTGCCGGTATACATTAGCAGACTTCTGAAATGCTAGGAACCTGCTTCCATTTTAATAACCAGGGAATTGGGTCCTGAATATCTTTTGATAAAAAGCACTTGGTTTAGGCCTCATCTTGCGTCGTGGTTTAATGCCAGCCGGCAGCTAGGACCACACAGCCACTCGTGTGGTTCTTCCTCTTGCCTCCGGAAGGGCAGGGACAAGAGGGAGAAATGAATGGAAAGGAAAGGAAAGAAAAGGAAAGGAAAGGAAAGGGAAAGGAAGGGAAGGGAAGGGAAGGAAAGGAAAGGAAAGGAAGGGAAAGGGAAGGGAAAGGGAAGGGAAAGGGAAGGGAAAGGGAAGGGAAAGGGAAGGGAAAGGGAAGGGAAAGGGAAGGGAAAGGGAAGGGAAAGGGAAGGGAAAGGGAAGGGAAAGGGAAGGGAAAGGGAAGGGAAAGGGAAGGGAAAGGGAAGGGAAAGGGAAGGGAAAGGGAAGGGAAAGGGAAGGGAAAGGGAAGGGAAAGGGAAGGGAAAGGGAAGGGAAAGGGAAGGGAAAGGGAAGGGAAAGGGAAGGGAAAGGGAAGGGAAAGGGAAGGGAAAGGGAAGGGAAAGGGAAGGGAAAGGGAAGGGAAAGGGAAGGGAAAGGGAAGGGAAAGGGAAGGGAAAGGGAAGGGAAAGGGAAGGGAAAGGGAAGGGAAAGGGAAGGGAAAGGGAAGGGAAAGGGAAGGGAAAGGGAAGGGAAAGGGAAGGGAAAGGGAAGGGAAAGGGAAGGGAAAGGGAAGGGAAAGGGAAGGGAAAGGGAAGGGAAAGGGAAGGGAAAGGGAAGGGAAAGGGAAGGGAAAGGGAAGGGAAAGGGAAGGGAAAGGGAAGGGAAAGGGAAGGGAAAGGGAAGGGAAAGGGAAGGGAAAGGGAAGGGAAAGGGAAGGGAAAGGGAAGGGAAAGGGAAGGGAAAGGGAAGGGAAAGGGAAGGGAAAGGGAAGGGAAAGGGAAGGGAAAGGGAAGGGAAAGGGAAGGGAAAGGGAAGGGAAAGGGAAGGGAAAGGGAAGGGAAAGGGAAGGGAAAGGGAAGGGAAAGGGAAGGGAAAGGGAAGGGAAAGGGAAGGGAAAGGGAAGGGAAAGGGAAGGGAAAGGGAAGGGAAAGGGAAGGGAAAGGGAAGGGAAAGGGAAGGGAAAGGGAAGGGAAAGGGAAGGGAAAGGGAAGGGAAAGGGAAGGGAAAGGGAAGGGAAAGGGAAGGGAAAGGGAAGGGAAAGGGAAGGGAAAGGGAAGGGAAAGGGAAGGGAAAGGGAAGGGAAAGGGAAGGGAAAGGGAAGGGAAAGGGAAGGGAAAGGGAAGGGAAAGGGAAGGGAAAGGGAAGGGAAAGGGAAGGGAAAGGGAAGGGAAAGGGAAGGGAAAGGGAAGGGAAAGGGAAGGGAAAGGGAAGGGAAAGGGAAGGGAAAGGGAAGGGAAAGGGAAGGGAAAGGGAAGGGAAAGGGAAGGGAAAGGGAAGGGAAAGGGAAGGGAAAGGGAAGGGAAAGGGAAGGGAAAGGGAAGGGAAAGGGAAGGGAAAGGGAAGGGAAAGGGAAGGGAAAGGGAAGGGAAAGGGAAGGGAAAGGGAAGGGAAAGGGAAGGGAAAGGGAAGGGAAAGGGAAGGGAAAGGGAAGGGAAAGGGAAGGGAAAGGGAAGGGAAAGGGAAGGGAAAGGGAAGGGAAAGGGAAGGGAAAGGGAAGGGAAAGGGAAGGGAAAGGGAAGGGAAAGGGAAGGGAAAGGGAAGGGAAAGGGAAGGGAAAGGGAAGGGAAAGGGAAGGGAAAGGGAAGGGAAAGGGAAGGGAAAGGGAAGGGAAAGGGAAGGGAAAGGGAAGGGAAAGGGAAGGGAAAGGGAAGGGAAAGGGAAGGGAAAGGGAAGGGAAAGGGAAGGGAAAGGGAAGGGAAAGGGAAGGGAAAGGGAAGGGAAAGGGAAGGGAAAGGGAAGGGAAAGGGAAGGGAAAGGGAAGGGAAAGGGAAGGGAAAGGGAAGGGAAAGGGAAGGGAAAGGGAAGGGAAAGGGAAGGGAAAGGGAAGGGAAAGGGAAGGGAAAGGGAAGGGAAAGGGAAGGGAAAGGGAAGGGAAAGGGAAGGGAAAGGGAAGGGAAAGGGAAGGGAAAGGGAAGGGAAAGGGAAGGGAAAGGGAAGGGAAAGGGAAGGGAAAGGGAAGGGAAAGGGAAGGGAAAGGGAAGGGAAAGGGAAGGGAAAGGGAAGGGAAAGGGAAGGGAAAGGGAAGGGAAAGGGAAGGGAAAGGGAAGGGAAAGGGAAGGGAAAGGGAAGGGAAAGGGAAGGGAAAGGGAAGGGAAAGGGAAGGGAAAGGGAAGGGAAAGGGAAGGGAAAGGGAAGGGAAAGGGAAGGGAAAGGGAAGGGAAAGGGAAGGGAAGGGAAGGGAAGGGAAGGAAAGGAAAGGAAAGGAAAGGAGAAAGGAAAGGAAAAAAATTTGTGAGCTGAGATAAAGACAGTTTAATGGAACAATAATAGAAAAGGAAAATAGCAATAATAACAACAGCAATAATAATAATGATGACGCAAGTCACTCTGATCGCCCCAGTGAATTGGTACTTTCCTGAACAGTGATCGCAGATTCCTCCCCCCTGGCCAACCCTCATTTATATACTGAGCATGACGTCTATGGTACAGAATATTCCACTGGCCATTCTGTTGTTCTGTCTATGCTTCTTCTCAGCTTCTATTTGAAGCTGAAAAGAATCCTTGGAAAGTATAAACAACACCTAGCAGCAACTAAAATAATATGCATTATTGACAGTCCTTTCACAGCAATCACTAGAAATAAAATAAACTCTTTCCAGGCTGAAACCAGGACATCTTGTAATTGGGATTAATGTTGGTACTGTAATCCTATAGTAAGTGTTGCTAATGTTGGTGGCATAATGGAGAAGAAGAAGAAAGATGCATATAGTTTTAGATCTCTTTGCAGAACTACGCCTACTGCAATACTACTTTGCTTTGATACACAAAAGTTGAATATATTCTTCTTGAGACATCATTTGGAATTTGATGCTGTCTCCGTGGTAGAAAAAAATGTTTACCAAGGTTCAGTGGAAATTCTAGACAGCAACAAATCAAAGATGAGATTATGGGGTTTTTTGTACTGCAAAATTATTCAATTTCTAGTTACCTGTCTAAAGTCCTGTGAAATTGATGAGCACTGCCTGCAAATGAAAAGTACAAAATTTTTAGTGAAAACCCAAATCTTAAAATGGCAGAAGGTCAACCTAATTTTAACAGTAATGTATTCTTTTGTCATTGTGTAATGTTATAACTAGTGGTATGTGCAAAAACCCCTAACAAACAGTGTATTTGAAACTCTCAGGAATACTCAAACACTGGATGAAAAGCTAAACTTCTACAGCCTTAACATTTGGGTTTTTTTTAATTAAGTGAAATATTTACTACAAGAAGCTGTATTTGTGAAACAGCTAATTTTGGCTGTGTAAAAGATGAAGGTTTTCCGTTGTCAATCTGGGTTTGGTACAGTTATACTTGATATTTTTGTCACTGTTTTTCTCAGTAAAGTGGAAAAGAAACGTTAAATTCAATCTTCGATATTAAAGATCAAGAGGAATGAAGAAAATGTAATTTTAGTCTAAAGTATAGCACTTGAAAAGGGAAAAAAACACTGTCTTAAGTATGCCTTTAAGTGGTATTCATTGTGAAACAGTAAAAAGAGCCTGTTTTAAGAAAAATTTTCAGTAGCCATCTGAAATGGACTTACGACATTTGTACAACAATAGTTTACCTATACTTTTGGATTGTATTATAAATATGTTTTCACTAGTCAGGGAACTAAAGATAGTTTAGGTTTTCATAAAAATTTTATAAAGCCTTACCAGCCATGGATTTATTTCACAGCCAATGGAAAAAGCAGGAATAGTTTAGTTTACATTGCAGCAACTATTGGAGGGGTTTGAAAAAACCTGTTCCAGCTATCTTGATGGGAACCACAACTTTTTCTGAAAAGTCACTGAAACACAGATTAGCAAAGACTGTGCTAGAAAGCCACTTTGCAAAGCTAAAATGGACACAATTTCATATGCTAAGGTGTAGCAATTGTTCAAACCTACATCTCATTATAAGCTCATTCTAAAATTTTTGCTTTTATTTGTTGTCAGTTGTCTCACTCTCCAGGCAATGACCATCCAATACTGAGCTTTCCCCTCATGGCAAATTAGCTATTATTTTTGCCAAGTTTCATGTATTTCCATGTGCTACATGTGGGGAAACATCACTGATTTGAAACATAAGTTCATAGTCATAAATAGTGTTTTACAGCATATACACTTTATTTTTGGGTCTATTCTGTGTAAAATATTACTCATAGATTGTGAACAAAAGATGCAAACAGGAACTACTCTTCTTTGATGTTTCTGAAATGTTTCTGCTCATATAAGCATGAAATTGAAGCTGTTGAAATTTAGTGAGGAAAATGAGGGAGAGCTCACCCTAGGATAGCTGGTGGCTTTGTGACTGGATGGTTCATCCCAGAGTAAGAGACTTCACAATACGTTTTTGCACTTGTATTTTTTCATAGCATTGTTGAGTTCAGCAGCTGTTCCAAAGGAGGCTGCTCTAATGGTCACAAACACTGGTTGTTCCGTGTCTTGCATGTATATTTTTGACAAAATTTTTATGTGGTTTTATTTCACTATTTAGTGTATTTTTGCCCAGAAGAATGATTTAAGTTCATTGATTCAGAAGAAAGATAAGTTTTACCTCTGTGTTTTATAAATGCTTTGTAATGGCAATCTTTAAGGAACATTTCCATTCCTCCTGTTAGGTTTGTCTTTGGGCAAGCTTTTCTTTGACCTTTTTAATGCTTTCTGTACAGAGTTCTACTTTTTGGGCCCCAGGATTGTCCCAGTCAAAGATGACGTATTTTCAGTGTAACATGTAGTAATGGATAGAAAATTACCATTATCTGTATTATACATTCCACATTACTATGTCTGTTTCTATTTGCTTTCTTTACCTGAGCTGGAACTGGTACTGTCATTTCATTATTCATACATCTAGATACTTCAATATGTGTTTATATTGATGGTACAAAAGATGGAAAAAATCCATATCTCATTAATAACTACTCAATTATTTTTAACTTTAGGAAGTATGTGACAAAAGTAAGCATGTTGAGTTGGTTTTAAAATCCCCTTAATTTTATTTTATTTTATTTATGCATGTTTCCCTTTCAGTTATATATGGAAGTAGATTTGATTCCTATTTTAAGTCAAATCTCTTAAATGAAAGATGAACGGCGCATGCCTCTTGAAATAAGTGATGACTAAGTCTAGCCTTCAACTGTACAGTTTGGGTCAAATACTCTGTATGATACTAGAAAAGAACTTTGTGAAAATTAAAGTTGAGATGTAACATAATCCCTCAAGGTTCATAGTTTGGGAGAAAGTTACTTCTGCATGCTGCTCATAGTATAGACTTTTCTTGAAGAATAAAGTTTGGCTTCTAGCCACACCTGCTTGCTAGCTACCGTACATATATCGAGGCAAGCTACTTGGCAGTTTACGTACCTCACCATGACTGTCTTTGAAGGCATGCTAACTTGTTTGAAGAGGTGATTAATTAAAACTTTCTTAGGGAAGACTAAACCGTTGACATTTTGGAAAAAAAAAAAAAGAAGGTTACAAATTGCTATTACATACACAGAAAGAGGTCAAGGGATAGCTTAGACTGCACAATCAATTTTTGAAACCTTTCTACTTTGTATGTGTATCTTTTGTATAGTTTTTCTGTTGTTACTATTCCTTTGTGAAAGGACCTAGCCCAAAATCCAGAGAATTTGAAGAGGTGCTCTCTGTCCACCTCAGTGGCTTTATATAATGCTCTGTGTGATCAAGTACCAATAATTCAAGTAATTTACATAAACTCTAGTTCCTGTGTAGAACAGCTTTTTTATTCCACAATGATGACACAAGCATTTCGTGCAGCCCTGACTGTGGGGCTCTAACTTACAAGAACTTAGAAGAACTGCTTAGCGATCCTGCAGCAATGACAGGACTTTCTCCTTAGTCAAAATCCTACTGGAAATTGGTGTGCATTCTGTGCTAAGTAGAGAGGTCTCTAAGTAATGGGATCTGTGCAAAAAAAGGGTACTGGGGGGGCAGGTATGTGACTTTCTTTACAAAGAGTGCCACAGCTCCTGGAAGTGCAGCATACTGTGCTAGCCAAAGAGGTGCTTGCTTGTCTTTCAGTTTTCTTTAGGATTCCTTGTTGTGGGATATTTACTCATTGCAATGTTGAGTAGCACACAAAGAACCATAAATAACTAAATCTAAGCTCAGGAACCATTCCATTTAGACTCTTCGAATACTGAGCAATTTATAGCTTTTGCAGATAAATCCAAAATAACGTTGTCTCAGATAGTATTTCCATAGTGAGACCAAAGATTTTTTCCAAGTCCTGTATTTAATATTTTAAATTTGCATTTTGTTGAAACTCTTGTAACGGTACAGTCCTTAAGGACAGGTCAGAAGGCTTATGGACTGTTGAATGTGTGACAAAGAGGCCATAAAGAATCTGGTCAGATGTAGCTAATTAAAGGTAAATGAAGGACAGCTGCTTTTTATGTTTCCAGCACATCTTTGATCTGCTCTACCCCTCAGACCTCTGTGGACAAGGTAGTTAAATACAAACTAGGAGGCCTATTTTAAAGACATTAAAGCCCTCCGGGGCAATCGAGTGACAGTCCAAGCAGCCATAAGCTGTTCGCTTTATTCATTAGAGAACTTTAAATGTGTCAAGAAATAGAATAATGTCCGTGCTCTTAGATCAGCATTAGCAATGAAGATTACAACAGCTCTGGGACGTATGAATGGGCAAACTTCTTATGAAAACAAGTTTATTGAGAAGCATTTTACTATAACGGCAGAGAAAATATAGGTTGCACATTTTCATTGCGGGAATATTGATTCAATATGCATTGAAATATCTAAAGCTGTAGTGACACAAACATCATGTAACCCAGTGCTGACCTCAGTGGTCCCTTCAATCATGTTTTAAAAAACTTCCTTTTCAGACACACATGATGGAAAGAAAGTGTCATATGTGAGTGACATAATAGCACATAATACTTGCTGAAGAATTTATGGAGAATTCACACAATATATAGCCTTTCACTTGTGTCTAGAGAGTCAGATGCTTAAGTTTGTAAATTGCAAGTGTTTATTTTATAAGTCAAACCTTTAATGTCAATACAACATCAGTAAAGGATGTAGAAAAACTAAAAAAAATCAGTTAGCTATATAAACAACTCTTTATTGCTAGTCATTTTGGAAAAAGTGACTTTGCCCAGAAATATTTGTGACTCCAACTCAGTATATTTTTTGAGAATTGTTTGATATCTTTATTTTTTATTATTATTTTGTAAATAGGAATTGAAATGGAAATTAAGGTGAAGCAAATTCTTCCAACATTCTAAATGGTAAATTCTGGAGATACGTGCCATATTGCCTCAATAATATTTAAGAACTTAGAGAAAATATTTGCTTTTTTTATATTGTGTGCTGTGTTTTCCACCATTATCTTTAGTGTTAGTACCCAAATGTTGCATTGTTTGACTGCATAATCAAACTCTCCATGGTATTCAGCCCCAGGTATTTTAAAATCAAGTAAAGGTCTGAAAAGTCTGGAATTTTAAAATGGTCATGTCGACAGCCTTTTTGACTATACCATAAATGCAAATTTCATAGGTCTCACCATTCAAAGAACATTTCTACATGGCATTTTACCTCAAAAAGGCTCTATATGAGTAGTGCAGTTGGAATTGCTTGCCTATGAAAATGCTGTATGCTGTTGGAGTCTGGAAGAACCTTTCTTCCAAAGAAATGTAGATGTAGTAGAAGATCCTCTGTGACTAGCCACTGATTTTCCCTGGGTGATTTGGCATTTCCTTCTAGTCTTACTATAGATACATTTAACTATACATAATTTAAAACTAGCTTGATCCTCCAAATTGTCACAGATTTGTCTAATGGCAGCTATATAAGTATTTCTGCAGTCAAGTCATAGTCATGAGGTTCCTCAAGTTGGTAGATCTGTGAACCAAGGACTTAATTTTTTTCATTTTAAAATAAGCAGCGGATAAAAAAATCTAATTAAACTTGAAGATGGCCTCTGTTTTTACTTGGCAAACAATACTCAGAGAATATAAATAAGCATTGAGCAGTTTAATTTGAAGCACATTAAAAGGTTCAGTGAGCTGTATTCTAGGCAACAGTAAGTATAAAGATGTGGTTATTGCTGGCAGTATGAGCATAATGTACTGATTTGTCTGATTGTGCCAAAAACATTGTGAAAAGCAAATAATGAATAAATTTGTGCTAAATTTAGATTAGTTTGCATGCATACTTTAAACATTAAAGCTAGATATCTTTCACCCAAAGAAATACATTGGTGAATTATTACGGAACTCAACTAAATATAAGATAGGTACGTATTGTGGGTTGAGGACCCGTGGTTTTGTCTGGCGTACTTACACCTCTTCCACTCTCATTGAGTCTACATGTATCAGCGTGGCTGTGTATTAGGCTGGAAAAAAAAAAAGCCCATACTATGGTAGAACTACCATGAAAGGGAAATACAATAGCTTGATAGCACCATTTATCTTCAATTTAAAGATCCAATAAAAATAAATCAAAAAGGGAACTAAAATATAAAAATAATCTTAGTTTTTTTAACAACCTTTATTTTTTTCATTTTTTTAACAAAGTACCTGAGACATCAAGACAAACATTAAGACCTTCACAATATGTTCCTTATTGACAAATCCTGCGTTGCAGATGTTGGTTTATTACTACAATAACGTCTCAGTACTTGTATGTGCATGTATTATCACAGGGTGCAATTTGCCCTTTCAAAAGTCCATGTATACTCACAACTTAGGTTTCAGTATCTTGTATTCATGGCATGACTGTTTAAGAAGATCCATATAATTTTCTGTCTTTATTCACTTAACTGCTGTAACTCAATTTTCAAGCTCAGCAAAAATAATAGACTATAATTACTTTTCTCTTATTTTAGCAATAGAACCGAACAGTTTACCATCTGATAATAATAATAATAATAATAATGCTTTCTTTAGCTGGGCAGGGAGCAGTGAAATCATGCAGATCCTAGGTAAGCATTGTCAGCACCAAAGATGAGCAGTTTGAACTATCTGATGTGAGTATTGAGCATGAGCACATTTCTAGCTCGGTCTATGGATTGGGACTTGGGAAGCTGAAGGGGATTGACAGCTGAGCAAGAGCTGGTCTAGATGACATGCTGTCTGAAACACTTCTTTCCAGGGGCTGTCACAGGTCCATGTAGGATGTGGTTCTTCAGCCCTTGAGTAACCTTTACTTGAAATCTTGAAGATTAAAATGCTAGTTTGCTGTACGACGAAGGACCCATTATGAATTCAACACAGGTTGAATTGCTTTCATGGAGAGAGCTCCAAGAACACTGACCACTTTCAGCACAAATGCTACAGACCAAACATCAGAAATTTCCATCTGCTGCTGTAGTCCTGGGGTTTTTTGAAAGCTAGATAATCACTGTTCCCAACCCTGTTATTTCTCAGTTTCCAGATAGTAATGCTACAGTGACAGGTTGCATCTATTAGGGAACACGGTTACCTAACAAGATGTTGAGCATGACCCAACTCCTCCTGTAGGCATGCAAAAGCCTTCTTCTAAAAAGCGTTAGGTAACGATGGTAAACCAAGTGCTCCTCCTGGGGTTAATTGTAATCAGCTAACACATTTTTAAACCCAGACATCCTTGTCCAGACCAAGGGAAAAATCATATTCAACATCTTGTTTAATTAACATGTTTTCTAGTATATTTTCTCAGTGTAGACAAGGTCTCTAAGGAAGAATGACTCATGAATGCAGCATAGCCATTATGGAGTACTTTTTGGAGTAACTTTCTATTGCTCCACATTTTCTAAGGAAAGCATTGATTTGGCTCATTACCTAACAGGTTAATTAATGTCTGTGAGGAGCTCCGGGGTACCATTAGTTAATCCCATACCACATCGCTAAATAGAATCCTGGGCAAGAGTTAAAATAAGTCGCACTTTCTGAAGTGAAGACTAGTATGTAGATCTTTTCCAGCATAGTCCACGCATACTGCTGTATAGTTTTCCTTGGAGCCTCCTTGACACGTACTACAATCGAGACGGGCACAATACGTGACTGCCTCTCTAGGAAAGGAGTGGGTCTTGTCTGCCACACATATCACGGTGAACCTAGCATTTTGTGGACTTTTCTGAGGGAGGTATACCCTTACAGAACAGGTAAAAGCTCTATGTGACTGTGAAGGCGGAGTGGGACAGCAGGCTAATAGAAATTAGCCTGTGTAGAGTTGACTGCAGGGATACTTTTTTCCAGGCATTGATTATTCTTCAAATAATGCTGTTACAATCCGGAAGAGGTCCATGCTTCATCTTGTCAAATAAAGTGTTTTAGCCAACAGACAAGCAGATTTAAGAGGAATTTGTCATTGTTTTTATTAGGATACAAAGATCAACACAAGATTCTTTCTGTCAGACATATATTCTCAGAAGGAAATGCATAGTACGCATAAAATATTTATGATCATTTCTTACATTGTAACTATATCTATGTAAAAGCCAAAATAAATACCAACTGTTCCAGCTATACAATATACAGTGCCTGATGTGTTTATTGCCACATTTTCTCTGACCAGTCTTCTCTCTGTTGTGTTTCTCCAGTGACTGTGTTATTCCAGGGAAATGAGTAACACAAGGGGAGGAGGGTGCATAATGACTTCTACACTGTATGGGGTTGTCTGAACTAACACATGGATCATGCTCTTGAATCTGTGCTGGAATCTGTGTTCAGGGTGTATTATGCAGAAAACATGTAGAGGGTGAGCTACTCGAGTTTTTTTGAAAGACAAATCAGTGTGTATCAGAGGCACTTCACACTTTTCTGTTCATAGCTTTGAGGATCAAAGAAGAGCTGAAGACAAGAATGTGTCTCCTAAGGAGGACCAAAGCCATAATAATTCTATTTTTATCTGTGCTATTTAGCAAGTACTGTTAGCTATATTTAATTCTGTTTCTCCCTATTTAGTGAATAGATGAAGTATGGAAATACTTGGGGAGATGAGGAGACCTATAATCCTGTGCTGCTGAAAACTTAAACTTTCACTTTTTGCCAGATGGATAATTAGAGCACATATTAAACAGAGTCGTAGTATTCTCAGGCCATGTTGTATGCTTATTGATACAAGATTTGTATGTGAGGCAATAGAGGAACAAAGGAACTCAAAATACCCACCAGTCACCAAAATGTTTGCGTTGAAGAGATGTATATGAAGATTGCCAGCTTGAAATTTTAAGTGTGAATCTTGTAGAGGGAAATGTAATGTAATCCATAATGGGAAACAATTTAAAACCAGAAGATATTAGTTGGAAAAGGGAAAATGCTCTACTGAGGAGGGTCGGTTAGGGGGTCAGTATTTTCTGTCATTTTATTCCCTCCATGGGCTCAGTTAATGAGCAAAATATATTACATAATAGAATTCTGGACTCCCTTCTTGGTTGTTGATATTCCACTTGTGTACGCTCAGAGGATGTCAATGATGACAGCTGGTTATTTTTTCAACACATGGATTTTGATTATGTCTTGTTTTATGGTTAGTATTCAGTTTTCACAAGGAATGTTTTCCCACCCAGAAGACAACAAATGTTGGACTGACCTAGTAATTGTTCTTTCCTTTATTTCCTTTGGGCTCTTGTTCAGCTAGTTGGATCTGAGTTGTTTTAAACATAATTAGTCCATCATAAATCACTCTGGGTTAGTTCACATGTGACATCACCAAAGAGACCCAATGGGACAATTAGAATATGTTTTTGGATAATCTGTAGCTATGTTAACTACTTTATCATGAAAATAAAGTTTGTAAACAGTAGTCTTTACAGTGTGACAAGCTAAAATATATTGCAGCCTGATATAGCTGTTCAGCAAATTAGATTTTCGTAGTGCTAATTGAATTTGTCACAAATTGATGATGAACATTAGCTAAAGAAAGTGCAATATATTTTATTTTATTGAGCACATCTCGGAGTGCTTGTAATTTAGGAGGGCCACCACACTTTCTGGGCAGGCTATCAAGTAGGATGTTGTAATGATTTGCATGACTACTATAGTAGATGGAAAAATGTAGCTTGTGTTTGTAGCTGTTCCATTAGTGTCTTACACAGCGTGCGCTCCTTTGGTGCTCTTCAGAGAGCGGTGTCATAATCCCAGCACCTTCTGAAGAGTTCTGTCTGGTGAAATCAAATAGCTATACACTGTTTAAAACCTAAGGTGTAGTTAAATGATAGGACAAAGGAAAGGCTGAGAAAGGCAGATAACCAATAGAATCCTGAAGTTATCAAAACAGAGTTCTTGCCAAGGACCTTGGAATTCATCTGATTCAGTTGCTGGAAAAATGCCTGAATTAAAAATTATCCTATGAGGACCAAGAAAATAGAACCAAATTCTGGCACTGTACAGTTTTCTCCCAAAATGGACATTAATCCTGCAAAAACAGAATAGGGTGAACAACCCCTGGCCCCATGCTTGGCCCCCTACTGTAGGCTCTATCTGCCAAAACAAGATGGAATAGAAGATCACAAATGATGGGGGGGAGGGAAGAAGTTGGAAAAGGAGGGTGATTTGAAAGGAAAAAACTCATAGGCTATGCCCCCTGCCAGCACCGAAACACTCGACCGCAGCTCCACTTGCAAAGCACCTGTTGGCAGCTGTTGGAGTACTTTATAGGTTTTGGGACAGAATCAGGGTAGAAAACTTACAGTCTATGTTCCCTTATATGACACGTGATTTGGTCTTATTTTAGTAAAATGGAAGTCATTCCTGGGCAATAATTACAGTAATAAATATATCTGTTCAGAAATAACAATGACAGCTTGTGCTTTCTAGAAAAAATACAAATACTAAATTGCATTATTTTTAATGTCTCTCCTTACTACTAATGTTAACATTCTTTGGCTGATATCACCTGTGTTGTCTTCCTTTAAAAACAAAACAATGTTGCCTGGAGTGGAAAGAAGATAAAACAACACAGTGGTCATATATTAGTACTTAGTACTTAGGTCAAACTTAGTACTGTCATTCAAACACAGTGGCAGGAAACTAGGGGTACGGGGTTATCATCCTGCCAGTTTTGTGTTTTGCAAGCTTTATGCATTAGAGTGCAATGATAGAAAAGTAGGAAAATTGTATATGTTAAATTAGAACTCTGGGCAAGTATTTTATATCAAGAATTCGGTTTAAACATTTTAACATCTTCACAGACGTCCGTGTAAACTCCTGTTCAAATACATTGAGTTGAGAATTTTAGCATTACAGTTTATGCCCGCCTTCTGTTACTAACTCCAAAAATTACTCATGTACAAAAACTTTTGCAGTCCTTTGTTGTTACATAAAGTATTCTTCCTTAAGAGAAATATATAACAATTATCAATAATATATGCATTTCATATGTAAAGTATATCAAGCAGAAAACAAATGGTTATTTGCTGAGCTAAGAACTCTATTGCTTTCATAGGCTCACTGTTCTTTGACTATAATGATAATCTTCCCTCTTCTAATGCTTTGGTTCAGTGTAAAAGGCTTACTTAGATAAGTACCTGTATTACCCAGAAAGTTTGGATAAAGTTGGAATAGAAAGTAGATAATGTTTTGGAATTTAATCCTTTCTTATATAAAGTTTAAAAACCCCACAGTTTTCCTGTTGTACTTGAAACACTAAACTTATTAGTTCTAAAATAATTGAAATTTTAAGCCTTCCTTGGGTTCATATTCAGTAATGAAAAAAAGAACTCAAGTTTCTGATGCTGCATTGTACGCTACCCAAGAAGAGCCTGGTTCCTGCATGAAGCCCACCAAGAGTCTTTCTCTATCAAGTCTGCCAAAGAATAGGGCCAAAATGCAAATTCCATTAGTTCAATAGTTTGTGTATGGAACATTTCAAAATGAGATTTTCACTTTGTCTCAGAGTAATTTCTTTGCCTTGCTTAGAAGGAGAAAACAGTTGAGTCACCTAGCATGTAACGAATTGTCTTGGGTATTAGAGACTTACCTTTAGTGACAGCTGAGCTCAGCCATATTCTGTTCCATTCAAATAAGAGGACAGGATCTGGACCTTATGACAGCGATATCTGAACAAGGAGAGCATCAGGTGGAACGTAAGCATGTGCTTAATTTCAGTGGGACTGTATGGTATGCATAAAGAAAGGAATTTGCAGATATTTTAACTTGAATGCTTTCCTGAATCAAGATTTTTAGAAGTTTAACTGTGAATCACCAAAAGACAAATACTGTATTACAAAAGGTTTGTAATTATTTTTGCTATAATAATAAATGGATGAAATAGATGCATTCAAACATTATAGTAAGTATAGTCTTCACAAACTGTTTTCGCATGTTGTAGCATTAAATTTATTACTCTTGATAAAAAGAGACTGTGGATGCTTAAGAGTCTTAATAAACCAGGGCACAGAAAGTTCAAAAGCATGATAATGTAGTATCTTGGACATACACATATGTATTTTCTCAGCATTTCAAAATCCTTTAAGATATGTGTAGTTGCTTTTATTATCTCTGCACATTGACAGATCTCAAAAATACACTTTTACTGCGATCCTGATAAATACATCTTTTTATTGTACGTTTGCTGTTTGGAATTAGGGTGATATATGAAATGGACAGAAGAGTAGACAAGCCGAGAAAATTTAAGCAAATGCAGAGAAGCTCTGAAAGTTTTCCCTTGGCTATGTATGCTGGGGAGCATGGGCAAAATGTGGGTGGTAAACTTCTGGAATTTTCATGAGGTGTCAGGTGGGTGGAAAAAATAACAGAACCAAACTTTGAAGCCGGTGGTGGCAGGTGCATTCAGGATCTTCCAGATCTCTTCTTCCTTGGCATTCCCCCCTTGCTATACACACCCTCCGTTCTTGGACATGGGAAGTCCCCAGCATGTGAATTTAAGTGTTCATGATAAGCAATGGAGCAGGAAGAGGAAAAGGACTATGCATTGGTGTGAGCACAGAGCAGGACAGGTTGAAGAACCAGTAAGGCTGCAGCTCGGATAGCCAGCTCAGGAATCAGCTGTCATCTTAACATCAAATTCATCTGAGCCCCCAGTGCTGTTTTGCATATCGGTGTCCTTAGGGATTAGACTTATGTGACAAAGAAGCCAGTGCCAGCCTGAACTCCCTTCCTTCACTACTTTCAGTAAGACTTAATGTATTTATTTATGATGCCAGTCAAATGTTCCCACTGTTCTTAAGTCAGAAAACGAGCAAAAACTATGATTAAGTTGATCACATAGCTTAAGTTCTCACTTTCCCCACTATAATTAACAACTAGCATCGTTTACTGTCTAAAATCCCTCACGGTTCCAATATCCTACGGAAGAATATGTTTAATATATGAGGCATATAAGTACTGTATCATCAATACATTTCGGTTTTCACTTTACTTTTCAAACTTCAAAAACTATTGGAGTCAATGAAAATTAAACTACTATTTGTACAAATGTTTATGAGGCCTTTTTTTATTATTATTTTATAGGTCTTGTAGAAATTTGCCTGATGCATCCCCTTGATGTAGTGAAAACAAGGTAAGATTCTGCTTGAACAGGTTTTGTTGACACTGGAAGATATCCAAATTAGGAGCTGTCAAAAAATAAAACGCTAGAACTTCTCCAAGTAAGATAACTTGTGCCTTTAATGGCATTTATATTTACTTGCCTGTATCTACAGCGTTTGACAGATGGAATTTGAATAGCGTGACACATTTCTGATTAGAGGTCATCTAAAGGTGTTAAATCTATTCTATGACATATATTTTTAATTTTGTAACAAAATCTGATAACATGGAGTGGGCTATAGTTAAATTCACTTACTATATGTATCATAGAATCATAGAATGATTTGGATTAGAGGAGACCTTAAAGATCATCTAGTTCCAAGCCCCCTGCCAAGGGCAATGACACCTTCCACTGCAGTAATTCTTTTATGTGTAAATGGGAAATACCATATTGCTTCCAAAATAATTTTCACAGATTTTTGAGACCTGATTAAATAATAAAATAAGGTGTTCTATATTCATTCTGTAAGCTAAGTAACTTCATACTTTTATCTTTTTATCTGTCCCTATTTTCTTTTCTGAGTATTTGTGCTTATGTGAGTGTAAAAGGTTAAGCGACCTGGAAAATTTGGTCAAATGAGGGGTTTTTTTAATGTTGATATTGAGTTGGAAAAAGAATAGCTGTGTTTCTCATTTCTTGAATATCTTTCTGCTTTTCTATGCTTTTTAGTTTTCATATCAATTCACAAGTGAGTGTTACTATATGTGAAAAGCAAACCAGAATGCAGAAGTATACAATAAGGAGGAGAAAACCTTTCATGCCATGTGTGTTACATGCAATGCCAATAATTACCATATACTGCTCCTGGAGCTTTATCCTAGGTCTCTGTCATGTGGGCAGAAAAGCTTCACTGGGAGATAAATCAGCCCCAAACACATGATGAGGACAGCTGTGGTCTCTGGAATATGCTTGAAGCAGTCAATTATGACTTGAGATTCTAGTTCCAGTTAGCCAATGTGTGAGCTCATTACAGATGTATTTTTAGCTTCTGTTTAAATCACACTCTGGGCTTTGCCTAAGACCTTGAGATAAACTTTTCTGCAGCTTGTATTTTGCAGAAGGGGACCATCTGTCAGTGGTCATTGCCCAACACCAGAGGACGGTAACACAGGCTTTGTCCATGTTAACTGCTGGTGAGGTGCTGTAGGTACTGCTCAGGGCCTGGAGTTTGCACAGGCAATTCTTCTCTATGCCTTCATAATATGGAATACATTGATTCATATAGAGACCATACACCTGCTAGTTTCAAGGGTCCTCTCTGCCCTTGGATCTCCAAGTACCACTGAGATCTTGCTATTAAAACAATATTTACATAAAAAGATTGAAATTAAAGACTCGGAAGCAAGAGGGTACAAGCCAAACAAATACAAGACCAAATTTAAAAGAAAAAAATCTTGTCTTGCTTTGCTGTCATGTGGTCCTCATGAGATGTGCTTTAGTGACTTCATTTTGATAGGCTGTGCTGTAACTCACCTACAGCTCTCAGCTTCTGGTTTTACCTCTTCCTGTTTTCCTCTTTGTACTACACCAGGAGTCATGTTCTTCTGTAACATAAATGCAGCATCAGTGATTTACTTCTTTGATTTTACGTCTTTGGTGCCTTTGAGGTTGTCGTCATACACATCCTCGTGCCTCCAGTCTTGGTTGAAAGAACTTGATATATATCCGTAGAATCATTCATGATTTAGGACATGCCACATATCATATAGCATTAAAAGCATTAATTGCGCATCTGTTTGGATAAACTGGCAATCAACAGATGTACTTTCAGCTTACTGATAGAAACCACGCATACAGAATACAAGGACAGATTTCCCTATTTCTATTCCAGATTTTACTGGTTTTGTCATACTTTTAGTAGTGAAAATGCTAATCAGATCTGAGGTACAGAAATGGAAAGCATTAAAGAGTGTAAGGAGATGATTGTGAAGGTGTATCAATATTTAAAAAAAACATGATAAAAATTACAAACTCTTTAAATGTGAAACATGAGTCCATGAACAGTGGAATTAAAGAAGAAAGCAGGAAAAATGAAAGAACAATAGGTGTGCAGGAGAAATCAGATTATGGATTGTGGTGAAACCAAGGGGCTGAATCAGGTAAAAAAGCCATTAAGCAAATTTCTTCATTTGAGGAAGCTTCAGGTGAAGTTGAGTTAACTCAACTCTTCCATTGAGCTAGCTGCAACTCTTAGCAGAAGTGGGCAGCACCCAAGGGATAGTTTTTCTGTGTTTTGCTGATGCAGATGTATTCACAGATATTACACAGATTTTGCAGTAACTTGTCTTCTGATCTTAGCAGATGTTAGTACTTGAAAATACTTACATTTTGATAGCCTATGACAAAACCAAGAATAAAATATCCTTTGAGCTCATCCATCATTCCATTCTATGTTCCTAACATCACACCACTTCCTTTTATTTTGTAATGGTCCAAGTTTACTATTAATTCTTAGATGGCCTTGGAGAAGTTGAAATGAAACATTATTTTTCATTCTGAACTTTGGATTTAGAATGTTTTCTAATACATTTTCATTTACTTTATTCCTTTGTTGCGGTGCCTCTAAGTACTGCAGTGCTCTTACTCTTTTCCAACATGGTATTGATAATCTGTCATTTCCTAATCACTTCCAGCTATTACAGCTTTGGTGGTTTGTTTGTTTTTTGGTTTTTTTTTACTTATGGTTAGGTGAAAGGATGTATAAAAGCACTATTTGTTGCTTAATTTTTATGGTGTCTTGCATTTCCTGCCTTTTTTCTATAAAGTGTTTGTTTGGTGGAAGGAGTCCCGTGGCCTTTTCAAATTAGTGGAATCTTATTTGATCTAAGTTAGCATTCTGAAGGAGTTTAGGGAAGATGCCAAAAGCTCACATCTACAAGACTGGTGGCTTAGCATCTTTGCTTCATTGATTTTTTTTTTGTGTGTGTGTGTGTGTTTTTAATAAAAAATTGGAGAAAAGAAAGTTCCTGTCAGAGATTATTTTGAAACCCTGGAAAATGGTTTGGCTCTTTTGTGACAACATTTTGCAATATCTTTTCTGTGTTTAGTAATTTTCTATTATTCTACAGTAACAATGCTAGACTTGTTTATCTCCTCACATCAAGGGAGGAACAATATATACCTAAAAATACATGTTTATAAACTATAGACAAGCCAAGTGCTTAATGGAGTGTATTTTGCTAAATGTACATTTGAAAATAATTTTATTTTATCTATTAGAACACCAAAGATCATTATTTTAAGACATTAATATGAGAAAACTAGTTAGATGAAGGTAACTATGATCCACTGTTTTCGCTTTGTGAATCTGCTTATTCTTTGAAATAAGGCTCTTTTCTCAATTACTAGCTGTATTGGTATAATTTCTGATGAGACACTATTAAAAAAATTGTGCTAAACTTTTAACATTTCAGTATAACAGAGACTCTGTTAGCAGTTTTATTTATCAGAGACTCTGTTAGCAGTTTTATCAATTACCCTTATGATGAATTTAGCCATCTGTAGATTAAATAAAGTACTGAATCTCTGTTCTTCTTTTACAGAATTTGGTACGGGTTTATGTGCATGCCAATGTATGAGCAGGGAGAGCAGTAGCAAGTAAGAGTTTTCTGGTACAGATACAGTCAAGACATAGAAGGTCTACTTTTTAATTAAGAAACCTAGATGATCTTTCTTTGCTGGAAAGTAAGGAGAAAAGTGTCCTAGTCTGGATAAAGAATTTTTTTTTTGCTTATTTTGGACCCTTTTTGGAGTCTCAAGTGTAATGCAGGCTGTAATGTCATTTTCATCCGTCGGACTTACCAAAGGATGACAAAAGGGTATGTTAGCTCATGATACATAGGACAAGATATTGTCATATGTATTACTTCAAAATTAAAAACAGTAAAGTGCTTTTCCAGCTAGAGTTTATTCTTTGTGTCCTAGTGGCATATGTTTTGGCTTTAGCAAATGTACAAAATTCAGAACTTAATAATGTTTTATGGTTGGAAAATTAATACTTGTGCGACACCTCACAGGTGTAGTTGGTGAGCGAAAGGGGGAGAATTATAGGGAGTTGTCTGAAGCCAAGGGAAAGCCAATGTTTGAGGGGTCAGTCAAGCAAGCGTGACTGATAACTGGAGGATGTTACTGTCGTCTGTCTGATGGCTCCATGTTATGTTCTGATGTAGTCCTATAGCCTTGAAGAGCTTGAATTTTCAGAACAAAAACCTGTTCATTTTTTTTTTAATTTACCTACTGCTGGGTTGCTGGCATAAAACTGACATCTTCAGGAGCTTGACAACTTCCAAACTACATGCCCTAACATATAATTTTCCTTGCTATTACATTTTAACACCTCAAAAAATGCATGGAATCAACAGTGATATTGCAAAATTAGAACTATGACTAGAAATAAAATTTTGGCTAATATTTCCTCAGGTTGATAAGTTTATTACCTTTACATGTGCTTTCTCTTTGGTGTTGATTATCACCAATATTTATACAGCTGAATTTCAGTGACTCCACTGTTCTTGAAAACAAATTTCAGTGTTGCCTGTGCAAGTACTCATACAAACTGTGAAACATGTATTGAAGTAGCAATAGTCATTTTGGATGTGACTTGGTTTTGTGTAGTTAGGAAATGGAAACCATACTTTGTAACTTTTTTAACAATTGTCTACATGACAGAATTTAATAGAAAACACATATGAAGAAATGTGTGCAAATTAAGTGCTTTCAAATAATAGAGAAAAAATAACAAGACATCACCAAAAACTTTCAAATACATAACACATCTTAAAAGATTTGTGTCTGAAAGTCCTGTGAACAGGAAAAATGTTATGTGGATTAGATGAATCATTTACTTATCTCTTTCATTTTGGCAGTAATTTGACATTGCTATACATTTTGAGACAAATATTTGAAAGAAAGATGGTTTCTCTCATGTCAGACTAATACAAAATTGTGCTCCAGTTCTGTGTTGACTTCAGTGGAGACAGACAAGTTCATACCACTTGAGGATTAAGGTTTTTTTACTTCCAGACAATGTATTCGAAGAGTGGTAAATGTTATCATAAGCCAACTACCATCTAAAGGACTTGGAGAAAGTCTAGTTTATTGTTTTATCAGGAGAATCATCAGGGTAACTTGTGTCCTAACAAATTAAACATATATTCAACAGGCAGCGTTTTAATACTTCTCTGGTTAGTTCAAACAATGACAGTTCCAGCTGATTTTAAATTTTTTTGCAATTTATTTAAACAGTCTCTTCTATTTTCAGACATACTGTGTCATCATAACACAGCCTCACATTGGGATGGGCGTGCAATTTGGAAAGAAATGCCTAAGAGAGATCCAGGAGGCACTCTTTCAAAAGCATTTACTTCAATTTATCAGGACAAGAAGTTGATAAGTATAGCTTGTTTTCCTGATCAACATATTCAACCTCCCTGTTTGGTTTTTTTTTTTCTTAAAGCTGTTTCTCACCTTTGGCAGAATCTGGGGAAGATGCAGTCCATGTTGCTTATACTTTAACACCTTTTTACACAGTTCAGTGATAGATCAGAATATTCATGTGAACTAACTTTCCATCTTCTGTGTGATCCAGAATATCAGCATTAAAAAAATGAGGGAAATAATTCACCTTAGAAACTCTGGGGAAAGTTTTCATCTAGTCATAATAGACTTTGGTTTGCCACTCTTTCTGCAAAAACTCTAGACCAACATCGTGGATCTAAAGCCCCAAATTTAGGAAATAATTTGGGATCTAAGTCCAGACTTGGACTCTGCATTACAGACCCATTTCTAGTTAGCAACTGTTCTGCTGATTTGTGTGCGTGTTTATCCATTTTGTTCCTTTGTTCCAATTCTGTCATTTTGGTCTTATTAAAAAAGTTCAGCTTACTACATGTGTTTCCGATCTCATTCCATCTGTTGTTTTGCAAGAGCTACTTCCTTTATATCATTAATTCCTCTTTGATTTCTGGTCTTTTTTGTTTGAGTGAGCAGTAGTGGAGCCTGTTTCTGAAAAACGTTGGTTTAAGGAAGAGTTCATTGTCCTTTTACAATGTTACCACTTCCAAATGACCATAGCTCACTTGGTTTGCATCAGGCCATGTTAAGTTCATGTTACTTGATGCAAACTGCTTTAGTTAGATTCATAACAGTTTTAAGCAGAAAATAGTCTTCCTGTCCTGGGAAAATTATCAGGATACCAAAAAAATTCTCTGTTGGAATGAACAGTTGAACTCTCAGAAGACTGTTAGGAAAACAATGAGTTTTGGCCAATGAAACTCTTCATTTAATTAATTTTGAATTATGGAAGTTTTCACTTTTTTTCTTTTCAACTACTTTTAAGTAATTTTGAACTAATAAAGCAGAAGTTTTGGGTTGAAAATGTAGAGAATAGCATCCATTGCAACCTAAAAGAAGTGGATAAAAACGTATTGAAAATGATCGTTTCCTGAGAAATGTTTTTTTCATTTTGAGGAAAAAAAAAACCTAGTAAAAATAATCCCTGACCAACTCAACTTAATGTCCTTATTTCAACCAAATGTCAAGGCTTTTCTCTGGGATTAGTTTTACTTGATTTATCAGTGGCCTTTGGCACAATTGTTCATAGGGTTTGTGTGCATAATGTAGCTTATACTCTCGTTTTGGCGTTTGAATTCCAGCATTGAAATACTTTGAATATTTTCTTGCAGATCCAACTTTTGTATCTCAAACTTATCTCAAGTTTACAATAATTTGGATGTGGATGTGATGCAGGGCTCTGTAAGTTGCCCTTTGTTTTCCTTGCATGTACAATCTGTTAGGAATTAATAAGGGCACACAGGCTAATAATTCCTGCTAGATATACTATTCCAATTTAAATCCTTCCCTGAATTAAAGAACAATATTGATGTGCACTGTTAAACAGATGCTCTGATTTGCAGTGCTGGTCAAAGTGATTTCTGTTGCTATATGGGTTTTTTTGTATTCATAGGCATACCATATGTATATTTTATAAAGAGTGTCAAGATCCTTTGGGATAAAAGGAGCTGTATAAATGCAGCTTCATCATCTCCTCATGTGATACTGTGTTATTTGTGATCAAATGGCAGAACTGCTTAATAATATCCCTATTTCAAATCAGTATAGATTTTTGTAAAAACTATAATGTATATTGTTTCTTGATTTTAGAGTAATTGTATCCCTTCTTTGATAGAAATTGAATTTGTACGTCATCAAATCAGACTGCCAGTGATCTCTTTTCTTAAGCTTTTCCTTCATTTTGATTAAGCATTCTGACATTTACTCTGGTTTTTTAATGAATAGTAGGTGCTTTCTTAAACAACCGAAATACCATAAAATAATAATTTCCATTTGACAGCATGGCATGATGATACTATGCTTTGGGTTACACGTTATCTGTGCCATTTCACTGGCCCTACCAAAACTACCCTCAGTTTCTTGAGTCACTCAAGAGCTGTAACAACCTGGAATCTCTAACACCCACCAAATAAGCCATGTCCACCTTCAACCTGCTCAAGATTGAACAATAATCTCTATTTCACTTTTAAAGAATCCTTTCCTTGTTTCTGAGGTTCTTAGGTGACTATAATAAAATAAATGAAAACTCTAGATGCCTAATTAGCTATCCACATACTACATGGGTGCAGCTATCCGGTCCCTTACACTGGAAAGAAGAGAAATGGCTCTTTGTGCAGGAGGCAAGTGTTGAGACCATCGTAGGAGAACTGAGGAGAGAGGCAGTAGTAGATGAGAGGATGAGCTTTTCAGGAGAGGAAGCAAGTGGACAGTCTCCCACAGAGAGCAAAAGATAAAGAATGCCTGAGCAAGAACCAGGACGGAGGAGAGGGAATGTGTGATGGTTTTCTTTCGTATTTTCTTCTAAGCCCAGTAGATGCAGAAGGTGTGTTTTGGGTTTCTGGAAAGAAGCTGGATCAAAGCTGACTTGCAGTGGCCTTAATCCTCTTCAAAGTGCAGCATATAATATTGTTTGTGATTTTTGTTTTGGTGCATCTTTCCATATGTCCTTTTACGTACCCCAAGCACAGCTCTGTCTTGTAGGACCCTTACAGATGACTCCTTCTGCAGCTGATCTGAGGAATAAATAGAAATCATGCTAAAAGGCATATTGAATATTATCCATCCTGCCTAGTGACAATCCTTTTCCTTGCGGACACTGCAAAACGTAAACATGCATTTGTTCTTTTAATAATTTTGTGCTTGTTATTTTGTTTTTCCTTCAATTTGGACAATGAGCTAAAATAGTTAATTTCAGGTCCCTTTAATTTATGTTTTGCTTTCCTTCTAATGCCTGAGCACAATATTCTTTCTGTGTTTGAATTTTCAGTATTTACAAAATTCATGTGAACATTTCCTGGCAACTACATGGGCAGAACTTGTAATATGACAAGACCCTGAGGGTTTCTATTCTATAATCTGCATCTATATATTTACATGTTTTAAAGATAAATGTACACAGATATATTTGGTTGTACTGGTACAGCATCTTCCTTGGTAGGGAAAGTGAAGTTTCTTCATGTTTAAGTTCTCTAGCACTGGAAAAACCTGCAGTTGATTAGCTGTGTCCTCATGATGCAGTTGCAAGAGGGTGGTGTAGACTGCGTTTTGTGATTTCGTGGGCTGCACATTGTACAGTCGCAGTTTAAATACAAGAAAGCTCTGAATTTTCCTTCCTTTTGTTTGTATCTTAATTTTATGAATATATTTCCTTTCATAATATGAGACTACAAATAACCCTCTTCTAGACAGAAAAGGGTGTGACAGAATAGCAAACGTGACAAAAGAGGTCCAAAACTGTAATTATGGGGAAGAACTATGCCATGGGTTACAGGTATGACAGAATAATTCTTTTTTCATTGTGCTGTCATGTGGGGAAAGGAAGAAAAGGGAGAGAACCTAGGACTAAATGCCCTCTAAAATACAATCATTGTTGGCTGCTTCTCTAGTTAGAACCTACCAAAGAAATAAGAGACAGTGTAGAAACACTTAGATTCTCTTTGTAGTATCTCAGGATTTCTACCGATAACCAGGACGTTTACATGACTCAGAAACCATGACCAAATCTTCACGACAAAAATGAAATTCAGTTTGAAACATTTTGGATATGTGGGTCAGCTGACCGATCTGGAAAAAGATAGCCATATTTGTACAGCAAATACCCTATAGTATTATAGCGCGTGTCATGGTTTGTATTAAACACAATAGTGTGTTTAATTATTTTATTTGTTTAGATTCCCACAGCCTCAGGATATGCCATTGTATTGCTGTCAAGAAAAAAAAAAGGAATTATTATAACTTATGGTAATGTACCTTTTTTGAGTTATGTAAATTGCCTCAGTATGCCTTATATTCTAATAATGAGAAAGAAATAACGTTAAGAGTCTTAGTGCTCAATGTAATGTGGACTAACCTGTACATCATTTATGAATATGATTTATTTATTTTGGACATGGGGGATCTATTCTCCTATTCATCTGCTAGTTCATGGCAATGAGGAGTGGTACCAGAACTGCTACCATTTTATCCAGGGCTGTACTGGAGGCAGTTTAGACCACTTCAGTAGAGCCAGCACTTAAAATCACAGCCAATTCCCAAATGAGGTGTTACAGTCTGTGTCCGTCATGTCCTGCCTCCTGCCACTGCTGTACCAACACTCAGAAATCCCCATCCTGGTGCTGAGTTCAGCAGCCTCTCCTCTCTGCTCCATTCCACTCCTCTCCTTAATCCCTGCTTCTGTTAGCTGCTTGGCCCCAAACCTCAGCTTTTGTGCAGCCCATTTTAAAGCAGGCCAGGTGACAAGCTCCCTCTAACTCCCTTGGGAGGCTCCTGCACAGCCTACTGCTTCCCACAGCCAGGAAGTATTTTCTAATGTTCCAATATTTCCATTATGTGGTTCATCCCTAACAACTACCTACACCCCCTTTACTGTCCATTGTTCCCTTTTCCCTTTGTTTACTCCCTTTAGACACAGTTGATGCATGGCATGCCCCCATTTTCTTTTTCCCAAGCCTAAATTAGTGTGAGATAATCAAAGTAGTTCTTTAAATAATCTTTTCTCTGTGTCAGTCCTGTATTTAAAATATAATGAGTCAAATGAAACCATGAGGGATAGAGTGGAATGAGAGCAAGAGCGGAAAGCAGAAAGTGGAGGGCTAGGAGGTGAGAAAGTACATGGGATTCTATTTACAAGAAAAATACATGCTGAAAATAAGTATTTAAGATGGGAATTGGGGAGTGGAAATGAACAGATGTTAGCAGAGTTACGAAAGTAGTCTGGAGACAAAGAAATGGGATGGTTTTAAAAATGTATGCATTTTAAAGTAATATTTTAAATAAGGATTAAGCAGCTGGGAAAGGTTACATAGGCTACGAGTTGGAGACATCTATGGTGTACATAAGATTTTTAAAACAATCTAACAAAGCAGCTGGGTGAGTTATTAACAGATGTTAATGATTTGTCAGTGGTATAAAACATTAAGATCACATTCAGGGGTAGACCGTGGTCATGCCTGATTTCTCCACGGACAAAAATTTTGTATTAGACCACTGTCATGCCTGATTTCTAACCATGGATGGAACATGCCTAAAATAAAACAAGCAAGGAACCACTTTGTTTAAAAAAAAAATAATAAAGTAAAAGGAAAAAAACTGTTTACTTTCAATAGTATTTGGTAATGTAGTAAAATGAGTGGGAGATAGTTGAAGTACAGAAAATCACCATTTAATGTCTTCATTTACAACAAATAGAAATTTTCTACCTCTACATTTCTTTTTTTTTCTTGCTTGTATTTGAGCTAGCTTTTAGAAGCTATGGATACGAGAGAATAAAGCTGTATATGTTGGAAGCACAATGTAACTGTAGCAATGCCAATAATTCTCTCAGAGAAGTTGGCCATTAATACTGTATTTAAGTATGTCCCTAAAATAACTGCATTAGGCCAGTAAGTGCCAAGTAAATCTATAAATAAATAAAAAGAGAGATAATATCTTTATGAACTATGCTTTTTGTATGTTTTTATGAGCAGATGCATCAGTGTGTATTCTAGGTCTAGAGGGGGTTTTGAGAAACAAGAGTCTTCATGTTGAGTAGGATGCAAGTAAAATACCATGTCCAAAATAATCTTGGCACAATAGAGCTGTCGTTTGAATTTATTTCTCAAGAGAGTAAAAAAAAAAAAGGAAATATTTGCAAGTTTTTAGCTGCTGCAATGTTGTAGTAAGCTGATGACTCCCTGGTGAGAAGGCAGCGGGTTAGATTGTGCTTTTACAACCAGAGTTGAGCCAGGGGCAGAGCTCAGCGGCACCGGCTGAAGAGCAACACACAGAAGGGATTGTGCCTCAGAGGCGCTGTGACCTTCCCTGGTTTTCCCTTATCCCAGCAATGGATTGTTGATCCATAGCAGTACTAACTTCTCGTAACTACAGAAGTACTGCCATTGCTTATACCTTTTTATCCATTTCCCTAAATCTGGAGCAGGGGCAAAATAGTGCCCGAGTATTCCCTGTGTATACTGGCTGCCATATACGTGTCTGCAGTGGAGCGGTTAGAAAGTGCTGCAAGAGCCCATCTGTACATGATGTAGTTCAGGGTCTGTGACAGAGAGAAGGGAGATACACTTTTGAGTGCTACATGGGATACTCTCCATCTAGCATCTGCCCAGGTGTCGCAGCTTAGATCAAGGTGGTTTCTCCCAGGAGGTACGTTGGATATTTCTGT
This sequence comes from Anarhynchus alexandrinus, assembly GCA_008711295.1. Classification (NCBI taxonomy): domain Eukaryota; kingdom Metazoa; phylum Chordata; class Aves; order Charadriiformes; family Charadriidae; genus Anarhynchus; species Anarhynchus alexandrinus. The sequence goes on from VUYV01000001.1 coordinate 4,532,834, forward strand.
CTTTAGCATGTTAGTGAGCTGAATCAACTCAAGGCAAGAATCAGACAAGTGTCAGAGACAGTACAAGGGAGGAAGGAGGACAAGACAAACGGGAGTTGGGTTGGGAAGAGTGCCTGTAGACAGCAGCAGGTCTTTAGATTATTCTGCTGTCTCATGACACTTTTCCCTTAGTGAGTCAGCTACAAACTGGAAGGATCAAATTAAATAGTTCTGAGATTGCTAAACTGGAATACAAATTAGGAAAGGAAAAGCAAAAAGGAAAAAACTTTTTTGACTTTTTTTATATCTTAGAAAGAAGTGAAGGAAGGCATATTTCATTTGAAAATGTGGTTCCACAACATTTTAAACTCAATTCTTTTGGAATTACATTTGGTCCCTTGACACTTACACTGCCATACAGTGGCAGTTCAGGGAGCTGGCACAGCGGAAAACTGATCAATTAATCATTTTCTGGTTGGGTTTCTTTTTTACCAGCCTGGTTTCCTGAATTGGTTCCTCACACAATTGTGTAACTTTTATTTGCATGATTGCCATTTTTTCTATCTCATCTGATAGAATATACTTCATAGTGCTATATCGTCTCATAGAATATGAAGTCCAGTTAATATGGACAAAAATATTCCTCTGAAAGCATAAGTTGAGTTACACCACGGGGAGAATAAAAATAATGCAAGAATGTTAGGTAGGTAAAACTTTCCTAATTTAGCCATTGAAAGGTGAATTTTTAAATGAATAGCAATGCATCCTTTCCTTTTTGTATCTCTTCTTTTTATTTTTCTTGCCAAATTGTTTTATTCTCTGAAAAATTTGACATATCTAAGAAGTGAAACAGTTTACGATTCTATTGTTATGCAGATAATGCATTGTAACAGTATATGGCATATGTCTCAGGAAATTTAGGGATATAACGAAATTTAGTTTTCAATTTCATGAGACAGGAAATTCCAATTTTGCAATTCATTGTTGCTAAAAGGACAAGATGTTTGTCTCCCTCATGTCGGCAACACTCCTTACACAAGCAGTAGACCTTGTTGTAGTTTCCCGTGGGGCTATATATCATCCTAGGGAAAGACTAATTGGTACAATTTCTGATGAATTTTTTAATCGGCTAATTAGAAGGGTTCAGTGAGCATCAGAACTGTCACAGAGAAAGGAGCAGGACCACACAGTGAAAAAGGAGTAGGAATAGGGGATGAGGAACTGAGGGTGAAACCTCCCTGTTTTGTTTTAGGTCAACTCTTGCATCAGTTCAACTGCTCATGGAACAGCTTAAATCAGAGGCATGAAACCATTTAAATCATGGGTAAATTAATTCCTGTTCTTCAGAGGACTCATTTATTAGCTCTGCAATACTTAATTCATTTGTCTAAATACTTTGCCAAAATTGAATGAATAAAGGATTCCTGAAGTTGCCTGTTAATAAAATTGCACAATATTGCAAAAGTTGCTTGCTATTATTACCATGACAAATGATTGCACATTACTAAAAGGTGTTGACTTTTCTGTGAAACATGTAATTAGGGTTGAAATTTCATATTATAGCTTCAGCAGATTCGTGGCTACTAAAAGGAGCCTCACACTTCCTCATGCCAGCCCTGCATTCAGCAGATTCAGCTTTCTGACTTGGTCAAAAACTAATTCAAGAATAACAAGAAGAAAAAATGAAATAAATAAATAATGATTAAAAGAACCCCACAAAACTAAAAAACTGTCCAGTCAAGAGTAAGTGTAGTTGGAGAGGGAGGAATACAGAAAGAAGTAAACTGAGACCTCTCTCTGCAGGCAGAGGTGTGAGTTTTTCAGTCAGTTCTGCTGAGCAGCATGAGAAAAATGGAACATGAAGTGTTCTGCCCCAGCTGGGAGGTAAACCTGGATATACAAATGAGTATGGGGCCATATATAAAATTTCTTCCCATAGTTAGATGCTCTCACATAGGAGACAGCAAGGACATACTTAAAAAGAAGCTTGAGCTCCAGAATCACGGAACCTGGAAATACAGAGTGTATATAATTGTCATCTTGGCATACACTGACCTAATGATTGTCTATTGACCATTGGCAAGGACTAGATATTAGGATGGATGGCCTTCTGATCTTTTGTCTTCTTATACATAATATTAGGACAAAAATAACAATCTAAATTCTCCTGAATGTATTTAAGACCAGGAATTAGGTTTTGAGTATCTCAACAAGGTTGCGGAGCACCTTTCTAGTAGGTGCTGTGGAAGCAAAAAGCCTTGTAACTATCTTTACAGTAGAGCTCAGTCACTTTCTTGGGTCAAGTGACTTATAAAGGCATATATGACATAGTTGCCTATGATAACAGGGGCTGAATTCACTGACTCAGCCAGCCCCATTCAGTCCACTATTTGATTGGCATGACAAATCATCAGAAAAGAAATAAAAGGATGATGATGGGTATATCATGCTCACACGCATTCTGAGTAACATGAAAAGCATCTCATCTGTTAGAAACAACGTAATCCCAGAGAAAATCACACCTGTGGAACAAGATATCTTCATCTGGCTCTGCTACAGAAGCTATTATACATGAAACCTTTCCCTGATTAGCCAAACAATATTTTGAGATCAATTAGATGCATTAATGATGCCATTTCTACTTACTCACTTTGCAGCCTTTGTAGAAATGTATGCAGCAGAAGTAATTAGAGCTGTTGAAGAGGAAAGGCAAAGTCTTACTCTTGTCCTTTTATGCTATTCTGACAGCTCAAGGGACCTTGAGGGAGATTTTGGCACTGGAAAATTCTCTTAATGGAACAGAAATCCTTAGGTGGTAGGTGGTATAGAGGTGGGTTAATGACGACTTCACCTGTTCCTCGCAAACTCTTATATGGGAATAGGTAATTCTGGAAAGAAGTCAATGGTCAGAATGTCTTTTATAGTCCAGCTTTTTGTGGCTGCCAGGACAGACCCTTGTGACTAACAGGAATTCAGCATCAATTAAAACAGCTCCCAGAGTTGTGTTATGTGTGCTGGGGCTACAACAGTTCCACTATTCTTGGCTAGCCTGAGTGCGGTGGAACTACACGAAACAGCTCTGAAAAGCTTGGCCCACAGTCCTTCCTCCCACTTAATCACATTGCTTAAGGATAATGTAAACTTCAGTCTTGGGTGACAAATCATAAAACTGGTACAGCACGAGGCCAATTCACAGGTGCCTTTGGAAGACATAATTTATGCAGTTGCACCAAATTTCAATTGATGTGAATAAATAGCCAGAAGCCTTTGGAAAGAGGTTATTTTGCTATCTGCAGACAAGTTAGCTTCTAAACACACAGCTTTCTTGAAATACTGGTGTTTGAAAGCTTCTGTATTTGAAAAATAGTCCAGGATTTTTATCCAGAGCATAATAAAACAGAAGAAATAGACATTGGGTGAGCTAAAGTTTTGATGAGTCGTATTTCAGAAAGCAGAGACAAATATGTTAGAAGAAAATATCTTTTGGATATACATCAATCATTAGAATTTTCAGTAAACTTTTGAGATTTCAAAATGACAAAACTACTGCTTCGGAAGCTAGCGTGAAACTGCAGAAGTGATACAGATGCTGAATGCTCCTTTTACTTCATGTATTCTGAACACTGCGCGAGCAGTCTTTGCAGCAGTCCTAAGAACGCCATAAAGGTTTTAATCCCTATGGAATGGAAAAAAAAAGGGAGGAATGGATGATGTGGATGACGGTCCAACTACACCAGAGGAGTTGCCAGGACCAGAAAGCCTACCCCCTGTATAACGACCACCTCCATGAGGAAGAAAAGAAGAGTTATAGTTGTAGGCGACTCCCTTCTGAGAGGAACAAAGGGTCTAATACGACAGGTGGACCCTCCTCATAGGGAAGTCTGCTGCCTCCCTGGGGCCTGGGTTAGGGACATCACTAGGAAACTTCCTAGCCTGATACAGCCCTCAGATGCTGCTTTTCCGTGTGGGTGGCAATGAAATCACAACATATAGTCCAAGGGCGATTAAAAGACTTCAGGGCCTTGGGATGGTCAGTAAGGGAATCTGGGGCACAGGTTATTTTCTCTTCTCTCCTTCCAGTTGCGGGCAGGGACATTGGAAGAAACAGATGCGCTCAGTCTGTTAATACATGGCTCCATGGCTGGTGTCACTGCCACAATTTGGGGTTTTTTTGAGAATGGGATGACCTAAACGGCACCTGAAAAACTTGCTGACATCAGATGGGATTCATCTTTCTCAAAGTGGGATGAGGGTCTTTGCCCACGAGCTAGCAGGGCTTATTGGCAGAGCTTTAAACTAGACTTGATGGGGGAGGGGGTTATTAATCAGGCTTGCCCGTGACAAGCTAAGGAACGACACACCAAGGTGAGAGCACTGAGGTGCTAGCAAGTGCCCTCAGCCTGTTGCTCCAAGATGTACTTGGTACACTGCAGCACACTTGAAGTCTTATGGAGATGAGCCAGGGGCCCCTGAGATAATAGGAGCAAAGGGGGAAACACAGCGAAAATACCTCAAAAGAATGCCACCTGGAGAGCAGCACAAAGGAATTGCAGCCAGTCCAGCCAGTAAGCCAGCTTCAAGGGGGACCAGGTTAAATGCCTCCATGCAAACGCATGTAACATGGGGAACAAACAAGAGGGCTTGCACATGCCTGCAGGGCTATGATCTCATTGGCATCACAGAGATGTGGTGGGATGGCTCCTATGACTGGAGCGTGGGAATGGAAGGATACAGGCTCTTTAGGATGGACAGGCAGGGGAAACGAGGAGGGGGTGTTGCCCTCTACGTCAATGATCAGCTGGAGTGCATGGAGCTCCACCTGGGGATGGATGAAGAGCCAACCAAGAGCTTATGGGTTAGGATTAAAGGGAATGCAGGGGCAGGTGACATTACAGTGGGGTTCTGCTACAGGCCACCTGAGCAGGATGATGGAGCGGATGAGGCCCTCTATAGACAGATAGGAGCGACCTTGCATTCACAGGCACTGGTCCTCATGGGGGACTTCAATGACCCAACAGATGGAGGGACAACACAGCAGGGCATAAGCAATCCAGGAAGTTCTTGGAATGCGTTGATGACACCTTCCTTCTCCAAGTGGTAGAGGAGCTATGCTGGACATTGTCCTTACCAGCAAGGAGGAGCTGGTGGATGAAGTGGCTAAGCTGTTTTCCATTATACTTGAAAAGTTGTAGCAGTCTGGTGAAGTTCCCACTGACTGGAAAAGGGGAAATGTAAGCTCCAGTTTCAAAAAGGAAAAAAAGGAAGACCCGGTGTAAGCTCCAGTTTCAAAAAGGGAAAAAAGGAAGACCCGGGAAACTACAGGCTGGTCAGTCTCACCTCTGTGCCTGGCAAGATCGTGGAGCAGATCCTCCTGGAAACTATGCTAAGGCACGTAGAAAATGAGGGGGTTACGTACACCCAATATTGGTGGATAGTTTGGCAATGCGAGATTTTTTGGAAATTCAGGGTGATATATGTCTGTGACTTGAAATAGATGAGAAAATGTGAAACTTTTTAAAGGACAGTCTAATTTTACCCTTCACTAGGGCACTACCACAGGACTGTCTAGCACCCTTCATACTCAACTGAGCATTGAAATAGGGCTGGAGTATTTTAGATGTTCTGCTCTGACTGTCTGCCTGGTCTTGAGTTCATGACATGGAATATTTAAGCCAGGTTTTGTTAGAAGTTCAGTTTTAATACATGTAAACTTTTGTATTTGTTGGAATTTTCCTCTAAATTGAAAAGTTTTCAAAGTGAAATTTTCCACTAGCAATCCACTTTATCAAGCTGGAATTTTTGCTTAACTTTGCTGCAAATGCACCATCGCTGTATGAGTGATCTCTATAAAAAGGATCTGTAGAAACTGTTGGAAGGAGTATTATCTTATTCTGTTTCTCAGGTATGGTCCATAATGTGGCTTAGTTCCCGCTCAGAAATTTCTGACATGAGTTAGGCACATATGCCTATGCTGGAGGGGTCAAATTCAAAGAATGTTTCATTGGTGTGCAATTTGTATAGTGTCTGGGCACATAATCAAAGGCAAAGTTTTGAATAAATAATTTCAGTGTAGTTATATTTCTTCTGTCTGCAATACTCACTTTGCAATATGGGCCTATACGTCAAAAATTGCTGGACTATCTATAGAAGAAATATATTATGTGCTTAATAAGTACATAAAATTGGGGAGAGTATAATCTAGATACCAATTTTTTTCTGTCCGTGTCTTTTGTAATTTTGCATTTTGTAGTATTATAATCTTTATTTTCAACAGATTTCCCGTCTACACCGGTGTATTTTAGCACATTTCTTGTATGCTAAGCAAGTCGAGTACAAGTCCTTAGGAGCAGAGAATTTAATTGCACTTTCTGTTGTTATAAATACTTCTGTAATGCAAAAGAATTGCATTGACGTTTTAATATGCTGTCACTTTAAGATACTACATGAAGTGTGAACAGAGCACAGGCACTTTTAACAGGTGTCTCTAATTGTTAGTTTGTTTCTTAGAAATAGCCCTAATGTAAAATTTGGTGAAACATGTAGATCCAAGGTGTTTGGATCCTGCAACATGCTAACCAGGTTTTCCTTTGGCTGCTGGTAAAAACAAATTGGGGCGTGTAATTGATTTTTTGTAAGTAAAGCTTTTATGTTTGCTTTGACTTCAAACTCCATCTTTTTCTTGTTATTTTTTGTCCCTTAGGAGGGATTGCAACATGGGCTTTTAGGAAAAAAAGAGTTCAGTGTATTCGTTTATTTTAGCAAATAGGATGTTTCTATTACTTTCAGATTTTGCCAGTCTGCAACTGCAGAAATAATCGTGAAAAGGGTGAAAGCCAGATCAATTACATTTTTTTAAAGTGTATTTTCATTAAATTTTCCAAGTGCCTGTTATGTTCAAAGGGAGTTCAAGATTGTCTTGTTCACAGAATATTTGAAAAACCCCTTAAAAGAAACAGATCCATCCAGGAAAATGTCTGGATTGTTGGATGAAGTGTGCTTACTTTAAAAAATGGCAAAAGAAGAGCATCAGCATGCATACAATTGTTTCAGATTTTCAGTGGGATTACTATTAGTTCCAAGGTTGATACAAAAATATCTTTAAACAAAAAAAACAGAATACAAACCTGGTAAAAAAAGTTAATACTGAATTTTGAAAAGGAAAAAAAAAAGCAACCAGTTTTGTTACATAGCAAATTAATTATGAACATGCATTGTCTACGAAGTTTACTTAGTTAACAAGAATTTATTATAAACAGTTATTCTTTTCCAATTTGGCAGAAAGATAAACCGTGTAAGTTCTTCAAAAATATGTACTTAAGATTTAGTGAACATTTCAAGATCAAATGTTTCACTAATTTTGCAAATACATTTAGATTGATTGCAGAAAATTATGGAAGTCTATTTATTAGTTAAGCTGTAGTTAAAGTAAAGGAATTCTGATCAATTTGCTAAGAATTGCCTCCAGCTGTGCTGGTTTCCGCCATGTAGTTAAACAGAAGCTCACCATAGTTTGATCTATTTGTCCTCATTTTCATGGTCACTGAAGTAAAGTATGATGGGCACAGCAGCAGTCACGTGTTCCCTGAGTATTCAGGTGCTAATCCCGAGAGTCAATGAAAAACTTCAAAGCCATTGGGGAAGTATATATTGTTATATGTATATTTCTGAAATTGATATAAATTAATATGTGCATCAATGATACATTTTAATATCTATAAAGAAGCCATGAAATAAATTCTTAATTCCAAGATAGAATTGACAGAGTAAACTCTGATCTGGAAGAAACAATAACCTCATCATCATCGCACATAGCTAAGAAGTGAGAGAACCAGTTCAATTTTCTCCTTTCCTGAATGGGAAGTCAGACTTGGACTTGACCCTCCCAAAACCTACACGGGTGCCTTGACCTCTGAGTGTCTATGGTGTAATTCTTTATTCAGATCTCAGTAACTGCTCTAGGCAAGACTTAAAATATGAACTCTGATTAAGACATTCCTCCAGCATGTTCACTTGCGCACATGGTTCAACTATAGACTGTGTTGTAACAAAGTGAGAACTTCAACATGTCTCTGCCAGATCCTATTGTGAGTACTGTAGCCACTAATATCCTGCCTCTCATTTCTCCGACAACTACAACTCCCCTTAATCAAAATAACAAGATGGAAGGTCACATTTTTGCTTCTCACAGGAATAAAAAAAAAATATTTCTTTGTCAAATGGATCCATTCTTAAAATGATTGCCATATGTACATCTATGCTGCAGGTGCAGGATCATGCACATTCAAGATACAGAATATTTTTATGTCTTAGCACTGTCCATGATGTATTCCTGCATCACCCCTCTGTGTGACATACATACCATAAGAACAGACAAGTATCTATCAGTAATTTTTATCAAAATCAGTAATTTTCTATCAAAAAGTTTTCTAAATGTTGTATCTTCTTATCATCCATGTATAGAGCTGGGCATTCTCTATTTTCCTTCCCACTACAAAGCATGTGCTTTTGGTAGAGATGCAGAAAATATTGTACTCAGAGAATTCGTGCAATATATTTTAGATAAGGAATATAAAATCATAGCAATGACAGGAACAAAATGGATGCAACAATTGACGTTTTTGAAATATGTTATTTGGAGAGTTTGGGGAAAATTTAAATATGGGTAATACATTTTGTTCCTTTCTCCTGTAGTCTTTTCTCCAAGTGCAGCTATATGTGCTATTGGTCACTTTTCACGGTAGCTTCAGACAGGTTAATGTTTTAATAAGCAATCAATGGTCATAAATTCCAACTGCTCAATGTATTTTCTGTGATATGTTTTAAACTAAGGTCTGCTATTTCTTATCTTTCTTTATCCCTGACATTGTTGCAAGACATATCTTTAGTATGCTTTTTGTTATTATTAATAAGGTTTTATTCTGTGATAAATTACTATATAAATGTACCACAAGAGGATTATTCTTTTGTTCCTTCCCTAATTTTTGTGAAACACTGCTTGTTAACTTCATGGAGGAAACATTGAAAGAGTTTAAACTTTCAAGGATTAAAGATCACTTAAAGAGCTAAAATCAGCTGTGCTGAAAAGGCACGTGCATGGCAGTTTTGGGTAAATGCCCTTTCTAGGATGAATTTTTATTTTTGTGATAAAGATAAAAATACCTATTTTCTGAATCACTCTTCCTTGTACAGCTAGCTAAACTTAACTAAAACCAGAAGAGTAAGCATCTTAAAACCAAATCAAATTATGGGCAATACTCCCAGAGGGTTCTTGAGCTAATTCTAGGAGCTTTTCTTTTGAAATGAGTCCATCTTTAGTATTTTATCAGAATCGTCTAGTGGGTAATGTAGCCAGAAATATTGCCAAAGAAGAAATTATTCCACCCCGATTAGAGGGATATAACTGAAACAGAGATGGTAGAGCTGTGCAGCGTACATGAAACATCATATGGTGTAGAGTACATGCTGCATTTATCATTGTTGCAGGAGCTTATGTGCAGTAAATCCTCTCCTGACTAGTTTAGAAAAAGTTCTGTCTTCAGGGACCTACTGACTTCGGCTTTTTCTTTGATTTGAATGCAAACCCAGTCATCCTAAGGTCCCTGACAGCGGAGTTTATCTTTTAAAACAGTAGCTAGAAGTCTGAACATAGTTGTGCTTACGTAATTCAAGCTTGGGGGAGGCAAGATTTGAAAAGATGCATCTAACAGCCAATCTAATACATTCGTCTGCTCAAAGATACTGGCACTGGCTCTATACTTCATAGATACAATAGTAATTAAAGTTGGAAACAGAGATAAGACATAATAAAACCTAATGTCCAGTAATGTAAACTCATACTTTGGAACTCTTTTGAATTCCTATATTAAATCTGAGAACTTTCGGAAATCAAAATTACTTTAAGATATTGTTGATATATATCTTTGGAAAACCTAGCAATTTAAATCCTGACTCCTGTTTCACAGTCTTTTTGTTTTGCCATCCTCTAGTCTGATCTGCCAGCAAATGAAGTCTTTACATTCGTGTAAAATCTAATGCCATGTTTGTCTTTCTCCCCTGCAAGTGGCCTTCATTTTTCAGCTGATGAATCCTATTGTCTTAATCTAAGATTAAACAAAGAGGTACTAGAGTAAAAAATATGATTTTTTAAAAAATTGTAATTTACATACAGAACTGAATTTTCTGACCTTCAAGCCAAAGCTATTGCAAAACTACAGTCTCTTTGGATCAAGCACAAAATAAGCAATTATTGCACACTAAGTAGTAGGTTGCACTTGCTCATGAGTTGCTTGGAAATAATTTTTTTCTTGCATTTAAACAAGTCTTCAGGCATTGCATAGGTAAGCCACAGTACAGTGCTACAACATCTGAGGATTTTAATCTGTACTTTAAATATAACATTATGGATGCGTATAGTACTCTGTTGCACTCTGAAGTGTTTTAAAGGAAAGGCAGAGAAGGGACAAGTGGAACGGCATTGCAGAAATGGGCAAGCGATACGTGAACCCATTTCAAACTTTCGCTGTATTGGTAAAGGAGAGGCTGCCCAGAGAGGTTGTGGAGTCTCCCGCTCTGGAGACGTTCAAAACCCGCGTGGACGCTGTCCTGTGCAACCTGCTGTAGGTGACCGTGTTCTGGCGGGGGGGTTGGACTAGATGATCTCCAAAGGTCCCTTCCAACCCTGACCATTCTGTGATTCTGTTATTGAGTTGTACAACGTATTACTATGAAATGTTTTGGATGTGGGCATCAACAGGTTTTGTGGGTCATGGGTAAGATCCTTCTTTCTCCTCCCCTCTCTCCCTCTCTCCCCTTCTCACTCGCTCTCCCTCTCCTTCCACTAGGTTCCTGAATTTGCAAAGGCTGGAATTTAGCCCAGAGTGGTTTCGGTCCATGGTGGAGGCCACAGCACAGTGTGGTGCTGAGTGTGCAGAGTCCCTGTTCTTTTCTTGGGCACAGATCTTCCACAGCACAACCCCTTCTTCCCTACCATCCTGGGACTCCTTGCCTCTCCTTTTGCTTCTTGGATTCTCCCTTTTTTTTTTTAGCACAATCTCATTGCAGATACCTTTTGCAGGACCTGTAGACCTTCCTGAGCCTATACAAGGCAGGACAGCTCTACCCTGACATTTTTCAGGAGGGAGGAGAGGCACCAGGAGTGTGGAGCAGTGAGACCATGCATGTGAAGCCAGCTCAGCTATGAATAGGGGAACGGTGGGGAAAGAGGGGGCAGGATGGTCAGAAGCAAAACACAAAGGGGGTAAGCCATCTGCAGAGTGGACCCACAGAATTGAGAAAAAAATATTTTCTCCTGATGGCATCTAGGTGCTTCTGATGTTAGTTTTTAATCAAGTGAGCATTCTTGTTTTCAGTTTTTAGTGAATTAAATTTCAGTAATTTTGTTTCATGGGTGCTCATCTGGGATTAAGCAAAATACACATTGGTGTCTAATTCTGTTGCATTTCTCAGCAAGCATTTTGTTATTTTACCTCTCTTTTCCACAATCTTTTCGGTTGTGGACAAGTCCAGTGATTATATATCAAACCTATGTTTTTATTGTAACTGCCTGTTCATGTATGTGTTTGTGGGTGCTAAAGCCAATGAGGTGCTGAGTCTGCCAGAACTCCCTCCTATGCCTTGCCTCTATCCTAGACCTTCTGCCCCTTTCCTTGTCCTGCTGCAGAGTCTGGCTTACATCACATATCCAAAGAGCACAGCCTACCCCAGGCATGGCAGTCTTGTGGAGAAAGAGAGCAGACCAAAGTGGATTACCTACCGAAATTCCACCATTGCTGCTCCTGTGGTGACCTCCACAAAATACTGGGACACCTGCAGCGATGCTGTGCCCTGAGGACATGATTGTGTGTGTCTGGGGACACTTGGTAATAGTTTGCTGGCAAGTTTAAGTGACCTGCTCTCTACTATGAAAAGTTGGTTGTGTTTTCATGTGAAATATCTCTGTTACTGATCAAAACCCAAACAGCCACCTAGGAAAACAGACCATTGACAACTGTGCTCCCCTTCCTAAGGGCGCTTGCTAGAGCCTTGGTAGTGCATCAAAGGCAAAGGTAGACAGCTCCATCTATAGTCAAGGGAAAGAGAGGAACAATTATGCAGGACAAGTAATTCCATCTATCCTTGATACCCATGTTTGTATGGGATGAGTTGGAGATGCATGTCTCTGCACTGATTCTGCAGGGAGCCTAGACGGCTGACTTAAACTCGACACTTGAATCAAAGATGACTGAAGGTAAATAAGATGAATAATACTTAAGTACTAAAAATGTATGCAAGCGTTCTGCTTTAGCGCATATCTAGTTCCAACAGGCTGTACGTAATTACAAGAGTTTTGGCCAGATTCTGACTCAGTCTAAAGGCAGAGCCCTTCAGTGCCACGGAGGTGTGTGTCTGTGCTCGACTTGCTAGGCACAGCTTGGTTCCCGCATTCATAGCGGCAGAGATACCCTCTGCCTGAATGTTTGTGGTGCTTATCTGCATGGGTGTTGCTGTGTCACGCAACAGAATTGTATGCGAAGTGGCATTAACTGAGGATTACAGCCCTCATATACTTGATAAAACCATACCTGCATCTATACTATACACTAGTCAGTTGATACTTTCTGTAAGCTTACCCTTAAGCAGGGGTTAGAAGTTGTGCCAATACCAAAGCAGTAAACAACTTCACTGGCTTTTTAGCTGTGGTGAGCACCATGAAAAACCTCATTTGATTTGTGCTGTGTGTATGACAGAGCTGTTTTGCTGCTCTCATATCACCAATGGGAAGGAGCTGATTAAGTACGTTTCTAGCAGATGCAATGACAAGGCTTTGAGAGCTGGATGGTTCAGGAACATACTCATCCCTCCCTTGAGTGGGTAACCGAGATCATGGACTTCTGGAAAGAGCCTTTTTCTGTTGTGATTGCCACCCTCTCCCCTTTGTAAACTGAAGAGAACCCAGGAATTTAATTTCTTCCCTGCCAGTTAGATTGAGCATCCGTGTTTTTTTCACCCAAGGGATGCATAACACATGATTTACAGAACTGCTGACTGCTGTAGTTGCAATTAAAACAATACTGCCTTCATAGCTTGAACGCTGAGTGCAAACAGGCTGATAGTTTAATCAATCTATTTTAAAATGTATTAACTAAACCAGCAGTTTACTGTTCTTGTCAAACTCTAAACAACTGTAAATCTTGTTTTCAAAAATCAACCAGAAAAAATGTAACACATTAAAAATGAATTAGACGTGGCACACTACCCATAAGCTGTATAATAAACAGATCACAGCCCTATAGTAATAGTTGTGATTTCTGGCACGTCACTGGAGAAGAACTCATGGGTTTTCAGAATGACCTGTGTCATAAATCATTGCATTCCCTTTTACACTGAGCACATGTATCTAATTTTTCAAGAGTGGCTTCTGAAATCCTGATGAATGGCTTCGGAATTGATTACTGCAGTGTATGAAAAGTGGTGTCACAAATGCCTAATTGAGGAAAGGAAAAAGGGACTAAAAATACAGTCCAGTGAAATCTGAACACAAAATTGTAATATATGCTAAGTAACAAATGAATAGCCACCCAGGAGATATGCCTAAAACATGACAAATGTGAAATCTGTCATGCTTTTCTTTGACAGATGAATTAAATTAATATAAATTTTCAGTAGAGTTAAAACAATGTAAATGCACAAGCCAAGCATAAATCATACATGTATTTTTTTGACTATGCAGGCATCAATATCTTGCTGTCCAGTTTAATGTGTTCTCTGTGTGTTAGTATGTATATTTTCATAATATGGAACGCTTCATGTTAGAAAAAATTCAGACATCCCAAAGCAGGAAATGCATTCAAACTTCTTAATGAAACTCCAGAGACACACTGAGGTATTTTTATGTATTTCTTATCCACTTCACTTATCTACATGGTCTTTTGTGAGCACGTTTGAGCCCCCCCCCATTCACAGTCAAAGTTGAACAAAAAGCTACGCACTCACAAAGCCCAACTGAACACATCCTGTCTCTCCAGACCCCTCTGTAGACACTACAGATGTAGTCTCCAACACAGTCTCATCTGTCAAGTGACAGGTAGAAGTATAGTTGCTGAATCCGATTTTTATTTCCATCGTGTAAAAGACTGCAAATTATGCTACGTGCTGAAAGATAACGTAGACGATTTTTATGTTTTGCCCACTTTTGAAGATTTATCTGTGTCAGCAGCTGGAGCACATGGACTGAAGTTGAATGCGTTACATGATTGTAGCATGTAGATTCTGATTTGGTGTTGAAAGAAACTCCTTGGCAGATAAGTAATGAAATGAAACAGCAAACATGCCATCACCTAATAAAAACATCAGTTCATAAGAACCATTAACTACCTTTTCCCAAGACATCCTTTTTTAATTGATATATTTGAATTTGTCATAAGAAAACAAATTCATGTTATTCTAATAATACGTGCTGAGCAGTGGTTATAGAATAAGGAATTTTTTGAAGGAAACTATTACCCTTTGTCCAGTCTCTACTTGCGAGGTTCAAAATGGCCAGCATTCGTTAAACTTTATTACTGAGGTTCATGAAACTTTCTTTGGATTAGAAAAGCATAACCTTCTGTCCCGATTTAGAAGGGTGTTGCAGCTTTTCATTAACCTGGAAACCTCCTATTTACATGGTTCACAGCCTGGTCTCAGCTCACTTGGAGGTAACAAAGGGTGTCGGGACAAGAGTGCAGCAGGGGGCTCATCCTTGAGGGCTGCCATCTGAATTTGATCAGGTCAACTGTTTTAGCTCCCGCCTCATTAGGCAAAATAAAATGGAGATTATGGTGTGTGGAAGGATCACGTTACAGACAGCAAGCTCTGCCTCCTGACACTCTCTGTTGATTTTGCATTTTGACAAGACCTTGCTCTCCGTGTTTTCCATTCTGTATTGCAGCAGGCTTTAAATTATTTTGAAGACAAGATCATTTGTATCCCTTGGCATTTCAGAGCTTAGCCAAAGAGGAGTGAAGTAATAAGTGAAGACACATTAGTCTCAGAGGCAGTTTACCTACTGGAGAGATGTCACTGTGTAGCATGGGCTTAATGCTGATAGACACATTAATTCAGCTTGTCAAGCAATGCCTAGCTCTTCTCTTTTCGGAGTTTAGGTTAGCTGTAAATTTGAAAAAATCTGACACAAAGAAGTTGACTAGGTAAATTATTAATACCACTTGGCACAGAGGATTATTTAATTAATTCTGATTACTTATAATTAAAATGTTAAGTCTATTCAGTTTCTCTTTAGTTACTGGGTTTAGTGTTTATATAAAATTGTCGACATTGGTTAGAATTGAATGTGTTTGTTGCATTATAGTGCCTGTTAGAGTGGAGATGAGCATCATCGAATACTCATCTCATAATGAGAGCGTTTCCCACCTGGTTGTCCACTAAAAAGCATTTCCCCACCGACCTCATCTGTATGTGACATATATTAGTAGAAAGTTCTCAGTCTATAAAAGGTAAAAAATGGTTCAGGATATAAGCTTGGCCAGCTGACAACTACTTGGCAGATCTCTTATGAGGAAGATAGTTCTTATCCATCGCACCCAATTATTATTTTCTTTAGGAAAAACAGAGTTAATAAAAGCAGGTGATGTTTAGCAATTAGGTATATATCTTCTTTCTCTTATTCCATTTGTTGGTAGCATTTTCTTCAAATTCTTCCTCTATAAGCGATGAGTAACAATTCATAGTCAATGAAGAGGAAGTAGAAATATCAAAATTAGAAATAAATTTACATGTTTTTGTATTTTTTCCTTTACAAATCTAGAGTTGGCCAGAAGTACAGACACTAAAATGCTGTCAAAACAAGAAGCTCCCCTCAGGGAAGGGGGAAAAGAGGCAATGAGTAATATGCGACAGATGTGAACGTAAATTGTTTAATGCAAAGTAGAATGTGCACTATTCTACGGTTAGAAGTGTAGCATAAAATTGTTTTAAGCTGACTTAACATTTTTTATTCAAGTAATGGCCAACTGAGAAATACACGCTGTTGTTATGTCCTAAGTGAACTTAATATGTCTGAATTTAAAGTCATTAGCTTTCAGGAAACTGTAAGTTGCACAATCCATAATAACATGTCTCTTCAGTAACGTGGGCCACATGACCACACTTAACTACTTCTGCATTTTATACACCAACTTCAACATCCTTATTCCTGATGCAGCCTCATTCATTTGCAGACTATCATGTATCCTCTGCACTTAAGGAGGAAGGGGTCTCAAAAAATAAACTTCTTGTTGCACATTTTTATTTCTACATATCTGCCTTAAGAATTGCATCTTGTGGGAACGTTTAAAGTTGAAAGTTTTGTCTAAGAAGTTTCACAGGACAAACCTGCCACTTCCAAAAACAAACCACAAAGAGGCAGGGAACATGATTTTCATTAAAAAATTACACTCACTGAAAATGTTGAAAAAGGTTTTTGTTAAAGAATGTATCATAAAGCATGTGGACAAATCATTGCAGATCCTTGTGGCCCAGATAATTTCATTTACATCTGTGTCCAGCCTCCCATTTCTCCTTACTCTTCCCTTTCTAGCTCCAAAAATCTCTTTTTTTCTGTCCACCTTACACTAGTGGCTGCCCTTTTCCACTAAATCTGTTCCCTCTGTGTCTCTTCTTTGTTCTTTTTAACAGCCTGTCCCAGGTTCCTCCACTCCAATTCATTTCCATTTCACTTGACAGCAATCCTTTACTTGCTCTGTTTCCTTTTGACCCCTTTAGATGGAGGCATCACTTTCAGCTCTAAACTTAATACTTGCTGAGATGGGGAGACACATACCATGCGATGATACGTCTCTTAGATAATCTGCTGAATATAGTATCTATGAGTTCCTATCATATAAAACAAAACAGGCTGCATCAGGAAAATTAAGTAATTATTTAAAGCAAATCTGTGTTAATTTCGGTGTGAATTGTATGCATGCACCCAAGAGCAGCTTTGAATTCGTCATGAAAAATAAAGTAATCTGGGTTAGCAGCAGAAATTCAGGTGGAGGGTGTTTGGTTTTCCTCTACTGCATAGCCTCATAAATATTTGCATCAGCAAAACAGAGTCTGGCAACAAGTAGTGATCTTCTTAAGTTGCCTTTGCCATCAGAGGAACCATTCGCCGAATTACATCCCAAGTGGACAAAGTAAGATGTTAGTGACGCTTGATTGTCTTCCCACTACTAAGGCCACCTGAATCCTAGTAGTCTAGTCTGCAGCACCTCCAGTCCTCGAAAAGTATGGAGGGCTCTGGGTGTAGGACTTATTACACTGTCCAAGTATTCCTTTAGTACAAGGAAATGCTCAGTTGTCATTTTAATAGGTTTTGTCCTTCCTTCTTTAAAAATAGTGTTGGCCAAAGGTCTGGTCCCACTGTTGGATGCAGAGCAGGCTCAGCGGTACGGGTAGGTTAAGAGAGCAGCTGCCTAGCCTTATGTGATGCCGAGGAGTCAGAATAGCAAATTCTCAAAAGTGAGATATTTATTACTCTACATTATCTGCTTCCTAATACAATCATATTATTTCCTGTCCAGTCAGAAAGTTAAGAGGGAAGTGCAGCAACTACTACTCTTGCCTACTGTAGGCAGCAAAGAAAATGATACCGATACATTGCGAGAGCACAATGGCGAAATTCCTTTTTCTCTGTTTTGGTCCTATGAGAACAATACCAGCCACGCAGTAGGTCCAAGTCATCTGGCATAGCTCAGCGTGACTCACGGTGGCTGGAAGAGCAGCGGTCTGTAACTACAGCGAGGGAGAGCAGAGCTCACTGGCTTGCAGAACTAGGAGCAAAGAGAGAAAACTGGCCACTTTTCCGACATCATAAGCTCACACTTTTAGGGTGCGGGGACAACCTGTCAGGTCAATCCCTCAGAGTGTTTAAGGGAGCATTAGCAAGGGGTCGTGCCCAGGCTGTTTGACAAGAGGAGTAAGAGAAAAACTTGTTCAATGCCTTTTACAATCCAGCACAAAGAATAAATCTCTGAGTATTTTAATATGGATGATTAGTGTGTGGTGATTAGAAGGGATGTGGTGCCGCACCCTGGAGATGGTTTGTCTCAAAGAAGGCTTTGGCTTCAGAGGAGGTGGGAAAGCAAAATAGCTTTCAGTGGTTGTGCTCAATTGTTTTGAAAGATGCAGAAGGGTGAGCTATGTTACTAGAACCCTACCATTTTTAGGAGTCTCTCTCCTTTCAGGAGGCATTAGCGGTAATGCTCCCATCTCTAAAATTCAGGGAATGCTGTCCTAAGCTGATTTGCATCAGCAAAAGAAGATTCAGAGCTTAGACTTCTTTTTTGCCTTTCTGTTTATATGGTAGCGTGTAAATAAAGGATTCCGTTCATTATGTCAGATTTCTACTTTAACATTGTAATATTATGGAATTTCACTACCAGTGCAGCTCAGCATGGATTGTCTAGAAACTGAGCTGGTTTTTTACAGGTAAAAAAATAAAAGTATGAAACTTTTCAAGAAAAGGAAGGAGGAAAGGATCAAATACAGAAAACATCTATATTTGCATCATAAATATTCTAACTGGCCTTAGGCATAAAATCATTATTTAAACTTCTAGTCCAATATTCATATGATAAATTATGTGTTTGAGCTCTTTAGTAAATCCATTGTTTACAGCGAAGCCAAACGATTAACATCTTTGCTTGGGTCAATTTAGACTATTTGTGGTAGATTAATTCTCCCTAAAATTTCCTCTGTTTCTGTGTTACGTTTAATTTCTTTGTGCACATGTCTCTATAAGCCATTTTAGACTGTGTCAGCTGATATTCTTAAGCCAGATTTTACATGCAAATGTTTCTCTGGGTCTTGGAGAGATCTGACATAAAATGTCTTATGTTCTCACTTCAGGAGGTCTGGATCTTTCAACCAAATTTAATAGCTATTTATGCCTTGAGAAGATCTTATCTAATGTACTATTGGTTCAGGGTCATTCACAGCCTCGCATTATATTGAAACACGGACAGAGAGTGTAATTTGTTAATGTCATGAAGGATGAAGTTGGTTAGAAAGGGAAGTGTACACGATTTATAATAACACAAGTGTTTCCTTGCTAATCCCTTGGCAGGTTCATTATCTGTAGAGCCCCAGGCAACAGTTGGCCTATCGTGAGAGTGAAATTTAACCCACAGCATGAAATTAATCCTCAAAGACTTTTGTCTACTCTTTCTAGAAATAATAAATTCAAAGTGATTTTCTAATTCTCCTCTCTAACTTTATGCGGAGGTGTTAAATTGGTATCTAAACTCTGTGGCATATGTCAGTCTATTGATTTATGTTTAGTTAACTAACGTGCAAGTCTATGGCAAGCATAATAAGGAATCTGAAGACGTGAATTAGCGGTGTGTTCATTGTTTCTTCCTGAAAACCCTTTTTCTCTGATAATACAGAAAATTCTATTCCTGGCAGTTACAGGGCAGACAAGGAGTGTATATATGCATGCATGCATGTATAAAATCATTCAAATGATCATATCTGGATTTTCTAGAACTTCTGGATTTATATAGGAAATATCTTGGTGGGGTTTTCCACACCCTGACTTCTTTTTTAAAAATTCTTAGAAGTCTAATGAGGGCTTGTTGCTGGTAAACAAATGGGTTTTTGGTACAGTTTTGGAAACTACTTCTTGAATCATCTGTGTAAATACAGGGTAAATCAGCTGGAGGGTTTTTTTTTCAGAAAGAGGTTTCTTTTTCTTACAGATGCAAAGAAGTTCTCTCTACTAAGGAGAGAACAGGTGAAAGTGATGTGTTACTGATTGATTCTGACTGTGTTTTTTAGAATGTGATTCCTCACTCACGCACAATCTAGTCTATAGGAATAAATGAGCAGTTGTAGATACTATTATATTTATCTAGATACTATCTAGATATAGGGTAAATATTTTCCCCGCTTTTAGCCAGTATTTACCCAGCATATATCCAGTGGCTAGACACTTTGTGTATTTTGGTGCTCATCTTCTAGAGAATTTTTTGCACTTCTTAAGGCAGCGAGTCATATTTAATAGATGTTTACAGTTGGCCATATCATCTATGTTGAAGAGTTTCTTCAAGATATTAATGGAAACTCCACACAGTCATAGCCCCGGGGACGGAAACTGAGTGACAAGAAATGAGGCAGGTCAAGTGCTTCTTAGTACATAGTCCTGACCCTGGGCAGGAAGTTTGCAGGGTACTTAGAGGCCATTATATGAGCAGATCTGGAAATACATTACTCTTCTGATCATTCCTCTTATTCTTCAGACATAGTTTATAACAGTGGTGTAGACATCGAACCATTCTCACCTCACATATTCCTTAAAAGAAAATTAGTTTCTCAAGTCATTCCATATTTCCTCTGTGTATTTTAGGAAAGTTATTTTTGTGCACACATATACTCTAGTGGTGAGAAGGAAAACAGCAGTTGCTGAAGTATGTTAAACAGAGCAGTGAGCAGAGTGTCTTCAATCCTAAAAAAGACTTTAAGATATGTTGAATTGCTTGATATTAAGTAGAGATGAGGTGAGATGTAGGTCTAGGAAACCTGAAAACTGCATACCTTTTTGTGATATTTATTGCTCAGGATAGAAAGTCCTACAGAAGTACCTCATATAAAGTTAAAACATAGGTTTCTAATCTATTTTTAAGCTGCTTTTATTGTTAATGGACGCTGATGGATTTAAGCATTATAATTTGATACAGCACGGTATGGGAAATCAATACCATATAGTAATTCAGATACCATTTATGTCTACATTATCACTATGCCTTCAGTGCAGTAATAGAGAGAGAAGGGAAAATTGCAGAATTGCAGTGCTTGGTTGTAGGTGTTAGAGGTGACAAGGAAGGAGCAGAGGCAATGATACATTGCTCATGTTTTGACCAATGACTGTCTCAAGGTTTTCCATCTGCTCAATACATAGTGTTTCTTCAGGACCACACTCTTCTCTCTCCCACCTCTTTTCATAATTTTTCTCACTCCCTATACATCCATCTGCCATTCCCCTGTGATTGACTTTCCCTATTTGCCCTTTTCCCAGACCACAGGCTCACAGTGAAAACTTCTTGCAACAAAAGCAGCAGTGTTTGTCGATTGTGAGACTGCGGTTTCTGCTGCCATTTCCAATGACAAGTTGGCATCTTGTGACCTCTAATAAATGACGTCTAATAAATTGGCAGGTGATAAGTCTCTTAGCTGGTAGGCAGGGTGGCTGTTTGCGCTTTCTAGAGAGTCTTGAAAAAGGCTAAAAACTCTCCCCTGCATGTAATGAAACGGGAGGTTCCTTTCTGCCGGCCTTTAAGGTCAGCTTTATTCTTGGGAGGGGTTCAGGCCACAAGTCAGACAAGCTGTACATTTTTAACAAGCATAACACCAATGTACTCTGCAACATTTAGATATAGTTAAGTCCTTCTCACACCACAGTCTGGGCACATTTCAGGCTCCATAGCAGGGAAAGTTGGATCTTGGGAATCCTTGGATTCCTATTTATGTACACAGCCTGTATCACACAAAGATTAGACCCACAGTGGAGCAGCTAAACCTACTGCCAGCGGTATCTCCCATAGCAAACCAGCAGCACACACTATATGGCTAGCTCTTTGGAAGAACAGCATAACTTAGGAAGAAGATAAGTTATACTGTTCTTCCAAAGAGCTAGCCATATAGTTGCTTCTCCCATTAGCTAACATTTGTGCTAAGAAAGAGCAGGAGGGAGGTGGCATGCCTACATGTTGTACACTTAGGGTTTTATTTAGTGCACTCTTTGTCATTAGACAGCACATCATTGCAATTTATGGACCAACAAAGGCATAATTCCGGTCGTTATATACAATAACATATATAGTAATTTCCTATTAATTCTGTATGAGCATGCAGAAACACTTTTTCAAACAGTCATTTTATAAGAAGCCCATTTTATTTATCAGTCGGCATTCAATAATTCAGTTGGTTTTATCTCTGAGTCCATGTAGCGCTACGAAGACTTGACTAAGTGGGTGCATGGAAGGGGTTACTGAACGTGGTAAAGAAACAAAGCAGTAGTCCCTGAGAAGTACTGCATGGCAACATCAGAACTGCCTTTTCTTGTGCCTGTTTTTCAGTCCTCAGGCTCAATGGCTGAGTCGAATCGGCCATGTTAGCGTAGTCTGCCTGCCTGCCTGGAGAAGAACATGAGCAAAATGCCTTTAAAAGACTTCTGGGAATGTACAAAACACAAGGAGGGGTTTTTCTAGCTTCCAACTGGTGGTTAGTGAAACCTTTTGTTTTCTGAGATAGACATTGCTGTAACGGAACCTGGAGATACTTCCTTGATTTGAAGATTTTCATGAAATCAAAAGGAATCATTTAACATTTCTTTTTGGAAAAACAGTCTTTAAAGGTACAAGACTGCAAACAAGCAGTAAAATCTGCTGAGAAGTATATCCTCCAGACTACTGTACTGCCTGCGACCCACAAACGCTTTTCTGAAATCCTCTCTTTTTCAAAAGTTGCCTTGCTTTGTACCTTTAAAATTATCAGCACTTGGAAAAGTCTTGTTAAATCTGAAAGAAGTCCTGTTTTTCTTTAGACTTAACAGTGTTTCAGATACTGATTAAAAAGGGAACTCTCCCTTTATTCCTGAAGTCGGTAAGAAATATTATGGAAAATTGCGTTAACTCTTGCAAATCCCTCTACAACTATAAAAGTACAAATGAGATCGTCCCTGCTGTTTCAGTCAGGCCTATGAACCTCAGAGCAATAGGATATTTATAAGAAAATTCCAGACATAGCAGTGGTGCCGTGATCCATATGACCCAAAGTTTCCAGTCTTTGTCTATCCTCCTGTCTTTAAGGAAAAACAGAGGGGCATAAAATGAAAACTGGGAAGATCACAAATCATTGTTATGACTCATTATAATGAATGATTTGTGCATTACTTTATGGAGTAGTTAGGTTGAGTTTGGGGGAAAAAAGAAACCTTCCTTTTTAATTTTCACCACTTTATGCCAATTTTCAAGCAACTGTCTTTCCTAAAATAACAACGCTCTTTTTTCCACACTGTCCTGGATAACTAGTGAGTTTTTTCAGCTGGGAGAGCGTGTTGTGATACAAAGGTGCAGCCCTGCACGGCTGTTGTCAAGAGTCTGTTAGTGTTTCCATTACAGCATTAAGTCTTATTTTCTGGAGTTTAAAACTGGGCCGTAAAATACTTGAAGTTGAACTGTGGTAGTTTTCAAAATGTATTTACAAATAAGAAAAATAATCTCATTGGGTGGGGCTTTTTAGTTCCACGAAGAAATAGGTCCCTGACAGCTTTGTAGCAACTGTGATTCACAGTTTTGGATACTCAAAATTAGTCTTCTGACCACAGCGTACAGCCTGGATTCTAGATTCTTCTGACTTTTGTTGAGCATTATTTTTTTGTTGTTAACTATTAATAGTATAAGAGTTATTAGAAAACTAAAAACAAATCTTCTGAAGTCTGCAAATAGCTGCTGTTTTTCCACTACAATGAATTTGTGAGAACTCATCTTCTTTATTTTTGCGATGTCTTCATACGGTGAGGTATATTCCCAGGTGTCGAAGGTTTCTCTTCACTTCCTCGGATAAATCTTAATGTTACAAAAAAATTTGCTGAAAGTGTGGTTATGTATCTATGGTCTCTGAAGGACACTGGCAAGCTACCATTTCAAGACACAGCAAACTTTCCTTAAAGTTATGGGATAACATTTTTGTTTTGTTTTTTACAGAGGGAAGTGCACTCTCTGAGATAAATTGTATTACAGATAGCAAGAGCGTTCCAATATTTTATTAATTTTACTTTAAGTCACCACAGCAGAGAAAGCCATAGCACTTCAGAGGAAATTTCATCCTTAACTTGCCTTGTTATGCCCTACTGTATGTTAGGAATCGCTGAGGTCGCTCAGCGCCGGCTGATAATGAATTCCATATAAGCTGTAATATCGGGGCACAGCTGGGTGGGTAAGAGTTGAGTTTCAGTCTTTAACGCAGAATTTCCTCATTTTACTAGTTTCATTTCAAAAGGTAGTGCTACTTTAAGGGTGTACATTTACTGTCGCTTAGCCATACAATCTAATAGAAAAAAAGTCATTTTTACATAGAATGAGCGTATGAATAGTAGGTAATGTATATTGTTATGTGTGTTAGCTATTAGTCATTTTAAATGGTTTGTCTGTTAATAAGAAAGGGCATGCGAGTTAAGGTTCTCAAATGCAGGGTATTTAGCTTTGCTTTTCAGTAGAGTAAGTCTGGTTGTATCCCTTCCAGTATTTTAAAAATCTCAGCTGCAATATCTTAATGAAATTGTTTCCCTTTTAAATATTTTCCAGTATAAGTATAGGAGGTTGGGTGAACACTCAAAACTAACACTTCTTTCAGCAACTCACAATATGATTTTGGCTATTTTCCACCAAAAATGAATTTGGATTTCTGTATTTGACCATTCCTTTCCTTTGGGAGAAAAGATATTTTTGGTTATCTTTCCTACTTTGACCGTAGGGAGCAAGTGTAGTGTGTATTTCATTGCGGTTTGCAAATTGTTGGTGCTAAATCACTTTAATACTAAAAAAAAAAAAAAAAAATACACTAAGCTATAATGGGACTGATCTCATCAAAGAACTTAAAATGCTAATGAATACTGAAAAGTATTGAACAACCCTCCAAATAATCCTCCCCCAAAACCTTCTTGCCACAAAGCCGCAGCGATTTTCCTGCCTTCTCAGAAAGAAAAGTGCTGTGTGATCACCATAGGGAACACTGAAATCAAAGCTATGTTGAGAAAACTATGTAGAAGTACTTGGCTCTTTCTGTAGGAATTGTTGAATAAAAAAGTGACTTTTTCCTGGGGATCTAGATCTTAATTACATTTTCCTAACCTGGAAGAGTTTTAGAACAATGCTTACTGTTTGTATTTCAGGTATTACCCAGTAATTACCAGTAATAATTACTCATTTGAAGCCTTCCTGTGGCTTATCAGGCACATGTTTTATTTTACAAAGCTGCATTAAGATTTGCCTTTGTGTCTTTCTGAAGTAATGGAAAATACCCTTACTTTTTAAAGACAGCAAAATTATTCCTCTAATCTGGTATCATTGATACCATAACAATCTTAACTGATAGATGAAATGTTCATACTTTCACTTGGATTTTCCAAAGCCTCCAATTTGCAGACTCAGTAATGGATTCATAGATCGCAGTAATGTCACAGGACACAAGAATGGCTCTACAGGGTTACCCTAAAGGTCCATCTAGTCCAGCTGAGAAAGGTCAAGAGAGGATATACATTTTTGTAATAGAAGTTAAACTGAGATAAGAAACTGGACAGATTTTAAGCAGGCACATGTTACACACTGAAATCAGCCAAACCACATTCTCATTTTTCCTTGAATTGGGATTGGATACTGGGGCCTTTATGTAATATAATCTGATATCTGATTTCTTGTGAAATCTCTTCTACTCATTAGTTTATATTCCTCCTCATTTTTCTGTTGTTTCTCTATAAGCTGTTTTTAAGGAAAACATACAAGACTTTATCCAAAACTAATGAAAACCAGACTTCTGTTGATGTATTTATTAGGCCATGAGTGACTACCTATATTTAAAATCATAAAAATAACTCCATCATCTCTGACCATACAAAATTATTCCTTGTAGTGCCATTTCCAATGATTTGTCCAGTTTAGATAAGGGGCAAAAAAACCCATAGATTTGGGGGGGGCTGGTTTTAGTTAGGAAATAGAGATTACAGGATGTTTCAGAAATAAACTGTCACTGCAAAAAACAAAAGGCTGGCTTTACCGTTACTGGTTTTTGCAGATTCTTTCACCAGTATAACTAAGTGCTTTATACACAAGAAGATGTAGACAAAAAAACCCCAAGCAGTGTTTAAATTTACCTATTACTTTTACAGAGGTCACTTCCTAGCTGATCTTACCTTCTTAAGATTGTTAAGGTCCCACATATCGCATGATCTTTCACACAAAATATTGTGTGATCTTTCAAATACAACTGTCCCTTTATGATCATCGCTGTCATCTTAACTTGTGCTCAGAAGTTGTACCCAGGCAGCCAAAGCCAAGGTTCAAGGACAAAATTGTACCTTTGAGGTATCCAGAACACCGGCAGAGAGGCCAGCGGAGCCGTTCCTGCTCTGGCAGGACTTGGAGATGGGCTTTTCAGCCAGAAGAACATCGGAGCAATTTCTAAAGGATAACAAAATTGCGTGCTGTTTGCAGGTCCATAGCTGAGAGGAAAGGCTGGTACTTTGCGAGGAGCTCGTAGAAGCCCACAGCTGCCGGTTGTGTCTGGGACCCCAGAAACGCAAGAGCGTAACAGGACGTGGAGCTGGGGACTGAAGATAGGAAACACTCTGTGTGTGCAGTAGGTGGGGAGGACACCAGCTCAGAGCCTCATTTCACCTTGCTTTGAAACATGCAGTGGTTCCCAGTATTTTCATTCTTGAAATAAAAGGGAACTTGCACAACATCATAGCTATGAGTATGCATGATGTTTCTCTGACCAGTTTTTACCAAAAAACAGTAGTTTTCACTAAATTTGTTGTTGTTCTTTTGAACTCCCCCTCCACACACACACTCATTGATGGAATTAGATTATTAAAAATATTTATGGTTTGAATATAGTTTCTGCTGTATTTCTTTCTCGGCAAGGCATTAAATTATTCGTATGTAACTGCTATGACTAATTATTTTTGTTATTCATTAGCAAAATTACCAGAGTAGATTATCATGAAACAATTACGTGGGTTAATTTGAGCCACTTCTGGTCAAGTTTATTTTTGTTAAATATTCTCTTCTAAAACTACATGTAAAGGAAAACTTCATTCTGACATTATAGCTACTGTGTGTTTGTCTCATGCACATAATGGAAAAATTGCTGCAGAAGAAAAAAGTAGAAGAGTTCTTCATTAGTAGCTGACGTAATACAGCTTTTGTTTCTAAAACACTTTATTACAATCTTGATATATATAGTACTGCTTTATACTGATGTTTATGATAGAATGATATGCTGCTTAGCTTGAATACAAAAGCAAGAGGTAGGGGAAAGTTATCTATAAAAGAAATAGGAAGTACAGGAAAGATTAAGTTATTTTCCTGATTAGTGTGCTTTTGTCTGGTCTGAGAATAAGACATTCAGACAACTGAGTGAGAGTACCAGTGAAGCACTTAAGCCATTTTGTCATATTTAGCACTTTGCTGGTTTTCTGTTCAATGACGCAGTTCATTCAGTGAAAATGTTTTCAAAAAACTGTAAGCTCAGAGTAAGCCACTCAGGGGAAGTTTTCATCATCGAGGCTGAAAGAGTTTAGACCAACTGCTTTATGAGGGCTTAGATAAATTGCTTTTAGCTAAACTAAAGGGAAGGGGTGACTGATGATGATCTTACTGGATTCAAATTTTGATCAGAATAGCCAATCTGCTCCACCTAAATTCTGCTGTAAATTGCTAAATCTGCTGCTGATCTAGCTCTAACTTTTACTGTGAATGTACTCCTTATTAAGATGTAGGTGTTTGCTTCTTTCTCATCCACTGCTAATGTTTCCTCCTTTTACCCTTCTTATATTTCATAGCAGTTTCTGAGATTTTTTTTTGTCAGAGACAAACTACAAATTGCTGAATAACCAATCAGATAGGCAGAGGACAGAAGAATAGATCAGAATTGCAATAAGGCAGAGGTCAGATGTGGAATGGACAAATCTATGAGTTGGAGTGTTTGATAAATACTTTGGTAAATGCGAGAATTCATCAGTTTGTGTTTGGTAATTATTTATTTGACCGTCATACCTGGTAGGTGATGTTCTAACTCGCATAAAAGTCATCCCTGCAGAGGATTTTGAATTTTCAGGGTATCTTTACAATTATTTCCATTATTACTATTCCTTTCTTTCTTCTTTTTAAAAAAAAACATGTTCCACCACAAACCATAGAGGTAAATAAACTAAAGAATATCACAAATTCCAACAAAGTGGAATTAATTTAGCTGAATTTTCAAATAATTTTTGGTAATACTTCTCTACCCATGATTCTGCTTTATTACTTGTGAATTAAATATGAACTGTATGAAAAATTCTGTGATTAGATGGAGGCAAATCTATGTCTACTGTGGAGAATGATTGGAATAAGTTCTGTTCTTTGCCTGTTCTCTATGTTACTACTTTATTGTATTCTTATATGGGTTTTGCAGTTAAATAATCGTCATAGCAATACTATAATACTTAAAATATGACCCCTGCACTAGCAAAATTTATATCTTTGGCTTAAAATAATTAGGTTTTTTGTTTTGAAATCTAATATTCAGTTCTTCAACAGCTCATATGATTTACTGTTAAAATAAGTGACAGAATTATACTCTCAATTTAGTTATTATCCCGTAAGTAACATAAGCGACTCAAAGAACTTGAGCCAAAAAGTTAAATAAATTATATTATCGAGGTCCATTTTGCAGTGCAAAGTTTTGCATGAAATCTAAGCATCAGTAGATAGCACTAACTAGTAGTAACACCTGAATAAATGTTTAAGTTAGCAAATCAAAATCTTTTTAAATTACAATGCAGTTATTTTTTATTATAAGCATGTGAACTGTTAAATAATGTATATTTATATAAAGCTTCAGACTATACGGTTTTTATCAACTTATGCTGGTAGGGGTAACTACAGCTAGAAGTGTCTGGAATCATGGGAATTACTGAAAGTGCAAAAAAGCTATAAATGTTTTCAGTTTTCTGAAGGCTGTAAATTTATTTAAAAGTTGTTTTAAATTTAACATTGGACAGATAATTTAATTTGTCTTCTTGTTATGCCATATAACTCTCTTCTTTTCTTTATAGCATCTAAACACCTCAGTATCTGAGATTATTTGCTTTGGTACTGCGTAAGTCCCAATCATGGAGGGAAATGTTAAGAGCTTTATTCAAAATAGAGTAGAACATATGACAAAATCCTAGCAAGACATGGGAAGAGAAGGAAAATACAGCTAAGACTGCCACTCGTTGGCAAGCACTGCAAGATGGTATAAAGCCTGGTTCTCTGAGTCAGTGTTTTTCTTTCCCTCTGAAATTTGTGGTTGAGGAACTAGTCAGCAGCACTGTATAAAAGCAGAAAGAAATTCTGGAATTTACGCATGAGGGTATAGTCTTTGCAACCCCAGTGGCAAGAATTTGGCGAGTCTAGTCTGCTCCACATCACATTGCGGTTGTCCTACATAGCTGGGATTTAACTGCTCGCTATCTACTTGAATCTAGATATGAAAATACTGGTTTCCTCCTTTTAGGTTTTAAGATGACTAAAAGAATTTCAGCATGAATTGGAAATCTTTCTCCAGCCCGGATCAGTAAATACAAGGGGGAGGATTGCTAGGGAACATTGTGGTGAACAGACTTTAAATATACCTGGATACTGTAGTGGCAGACATCCACAAGACAACTTTGATGAGATGCTCAGCAAGCATGAGCAAAAAATTTAGCAACTGATGGAGAGAGAAAAAATATTTTTTTTTTTTTTTTTCAGAAAGCACACGCATCTGCTTGTTCTGTAGATGTTGATTTTGTTAGAAAAGTCTATTTAGAGGACTTTTGCAATAGGAAGGGGGGCAGGAAAGCATCTTGTGGACTGAGGATTTTATAAAACTCGGAATAAAATACTGGCTATTATAAAACCAACGAGAACTGTAAGTTGGGCTTTGGAAACAGATACGTGTGTTTATGTAGAGTCATTGCTCCACAATATGATGTATCACTTGTTAAATGGTAAGTGGTTCAGAGAACTGATGAAAGGACTCAAGCATCTTCTGCATTGTGGGATTTCAGGCTGAGCCTGTTGAGAGTTATTGATGAAGGACTGTTATAACCATAAAAAATGCTCTCTCTCATGCTACAAAATAAGAATAATTTAGGTTTATTCATTTCACGAGTAGTAGTTGCAGTGAGGATTAGTGTGGATAAGTTAAAATATTTTCATGTATTTAGAACATGCAGAGTTTTCAATGAAGATATTGCCTTTCGAACAGACCCCAAAACCTCAAACGGTTTTACATGATTTCCACTTTTTTAGATCCCAACCATGTGTCTTCTGGGGTGAACAGGGAAGGACGCTGATGTTCTCTTCATAAACAACATCAGTGCACGTTTGTATCAAACACAGCTACTGCAATGGTAGTGTTCAGTCAAAGGGAGCATAAAAGACCAAGCCCTGCTGCTATGAGCCAAGAAGGGAGATTGTGAGGTCCCTCGTGGCATGGGAGCTGGAGGTGAGAACTGTGAGGAGCAGCAGAGAGGGTAGGCTGTAGGTGCCGGTGGCAGTCCCGGGTAGGAAGAGGTAACCTGGAGGCCAAAGTGCCTCCCACAGCTCTGTGGGCATTCCCAGGGTCAGAGTGCTCAGTACCACGGCATTTTGGCCAGAAAGCCAAGAAGCAGGAAAATGGCGGGGAAGGGGGAGATTAGCCTGATGATTGGTTTTAGAGTGATAAAGCTTTTGGTAGACACGTGACATGTTGGAGTGTCCTCTGACACTAGTTGTAAGCTGATAGTGAGTGGCAGATCGTTCATCCCAGTCCTGGAAAAGCCTCTCTGCCCATATGTCTGTGAACACTGCCTGCACATTCTTCTTTCCAGACTTCATAATAATAAATTAGATCAGAAGTTAATGCTCCGATTATATTTATAGGAGAATTTATCTTTTTTTGTTCTAGCAGAGCTAATAACATACAAGGCAGGCATCCAGCTTTCAAAAATGCATGAAATTCAGTGGGTTTATAATGCTTTTAGAAAGGAATGGATTCGAAGCAGAGAAAGCCATTATGTATCCCCAAGTTGTGTTCATTCCTCTAAACAATCATTAAAAACAGGCCAGGTTGTTTTTTGAAGTGACTGCTTTCACTCGTCTGTATTATTAAGATTGCTCGTACAAGCTGCTGCTGCCTCCAGCAAGACAAGCAAACATTTTTTCAGCTCTTCCCTGAGCTTCTTGTAACAAGTGCTGGTGATCAATTAGCTAGTTCATTAAAAAGTTACAGATGATTTTATTGAGGCAAGCAATTCTGAATCAAAGAACTCAATTCGCAGATCCAGGTTGAAGCACATAATTGGCATGTATTTTAGGATCGCTGTTAGAGCTATAAAAAAGATTTACTAGGGAAGGAATGGATCCAAAAACCCTAAAGGAAGGAATATGTTATTTGTGTGACTCAGTGTTACAAACGGACTCATTTAATATTAAGGTCTTATCTACATTAAAACAAAAAACTGAAATAAATGTAAACCTCCTTTGATTGAACTTCTTTAGCGAAAAGTTACCCTTCATCTGATACGCATAAATTATATATGGTATTATTGCATTTCTTCTCCTGTGATTTTCATCACTGCTATCAAAGATGTATTTTTATTAAATCATTTAAGTTTAGTTGAGAAGTCAACACTGTGTTAACTGCAAAACAAAATTGCATAAGTGTGTTCACCACGTTGTTGAGATCCACAGTGGGTCTGGGATTAAAGCCTCAGTTCTACGAACAGTTGTGCATGCGTGACTTAGTGGGGAACCTTACACACGTGCTTAGTAGGACTTGCTTGAGCATTTGCAGGGTGAAAGAGAGGGAAGGGGCATTATTCAGAGGATGTTTTAGAAACAGTGATGCTTTGTTCTGAGTTTACAAGCGGGCTAAATCTTGAAACTTGAGGAAAAGAGTTTGGGTTAAGAAAACTCTATTTTTTAAATACTTGTAAAAAGTTATTTACTAGCGAGTTTTTGCGAGATTTCTTTAAGTGAAAGAAAGCCAGAGAGGTATAAACAGTCAAATCTTAATATATTAAAATGTGCATAGAATCTACTTTCTGTTATAATTTTGATTGCTTGATTGCCACAGTGTAAAAGCTTCTGTAGTTGATATTACTGTTGGACTTTTTGTGATGGCATTGAGGCATTTTTTTCAACTATTAGCCTTCCCAAGGGTTCTTTTCAGACAAAATGTTATGCATCAGCTCTTACTTGAATGTAAGCCTATTGAATAGCATTCTCCTCTCTGCCAACTTGGCAGCAAGTTCTTGTGCTAATAAAAGAGGTTACCCCAGATAGAGATCCCAGATGTGCCTGAACTACTTTTATTAGAACTATGGAGGGGCTCAGTGTTTCCTTCTAACTGTTTTCAAAAAAGGTGTGGGCTTGCCTTCATAATTGCCCAACGAATTGTATTACATCACTGGAAATTTTTTCCTCAAAGTGAATAAAATGTTAGATGTGTTAGCACAGAACACGGCTTAGGAAATACTGATGTTCAAAACAGTTAATGCCTTTTGCCACAATACAAACCTTGACTTGACCCTACTGAATTCTGTTGATAGAGAGGAGAACGTTGCTGTTTAAGATTGAGTTAAAAATACCTTTGTTTATTACATATTAATGAGATCATTATTAGAATAAGTAACAATAGATGTTTCTCAGAACAGCAGCATACCTGTGGCATATGATATTCTTGACTATAATGTCTGTTATTCCTCGAAACTGTTGAACACTATTTGTTGTCTAGAATGATTATTGCACTGAGTGATAAAGCCAACTTAGTGATTGCCTGATACGGGGCTGCTGTAGACTGGAATTACTAACATCAATATTCTTTTTTGTTTTTTTGAGTGCTGTATAGTAATTAGCAGTTTAAAAAGAAGTTTTATTGCTAAAAATGTGTTCAAAATTTCTCCATACTATTGAGTTGAATGTTGGTTGCAGTTTTAAAACTGCAAGAAATTGGGTAATCTAACTGAGATTCTTAGTAGAATAATATAGTTTGTTAAACTCACTGCTGCTATCCATAAATCATAAATAAAAAGATGTTTACAATCTTAAATCATAATCTTGATTTTCCTTTCAAGGCCACAAGCTTCCTGTTGAAACCTTTATTGTTGTCAAAATGTGAATAGAGAAAACAAGGTTTTAATTAAAAGAATTCATTGCTTGCTTTTATTGTTCGTCTTATTATTAAATTATGAAAAATGAATGGTGCTCTAATTTCTGGTCATGTCTCTGGTTGATTTTTATTGTAATTGCGTCAGATATAAAAGCAAAGAAACTGCACAGTGGATTCATTTCATAGTGAAACCCATGATAGTATTCCATTTCAGATTTTCAAAAACAGGGTTTGACTCAAAGACTGCCATTAGTTTCAGTGGGCTTTGGATCAGGCACAGGGTTAACAGCTTATTTTTCAAACAACTAAAAAGAGGTGTAAATGTCAAAGGTGATAGCTATACTGTGAGTTCCATAAACTACAAAAAAAGTTACTACTAAAGCTCTATTTTTCCTTAGTTTAACAGCTTCTATGAAAACAGTGTTAATAAGTATATCAGGAACAGTATATAATAATGAATCAGATACGTAAAAAAAACTTTAAAACTCCTTTTATATAATAATTGGAAAGTTAAAAGTGACTTAAAATCCCTGACTTCTCATGCTGTGATGTAAATTGTATTTTTTTTAGGTTCCAAATTCAAAGAGGGAAAACTGATCCGACCGGTTACAAGAGCCTGGGGGACTGTTTTAGGACTATTTTCCAACGAGAAGGGTAAGAGTATATGTTTTTAAAATTGTCAATTTTATGTGACCTTTTTTAATCACCCATTTTCCAGACATTAGATCCTCTTTATATTCCACCCTTTTTTGCAATTGCCAGAATTTGGCAAACGTGTAGTCTTACATAACGAGCACAATTTGAAAAGTCTTAGCATTAGTTACACTCACAATACCTAATTTTGCTGTTAGGATGTGCTTAAAGACCAGAATGCAGAGCTGTGTAGAGACACCGGGGCAAACACTGGTTCAGTACTGGGAGCAGGATGGCCGCATCGGTGTCGTGCAGTATCTACCCTCTTCTATCTTCTTGTCCTGCTTTTCTGGACTAGCTCAGCCTGAGCCGTTACCAGTTCGGTGAAGTACTTGTTTCCAAGCTCTGATGAACTGGCATTCCCAGTTAGCCATGGTAGGCAATGTTTCCAGGACCTGTGTGCGCAAAATTCCACAGCTTTTCAGTTTGACAGAATATGGGAAAGGATTTATGATCCTCAGTCGCCTGAATCGTACTGGCTTCAGAAGGTACCACTGCTCCAAGCCTGAGCTCCTCTAAGGGACTTGGGCTCTGATCCAGAGAGGCATTTAAATACACGCTTAATTTTATGAGCAGTCCAGTTAAAGCCAGTGAATGTAATGGGACTGATCATATGCTTAAAGCTAAGCCTGTTATCCACAGGAGCTCTTTGGGAGCTAGCTTTAATCAAGGTGACTCTAATTAGTAAATCCCAGTTTTGAGTAGCTGGCAGGCTTTCTGTAAGAACTTTGTAAATACAATAGCAACCCATTTTTTATCCATATATTCATCAAGATGGAACCGTTCTTATGTATACTGGCATAGATACCACGTATGGAGGCAGCACAGTGAGTCCACGAGCTGTACTGGAAAAACAGAGGTGAGATGAGCAGTGAAAATGAACTAGACCAGTTTTGTTTCTTGTAGTGAGGTTTAGCTGAGCTGCAGTACATAAGGACTTAGATATAGAACTGGACGGTTTGAATTGCTGAAGTAGGGAGATGTAGAGAAGTTTCGTTAAGGTGTTGAGAGAGGACGTTGTCACATTTGCCCTTATCAGTGGTAAATTCATTTTTGATGAAAGACTACTGTTGTGTATTATCACTACAAGGCATTAAAAAGCATAAAAACTATAAAGATTTCACAGAAAATGATAATTTGTGGCTTCTGGGGTTTTCTAAGCTGAGTCTATGTTAATTTTATTGCTTCTCAAAAGAAAACTGTGTTTTCATAATAGGAAAGTATCAATATTTACAATCATGTCAATATTTTTAAATACAGAACTAGTTTCACTATTTAAGTCAGTGAGCATGAAAATCCTATTTATCTCATCCAAACTTACTGGTATTTTTATTTTGTTGAACTGGTCACAAAACGTAAAATTAAGAATGGGTAGACGTATCTAGAGAATGAGCCTAAATCAAGAGACAGCTTCCATGTTAATTGATTTTAGGGTCTTATTTTATTACCTACATTATTATATTGTGTAACTGGATATTTGTACAACCCACATGTATAAAACAGTAGCAGGACACTGCAAACTTCAATGTACCATACAAAATACAGTTCCCTTACTATTTGGGGGAGGGGGAGAAGGAAACAAATACTCTGTGTTTCAACTGGTTTACGTGTTGTGCTTTTCAAATGCTTCCCAGAGACATAGCTATCACTTATTCTATGGATTTGTCTCCGTTATTATTTTCCCAGTGTTCAGACAGTCTTCTGCCTGACACACATAAACGGTTTGACTGTGGAGAAACAACGAAGGGTCTGAGCAGGGTAGTCATCTGTGAATGAACTTCAGAAAGGAAAGATGCAGGTTGGGGGTTGATTTTTTTTGCTGTAGGATGGTAGTGCCCCAATACTGGAACCAAACCAGAATATTTTTTTATATTTATATCAAGGCATGACTCTATAAGAAGGACAAGATGATTACATGAAATTATTATAGATTTAAATCAAAATTTAGCACGGATTGCACTAAACTTCCGTCAGGCTAGAGCTAATACAGCGTTTCACTTGCCTGTTGCAAAAGCAGTCAATACAGCTCTAAACAAAAAGCAACTTCTGTGAATACCTGTTTTTCTCCAGAACGTTAGACAGAGGCAGAAGGTCGCATTTAAACAGTCTTCAGTGAGTGGTAAGCACTAGGAAAAAAGGACATGAGTAATCTCAGATACAATATAATCTTAAATTTTGGCTACAAATAAAAAAAGTAATCAACTAATCCTGGGAAACCTGTTTGACTCCATGAGTCTTGCATTCCCATCTGCCCAAGTTGTCCAGTTTCTGGAACATGGTGATTATGGCACTTGTGAGGGAAGTGAGACAGGTGACTGTGAAGCATTTTACTTAGTGGAAACATTGAATCCTGATAACCCCCTCCTTGGGTGACCACAAAAATATGCAGAAGAGAACACCAAGAAAGAGCTTCACATTTAGATACCAAGCAAACAAAAAGATTTTATGAGGTGTTCAGATTCAGGTGTGTAAATCTGGGAGAAGGCTATAACAAATTCATTAATGCCTGATGTTTATTTCATCCTGGCAATATGAAATATCCCCTTTGGTGTGTGACATTTTTAGACCGATTTTCTGAAATATCTGATTCAGTGTACACTGACTATAAAGAGTCTAGACATCTCTCTCCAGCACTCAGAATTCCCTACCAGCATATGTAATTTTATGTTAAGCTGACTACAGAACAAACTAATTAAATAAAGGAACATAGTGGGAAAAGAAATGTTACTAATGGCCTGCTCCTGAAAATGTTTACATTTGGGAATAGTGCTTATGCTCATTTGTACTTATATTTTCAATAGCAGCAACTACCTCAAGCTAGAATGTCAGAGTCCAGTTCAGACAAGACATTTCCTAATGCCTTGATTTTTTGACCTTGTTATATTTCAGAATTAGCCTAGGAAGTACTTATTTTTATGAATACCTATGCAAATGTTTAATTTGCTGCAATGCCTCTTACTGAAAATTAACCAGTATTATATTACTACAGTAGCACAGTAGCAATCTGGTGATTTCACGGAAAGCTTCTTCGTCACAAATAATGGCCAGGATTTCTTTAACCGTGCCTCTGATTTTCTCCTCATTATAGTGAAAAGGACAGAGGAAATATTTCCAGTCTAACCACTAATGGAACACTGTCCTTTTCAAAGAATCTGAAGACTCCTTTATCTTCACAAAATTTGATAACCAAAAAAACACAGAAAAAGGAGCCCTACAAAAGCTCCCTTCCCCCAAACTTTGAGCAGCTCTTTAGATGGAAATAAATTTTCTCCACGGGGAATTAAATTCTTCAAAGAAGGATCCATCCCTTGAACTCTTTTCTTGTCTTACAAGAAAATGGGAGCCACAAAACATAAAATTTAATTGAGACTCACTAAAGGAAGGCTCAGTCGAGCAGAGCATTAAAGGTCACATAGCTTTCTATTAAAGCGAGGCAGGA
The DNA here is from genome assembly GCA_008711295.1 of Anarhynchus alexandrinus. Lineage (NCBI taxonomy): Eukaryota > Metazoa > Chordata > Aves > Charadriiformes > Charadriidae > Anarhynchus > Anarhynchus alexandrinus. Next base: position 4,569,867 of record VUYV01000001.1, read on the forward strand.
GTATTAACTTCAGGGCTTTGGCGAACTTGTGTTGGGAGCGCCCAGTCGCTGCCGATCGCACGGGGGCTGCAGTGACGCGAACCCTCTCAGGTGGTGAGCAACCTCTGCTCAGCTGGATTCCCGAGGAGCCGTGCGTCCGCGCTTCTCTGGTTTCGCTTATGAGATGACGCATGAATTGACAGATCTTTGACAGCAGAGGTAAAACCCACCAGGAGCATATCTGTTTATTGAGGAGCGACAGCTTTATAGCCAACATAAAAATAATCTGATGTTTATTGGGGAAAATGTTTGGATACGGGATTAACTTAAACCATTAATAGAGAAAACTTTTCATTCTTCTTGGATCCTACAAATAAGAGGTTTGATTATGTTAAATGGCCGATTTTTGTATCGTCATCATCTTTACTGCATTTGTATTCGCTCCCTTTTTCTTTGATAATGACTTAGGTTTGAATATGAAATGTAAGAATAAACCAGTGGTCTAGCTGAATGTATATGTTGCATTTATATTAAAGACACATGGTGTTGTGTCTCATATTATGAATGGAAAATTATGCCCATCTGCACTGTCTTAATTTGCAGTTACAGCATTAAAATGATGGATGCTGTTATTTTGAGTCTGTAAACAACTTTGTTCTTATAAACTTGCATTTTCATGGGCTCATAATTTTAACAGTAAATGTTCTGGGTTGCAGTTGGCTTTTTTGGTAGGCACTCAGTCAAGAAACCTGTTACTTTCTTATTCATTGATTAAGTTGCCTGGAATAGCGAGGGTAATAGTCTCCTGTTTCCAGTTTTATAACTCAATACTTGAATAAGTTGCAGTTTAAAGTGCTGTTAGCCTTTCTTAGAACTAGATGGTCCTGGGAAAGTGAAAAACACAATTGTCATTGATCATTTGAGACTTCATTACTTCTACTGAGTTATTTAATTATTTGTTTTTAATTTGGTTTGGGAAGGAGCCATTGCCTCCGTGTTTACACAGCCCAATAGCTTTATAACTATTCCTGTCTTGTTCTCAGCACCGCCTTACCACTCTCTTGCACCTATAATTGTCTGTATGACCACACACCTTTTTTTTAATAAGCGACACTCTGATTCATACATTAGTGGGATTAGGTTATAAAGCCGCATGAAACTTGTCAGCTATGGGTGGAGTAGGTGGGAGAACGGCCAAGACTAAGCAGGAGCTGGATGAGCGCGGCGTTGTCAGCAAACACGCAGAAGCTGGAGGGTTTCTGGTTTACGTGATATCAGCGATCATTCATCAATTGAGGAATTTGCTAGCACTCTCCTTTGTCCTGCCTCTGTCTTGGTCCTGCCTTCATCCTTGGCTGTCTGTCATGGTAACAAGTGCTTGAGAGACTGGGGCAGCGCTCCTGGGGCCTGGCTCTCCCAGCTGGCTGCAGATGATACTCTGCTGCTTCTAATTGCCAACAGGTCAGGGAAGGAGACTTGCAGGATTGCCAGCCCTGCAGGCAAGCACCGGCCTCTGGCACTCGCCGGCAATCATCACCGCCCGTTCCTGGGGCCCAGCTGGATGTGTGCTCTTCTGACTGGGCTGAGGAGACCTATCAGAAGGCTGCCAAATAAGTGTTATACAAGATACAAATACTTGGCTAGCCTGTCTCCGAATCCTTCAATGAAATTGCCGACCAGGGAAGTGTGACATGGTCAGTCATGCCAAAAATCCCTTTTCCCAGCGAGCAATTATGAAGCGGAGATTCATTTCCACTAACTGGAGGCATGAATTCCTGTGGTATCAAAAGACCAGACTTTAGGCTCTGCTGTAAGTGCTCTGAGGCCAGCAGAATTAAGATGTTATTTCCCCCCACGGCTCTCTGTCCCACTCTTCGGTTTCTTGTTAGCACTTCATACCAGAAGGAGCAGAAGTGAACTTGGCCCCATGCTTGCTTGCTACCTTCAAGAATCTTGTTTCTTCTTGGAGACCCACCTGCACTGCCAGTTTCAGAGACTGTAATCTTGCAAACTGAAGTGCAGGCACTTTTTGTCTTCTGCACCCACTACAGGAACAGTAACTTCCACCTGAACATGGAGGAAGGTCTGCTAGCACTTGTACTTCAGAAATATCTGTATAGATCCCTCTCTTTTCTAGTCCTCCTGGCCTGCCTCGCCACTAACAAACTCATAATATTTGAACAAGCCTCACTAAAATGAGACTGAAGATACAAAAAAGGGCACTATGGTACCAAAATGACTATCTCTATCTATCCTGATGAGTCCCCATAGTCCATAGTATATTGCTTTTTTTTCTTCTCTTTATCCCACACATTGTAGAATTATTCTGTGGGTCACATTATTCTATGTTGGCATCTGCCTGCCATACTATTGTGTCTGTTGCAGACTTCAGTAAAAATCTGTGATTTAGAGTCTAAGAAATAATTATCATATTCCTGTGTGAAATAATATCACCTGAAACATAAAGTGTCAATTAAGCTTTATAACACCTTGCTGAATTGAGAACTGTAACTGAAGTTGTGAAGGACGGTGTATTGGCTTAAACTGTGAACCTGTGTGAAATCTGTTGGCTTTTGTGGATAAAAATTTAAGTCTTAGAGCTGAATTTTTGAACCTTGTGCTGACTTTGCATATCTTTAAAGAAGAAATGCTCAGTGTTAGGAAAGCTAGTATTTGCGTATTTTCAGGGAGCGTGAGCTTGCAAAATTTAGGTCGGGACGTGGCAAATTCTCATAGTACATAATTAAAATTATCAGTGGTTTGATCTGTCCACTTACTTTTGGAAGTAAGCGATTCCATTTGCTTTGCTGACAGAAAAGTTGGTTGAGACCTGGCTCTCACCGTTCCTCTGCAGGGAAACTGCGGCACTCCGCAGCAAGCGCCCTCACGCCTGTGCAGTTTGCAAGACAGAATTCATGTGGCCCTGTGGGGAATGGGGCTCACACAACTGCAGTGAAAGGAAAAAAAAAGATACCTTAGCCTAGACTTTAGGTGCCACACAATAAAAGAATTTTAGAATTTCTTCTGTGTAATTAGCAAGAGCTCCTTCTTCGTAATCCATGACACATATACGCAGAGTAATAGATCTGCTTTCCCTGTAACTGTTCTTGTGCCACTTACTCTCACTAACCCATGGCTTACTCTACATAGACCTACGTGCATAGGTGTCTATAGTTTGTTTGGACTTGTGTCCTAAAACTGTCATTTTTTTCGTACAAAATGGGTGCTGAGCCATAAAATTTAAATGATGGTACAGCCTTGAGTAAAATCATCATTAAGACTGCTTTCAAGATTAGAGAAGAGGAAGGCAGAAAATTTGACTGACAGAATTTTCCTGATAATTTACTTTTTGTCATCTACATTATGCTCATTAGGTTTTAGATTAATAATTGCCACAATGGAGACATATTTTTTGTATCTATATGAAGGTGATGAGCCCTCTACTTTCTTTTGTAAATAAACATTCGCATTTGATAAGTCAATTTTGTCTCATTTCCCAATAAGGACAGCAAAAATGTCAGGAAACTCTGATGCCTCATTACATTTTAAAATGCATGTATGTATGTGTATGCATGCCCGTTTATAAAATGTTCATGCATTCTTTTAGTCTTTAAGTAGATAAAAATTAACCATTTCATAATCCAGTGAAGTTTTGCCAACAATCTCAAGTGACTGGACGCTTTTGCAACACTAGTCAGTCATGAAACAAAGATGATACTTGTTCTTTTAACCTATAGGTCTCAAAACACTTCACAGAAGAAGGAACTACCATTATCCCAACTGTACGGATGGGGATACTGAGGTGTAAAGCGCCAGGGAGTCGAGTAGATCTGGAGTGGGGCACGCACACAGGTGGTTCTCATGAAGCAGCCTGATACCATGTCGTTTGTTTGCCCCACTGTAGCATGTTAATGTCAAGGTTCTGAGGAACGTGTGTGTTGGACATAAAATTGCATTCTTTGATACAGGCTCCTAATTCAGAAGGGGTCTGAAGACTTATTGGGCAATCCATTTTGTCAAGGAGTTTGTCTGAGGGCCTACAGGGAGGCAGTGGCAGCGTGAAGCCTGAAGCTGGCTGTCCTGACCGCAAGGCTAGCGCCCCCGTCGGTGCACTGCGCTGTCTCCAGAGACTCAGCAGTATTTACAGTGATGTTACTGTCATGAGGTTTTCATCATCCCCTTCAGGCAGGAATTCTCTGTTCCTGACTGGAGGTTCCCTACCCCCATCTTCATATGTTAACACTTGAAAACATAAGAAATGGCTCTGGAATGTGGAAAACTTCTATTCCCTGTTTTATGTGTGTAGCGCTCTGAAATACAATGAGATTGTACTGGTGTAACTAAGGGGAGCGTTTGGCTAACCACGTTTTTATTACTGATGGACACACATTTTACTTGCAAAATTTGATCTGGTATATATGGCAACACAGTAAACAAGGACACTCTTTTAGAGAGTCACTTCTGAGAATCGTATGTTTTAAAGATGAAACATGTGCTTATTTATTTCCCATAGGAACAGAATACGATAAAATAATGTAAATCTTATAAGCACCTTAGAAGTAAACAGGCCAGACCTTAACTGGCATTAGTCATTATCATTTGCTCAGGCCACTGGAGGTACGCCCATTTACACTGGATCAGTGTCTGTTCTGTATTTTTTAAAGGCCCAAGTGGTATTTTTTTAAGTTTCAAATATTTTCATAATCAGATTGTTTTAATCTTAAAGTTATAATTTCTTCAGTGTCTCTATTTTCTACTAATATAACATAAAAAGAACTCATTATGGTATTAGTATGCATAGCAATGGCTCCTACAGGCCTCAGTTTGGAATCTGAAGACTGCTTTATAAGAGACTTATAGTAGTAAGAAAACACCTACAAGTATTGTTTACAATCCATTTTTATCTATCTACTCTAGTTAGCGAAAGATCAGCAAAAGTTCAATTTTTAGTCCTTATGATTTTAACATTCAAGAATATTTATCATTTTACCACAGTAGGTTCCTGTTGGTTTCAAACATCTTGTTTAAATAGATCAATGTAATAATTATGCTTCTAAAAACCCTTCTTTCAGTCTAGTGTATGGAAAATATCATACTACGCTGTATCATCGGATTTTCTGAATGTGTTTATGTTCTCTGGATGTGAAGAACATATCTGCCAAATTTGGTAGCCCAGGATAATGGCCACGAATTTCTCCTGCTTCAGTAATTGGTTCAGCATGAGAGGAGCTGCAGTATTTCACAGTGGTGACAGCGACGTTCCCCGCTGCTCCACGCAGAGGTTTGCACCTGGGGCCCCGATGAGGACATTTCTGCCCGGCACCATTCGCCCCGCTTCGGCCAGCGACGTGGTGCCGCAGCTGAGCCCCGAAACCTCCCGTGCCTCCAGATGCAGCCCCCGCGGCGTGGAGCGGAGGAGGGATGCTCCGCAGGCAGCCGAGCTGCTGAGCCGAGAGCCATCTAGAGTTAGAAAGCCGGGAAGAGCTGGCACACGGTGTGCCGTATGTGTTGCCCTTCTCCAGGGCTTCCTTGGCTCACCCGGGGCTGTACAAACATTTTCAGGTAGTGAGAAGCTTTTGGGTCAGGTGCCAAGACCCCTCCGAGATTAGTCACGGCCAAGGGTGCAATCCTCTGAGCAAGGATTTCATGAATTAGCATGAATTAGCCTGTTAAGGCTAAGCAGCTAAATTAAGCTTAAGTCATACTTTTGGATCATGCCGCTTTTTGGGGATCTGTCCCTGCACAACGTGCTTGTTCTGAAATGGTGTGTGTATATGTATTTATATACATACATATATATATATATATATATATAGCGCGCCATCAGAGTCTCTGGAGTTGAAACCTGTATTTTAAAGGTGAGAAACTGATTCTGGCCCTCATGGAGGGGTGGGGGATCTCTCAAACCTGAGCCGGTGCGAAGCTGTCATGCCCAACTGCAGGTAGATAAAAGGATCTGAAACCCATCTGAAACTTCTTTCTTATCAAAGGTAACAGCTGTGAAATCTGATGATGACATTGTCAATAGCCAGCTGTCAGAATTAACTATTTATCTGTTACGTAAATCTGGCCGTTAACATTTAACATTTCATAAACACAATAGTGGATGCGTCATGAGATGCAAAATTAATTGCAGTTATGTGTTGTGTTTCTTTAAAAGGCAAATTGTTGTTTACTTCTCTGTAATTTGGGCTTCTAGTAGCCATTAATTGTTAACCTATTCTTTAAAAAAAAAATTCCACTGTATCAGGGGAAAAAACAGTGACCAGAGAGCAGATAAATCACTTTTATGTCCTTAGAACAGCTGACTTTACACTTTTATTACATTGTTTGAAAGAGCATCTTTTCATCTGGAAAGAATCAGTTTAAAATGTGATTGTCAACACAACGAAACCAGCTTTCTGTTTAAAATGGCTGCTCATGAAGCTTGAAACTACAGTTTTGCCAGGATTTTCTTTACAGACATTAGTTACTAGAACCAAGAGATTTTAGATGGGATGTTCACAGGAAATACCTGGCAGACAGCGTAAAATGCAAAGTAAAGCATTTTTATTTAAGTTGTAGGAAGCGTGCATGTGAAAATGAGCAACAGTGGTTTAGGTCAAAAGCTTTCTTTTTAAAATTGAACTTTATAAGTTGTAGTTTGATGCAGGCAAGAGAAAAAAATCCTCATTTTTTTCATGTCTTGACATAATTAATCAGATAACATACATTTAGCATATTTCTTAGACTAGATTTTTACTTATCTATAATGACAGTATTATACCTCTCTAATCTGCATGTCTTCATCCTATCTAATTTCATTTTCTTCACTGGTTACATCTGAAAACACAGCTTTGCCTCTTATGACAGTCCATTTAATTACTATAGTCCTCAGATGTTTATTTTTATAGTATTCTGCTCAATTTGAACCCCTAAAATTTTTAAATCTCTAAAAAATGCAGATGAAGATCCTATGCAAAATAAAGTACTGCATTCAGTGATAAAACATTTTCACTCCAGAAGTAATTAAGCTTTACACTATATACATTTGCTCATTATTTTAACTGTAAAGTATGAAGATGCAGTAAGACTACGTCTACCTATTAGGTAGGATTTTTTCAATACTCATAATTTTCTGGTTTTCTGGGTAGGTTAATTATATGTTTCTTATACTGTTTTACTAACAACTCTGTGTTATGCCATACTTTGAAAATATAGGTAACCTCAATTTCTTTTTCCCAAGAAATTAATTTTGTTTCTTTTTTAATGTTGGAAGATGAATAGCATTATATAAGAAACTTCTAGAATACATCTTTGTTAGAAAGACAGTCTTTCCCTGCCGGGCTTCTTTTTGTTGAGCTGTAGAGCTGCCGTTGCAGCAGTAACTGCTAAGTATGCTCATCATTCATCTCTAACACCATTACCAGCCCCTCTTCTCTTCCCATTGTCCTTTACCCAAGTTGAAGTCTTCCCGTATATCATGCTTCACGTTCTGAAGGAAATTTAGTGAGCTAGATGTTGAGAATATCTATGCTTGACCACGGAGAAACGNAAATAGCTGTGAATATTTGACAGTTATGTAGATTTTCCATGGACTGTATCTGTAATTAAAACAAGGTAAAATGAAGAATTAGCATCTAGTATGGAAATATTTTAGAAGAGCGTATTTCTGTATAATGCTAACTCGTATTTCAGGGCACATTGCATTCCATATGCCTCTGAGAATCAAACTGTGAGAAATGAATAGTTTACTTTGCCTGTTATGCTATTTGCCTCTTCAAAGAAAACAAAATTCTAAATATGTATGAGGTCGAGTTTTTAGTTTTCACATTCTTTACTTATGCAACTTTACTTACAGCCTGCTGTGGTTCTTCACCCTATAAATAACAATACTAACTTCAATGCAATAAAAACCATTTTATTTAGTTGCAAAAATGTCTACATCAAGTGTAATGCGTGTGTAACCCACTGCATCTCCTTAGAGGTATGCACCCATATAAGCACAGAGAAACTGTACCGTTGCATTCTGTCTATCCAGCGGAGAAAGCTTCTTTCCCAGCAAGGCGGCAGCCACTTCATAGTACATTTCTGAAGCTTTCGTGTAGCATACAGGGCAGTAACTCTAACTGAAGGATTGGCTCCAGTTATGAATACAAGATCAATTCCCATGCTTTTTTTTTTTTTTACAGCTTCCCTTCAGTGTTTGTGTATTTTTGCGTATTTTGGCTTTGCCTGAACTTGCATATACGCTGTTTTGTAGCTGACTACCATGCACCGGGTGTCTCAAGTACAGAATGATTTTTTAGGGTTTATTTTAATCTGATAAATGGAATTTTCCATAATAAGTAAACACATCATAGGAATTTGGTAGCCAAACCCAATACATCTATTCGTTGTTCTTTGTAGCAGTTGAACTCTACGGCAGGGACAAATACTTCTACGCTCCTGGTGCCTCCTAATCTAGGTAGGGGCTCAGATTACTGACTGTTAAAACATTTCTTAACAAAACTCATTTTTTCATTATTTGAATCTCACATAGAATAATTTTATATCCTGACTTAACAAAAGTCAAGTTGTGATCAGTGTACCTTCTTTTATTTGCGAAACCCCATTTTATAACATGTTAAATATTCCGCTTGTGTCTTAAAGTAAAAACATAAATTCAAATAGTTTTCTGTATAAAATACTTTATAATATAAAAAAAAAAGTCTTAGATATTTTAACAGCTCATTTTTCACACCACTTTTATTTGGAAATATTGTCTATCTCCGGTATGGATTACCATTTAGTATATAGGTAATATTTATTCATTTGATTGCCACTGTGATTTAGAAGAATCCATTTTGTGGACAAATGTAAAGTACTAACTAATTAGCATTTGAGCCTTGGTTTTAATGTATTCTTACATAATATGCCTCTACCTTTGAAAACACAAAATAGTATACTTGCATAATATTCAGATTTTCATGTTTATTGGGTCACAACATGTTAAAGTATTTCAGTTTTCTCAATTTTCTTAATAAATGGGTAATTTAATTAAAATACCAAAACTAATTTAGATTTTCTTTAGGGATATATAAAAAGCAAACCAAAACTTACAGTTACATTTTAAAAAATCCTGTGTAAATGAAATATATTGTCACAATTTTGAGAAAAATAAAATTTCTCCATTAGTATTTCAACAGCTCATGTTAATAATTGCAAATAATTCATAATTTTTCAAAGCTGTAATATTACAAGACAAATAACGGTATGTTTTTGTACAAATAGAAATTTCATGGGCTTTCTCCAAAATTTTGTAAATTTTATCTAGCGTTACATGAAGAAAAAGGGGAAAAGGCAATTTACTGTATTCCTGAAAACAATTATAGTGGTGTAAAAGGTGAAAATTTGACTCGTGAGCAGTTCAGTATAGGGAGAGTTAGCTGTCGTTGCAGAATGCTAGGGATCAGTGGCAAGAAAGTTTTCCTCAGCATCCTGTTTGGGAAAATGCAGTTTTAGAAGTAGCTCTTTCTAAGTTACCATAAGGGAATGCTTGGAATTTTGTCTTTCTACCAAAAAGGATTGGTTTTCCCTTGATTGTCATCAGTTTGCGAGGTTCTCCTGCTATTTAAGCTATTAAAGACTGGTGTGCTGCTTGGTCTCAGGTGATCCATAAAAAGGAATGAAGCCTTGGGAAGGTAAACCATCACCAGACTGGCTCGGTATATCAGCCTTCCATGACGGAAGCTCTTTGTTGAGAATTGTTGGCAATTGCAGCAGTTTCCAACCGAAGATAAGAGCCAGCGTTCTCGGATAATGCCCTCGATCACACACCTGATGACAGACTCCTGCATGCAAGTTTTTTCAGGTGCTATGTTTGCTCAGTAATCCTTCAGTGCCAATCTTTTCTAAATGGTGAGCAGGTCCCGTCAGTAATGGACATCAGCCATTAAGCTTGTAATATTTGTCATATATCAGGTTACGGCTTTGTTACTGCACTGTGATGAATGGGCGCTGTTATGCTTAGAGAAAATAAAGAAGTGCTATAAATTTAGCAGTCAGTACTAAACGAGTTGCTACTTTAAGGGCCTGATTCACATCCTTCTGAACTCCACGGAAAGTATTCTGTTGGCTAAAGCCTTTCTGTCAGGCCTTTACCTTTCTTTCTCTTTCAAGAAGCAGAACCCAGGGCTGTCATTAAAATGCAGTTCCGCGTTTCTCACTAGGTGCGATTTTACACCTAAATAGTAATTTTAATATAACTCTTACTTTATGCCTTCATGCTTATGTTCTGTGCAAATGTTTTGAGTAAGCATGGAGGTATACAGAGAGTTGATCGTAGAACCTGACAGGTCACTCATGAAATAATCAGAACTGGGAGTGGGGCGTTCAAAAATTCATACGGTATTTCTTATAGCCGTCTTTTTCATGATCCCAGTAATTCCTATACCAGATTTTGAAGGCTATGTTTTGATTTTATGTTTTATTTACTTGTTGACGTTATTCTGGAAGTTACTCTGACTGAAGATAGAGTTAAAAAATTGTCGAGGACATTAGAATCTGTCCATGGCAAAGGCTGAATTGTGTTTCACGCTGTTTGCAAAATTTTTGGGAAGTTCAGATAGTGCCCAAAGAATTGATAATTCGTTGAAATCCTTTCTGATGACATAAAGATAATGAGTTTCCTTTTTATGTTCCAGCATACAAGTAAACCTAGTATATATGGAAAAATAAGGTGCTGTTTTAAAGTATAAGCCATACAAGCGTTAGCCTTTGTTACTAGCCTTGCATGCACAACAGTTTAAGCCAACTAGGGGCTACTAAAATGTTAATTCTAGCCACATCCATAAAAATTCTGTATAGCTGTTTACTTACTAGTTAGTATGTTTGCTGTAGCAATTTCAATTTCAAATGACATAATAGATATCCCGCTTCTGGGAGACAGACTATCATGGTATAGATGGTAATATGTGCTGCTTAAATGTATATGCTTATTTTAAAATTATAATTAATCCCCTCAAGTTTAACCTGTAATTGCTATACAACCCTCACTTTCATGCTCAAGCTAGTGGAAGTATTATATAAAGTTTATTTTACTCCTTCCCATTGTTTCTTAAATGTTAGTGCTCTCCTTTGTGTTACCGGTGAGGTGACCTAAATCAGATATAAAAAGGAAAATGAGTATACATGTTGCAAAAAAAAATAAGAGAAGGGTTGGTCAGGAGAAATGCACTGAAATTTGTATAGTTTGGTGTGTTAATACTGAGAGACCCTCCTACAAGAAATACTTTCTTAACAGATATTTGACAAGGGATCTGTGGAGCTGTGGTAGTTAGAGAAGCAAAAAGAGAAGGGAAGAGTTCCATACCAAAAGATGACACAAAGACAGGAGGGGAAGAATAAAAATATTTCCAAAAGTAGGTGTGAAAAAATACAACATAAGATTAAGACAGTCTGAAAACTGGAATGTATTCCTTTTTGGTTTATGTAAGGAACGTTATTTGTTTTTCAGTAGAGGAAACAAGCAAATTTGAATGCAAACTACTCAAAGTGTGCAGATCCCGGTACTTATTGCTTAGATTATACAAATGCTTTAAAGCTCTATTTTTCAAAAAAAGAGATCCAGGATCTTTGACCAATACAAGCTGCTGCTGTTTATCTACTCCTTAGGACCTTCCTCAATTCCTCCTGTGCCAGGTAAGTCATTTCATTCAATATGAAGCTCGTATTGCCTTCCAGAGCGTAGCTCATAAATTTGCTTCGGTCTTGCTGTGTGATCATTACAGTCTACAGTGCCGTAGGCCCTATGTAAACAGTACGCTCTTTCCACATTCATTAGTGACCTGCAAAAATACAGATTATTTACCAAGTTCTTCTGCACTACCTTTCTAAGCCTTTTCTGGCGTATTACCTAAAGCTGTGTTTAAGACAACATATTAAATTACACACTTCTTAATTTTACAATTGCCCTAGGTTTTAAGATATCCATCATAGAAAGCAGAATTTAGACACCTAGAATTCTGTCATGTAAATAGTACGCATGTATTGTGCCAACACGTGTCTAACAGGCATTTCTACAAATCATGGGAATTATATAAAATCTGAATTCAGGTGAAATTGTGTAGAGAGTACCTGAAATTTGTGGACTAGTGATCATCTATTATACTATTTTTCTTTTCCAAAAAAAATGCAATTTTTTCATTTTTGAAGGATCCTGTTCTAAATCTCAGATAGAGCTTTCATGTCATAGAAAATGTTGCAGATAGCAATGGTGAAATGTGGGGATGCCTGATAGTGTTCCAGCTAGCCTTGGATGTCTACATTTCCTATCTTAACTGATGCATGACCAAAGCTTCTGCTTCTGTGATTCATCTGAGACCACTTTGTAAACACCTGTGAATAGAAAAATCTCTCACAGGAAGAAGCTAATTATAAAGCACTTATATAAGTATATGTGTAGCTATAACAGAAATATCTAAATGACACTGCTTGCCCATCACTGAAAAACAGCTGAACTAAGAATTCTGTTAGCCCTCAGGGTTTGCTACTGACTTCATATGTGCGCCTGATAGTCATTTTATCAGACAAATCAAGCACCTATTTGTGTAGCAGGACTTTGAAATCATCCTTAAACGTGTGGGACAAAATCTGCTTTGTCCTTGGAGCCAACTCAGGCATAGCAGCCTACCAAAGATCATCCGACACAGTGGATACTTACATGATGAAGCTGGCCAAACCAGCGCAGGGAGAAGGATGCGGTCAGAGCACCACTGTGCATGCCCACATACCTCTAGAAAGTCCTACCAGGATAGACCCTGGGACAAAGGGCAGCATGTTGCAACCTGCAGTGTAGACAAGGCCCGGCGTCTGGAAACTTCAAGTATGAAGTCAAATTCAGCTACAGTATGAATTGCTTATGAATAAAGCTATTTATAAAACCAGTCCTGTACAGATACGTTTTACTTAAACCACAGAATCTTTCCCAATGTTTATAGTGTCATGAAAACTGATGCATTGTCCATGAAAAAACTACAAGCTACTATTTTTCCAAATTGTGATTGTTCTTCTTTTGAATTAGAAAATCAGAATTAACCCAAGTTAAACTACTCTTTCTGGGCCGTACTAGAAAGTTCAGATTTGATGCTGATAAGACAAATTTAAAAAGCCACATCCAGAAAAAGATATCACCTAAATCTAAAACTCTTATTGTAAGAAAGTTGCCGGGTAGGCTCAATCCACTTCTAGGCATTTCCAGACTGTGCCTAAAACACACCCATAAAATACAGTTGTGTCTGCTACCTTGGTTTTGAGAAATAATAGCCTCTGAAAGATATTTTCCTTTATACAATGCCTTAAAGGGCTTGCCCAGGACCTGGAGATTCCTACTCCATCTGCACCCACAGGAATCCAGACCCTTAGCTCCCACTTGCTGGAGCATGGTCTAACCACCATTTTACAGCCTCTTTTGGTAGTCACAGAGGAGGGAGTGTAGTGATGGGAATACTTATTTTACGTTTCTGTTGTGACTGTGTACTTCAGGATGTATCAGTTTGGGGAGCACGGCCTGTGACTCAGTGTTAGTACATCTGGATGGAGTCATAGCTTCTAATTGTTTTCCCTGAACTCTTTATGACAATGAGGTTCTTAAAAAAAAAAAAAATCCCTTGCAGATGTGGAAGAGGGCAATTGAACGTGACTTTCTGGTTAAGAGAGGTAACCAATTCTTCCTAACTTTTTCCCTGCAAAATAGTAGGTGTTTATCTTCTTGACTGTAAGAGAAGTAGGTGTCTGTTTTTGAGGGGTGACTGTGAACCATGAATCATAAATGAAGGAAAGTGCTCCCCACTGGGCCACTTGCACAGCAATACAAGTCGGGATATTAAAGCTTCTGTAGCTGAAGTCAAGTGGCTGCTCTGCAGAGGGAGTCTGAGTCTTGCTCTACCCAATGCTGGGAAGCTTATTCTTTGCAGCACCATCTCTGTTCATGAAATCCAGTTCTCCTCTGCTTGTGTGAAATAGCTGTCAGTTAGCTTGAGTCTGTGGAGTTTCAGTAACCCATTTCTCACCCAGCTTAGCAACACATCAGGTGCCTGGGGTTACACCACCTTCAGCAGCTACAGCATCCTCAACTAGACATTCGGTCCTCACTTCTCTCTCTAACATCGCCAGCCTTCCCTGGGAGGCTGCTCACCATAAAATCTCAAGCGCATAACTAAGTATGTTTACCCAAAGCTGTACAGAGCAGGCGGTGTGATCAGAAAGCAGGCGGATGTCTTGCCACAGGCCTTCTGCTTTGAGAGGCTACGGCATGTTATGATATATTCTCCTATTAAAAGTTTCAGCTTTGGACTCAGATTCCCCGTAACTGAGTAATGAAGCACATGAAGTTTGTAGGACAGCACATCAATTCTGTAAGTGCTGTGATTTGGGGTGCTGAAGGGGGTGCCCCAGACTAGCAGGACTTGGGAGAGGAGAGTCCTGGAAACCGACGCTGTGGGACCGCAGGAGCTGGCGGTGGGGACTGCAGCACTGGCGGGAGCGTTTACGGCCCCTGAAGAGGAATTTCTGGTTTTGCTGGGAAAGAAAACACACTGTAAAAGCAGACCTGTGCTGCAGGGATAGCACTGATTGCAGAAGTAAAGAGCGGTGCCTCTTGCCAAGATTTTATAGACGTTGCTGAGGAAGGGCAGCAGCATCTCTGCTTATTTTGCTAGCACAGCCTGGCATAGTTTTAGAAGGATACTATGGGGCTTTAGTTCTCCCATTAGCATCCCTTGGGGCAGTGCTGGCTCTTCTGCAGCATAACGGGCACGTTCCACTGCTGCACAGCTTGACCTGATCTCATCAGGGCTGCATCTGCTGCTGCACCTTTGCTGAGAGACATAATATGTGTCTACAAAACTATTAACCTAATACTTCATTGTTCTGAAATAGAGCAGCAGTCGGTACCTCAGGCTTCACTGAAGTTAGGTTCAGAGGCATCTGTTTTGGAGTCTTGTAGGCACCGAGTAGTAAATTGGAATAAAAGAAAGTTATTCTAGTTAATTTCTGTTTCCTGTTTTTTCATGTTTGACCTGACTTATGGAGAACAATTAAATTTAAAACAGACTTTTATGATGGATCTGATCTAGTTGTAACTACTTTTTGGAACAGTTTGGTCGGTCTTTCTTTTTCTGATAAGAGTGTGATCATTAGTGTCTCGAGTATTCACTGGAAAAACATTCAATTAATGGGAAAAGAGAGTATAAGAAATGTTGAATGTTTCTTTAATTGATTATGTATGCATTTTTCATTGGAAGCTAACCACAATCTTTTTTCAAAAATATTTTGTTCTGAGTTTTATTTATTTAGCTGTAGGATTTCCTTAGGCATCTAGATTTTGAACCAGATATTTAACTTAGACCATGTATTGCCAGGGATGACTACATCAGTTACTGAGGGATAACTGAAATTTTAAGACTATTGAAAAAAAGAGAGACACAGAGATAAACATTGCTGATTCCTGTGGAAAGGGGAATTATAAACAAAAGGCAAATACTAAGAGCTGGTAACAAATGCGAGCTGAGTATTCACCACCTTACTGGCTCACAGTAGGAGTATTTCATCTAGGAGACAACACAATATTTATAAAAATTTTGTTCCATTGCTAACTACACTGAAACACTATTTCTATTCATATTTTAATACATATCTTTCTTTTTAAAATGCAGCTAATATTATTCTTCATGATCTTGTACTGTAATGTCATGACATTCCCACAGTGAATTCCTCCCACTGTAGGAATGTATATTTTACTGCAAAGAGATCAACTATTATTGCTTACAGAATTATCAACTGCACGTTCTTCTGATTAGCCATTCTTAAAACAGGGTGCTCCGAACAGACACCAAAAGGATATCCAACAGATACAGCTTCTCATTTACAGTCCAAACATTCCTTCTGAAATCCCAGAAAAGAAAGATTCCTTTAAATATTCCCAGTAGTCTAGGAGTAAATCACTGTAAATCTCACAGACTTCAACAACTGGAATAGAAAGAGTCCTGAGGTCACACCTGAAACAGAGTTCTAGGGAGTAACATATTGCATTACTAAATGAGTCACTAGGCCAGCTGTGTTTATATATATTGTGCAATTAAAAGTTGGTGATCTTTCTCCTGATAACAATGGGGTATGCTGTACTCTGAATTATCGAGTCACATGAAGAAAAATCCACTGTTTGGCCATTATCCAAAAATGACAATGACAAGTACATGAGCAAGTGGTGATTTGCCTTGCTCGGTCTCTGGAAGACTCTTTTTTTTTTTTTTTTGAGTTCTGTTATTTACAAAGTAATAGAAATGTTAGGCAATAATCAAGAATAGAGAGCTGACGGTATTAATATAGCATTGACGGACTGGAAACCAGATGGTCTGTCAGATAATGAAGTATTATCTGGCAAGAGATTGTTCCTGAAAGCCAACATCCTCACCTATTTAGCACTCTGGAATGTCGACATATCAGTTACCACATTCATGAGGTGGTATGTGTTGTACTTTAGAAGCCATCCCTAGAAGAAGCTTTTTAATTCAAAATTACTGCCTGATGAGAGGGTAAAAGTGCCATTATTATAGCACAGCTGGATGAGCATAATATACAGCAAGATGTGAACCATGCATCAAAAATCAGGTTAAAGAGGAAAACATAATAGGCTACATCCTGATTTCTGTCTAACCAAAGCCACGGTTTCGTGGATGTTTTAAACCAGCGCTGCCACCAGAAGCAGCGGTGGTGTATCGTGTGTGCCCTGAGCTGTACGTTCTTGCTTTTGTGCCACACTCTCCTTTGTGCCAGCACATGCACCTCTGCACCTGGTCAGGAGTCGTGGATGTCGGAAAAAATGGTGGGGTTAATATTAGCCTGGCCGTTAAAAACAAAGTGTGTTGGTAATCCAGAAGGGTTCCTCCTGGCTGGCTCGTGGTGTGGGCACACAGACCTTTTGCCAGCGGAAAGGAAGGGAGAGTGTGGAGGCAGGACAGAGAGACTGGGAAAGGAAGACGAGGGAGGTGGGATTATTTCCGCATTGACAGCAGTGCTAGTTTATGCCAAATGTGGGTGAAACCAGAATTCAGAGCTATTGGAGGCAAATATGGTAAATCCCAGTTGCTGCAGCTGCCACCTGGGAAGACAGAACAGAGAACTCAAAAGGCAAGGGCAGCGGGAAGGCTGGTGGGGCCAGTGGCCAGGGTTCGGAGATGCTCCCTGGGCACCGCAGTGTCTCTGTGTGGCTGTGATTATAGCATCAAGTGGAATGCAAAATGAAGAAAAACAACATGAAGTAGATGCAGTGGTTTATTAAAAAGATGGCAGAGAATCAGTAAGGCTGTTATCAGTAAGGCTGTAGTTTACAGCTTTGGTTTTAATTCAACAAGCCATTTTCACTGCCTTCGTGATTACTCGATTGAAAACTAGCTGGCCACATGATATTAGCTCTTTAACTCCTGTCCATTCTGGATAGCTAATATTTTCACATAAGCCATTTTCTCTAATCATGACTAGGAAGTCCTTTCCTCTCGCGAAGGAGGAAAAGTGGTACACGTTACTATTGGATGGGAAGAAAATAGTTATGATATAATCTGTTGAGATATGTAATAAATAACTGATAACTACTGTTTAAGAGTACAAACATTATTCCATCATTGTTGGCATTATTAATTTACAACACCTAGAAAATAATTTACCTAGATAACGTAAATCAGATAAAAGGGCTTCTCTTCTATTCTTTCAGTGCTATAAGATTCAATACTGATTATATAAATAATTCCTTGAAAAAGTCTGCCCCACTCAGCAAACCCATATACAGAATGTAGCTTCAAATGGGCTAAAGTGCATTTGTGGTATCACTGGGCCCAGTTATCTTGGCAGGGTGAATTTTCTGTCTGCCAGGCAGATGACAGCATTCAGAATTTCCCTGATGTGAAACTAATATTCTCTCACACTTTAAATATGTATGCTGAAATATTATCAGTTAAAGTCTTTTTTTTTTCTCCAGCTCGGTTTGGGAATGCTTCAAAGACATCGTTATCTCTAGAATCAAATGTATAATTTAACCCAGCCCTTAATATTTTTGAATCAAGTAGGGAACAATAATTAAGAGTGGGAAGTGTTTCAGTTAAATAAAAAAAAAGAAGAAGAAGCCACATACAGAAAGTAGAAATTAAAATAAGCATTTAAAATCAGTATCATGTTTTATTCCCGGTGAACATTTAATGAAATTGGTAAATGTTTCAATAGACACAAAAACTGGTGGGGCAGTAAATGTGAACAGATTATTATTTTAGAATTACACCCAATTTCATGGTCACTGTGCAACTAAAGGCATTTTCATATGGCCAAATACAAAGTAATTCAAGGGGGAATCAAAATTCAGATTATACTTGCTATATCAACAATGCAGAGAACATTGTCTTAGGAAGTAGTGGCACCAAAAAGAATTAGTTGTTAAAGATAATTACATCAGCATGAGCTCAGAGGACTATACCATAGCAAAAAGCATCATGCAATCCTAAAGCATACAAAATGAAAAGTGCTGTGTGCAACTAAGCAATAGTAATGAAGGACAGAATTTTTCCTCCATATATAACTTTGGTAACACAACTGATAAAACACTGAATTAAATCAGCCCTTCAAAGAAAATATAGAGATACTGAAGAAATTTGAGAGTGCCACGAAACTATCTTGGGATTTTGTCATAAAATTCAAGGGGCTAAGTTTTTCTGGTTGTGAAAGAGAACATTGAAAAGTTACTTGATTGCTATCCATAGTTATATTTTTCACCTATGGAAAAAGTTTTCCGGCACCTGTGAGTTCAAGGGCTTTCAGCCTTGCTCCCCACAACCACTACCTGGAATCTGATGTTAAGCAAATGCAGCCTTCAAACACCACTTTCCCTGAATGTAGAAAAACACTGGAACAATCATCTGGAGGGCTTTTGCTGGAGGGCCATTACTTAATTCTTTCCAAATATTGTTTAATGTAGTTCCTAGATGAAAGCTTGTATCAGTAAAGTGATGTATCCTAAAGGGTCCCTTCTGAGTTTGTAGTCTAGTCTCATAACTCATCCCCTGTCTTGTATTAAGCTTTGAGAACAGGAAATCTTGCACTGCCCTAAACCTACCATACCACTTGGAGGTTTGCATTATAGTAATGACTATACTTACATCATGCTTCAGAGCTTCAGCCAGTCACTGTCAGGGATCAAGAAGGATTATTTTTTCTTAATGCACAATTGACTAGATGCATGATAGAGAGGGTTTTTTTCCTTCCTTTTAAGCATGATTGGATACAGATGAAGATGTGATAGCATGGATTAGTCCTTCGAGGTAAAAAAGAAATCCATTTGGGGGGGGTAGGGTGGTTTATTTTTGGAGGCTCGGAGTCTTACCTATTTACAGTTTGGAATTTCTGCCTCAGTCTGGTAGGGAATATCATAAATTTCCTGTTCCAGGCATCGTCTCTGGCTCTTTCTGGCCATTTTCTGCATTCCACCTAGCCTGCTGCTCAGATTCCCTGCCTTCAAGACCAGTGCTGTCTTTAATCTGTATGAGAACAAATACAGCAAAGTGAAAGGCCTTTTTATCCATATTGAGCACCCCTTCAGTCAGCCTGAACAGAATTTCAAACCATAAATGCTCTGGTTACGTGTCCATCACGCGTTTAACATTTTAGCTTCTTTTGCTTTCGTCCTGTCATCTCCACCTACATTTCTTTCTTTCTTTCAGATCTCCCTTCCAGAAAGACTTTTACTGTTCCCAGCATTTCCTTTTTTGAATTCCTTTCCCCGCTCTTCAGTGATCTGGTGTACAGTGCAGTTTTACTGATAATTGCATTAGCACGAATGAGTCTGGAAGACTGTGGTATGGTGATGGTATGAGCATCTGGGGAAAGCTTTGTTAGGAAGGTGTAGGCATTTCTTACACCAGGTACATCGCTGAAGAATGCTTGTCCTATAACAAGTAGTTACTAAATGCAGTTATTTGTGCACTTATTAAATGTGTTTGAAATCTCTCTGACCTATTTCCTATCATAGATCCTCCCTCCTGTGGCAGGCATCCTTATGCTGTCCTCTCCAAGCTGCGCTATCCATGGATACGGGTTGTCCAGTTCTTCGCCCCTCTTGCATATTATTGCCTATTATTGCTAATCCTTGCTATACCTCCAAACGGTCCTCTTGGCACACTGTATTTTCTTCTGAAAAATTGCTTTCAAAGCCTCTTCTGAGGCTGAAAAAGCGCTAACTCATTGTAACCCCAGCATAAGCCTCCTTCAGTATCTTTACTATAGTTCTTAGGAATTTAGTATTTAATTCGGACTGGGATTTAGGCTGAGATATAGATGAGTGTTTGCTCTGTCCAGTGATTCACTTTGCCAATCCGAGCACATAAGAACAAGAACTGCTTAGTGACTCAGCAAATAACAGACCAAATTTAGTCTACTCCTCTGGTGGCTTAGTCAGTGATGTGTTATACTACTGGAAAGAAACCTGGTGCTACGATTTTCTTTTTTTTGCTGTTGTTGTTTTGTTTTGCAATGCAAAGTTTTGGATCAAGTCCAGGCAATTGTAATATATTGATTTAATCCTCACCAGTTGGCAAAAATACTTCAGGATCTGGGGAGTAAAAGACTATTTCTTCCAGACCATTCATTCTCATGGGCCTTTCTTTGTAACAAGTAATAGTTTTATTCTATCGCTTTAAAACAAATAACTGAAACTTAGATTATACTGTGATGTAATTAAAAGAGGTTTAACACAAATGTTGATTACGCACAAATGGCTGATGTATGATAGTGCTCCACTTTTTTAATCTTTATTTTCACCTTAGAAGGTAAGAATTAGTGATTACCGTGCCTGGTCCTTTGTTGTGAGGCCGTGTTGCTAAATTTCTCTTCTTATTCTCTCCAGCTCTTGTAGCCTAGCCTTTGTTTGCAGTTCTCAAAATTTTCAGTGACAGTAGGCCAGTTTCACATTGCATCAGTCCACCCACTTCCAAGAAAATGTTTCCAAAGGCTGTGTGTACTTCTGAAAGCATGAAGACTGAGGCACCAGTGTTTACTTTAATAACTGATGAAAATAAAATGTTAGCGATTAGAATCTGTGTGGTTTTACTCGATTTGGGCATATCCCACAGAAGATTTTTTTAAAAAAAAAAAATTACCAGAAGATCATCCATTACCAGTGCGTAATTTCCTGGACACTGAAATGCAAAAGATCCGAGAACGTTCTGCAGCTCCTCGCAATTCTGTATGTGTGGAACTGTGCACAGCTACAGATGTTTCCACTGCCGCAGAATTCACTAAAAACTGCCAGGGAATTTGGCCCAGATGTGCTATAGAATTACAATGACCCTGGTAATAGTGAAACTTTAAGCAGCAAACACCAGATGTCCAGTAAAATGGTTAAAACTGAGATCCAAGGCATTTTTTTTACCACATCATCACAAACAAGTTTGGAGTGAATAAGCTGAAAATCTCAAGTAATACTTCATTATTCGTCATCTCCGAGACGATTCTGCGTGCTTGACTTGTTGTGATGTAGTGCCATTCAAGTATAACATCTCGTAGGAAGGCTGCGTTCCCAGAGGCTTAAATAATTTTGAAAAATGAATTAATTAAACGGGTATATATATATTAAACTTAATGCAAGGTTGTGTTTTTTCTCCTTACCTCCTTTCTCTACTCATTTGGCTTGAAAAGGGATTCTGGCTGTGTGTGTGCTGGGCTGCTGCCTTATGATAGCTCGCCCGCAGACAGGATGAATGAGCTGCTGGTGGTGCCAGCTAATGTAGTTCTGCTTTAGCTCAAATGGTAGCAGACTCGAGCTGCGGTACCAGGGCTCCGCGCACTGCTACGTTCCGCGTCCGCCTGCGTGGTAAATGTCCTTTTCCTCCAAAGTAACGAGTATTCATTACATTATGAGGCACTGCTTTATACTTTGTGGTTTCTGAGGGGTCCACGTGTAGGGCAGACCCCAGAGACGACGGAAAGCATTACATTTCTCTTTCCGCTCCCTGTAGATTATTTATGATTTTTTTATATCCTCAAGTGTAAGTTTTATATGCTCACTGTCAGAATGTACATTTAGCCTTTTTTTAAGTGTCTCTAAACCAAAAAAATAATTTCTGCTACAAATCCTGAATCAAAATGTACAATGTTATTCATGGAAGCCTGGTTGTGTTTGTTAGTGAGACAGATCTGTATAGGGCAATAGACATATATCAGTATTCATGAGTTAAATACACTGGTTTTATGTAAAGCTCGAATGTAGCAGTAGTCTGCTCTGTTTTGTCTCTGGAAAAATAACGGTACCAAGCTTTTTTACTCAGAACTGGGGTTATAGGCTTCATCATAGATAAAAACTCAAAAAATAGGAAGAAAGAACCACAGGTTCAAAAAGGTCTTGAATGCTTAGAGAAAAAAGTTAAGGAATATGTAGTCTTTGAAAGAAAAGGGGTAGTTATGTTCTTCAAACTCTTTTAAAACTTCTTTGCAAAAGATGTGGTATAAACTCTATTAAAATAAAAACAACTATTTTAACCTCAGTAGGAGTTGAATCAGTGAAGAAGAGTCCATAGCTTTGTTATTGTTACTCACTTTTACACAAGAAAGTGTAAAAATTTGTTTACTAAAAAGTATATTCTTCCCTGGAAGAAAAACTCATCATAAACCAACCAGCACATCACAGCAGAAAGAAAGTTAAGTTAAACTACTGCTTTCAGAAATACTAATGCTCAAGAATTTATGATTTCTCTCGCTTTTTTGTTATGCAGCTGTTTAGATAATTTTCAGCTGGCCTCAGGTGATATCCTTGTGTGAAATTTTGTAGCCAGAAAGGAGAACACAAGGCTGTTGTCAACACTGCTGTGTTTCTCTTTTTTTTTTTTTTTTTTTACTGTACTGCCAGTTTTATGTAGTTTCAGTACCAAATCATAAATTGTGTTCTTTCTTGAACTGCAGACACCCATTTCACTAAAAGCTCGCTGACACTTGTGGGCTTTTCAGCCTTTTTAACTTACAGCGAAACAGAACCCATAGAAGCGCCTACTGTGCTGTGTATCAACGCTGACAGCGTTGGATGCCTTTTCTCGGAGCGTTGCCTGGGGATGCCCAGCGCTCCCAATGACTTTACCACCTGTTCCTTCAAAACCAGCTACGATTACAGCAGAAACCATTGCACTTGGAGCTCTCTGCCCACCCCTGCTTTGCAAATCTGCTTATAGCACAGATTTTCTTGCCTTTGACAGCAGTTTGCCAGGCACAGGTTTGCAATGAAACTGCAGTTCTGACTGCTTGTTTACCCCAGTTAAAAAAAATTTAAATGTCTTCTTATGACCTTTACTGTCCATAGAGAAGGTTTTCACGTGGCTCTCAAGCAACTCTGTAGGATAGCAGGCAGTCATGTAGTCATGCCTAGTGAAATGTTTATATTGACTTTGTAATGTTCTCTGATGATGGCGAACAAGGAAGTAGTGTGGTTGCCAATTGCACTTACACTTAGGGAGTGTGAGATCATGGCAAATCATACTGCTGTGCAGAGGTGCAATGATAATCTCCGGCTAGTCTGGCTGAGTTCTAAATCCAGCTCAGAGGTGGTTACCGAGCAAGCCTCATGGCAAGTTTGTGAGCTACGCAAGAAAAAAGGTTTCTCCTTTGCAAATTCAGAGAAAATTAGTGACCTAGAAGAAAAGCAAATTTGACCCAAATTGGCTTTCTTTTTGGCATATTGATGGTTATAAAGGTATTAAGATTTTAAGTCGTAAAACGCAGAAAGTCTTGACACAAAAAAATCATGCTGTCTGCTGTAAAATAGCTTGTGTTGGATCTACTTGAATTGCTACATGAAACACCTTCTTCATTTGTAAAGTAAAATACTCTGCATGCTTTTAAAAGTAACTTGGGAGAGAGGGTTCGTTTGTTTTGTTTATTCAATGCCGAAGTGGCAAAATTTCTTTTCTGCAGAAGAATTCAAGTTGAGAAGGGTGCTGGATCAGAAGAGCATATTGAGAAAAAGAAAACATTTCAAAAGACATGTACAAGTTAAACCTGCTGAGGCAGGTTTGCTGCTCAAAGAACACATTGCAAGTTTTTTTAAAAAATAAATAATCCTGTAGAAACTGCCACACCA
Organism: Anarhynchus alexandrinus; assembly: GCA_008711295.1. Lineage (NCBI taxonomy): Eukaryota > Metazoa > Chordata > Aves > Charadriiformes > Charadriidae > Anarhynchus > Anarhynchus alexandrinus. The sequence goes on from VUYV01000001.1 coordinate 4,593,967, forward strand.
CTGAGACACAGACTCCATTACTTTTTTTAAAAAAAAAATCTGTCAGGTTTCTTTACAGATGTCTGTGCAGATGAGGAGACTATTGGCAGGTGGGGCGTGGCTACATAAAACAAGAGTGGATGACTGAATAATAGTCAGCAATAATAATAATTAGGGCAGCTACTTCTACATGATTCTTCCCTTTACGCATTTGTCTTGCCTGTGGATCTGGTCTCAAAAGGCATTTACGTATCTCTGCATGACAATCTCATCGCAGGTTTTTCATCAAGTATATCACTGGTGTAAAGCCTTGCAAAATCCATTTCTAATTGCTTAACAGTCAACTTTGTTTGGAATCCTTTGGTAAATCTTTGGTAAGCCTTCTTCATTTCTCAGTCATTGAAACCTACCTTGCCTGTCCTTTTTCTATTTGAGAAGACCTGAGTGAAGGTTAGTCACCTCTCCAGACAAAGTAATGACATGACGTCGCGGTGCTTTATCTTCTAAATTGTGTGAGAAGGAGGGGACGAATGTCACCATAGTGTAGGACTTCCATAGTATTGAAGGTGGAATCAGTTTGGAAGCACTGCCATGTATTGCCTGCAGCTTTCACATTTCAAATACATTGGGATTAAAAAAAAATGAAAAATAAGTTTGTTTGTGTTAACTGTCAACTCTATTTGATCTTAGATTGGCGTAACGTTGAGGAAAATGTATTAATCCATGCGGTATTTTTAGGGCATTTGTGTGCGGTGTCTGAAGAATAGGAGGTATCCTTCTGAGGGTCATTCCAGCATCCATGACAGTCAGTGTATAACACAGGTCTTCATCTGACAAGAATTTTCTTGAGCAGTGTAACCTGGGCTGGGGAGAAATGGGTGGAACAAAGGGCTGGAGTCCATTTTCACAGCTGTGCCCGCGCTGTATCCCACTGGCACTGCACAATGGCGCTCCAGAGGTGGAGGAAAGGATCTGTGACGCTGTCACTGTACCTAGGGACAGCGCCTGTAACTGTAAGAAATTTCTGCTTTCTCGAGGAGTTCTTTTCTTGCTCCCAACTACATACAACTCTGTCTTATAACTTTATTATAACAGAGTCCAGTCTCAGCGACACACAGAGGTATTTTGTCTGTCTTTAGGCAGGTAGTTGCCATTCGTGTGAGTTTCCTCACACGTCTGTGTAATAATACCTTTCACTCCCATGGTACGTCCTAGGTACCACAACTGTCTGCCAGATGGAAATTCAAGTGCCAGTATGCGTACGTATTCACGGTGCCGTTCACTACCAAAGTAGCGCTACAAATTCTGCACGCTTTGATCTCTGTGCCTATAAGACTGTTGCTCTCTACTGGTGCAACTATCAACAGTATTACTGTTACAAAATCATGCCTCTTTTATGATTTCCTGCTAGAGGTACTGCAAAGGGAGTAAGAAAAATAATACCTTAAAGGTCAAAATGCTGAAAGATGGAATAAAATTAATTATTATGCGCATGTTTGTATATTTTGAATGATACCCGATTCTTTTTAATGCTAAAAAGTGCTGCCTTTAGTTGTTTTGGAGAAAAGGGAAAAATATGTAGATTTTTTTTAAAAAAAAACCCACTATAAAACCACTACTGGCCTAGTTTTACTTTAGACTTCAGAAGATCGATGTGTTTATGAACCCAAATCATTGCAGACAAAATTTTGCACCTGCAGTTATGGTTGCCTGCAGTTCAGTTCGGTTTAAGTATCTACATCACTGATTGCATCTGTAAATGAAAAACATCTAAGTAACCTAAATTACAAGCACAAATAATTGCAGGTGCAAAACTCATACAAACACAAAATGATCCCTGAAAGCTGGTCTTCTAAATCTCATTGTAAGTTATTGACTGTATCATGAACCTGGAGTCCTCTTGGGAGAGTCACTAATCTGTATAATGACACTGAAAGCCTCTTGAATCTCATATTCAGCTAGCAGATGGGAAAGAATACATGTAGTCATAGAACTCCCCAGGGATCCTGCATGTGGATATTGAAGAGTATAACTTATTCCAATGAAGGCTAACATTAACTTGCAATCAAAAATTTCCTTCCTGAGCCGCATTTTTTCTGATGAAATTAAACCAGCTTAATTTTTGTATTTTTATGAAGTCACAACCGATCTGAGTAGGACGCACTCCCGGGGCAAGCACAGAAATTTTGCTCATCTCATGATTTTTCACTTAGGGAATCACAGCATCAGTTTCACACACAGAAATGCTGTCAGTCTTTTCCAGAAAACACATCCAGTTATCCTCTCTATGATTATTTTTTTAGCGTCAGAAACACTAAAAGCACATATTTCTAAGCACGTAGCTACAAAAGAGTATTTTTTTCTCTGGTATCAAAACTGAAAATGAATCATTTTCTTGCATTCTTTAGCTTCAATAGACATAGGTGTGGAGCTACTTTAAAACAGTGACTGCTTCCTGTCGTACCAGTTACGGCAGTACTGTTAGCAAAAGAGGGGGAAAAAAAAGACCTTAAATTCTCTTCTAGTGTTTGAACAACTAAAACTCCTACTGAACAAATGAAGCATTCTGCCAGTTCTGACAATCCAAAATGCAATGAAGAATTTTTCTGTTTCAGAAGCTCTAGGCAAAGCTGTTTTGGCATGTCTGTAGCTTATTCCTATTGCAAACAAAGGGGCAGCTAGAGGGAAAGTCTTTTGGGGAAGAAAATGCTGTCAGTTTGTAAGAAATGAGACACGTAGACCCATTCTACAGCCCAGCTAGTGATTACATGCAGGCAATTTTGTAAGAGCCTCGACCAGCTGCCAGTGATAATAACGCTGCCATTTGCGCTGATTTCAACAGGAATTACATCAAACAGACCAGCTTAAGGCTGGTCTCAGGAGCACGGGCAAAACTGGTATTTCGTTCACTGGCCACGGGGGCCAGGCTACAAGAAAAGCGTTAAGAAGGAAGAGGCGAAGGTGGCCGGGAGCCCCGCCGAGAGAGCCTTGCCGCGGGGCCGGCAGCGGTGGAGGGAGCAGCGGGTGCTGCCGCTGGCAGGGTCCTGCCTCTCCGCTCGCCGGCCATCACCATCCTCCCAGTAGCCCGATTGCCCCCTCGGCGGCAGCGGCCAGCCCGGCTTCACAGGCCCCTGGCACTGGCATGGTAAGTGGCAGAGGTGTGAGCAGATCTACATTTTTGAAAATCCCATTTAATTTAATACACATGAAGCTATTACTCAAGCAGTACACGGTAACAATGTACCACTAAACGAATTCATTTATAATCATCCTTGGGGAAAAAAAGCCAGAACAAGATGTTCTTTTTTTCACACGCGGGGAACTGTTGAGGCTACGTTGTGCGTTACAATGCAGCGCACAACAATGTGAAAGCAAACTTCGCCTTCCTAGAATTTTTTTGGGGTACCTGAGTATAGCAAAACACAGAAAGCATATGAGGAAATATGTAGTGTAACATAGGGCTAGACCCTCATCTGAATAGAGAGAAATTTTAACAAGGATTCCTCTTTTTTACTCTCACTTTTTGCTGCACAAAAGACACAAGAAAGGAAGAAGGTTTCATCTTTCCCTCTCTTGAGGGATTTATATTTAGGTGTGTCCTGTAATTTATATTAATTCAGAGTGCAGACTAGAAAGCCAAAAATTAGCAAGGATTTTGACCAAGAGATTGAGAAGTGATTAGAAGTCGTGGAAGAAAGACTCATTTCTCAGTAAGAATAACAAAGTCACATGGATGATGGATCATAATAACTTCATAATCTGACCCACATGCAGTAAATATGGTGATGACTGTCATTTTGAATAAGTGAGGTAGATTGATGTTGATTATTAATCCATTTCTTGGCCAGTCTGATTGTTTCTGAGCCAGATCCTCCACTGTTTATATTTTTCTGAAGTATCTTAAGAGTACCTTTCACTGACAGTCTCTTCTTTTATAACCAGTCACTTTTCATAGTCTGTGTTGCCTTAACTTACTTGAGGGATTTCTTTCAAGAGCTGGTCTGCTTCTAGTGTTCTCATAGCTGGACACTTGGTCTTCTTTTAGCATAAAGCGTAACATCAGTGTTACTACAGACACATGTTAACATATAATTCTGTATTACATTTACTTGCTGTGAAAAAAAAAAATTCTGTTCTTCCTTAATTCCCATGTGTTGCAACTGATGGTGATTTATATGAATGCACGCTCAGTGAAAAAAGTGAAATATGCTATGAAAATAAGTACCTGGTATTTAGTGCTGGTGTCTAAAATGGCAGGTATCTGTATAGTTGACACAGAATAGGTAAAGAAATATATTTGCATAACAGAAATTCAGAAGCTAGCTTGGCTAAGTGTGTCACTGATAGCTTTATATGAGGTTCCTGTGGGGACATGTGTTTAACATTTGCAGTGGGATAATATACATAACATACTTCACATGAAAAAAAGCTTTTTGGCCAGCAGCAGAGTGTCCAAGGCTAGTTTTCTATGAACGCGTCCAACCTTTAATATCTTTTCAACTCTGTGCCTGTTGCCCGTGAACAACACCCAGCCTTCCCTCCAGCATACCTCTTCAGCTGGGCAAAGGGTTGTAGACGCTGTGATTGAGGGTGAACTACGTGTGTGAACTGGCTGGTGGATCGCTGCTCTCAAAATAAATGTCTAAATTTTAAGTCCCTTTTTCTCAGCAGTAGGTACTAATTTGTGCCTGCCTTCACTAAGCACTCGCTAATTTTCCGGAAACTTCTGGGAATTTAAAATCTTTTAAATCTTCAGCTAGGGCAACATAAAGATTACTTCCCACTAATAGCTGTATTAAAGTAATATTGCCGTGTTTTCAGTTCTTTTACTTTCTGTTAGTAATAAATTCACAACATACTATATACCATGAAATAAAAAGATACCTTTTTCCTGATATAAATGAAACTCTAAGTACATTTTATTACATTTAGACGTACTTTCTTCCTCTTTTTGAACACCCACCCTTCTACAAGCATGTCTTCAAAATTCCTTCCCTTTGTTGAAATGAAAAAATTTGTAAAATCAGAAAGTCGCGCATTCGTTTAATGTAACTGACATGGTCATGAAACCCAGGTCTTTTATTTATACTCGGGATAATGCAGAGGTAATGAAAGCAGAATTGAACCTAAGAGGTTTTTTGTTTCAATTATAAAACAATGTGGGTAAGAGACTTGGATTTGACAGCAACAGAAGAAAGGGAATATTATGTTCATGCCTTCAATCAGCTTTATTAGATCCTTAAAGGGAAAATTATGTGAAAGACAGAGGAAGAAAACAACAAACTAAGCAAGATCCCAATTTCAGTATAATTTGGAGAAAATAACTGATTTAGGTTGGTCGTTTTGCCAGGGTGAATGACTCAAGGCTTCCAAACAAGAAATGGAAACCAGAAGGATAGCAAAAGCCTGAAAGAACAAATTGAGAAGATATGATTGACTGTAACGTTTCAAAATCAACTGCTGCAAAGATGAGTTTGGGCTGTTGCCCAGAATACAATTGAATGGTGATGTTCATTTAGACCCTTAATGCTGAAACAAAATAAGATGTAGCTGTGTTTCTGTTAGAGATTTACTTGTTCTTTCCAGTGTCTGTAGCTAGGGATATGATGTCACGTCCTCTCTCGTCTATCACACGCTGCAGTGATTGCTGCTGCTGTTCCATAATTTTTCTGAACATCAGTTTTCTGAAGGAAGGCCTCAATCCAGGTGATAATATCTTTCAAATGTGAAATGTTATCACCATTCATTAGTTGACTTTGAAAAAGTGAGCAGGTAGACTAACTCAGTGTTATTGACCAAGGAAAGAAGTAGTGTAAGATTGTTGTGTGTGTACTTTCTGACTGACAAAGCCGTTCAAGTTTTTGTAACTATCATGCTAGTTTTTTAAAACCAAGTAACTAGCTCATTCTGAAAAAAAAAAAAAATCAAATAATTGTATCTTTAATGGGCATGATTTGTAAAGCATGATTTGGAAAAGTTGGGGGCAGCTGCTTGTCCTCCACCTCAGGCACAGAAGGTTCTAAGAGAGACTGCGCTTTATGCAAAAAATTTAGTCAGTTGACAATAGGCAGTGATGAGATGGGATTGTCTTCTGCTTCCTCCTTCCTTTATTCCTTTCATCTCACTGGCCGTGCTTACTAACCTTTTTTCTGTTTCTATTTCAAATGAGGAAGAAAAAAAAACACAAACCACAGTTCATAATTAAATACTGAGCTAGTCCTTACCATGTTTACTGAATTACATATTGCATATATAGATGTATATCCTCAAAGTTTTCACATGTTTTTAGATTTCTAAAGTTAATGTGTTCCATAGGAATAGATTTTAACTCCTTCCTGTCTGTTTTTCATGATGAGACTTGCCTCCACAGAGGAAAAGAGTAAAGCAGTGAAACCCAGCTATAGAACCCTCAAAATTTTAGGGACTTGTAGGGCCATGAGTATAGTTGCAGAGCTCTGTGGATTCTCCTGGTTCACAACAGAGATTCCTCCAGCAGAAAATCTTCAGTGTTGACCTTACAACTGCAATAAGCAGATCAGCTTGACATGACGTGTACAGTGATATCTTTGCACAGGCATCTTTGCCGCAGGGTGGCTAACCTGGCAAAGAGGGCTTTCAACCAGGAGCCAGGAGGGAATGAGAGTTACCGCAGCTCTGAGGGAGCGATGGACAGGTTGACAAGCAAAGCGCCTGGGGTGATGTGAACAACGAGGAACACAAAATTAACAAAACAGGGCTTAAGTGGCATCACCTCAAGCATTTGCATATAAGCAAGGAAGTCTCTCTGAAGTGCCTGCACACTAAGGCACAAAGCATGGGGAGTAAACACAAGGAGTTAGAGAACTGTGTGCAGCTGCAGGGCTGGGTTCTTGCTGGGATCCCAGAGATGTGGTGGATGGCTCCCATGGCTGGAGTGCTGCAGTGGGGGGATACAGGCTGGGAAGACAAGGAGGGAAAGTTGCGCTTTATAGAAGACAGCAGTTGGAATGCATGGAGCTCTGCCTGAGGGTGAATAATGACAGCTTATGGGTAAGGATTAAAGAGCAGACCAATACTGATGACATTGTTGTGGGTGTCTGCTATAGGTTGCCTGCCCAGGAAGAACAAGTGGATGAGACCCTCTACAGACAGCTAGAAGCAGCCTCACATTTGCAGGCCCTGATCCTCATGGGGACCTCAGCCACCCTAATACGTCCTGGAGGGACAAGATAGCAGTGCATAAGCAATCCAGGAGGCTACTGGAGAGCATTGATGACAACCTTGTGGACAGAGGAACCAATTAGGAGATGTGCTCACAAATGAGGAAGGTCACACTGGGGACGTGAAGGTTGAAGACAACCCTGGTTGTCATAACTGTGAGATGGTGGAGTTCAGGATTCTGAGAGGAGGGAGCAGGGCAAAAAGCAAGATCACAACCCTGGGCTTCAGGAGAACAGACTGTAGCCTCTTCAAGCTTCTGCTTGGAAAAGTCCCATGGGATAAGGCCCTGGAGGGAAGAGGGGTCCAGGAAAGCTGGATGATATTCAAGGATCAGCTCCACTCCAGAGAAGTCCATCCCAACATGCAGGAAGTCAGGCAAAAGTGCCAGGAGGTCTGTGTGGTTGAGCAAGGAGCTCCTGGCAAAACTCAAACATAAAAAGGGAGTATAGAGAAGGTGGAGGCAGGGACAGGTAATGTGAGAGGAGTATGGAGACACTGTCTGAGCATGCAGAGACATGGTCAGGAAAGCTAAAGCCCAACTGGAGTTGAACGTGGTGAGGGTTGTCAAGGGCAACAAGTAGGGCTTCTGTAAGTACCTATATGGCAAAAGGAAGACAAGGGAAAATGTGGGCCTGTTGCTAAATGGGGCAAGGGCCCTGATGACACAAGACATGGAAAAGGCTGAAATACTGAATGCCTTCTTCACCTCTGTTTTTAGTAGCAAGACCAGCCTTCAGAAACACAAAGTTCTGGAGAGAGAAGGAAGGCCTGGCATAAGGAAGACATACCCTTGATGGAAGAGGATCAGGTTAAAGACTACTTAAGCAAACTGGACATATGTAAATCCATGAGACCTGAAGGGGTGAACCCATGAGTGCTGAGGGAGCTGGCTGATACATCATTGCAGGCTCACTCTCAGTTATCTTTAAATGATCATGGCAAATGGGAGAGGTGCCTGGGGACTGAAGGAAAGCAAATGTCACTCCTGTCTTCAAAAAGGGCAAGAAGGAGGACCTAGGGAACTATAGGCTGGTCAGCCTTACCTTGATCCTTGGGAAGGTGATGAAGCAACTAATCCTGGGAACCCTTTCTAGGCACATGAAGGACAAGGCAGCTACTGGGAGCAGTCAACATGGATCTACAAAGGTGATGTCATGCTTAACCAACCTGATAACCTTCTGTGATGAAATTACTTGCGTGGTATATGAGGAGAGAGCAGTGGACATTGCCTTAGACTTCAGCAAGGCTTTTAACACTGTCTCCCATAAGATCCTCATAGAGAAGCCGTTGAAGTATGGGCTGGATGAGCAGACAGTGAGTTAGATTGAAAACTAGCTGAACAGCCAGGCCCAGAGATCGGTGATCAGTGGTACAAAGTCTAGCTGGAGGCCAGTAATGAGCAGAGTACCCCAGCAGTCAATACTGCGTGCAACTCTGTTCAACATCTTCATTAATGATCTGAGTGATGGGGCAGAGTGTACCCTCAGTCAGTTTGCTATGATACAAAACTAGGAGGAGTGGCTGATACCCCTGAGGGTTGTAGTGCCATTCAGATGGACTTTGACATGCTGGACAAATGGTCT
>VUYV01000001.1:4603073-4630573 GCA_008711295.1 Anarhynchus alexandrinus
AAGAAAAAAAAACACAAACCACAGTTCATAATTAAATACTGAGCTAGTCCTTACCATGTTTACTGAATTACATATTGCATATATAGATGTATATCCTCAAAGTTTTCACATGTTTTTAGATTTCTAAAGTTAATGTGTTCCATAGGAATAGATTTTAACTCCTTCCTGTCTGTTTTTCATGATGAGACTTGCCTCCACAGAGGAAAAGAGTAAAGCAGTGAAACCCAGTTATAGAACCCTCAAAATTTTAGGGACTTGTAGGGCCATGAGTATAGTTGCAGAGCTCTGTGGATTCTCCTGGTTCACAACAGAGATTCCTCCAGCAGAAAATCTTCAGTGTTGACCTTACAACTGCAATAAGCAGATCAGCTTGACATGACGTGTACAGTGATATCTTTGCACAGGCATCTTTGCCGCAGGGTGGCTAACCTGGCAAAGAGGGCTTTCAACCAGGAGCCAGGAGGGAATGAGAGTTACCGCAGCTCTGAGGGAGCGATGGACAGGTTGACAAGCAAAGCGCCTGGGGTGATGTGAACAACGAGGAACACAAAATTAACAAAACAGGGCTTAAGTGGCATCACCTCAAGCATTTGCATATAAGCAAGGAAGTCTCTCTGAAGTGCCTGCACACTAAGGCACAAAGCATGGGGAGTAAACACAAGGAGTTAGAGAACTGTGTGCAGCTGCAGGGCTGGGTTCTTGCTGGGATCCCAGAGATGTGGTGGATGGCTCCCATGGCTGGAGTGCTGCAGTGGGGGGATACAGGCTGGGAAGACAAGGAGGGAAAGTTGCGCTTTATAGAAGACAGCAGTTGGAATGCATGGAGCTCTGCCTGAGGGTGAATAATGACAGCTTATGGGTAAGGATTAAAGAGCAGACCAATACTGATGACATTGTTGTGGGTGTCTGCTATAGGTTGCCTGCCCAGGAAGAACAAGTGGATGAGACCCTCTACAGACAGCTAGAAGCAGCCTCACATTTGCAGGCCCTGATCCTCATGGGGACCTCAGCCACCCTAATACGTCCTGGAGGGACAAGATAGCAGTGCATAAGCAATCCAGGAGGCTACTGGAGAGCATTGATGACAACCTTGTGGACAGAGGAACCAATTAGGAGATGTGCTCACAAATGAGGAAGGTCACACTGGGGACGTGAAGGTTGAAGACAACCCTGGTTGTCATAACTGTGAGATGGTGGAGTTCAGGATTCTGAGAGGAGGGAGCAGGGCAAAAAGCAAGATCACAACCCTGGGCTTCAGGAGAACAGACTGTAGCCTCTTCAAGCTTCTGCTTGGAAAAGTCCCATGGGATAAGGCCCTGGAGGGAAGAGGGGTCCAGGAAAGCTGGATGATATTCAAGGATCAGCTCCACTCCAGAGAAGTCCATCCCAACATGCAGGAAGTCAGGCAAAAGTGCCAGGAGGTCTGTGTGGTTGAGCAAGGAGCTCCTGGCAAAACTCAAACATAAAAAGGGAGTATAGAGAAGGTGGAGGCAGGGACAGGTAATGTGAGAGGAGTATGGAGACACTGTCTGAGCATGCAGAGACATGGTCAGGAAAGCTAAAGCCCAACTGGAGTTGAACGTGGTGAGGGTTGTCAAGGGCAACAAGTAGGGCTTCTGTAAGTACCTATATGGCAAAAGGAAGACAAGGGAAAATGTGGGCCTGTTGCTAAATGGGGCAAGGGCCCTGATGACACAAGACATGGAAAAGGCTGAAATACTGAATGCCTTCTTCACCTCTGTTTTTAGTAGCAAGACCAGCCTTCAGAAACACAAAGTTCTGGAGAGAGAAGGAAGGCCTGGCATAAGGAAGACATACCCTTGATGGAAGAGGATCAGGTTAAAGACTACTTAAGCAAACTGGACATATGTAAATCCATGAGACCTGAAGGGGTGAACCCATGAGTGCTGAGGGAGCTGGCTGATACATCATTGCAGGCTCACTCTCAGTTATCTTTAAATGATCATGGCAAATGGGAGAGGTGCCTGGGGACTGAAGGAAAGCAAATGTCACTCCTGTCTTCAAAAAGGGCAAGAAGGAGGACCTAGGGAACTATAGGCTGGTCAGCCTTACCTTGATCCTTGGGAAGGTGATGAAGCAACTAATCCTGGGAACCCTTTCTAGGCACATGAAGGACAAGGCAGCTACTGGGAGCAGTCAACATGGATCTACAAAGGTGATGTCATGCTTAACCAACCTGATAACCTTCTGTGATGAAATTACTTGCGTGGTATATGAGGAGAGAGCAGTGGACATTGCCTTAGACTTCAGCAAGGCTTTTAACACTGTCTCCCATAAGATCCTCATAGAGAAGCCGTTGAAGTATGGGCTGGATGAGCAGACAGTGAGTTAGATTGAAAACTAGCTGAACAGCCAGGCCCAGAGATCGGTGATCAGTGGTACAAAGTCTAGCTGGAGGCCAGTAATGAGCAGAGTACCCCAGCAGTCAATACTGCGTGCAACTCTGTTCAACATCTTCATTAATGATCTGAGTGATGGGGCAGAGTGTACCCTCAGTCAGTTTGCTATGATACAAAACTAGGAGGAGTGGCTGATACCCCTGAGGGTTGTAGTGCCATTCAGATGGACTTTGACATGCTGGACAAATGGTCTAACACAAACCTCATGAAGTTCAACAAGGGGAAGTATGAAGTTCTGCACCTGGGGAGGAACAACCCCATGCCCCAGTATTGTACTGAGGGCCAACCAGCTGCAAAGTAGATTTGCAGAAAAGAACCTGGGGTCCTGGTGGACACCAAGATGAACATGAGCCCTTGCAGCCAAAAGGGCTGATGGTATCCTGGGCTGCATGAAGAGGAGTGTTACCAGCAAGTCAAAGAAGGGAATCGTTCCCCTCTACTCAGCACTGGTGAGGCCACAGCTGGATTGCCAGGTCCAGTTCTGGGCTCCTCAGTACAAGAGCGACATGGACGTAATGCAGAGAGTCCAGCGAAGGGCCACTAAGATGATTAAAGAACTGGAACATCTTTCACATGAGAAAAGGCTGAGAGTTGAGACTGTCCTGCCTGGAAAAGAGAAGGCTCAGGGGGAATCTCATCATTGTGCACAAATACCTAAAGGAAGGGTGCAAAGAGGATGGCTCTTTGTGGTGTCCAGTGACAAGACCAGAGGCAATGGGCACAAACTGAAACACAGCGGGGTCCGTCAGAACATCAGGAAACACTTTTTTACTGTGAGGGTGACCAAACACTGGCACAAGTTGCACAGGGAGGTTGTGGAGTCTCCTTCCTTGGAGATGTTTAAAAGCTGTCTGGATGTGGTCCTGGACAACCACTTCTACGTGGCCCTGCTTCAGCAGGGCATTGGACCAGATGATCTCCAGAGGTCCCTTCCATCCTCATCCTTTCTGTGATTCAAGAGCAATGGAGAATTCTTTTTCATATTTTTGGTTCCCATTTCTCTAGAATTTTCAAACAATCCACAGCCTGGTCTGCTGATCCTCCAAATCGCTGGTATTCCAACACCCAGATGTGATAGAATGGTGAATTACTCTTTAGAAGTTATTATCTATCTCCCAAGATCGCTAAGATGGCAGACCTGTTGCTCAAATTCCTGGTGTGTCCTTCCCCTCCACATTTTCTCCAAAAAGTTTTCCCTGAGTTCCTCAGAGACCGTGGGAGTGTTACGAGATTGGGTGTGCTGATCGACGAGAAGCTCAACATGAGCCAGCAATGTGCGATCGCAGCCCAGAAGGCCAACCGTATCCTGGGCTGCATAAGAAGTGTGGCCAGCAGGGCGAGGGAGGTGATTCTGCCCCTCTACTCCACTCTCGTGAGACCCCACCTGGAGTACTGCGTCCAGCTCTGGAGTCCCCAACATAAGAAGGACATGGACCTGCTGGAGCATGTCCAGAGGAGGGCCACGAGGATGATCCGAGCGCTGGAGCACCTCTCCTATGAGGAGAGGCTGAAAGAGTTGGGGCTGTTCAGCCTGGAGAAGAGAAGGCTCCGGGGAGATCTTATTGCAGCCTTCCAGTACCTAAAGGGGGCCTACAGGAGAGCTGGGGAAGGACTTTTTACTAGGGCATGTAGTGATAGGACAAGGGGGAATGGCTTCAAACTGGAAGAGGGCAGGTTTAGATTGAACATTAGGAAGAAGGTTTTCACTTTGAGGGTGGTAAGGCACTGGAACAGGTTGCCCAGAGAAGTTGTTGAGGCCCCATCCCTGGAGGTGTTCAAGGCCAGGCTGCATGTGGCCTTGGGCAACCTGGTCTAGTGGGAGGTGTCCCTGCTTATGGCAGGGGGGTTGGAACTCGATGATCTTCAAGGTCCTTTCCAACCTAAACCATTCTATGATTCTATATTCAAAAACTGCATACATTTGAGCATACATGAAGGCTGCACTGGAAAAGCAACATGTACTACTGTGTTGTAAGGCTAGGTAATGCTGCTGAGCGGTTTTAGAACTCAATTGTTGCTTTATACTGCATATTTCTTTGCTTATGCATCTCTTAACTAATGAGAAAATCCAGACCATGTTCGGGTCTCGCTTTTCTGTAGTCCGAGCTACACTTCTGAGTAGAATAGTGGAGCACTTTTCGTTGTCCAATTCCAGTCATGCCGGAGCACTAGAAATTTTAAATGAGATGCCGGTTGTAGATATGCTTATAGTGTTTTAGATTCAACTGAAAGGAAGAAAGTGTTTATAAGGATCTTTGTTCCTGTAGCTGATCCTACTTGGACCTTAGCTTCAGTTTGAACCCATATTAAACTGTATGAGTCACATGCTTAAAGTTATTCAACGTTTCGATATCTGGCTGAATCAGCAAGAATATACTCTGAATATGTATGAACCATTAAAGACTAAGACTGGATCCGGTATTTCTATATTATTATATCAATATCTACAGTTATCTATAGTTATTTATAGATAGATATAGATATAGATATAGATGTAGATGTAGATGTTGATGTAGATGTAGATGTAGATGTAGATGTAGATATAGATATATGTATGTCTATATATGTGTGTATATATATTTTTATGTTCCTGAAGTGAGACTTTGGGGAAATTCAAACATCTGGTTCCTCAACTGAATTCCTGAAATCCCCTACCCAAGACTTCCAGTGTTTTGTCACAAAACCGTCATTGTATAAAATGCTTAAGGTTTCCTTTTGTCATGGACTGGAATCCATAACTTGATTACTTGAGGGGAAGGATAATCAATATTCCCACCCTGGTGCATCTTACAAAGCCTAAATTAATTTATTTTTATTGGAACATTTTAAGAATAGAACTCCAGAGAAGCATTAGAAGAAGGGTGGGAAAGATAGCAATTGTGGTATTTTACATTCAGGTCGGGACTATGAATTTAATTGTTTTCCTTTGATGGGCCCAGAATAACTATAGAAGATTCTGTCAATGGGATGACTCTTCCACACCTTCCAAGTAATAGGCTGGTTTAAGACGGTGAATCACCACCTTTCTACATGTTTAAAAGACACAAATGCTTTGCTTTAAGAAGTGATTTCTTCTGTAGACAGTTTCCCTCTTACAGTCCTGAAAGAAGTGTATAAACTCTGAAGGTGGAGAAGCTGTAAGACATACCCTTGTTGGCTAGCAAGGTACCTTCTTGCTGATGCCTTAGATGCCTTTCTGAACTCTCTCCATGCACTACCTAGGTAATGTGGAGGCCTAGCAAATGAGAATTATGTCCACTTTTACCTCACCTGAGGTTCTCGAGAACTACGTGAGGTTTAAAGCATTCCCAAGACCACATTGGCCTTGTAAGCAGAGCTCAGGCTGCCTGCAAATACCATGTGTCCTTGTAGCAGGCGGTATATATATAAAATCTAGACGATGCAAAGCAAAGCATTGCAACAAGTGGATCTTTGGCTTCAGGCCAGCTCCAAATATCAGCAACTATTGTAAATTCCTTGAGTGTCTGTGGAGCCAGGCAAGATATTGCCCAAATGTTTTTTCCAAGATGAAGCACACACATCCTGTTATGTCCCTGTGAACAGCTAACTTGTGTTAAAACTAAGTTGTCAAAAAAGTTACTTCATATATTTTGTCAAAACGGTTCCTCTTCGTTTAAATACAATTTGTTGTCTACTCAGAAAAAAACTGACGAATTTTTACTTATTCATTGCTCTTTTTTGAATGTCATCTCACCAGCACATAACAGAATTGGTAGCACATTATTAATTAGCAAATAAGCAAAGGGTATCATTATTTGTCTGTATGCATGGAAATGCTTAAAGGTTAGTTGCTTTACTCAAAAGTGAAAATAGAATTGGGCAGTGTGGTAATTATATGTTGTTTATCCATACAAAAATAATTTCTTTTTTTCTTCAATAGATTGCTTGGCTTCTACAAAGGAATATTCCCTCCCATCTTGGCTGAGACACCCAAAAGGGCAGTGAAGGTAAAAAACCTATACTTCCTACTTTAAAAATGTGTGTTGGAGCAGTGACAGCTGTAAAACATTTTATTTCTTCCCCACTGATTGACATCAGAATCTTTAACTTATTTGGCATATTGTTGCTTTGATTTTTACTAGGAGGAGACTTTCCTGTTGATAGCACTGTAAAAACTACGCTTGATTAAGAAGTGTATGATGAGCTAATGCTAGCTTAAATGCTATTTTTGACCTGTATATGTAATGTTACTGAAAAACAAATTACAATTACTTTATGTAATCAAAGTCAATAAAATACAATAGGTTATATGGTTTTTTACTGTAAAATGCCTAGCAATTTATGAAACAACTAAGAATAGCTTAATAAATTAACACAAGAAGCCATTAAAGTAGCCACTCCTAATAAGTACTTACTCAGTAACTTGAAGTAGCGTATCTGTAGGTTTGAAGTGCTGCCTAGAGTTTTCTTGTACTCCAGAGCACTGTATTGCATACTCACATTTTTTTACAGATTGAATATAGTAATGGGTACAACTCTCCATCATGCAAAGAACATTTTTCTCCAGCTCTCTTACAGCTGAAATAGCCTATCAAAGCGTATTCACTGTCAAGTGTTGATCTGATTTTCTTTTATTATCCTTTATGTTGATTTATAGAGCATTATTTTAGTAACATTCCTAAGCAAAATACATCAGTATATCAAGACATGCAACCTTTCTAATCAAAACCTAGTAATTAAACACCTCATCTTAAAGTTCTATCAAAGCATCCACTGTGTTATGAGCAAATGTTGCTGTGTCTTTTACTTCAGAACTTTGAAGTTTCCTGTAGTTGCATCAAATGTGTATAAAAGCAGTTATTATACAAAATGTCTTGATTTTCCTTTCTTTCTTTTTTTCTGTTTCTTTCTAAAAAGGCTGCATATGATTCTGGTCCTTAGTCTGCAATTAATCATTCACATTCCAATTCCTTTACAGAGGAATAATATTTGTATAAAGGGACAGGATGTGACCTTGTAACAGAATCCTAAAGGAGTTCTGGTAATGTCATCTTCTTGTTTGCATTGGCATTTTAGATGCAAACGACATATGTCACCTATCTCAAAATTATTTAATACAACTGAGGAAACTGAAGTTCCATTTAATAGTGAAGTGGCAGCGAAGAATAGATGGATGATATTTAAAAGATTCCTAATAACTCATTTTCTTCAGACTGTGATGTTTCCTCTGTCTCTTCATTTCATTTCATTTGAAACAGGTCAAAGTCAATCTGATCATGCTTTTTAGATTTCAGCAGATATTTAGTTAAAATACAAACCCAAGTTTGATTTCTGTCCTACCAACCCGAGTCATTCAAAAACTTTAAGTCACTTTCTTTTACTCAAATTGATTAAATTGGTTTTTACCCCAGAATACTCAATATACTTATAGAATCATAGAAAGATTTAATTTGGGAGGGATCTCTGGACGTCGTCTGGTAAGCCTCTTGCCCAAAGCACGGCTGACTGCATGGTTAGATCAGGTTGCTCAAATGCCTTGTGTAGTCGAGTTCTGAAAATTTTCAAGGATGGAGACTCCACAGCCATGCTGTACTCCTGTCCCTGTACTTAATTGCTCTCAATGAGAACAGTTTTGCCTTATATCCAACCCAAATTCCCCTGTTGCAACTTTTGCCTATCACCTCTTGTGCTTCTGTTGTGCACCTCAGAGAAGTCTGGCTTTGTCTTCTCTATAACCCTCCTTTAGACGGTGGAAGACAGGAATTAAGTCTCCTTGGCCTTCTTGTCTCCAAGCTAAGCAGACTCAGTTCTCTCCACCTCTTCTTGTACATCACAAGCTCACAGCTCCTTAAATGTCTTACTGGTGCTTCCTTAGTGGGATGTTTTCTACCTAATTCTCAGATATTTACATGAAGGCTCAGTACTGTTTCTGCAACCATGAGAATCAGGTTTAAATGCTAAACATGCTTTTTAATTGAATCGATGAATTCTTTAATTCTTCACACTATTCCTTTAAATTTTATGCTGTTCCTAGGACACCAGGAGAACTTTAAGTTATCTTGAGACACCAGCTATATTCTGCATTAGAATGATTCAATGATAGAATAGGGCAGGACGGTTATGTTTTTGTAAGATCCTGGACACTGAAGCTATTCCATGTGAGATGTTACATGCCAGTTCAATTTCTTACCCATGCTTTCTGTACCCATGCTTTGACCTGAAGAGAATCCAGCTTGTCTCACATTTCCACTAACCTTATTTAGATATGAATATAAAACCCCAATGGAAATGTCACCACTTCCTTTGGATCATCCTCCATATCTTATTCTTCCAATAGTTTTCCTCATTTTAAAAGGCCCCAAGATATCCCTTGTCCACTGCCAAGATGATTAGTGAGATTTAGAGGAAGACTATGTCCTTGCCTACGGTTTTGAGACTCAAGAAAGCACAAAAGGTAGAAAGGCAATTTTTAGATTCCAGCAGCTGTGGTTTGTGTTTGTAATGAACTTTTTTGAAACCTTCTAGTTATAGTGTCTTTTATATCTCATGAAAGGGTATAGAGAATGGACAAGGCAGATTTTGTACTAAGAAGAAATGTACTTGTGCTACTGGAATATTGTGTTTATCCGGTGTGGCTATTTGCAAATAAAAATAAAGCTACTAAAATGAAGTTACTTAGCCACAGTTATGCATCTAAGTGTTGAAGATACGCCTTCAGTTTTAGTCAACTACGTTCTCATGTCTGTCTTGCTATTTTCTCTCTCTCTTTATTTCCTTTCAAAAAAGAAAGCTGGTATTTCTGGAAGACGAAAAGTCAGTTTATAACTTTATGTTAGATTGAACTTGGAGGAAAGAAGTGATGATGCCAATACAATGGTTAACAGATGAACTTTTGGGGCAAATTTATATTGTTCATGTGTTCCCAGACATCTTGTTTCAAGCATATATTTTTACCTTAGAGTTATTGAGACATCTGGTAAGTACTTTGACTATTTTTCTGTGTAACTTGAATTAAAGTGTATCTTTGCCAGATGGACAATATTGGTTATTATATACACAAAAGCATGTTTTAAATACATTTATTCTGAGATTTTTTGCACAAAGCTATTAACTTAATACAACTGTAGAGAAAAAGACAAATTACTCTGTGTTTTTAAAAACATTTTGGGTGCACATACATGATATAAATCCATGTGATATAGCTAGATACTTTTTGGCAAAATTGTATGTATACTAGCCACTCCAGTACACCCAGAGACATTTATATTGAGTTTTATTGCTATTGATTTTTTTCTTTAAAAAAATTATATAAAGCATAGTTACTATTAAGTAGTTATTTTATTTATGACTCTAGGAAGCTATTGATTTTTAAGGTAACATTTTTAAGACCAAAAAATTGCTAGGTAATGTATTTCTGCCTTTATTACAACCATTTTACAGATCTGTGACACTATGGAAAACATTAAGGAATACCAGAAATTCCATGAAAGGTTAGGAGGGTAACAATGAGTAGAAAGATGCTGGAGAGAGAATAAAGCAAGCTTTATCACAATAAGAAATTGATTTAGTTCAGTGAAGTAACTCACCCACCCACAACTGACACTTTCTCAGAGACTTCCTTTTACCTATAAAATATCTTCAGTTATCCAAAAAGATAGACTTACAGTCTAAGTAACACTTCTATCTTTTCTAATTATTGGCAAGGCCAGTACAACAATTTTGAACATATTTGCAGGATGTTTGCAAGATTAGTGTTCAATCCGTACACTATTTGGAGAGCAGTTGAAATCTGGGCCCTGATTCTAGGACCTTGTCTGCAAAATGAAATAATAATTCCTATTGAGGATAAAAAAGTATATATCAACTGGCCAGAGTATCAGTCCTTCAGTTTTCTCAATTTAACATCCTAATTTTGCATTATGGAGGTCTAATACACATTCCCTCCTGCTTTAAATGTGGTGGTGTTACTAACCTGCGAACACCCAGTTCTCTGCTGATTTTGGTGTGGTTCTAGCGACTTTTCAGTTGAAGCGGGTGATGACTGAAAAATGATAGTGATTTTGTCATAGGACAGGATTCTAAACAAGTTAAAATGACAATGTGTGCTTACTACTCGTGTTCCTGTATATGTGGTTTATGGAAAAGCTGTTTTGTTCCAATAGGTCTGTGATAACTGAGCCCCGAGGGACTGAGCTTGTCTTCTTTGGCTGAGGCCCAGCACAGGTCATCCCGTCTTTCTGTTTTGGCTGAAAAACTATTCCCTTATGTTTCTTACGATTCCCACATCTCCTTCGACCTCATTTCCCACTGCCTTCCTCTCATGGTGAAGCAGTTTGATTGTCACGTGCACGGGCAGGTGCTACGTGAGGCATCACGGCCTTGTGTAGGGGAGCGAAATGCGCAGACTTTCAGAGGATCCCGCCTTTGCTCCAATCAGCTGCTCTAAACCAATCAAGTGTTACAGGTCAACTTTGGAAAGCAGTCAAGAAAGTCAGAGGTTCTAGTTGTTTACCACACAGGGGTGTGACAGCTCTTGCTCTAGCAGATCTCCACCTGCGCTGATGCAGTCTTGGTGAAGCCGTGACGGGTTTTTGTTGTTCAGTCCCATAATCCTGGACGTGCCGTGTAAAAGCTGCGTTCTTTTCGCATGCATCATGAATACTTCTTGGACAGCTTACATACAGGACTCACAAATAGTGAGCTGTAGTTACAGCCTTGTGTTCCGCGTGTGAAAATTATGTGGAATAACACCTCCAATATCTTTGGGTTTAGCTGGAATTCAGACATCTACTATTTATAGCCTGCAAAATTTTCTGCTGTCCTCTTTCCTAATGCTAGAAGATAACTTTCACTGCTCTCAGAACTGTCTTAAGTGGCATCAACCTGAAGTGCTTCTTCAGCAGTTTCAGCAACATATTTGTAGAATCTGAATTTGAAACAATATGGGGTTTGGAGAGATTTGCTGTACATGAAACCACTGGACTAGAAAGGATCTCTTAGGTCAGCAAGTCTGGTTCCGGGCTGTTCTATAATCTCCTTCATAAACTTATCAAACTCTCCCTTACAAGTGATTAAGATTTTTCCCCCATTATTCTTATTGGAAGTCTGTTTCAGGACCCCACTCCTTTGGTTGTAAGAAAGTTCACAGGCCACATTCTATTTATGAGTAGTTTTTACTTTTATACCCAATTACTTTATGTTACATATCTTTCCTTTCCTGGTTTTTCATTCTCATGCAGCCTCTCTTTTTTGCTAGACTAAACAAGGCAAGCATTTATTCTCCTTCATTCTTCAGTCTTTAAAAATCTTTATGTCCTGGTAACACTGTTTTGAATATGCTGTAGTCTGAGTTCATCTTTTTTGAACAAAGGTGGCCACGACTGTGTGCTGTATTTCACAGGGCATCTTACCAATAATTTGTAAAATTTCACAAATACTCTTTCTTTAGAGTATACCTTGACTGGTGCATCTTAGACTTTGTGTCCACAGACAACGGAATAGGCAGTGAAAGTCCATCTGCCTATGTCAATGGAAGCTTCTTACTGACTTCAGTGCAGTCAGGATTGTTCTCAACACTCTTCTTGGAAGAACAAATCCATTCATTTATTCTGCTTTGATATTTAGAAGATTTCAGAAAAGGTATTCTGAAAATTAATGGATTTGGGCGGCAAAAAAATCTTAGGTTGCAAAGCGAACTATTACAAATAGTTGCCTTCCTCCATGTTGGTGCAGGTGAAACTGAGCTTCTCATTTCTTTCTTGAAGTTCAAACACCCAAAAGTACAGCTTTCAAAACTCTTCCTCTAAAGAATTGCAGATGCTCAGAACTTCTGAGCTCCCCTGACTGAAAGCAGACAATTGGGTGAAAGATTTATTTGTAAAGAGCAAAAACTAAACCAAATGTGTCTGTTGATAGTAAAAGATTATAAAAATCTACAGACTTTCCATCTTCAAAATCTGCAATTACATCTCTCTGATGGGAAGTAGACCATTATCTGAGAAATGTGAAAGTGATTGCAGTATATTATATTAAAGATGTGAGGGTGATTTCTTGGGAGAAATGGTAGTATCTACTACTACATTTATACCAGTATATGAAAGTGCAGTGCTAGAGGAAAAGTTTCTAAATTAAAAACACAAACTAGGTGTTGTAAGCAAACTCTTACATGAAACTTTACTTTAATTGCACTTATGCTGCTATTATGCATGATACACTAATAAAATCAGTTCTAAAGACTACTTGTCTACTATTGCACATGTGGCTTATGTTTATTTTGCAGAACTGCGCACAGCTACTTGGGATACGAGGTAGTGAAGCTCCATTGTAGATTGGTTTTACTATTTTGCATAAGTAACTCATTGTTTTTTTCAATGCAATTTCAGTTTAACTTTTATTTACAGTTTTTCACCTTCGAACAATACAAGAAGCTACTAGGATATGCGTCATTACCACCAGGGCTGGTATGTATGGATACAGAACTTCATGTTCTAATTTAATATGTCTACTGCACAATTCCATCCTTTTCCTCCCGTAGAAGGAGCCCAAAATTAAAAGGGCCAGTTCAGCCAACAGTTTTTCAGAACAGACTTGTCCCTTGAAAACATTGATAACAGAATTTATCAAAATGATAGTTACGTTAATTTTTATATCAAATGTCTTCAAAATCATTCTCTGCAATGTCATAACGTTTGTTAACATGGACAGCGACAGTGACCATGGAAGAGTCTGTGTGCAGCTTGTCATTCTTCATTCTTGCAAAATACCAAAAAAGTTGAATATTATCAATTTTTATTTATTCATGTGATAGTGACTAGAGACCTCAACCAGGTATCAAAAGTGCTATTCTGCAAGGCAGAGTGCAACTTTAATAAAAATATAGACCTCAGTCTTATTCTAAAGACTTTATAATGGAAACATAAACTATTGATAGGAAACTGCTACCTCCTTTGAAGTCAATGGCAAAACTCCCTTATACATCACTGGAGTTAGGTTGATGGTGAAAGGGATAGGTTATGTTCCCATCTCATACTGGAAATATAGATTTGGTGGTAACACAGTGTTGTCCAAAGGCAGTAAGGCAGGAGCTTGCCACTGCCCTCCTGACTTACCATTCTTCTCTTTCTTGAGCTCTCAAGAGTCGCTGCTCAAATCCCTCTGTATTGAATAAGTTGTTTTTCTCACTATTGTTATTTCCATATCATTGATTTCCTTGAATTTCAGCAAATGTAATTGGTATATTGTATTTTGGTCCTGGGACTCTTTTCAGCCCCTAGAAAGTTTGGAGATGTTAAATGGAGGCAATAAATGTGTAAAATGATCACAAAAATTAATGACTAAATTTTCTCAATTGACCTAAGTATTTCAATATTCTTTTTCTGTTACAAATGAATTAAGGTATTTTTAAATGCTGTGTCGTGATGAACAGCAAAGCAGTGAATATCTCCATTTCTGTGACTGTAATGTACCATCAGCTTCTAAGTAAATGGAGTTAATTCATTCTTGTAGTGGATGCTGACATTTCCATGTCTGCCATTTATTCCCCTATAAACCTTTTCAGGATCGATATTTTCTTAGGAGGACTTTTCCTCTACTTGTGCAATTTGCTTAAGTACTACACTATTTGAATTTCTTACATTTATTTTATTTTTTTAAGTTGATAAGTTAGTATTATATGCTTAATGCTCAGTGCAGAGTTTTTATTTTTTCCAGTGCTGCATAACTCTATTTATATTTGTGTTTTTATTCAGACTCCACCCAAAGATAGCATGAGAGCATTGTTTTTCCATGTTTTTGTAATAAATTGGTACCACAATTTCTCTTCTAGCTGAAAAGAGAATTCATTGACAATGCTATGACATTTTATTTTGCATTTTTTGGAATGTGGTTTATGGCTATTGTCATATTGTCCTCATGAACTGTCAGCATCTAATCAAGGGCTAAAGTTGTTTAGTAATAGAATTCTGCTGCATTACTGTAATCTCGCAGTTTGCATTGTATCGTTCCGTTTCATAATCTGATGTACGGGAAATTTTACTCCATAATTTTTAACTATAATGTTAACTTTCCTAGGCATTTGCCGTTGCTGGCTTGGGATCTGGGTTGACAGAGGCAGTTGTGGTTAACCCTTTTGAAGTAGTAAAGGTTACCTTGCAGACAAATCGGAATGCCTTCACAGAGGTATGGGCATTGTTCCATTCTTCTTTTTCTGCTTTATTAGTCATAAGGCACTTCAAAGTTCATATTTAGAGCAGAATGTCTATAATATATTGGGTTGATGTAAATGATTTTCCCACAAGCTTGACAGAAATGGAAAAAGAAGAGGCTCAATAGACGATGCCTTCAGATAGGCAGAGATGCATTATAGTTTTGTCAGCGGTGTCAGCGTCTCCATCATAAATATTCCGTGCCTGAAGTGCACCTTCAGCCCTCCAGAGCAGCCGGCAGCCCAGCACTGTGAGGAACTGTAATCCCGAAGTATGAACCTGAGCCCCTTGTCCGCACTGCCTTTGCCCCAGCAGGCTCCAGGCTTCAAGTGAGCACCGAAGGTTAACGGAAAACCCCACGGCCCCATGCCCTACCCAGCATCCAGCTGGTGTATTTAACGTTAAAAATGTAGCTGGTGGATTTCAGGGTCTTGGATGAAATTATTCATATTATAGGTCTTCACATTTATAAGCAGAAACTGGGAAATAGTTATGTAATAAAGCACACCGATAATTTAAATTCCTGTTTCACGTCGGAGTTTTATTATACAAATATTGTTTTGTTCAAAGAAGTCCGTGTGCAAAAGTGACTTTGTCCATGGTTCTGGGTACTGCTGAAAGGGGAAAAAGATTAAACTGGAAAACAGTGATTCATCAAAATCAAGGATTCCCAGGAATGCACCAGCTTCAATTAATTTTAATGTAGAAAATGTTCCAGGCTAAAGTGAAGGAAGGCAGTCACACAGTTCCTGCTTTCTTTTCTCAGTGAATAAGACTAACAATTGTCAAATCAGCTCTTTCAAAACCTTTTGAGAAATCAGCTGTACTATGGTAGAAGTGCCAAATCTCATAAGCATGGCATGAAAAGGTTGGTCGAATCCCTGGTGAGGCATGACTTTTGCATATTCTACTATTAAGTTTTGAGTGAGTTAATACTTGCATGCTTTGTAGTACTCATCTGCACAAATTGAACCCTTTTGGGGGATGCACAGTAAAGAGATTTATCACCTGGCCATTTACATAAGCTGTTTGGGCCAAGCTCCTTGGGTACACTCTGCCAAAATACTGCCACTGATTTCCAAATGTCGTAGACTAGATGGTACCCACTCCATAACTCATCCAGAAAAACATTCTCTTTCAGAATAAATTTTAACTCATTTGGTAAATTTCTGTTCGGTTCTCAGTGCATGCAAAGAGGTGTTCGGTTGCTCCAAGTCTTCAGCCTAGATGTTTTTTAACCATGGGCAACAAAGGCACTGAAACAGAGAGCTAATACAGTACGGGAGTAAAAAAGTTAGGATCCTGGCAGGAGAGAGACTGAAAGTGGAAGAAAGCAATGTGTGAGAGCATATCTCTCTCAGGAAGGCGATACAGAAAAATTATGGACTAATCTAAGCAGATATTCTGGATCTTTCTGCCTCACAGTTGTGAAGATACAATTAACCTGTCTTACTAAAACCTTCGGGTTTGAGTGTAAATACACCAGTATTAGATTTTAAGCAAACTAACTCCTGTAAAGTTGCAAGAGACCAAAATATCCTCTTGCTTCATACATTTTAATTTTTTTCCCTATTGCAAACTTTATAACAAAGTCTGGGGTGTTTCAGTTAGTAAATTTTATGCAATTACTAACTTTAATTACAGCATCCCTTCCTTAGTGACCTTCAGAATACTCCAATAATCACAGTGTAGCTGTTCAAAAGCATTCTGAGTTGTTTGTTTTAGGTGAATATTCTTTGAATTTAATTTAAATGCAAATTTTTGCAAAATCCAAATAGTAGTATGTTATCATAAATACATAATTACACAAAATTGTAAAAGAATGCTATTGGGACTCCACTAGGAACCTAGTTTAGACCTAAAATATAAATGAAAGTGTCTATTTGCCCTAATGAAAAAATCCAAGGGACTGAAGTTCTTAAATCACAAAGATAGTTAAATCACAGACATTTCAATTTTCAATATATCTTTTTAAAAAAGTATTAAAATTTCACATTTTGCTGTAAATCAGGAAAACCAGTGACTTCATTACCATGATCTCAAGTTCTCATTAATAATATGTTAAAGAACATTCCACAGTAAAGCACGTAAACTCAGGCCGACTGGGAGAAGCACGTGCATGCTATATTATACAGCGTAAGGCAATGGTACGCTCATTTCATTACCATGCACTGTTTTTCTAAAAAGTTTAAGTATGTACCTATCCCATTGTGTAGCTTTCATACTATATGATGAAACCTAATGCAGTTCACATATTTCTTTGACTATTGTAATGAAATAATAAATATATCTTGTTTAAAAGGAACAAGGAAGAGCATGAACACATACACCCACACCCAGACTCCTGCCCACCCCCAAAGCAAATATTCACACACTACGGTGACAGCTGAATTATTCTGTGGTAGCAGGTCATCTTTCTAGGGCTGATAGGTTTAAAGAGGAAGGCCTCTATAAATCACGTATCGGCACTTTTGTTATGTGGATTGCTACAGGTAAAAAATAACAGTGACTTTTTGCTAACGTAAACTGCTAGAAGGCCTTTTTTTTGTTTGGGTTTTTTTTTTTCTTTTCCCTGTAGCCATGGATAACTCACTGGCTATAGAAGCTGGTGTGGTAATAAAAATCTTGCCACCTGACTTAAGAGTTGTGATTAATTAAACAAATACAAGTTTCTGCTTTATGGTGAGAAGAATCTGACTCCAGATTCCACTGAGCAGGTCTCGGTTAAGTATAAGTCAATAGTTGTGTGAAGTGAATTAAACTCCAGATGTTTATACAGTAAATTCCTCCATCTGAATTAGTCATCCTAGGGTCCTTCCATCATCAGTGATGAAACACAGACCTTCTATGGCTTGATCAGCTGACATTTTCGATGCCTACTTTGGATGAAGTGAAGTGCTGTCTAGGAAAGCCCTCTTCATCGCTAAAGGACTGAAAAAGGGAGTCTTTTTGAGTAGCTCAGATATAGATGTAGACATTGCAGGTATCTACATTTGGACTGGTGAATCCCATCTCAGGTGTTCAGCAAGTGATAGGCATCTCCTCTGCGTCATTAGTAAGTTTGTATTCAAGATGAGACCAAGGGATACCTTACAACTGAAAGGTGCTGTATTCAGCTTAAATCACTTTATTCAGGACCACTAGTTATTTTTTAAAGATCTAATCCTCATTTTTTGTGCCTAAGAAAGGTGTTGTTGCTAGTGTCTGGACTAGTTGGGTGTTCCATCAGAGATTCTGATTTGAATCCCTGGGTGTACTTAGAAAAGTAAACTATAGTAAAATGTATGCAGAGCATTAACAGGATAATATTAGTTACCAAATATGAAAAACCAGAATGAAACTTAGTATTAAAGACTAAACTTGTCAGTCACCTAAATAAGCAGTCATATGCTGTGTCAGATATAATAGGCATCATTTGGCTGGTGCTGTTGATCTACCACAGTGATATTTTGAAATGGAAAGCTATTAAACAAATAAGTGTATTGAAATTAGCAGTGTTCACAGCGCTGTAGTCAAAATTCTTCTGTATTTTCATGTTTGAGCCTCCTAGTGGAAGTCATGTTTTGCCTTTCTAATTAAGTATTTGGTTACCCAGAGCTGGCTTTATGCTTTGGAGAAAGCCAAACTCAAGTCAACAACTTTTTGAACAGAACTTTTCTGTAATTCTGCTAAAAAGAAATCTTAAATGTCCAGAAGGGGAACACCTGATTCTGAGTATCACAGCATATTGGAAAATAGATCAAATGTGTATATAGTCTGGCAGTTCCTGAGGAACTGATCATTACGTAAGTGGATTCTGAGGAACTTTCTTCCTTACTGCCTTTCATTAAATGGAAGTTGGATGACTAAAATTATTTCTATGCCTTTTGGGTATTATTTTAAAAATAGGATTTCTAAAGTCAATTTCCTGAATCTCTACCTTGGAATTTAAATGTGTTCTGATTTTCAAAATCTCACTACGCTTTTTAAGTCAAATAAGTCATTAGGAGGGAAAAGCAGAATTTCCAGTTGGATGCTNAAAAAAAAAAAAAAACAAACAAAAAACAAACCAAAATTCTTTTCAAGATTTTCAACACTAGAAGAAGGAAATTTAACATGTGATCTGGTTTTAAAAAGAGCTGCGTACCAAATAACTCCTTCAAAATTCAGTGTCTTAAGGCAGTGGTTCGCATTCTGAACAGCATGAAGAGCCTCAGAGGATCCAGAAGGGTTCCCAGACAATATATATGCCTTTTGTCACCTTTCAACCCTATTCCTAACATTGAATCTGGAAACTGCCAAACTGATTTTCAACACAAATATTTATAGCCTGCCTTGCTGCTCTAATTTGTGTCTCCCAAGGACTTGCTTCCCTAGCCATATTGGCTCCAAAATTTCCTGTTCCAATTCTGTCCCTTTTATTACTCCCTCACCATGGATGTTCCTAGAGAAGCTGTTTTTATCTTCTTATTGTCCAGAATAATTGTTATATACTCTAGTTGTGTAAGGGTTTCATCTGTTGTAATCTTAGCTGCACAGCATCAATGATAGCAAAACTATGGCCAAACTCACACGTTCAAAGCCACGTGTTGCTGTATAAAATCTATATTTTTTTTAATTATTATTATTAATTTAAGACCTTTTCCTTTGCTTTAGGGATCCTTAGTCTTTTACAGTACTCAAGTCATGCTTTCATCTTCTTTCTGCAATCAGAAAAATGGGGAATCTTTTTTTTAATGAAAGTTGTGATTTTTACATGGTCACAGGAAAGGGAAAATAAATATGGCGAGACAAGATAAAATGACAAGAATTGGCAACACTGTGTTTGTCAACAGGATTGAAAAGATGCTACGGTTATTGTTTTCTTTTTGTAAAGATGATCTCTTCCTTCTTTTGCTTAACTTGTGTAGCAACCATCTAGCTTTGTTCAAGCTCGGCAGATCATAAAAACTGATGGTTTCGGCTTCCGAGGACTCAACAAAGGTCTTACTGCAACACTGGGCCGTCACGGAGTTTTTAACATGGTTTACTTTGGATTCTACTTCAATGTGAAAAACATTCTTCCAGTCAATAAAGTAAGTTCCTCATACAATGCAGTAGACAAACAGATAAGAGGTTCGGCAATTTAATTTAACACTGTATTTTTCTGTGCAAAACTGTGTTGTTTGGTAATAGATAGTGACTAACCTAGATCTCTGTTTTGCAGAAATCTATAGCATTTTAATGGAAGCGAATCAAGGATTTGTACTTCTCACTTTTTAAGAGAAGCTGAGTATAAATAAAGTAGTCATGTTTGAATTCTCATTTTTATGAATTTCCCCTTATACTATGGTAGCAATGTAAAAAGGCAGAAGCTGGGATACAGGTATGTTATGCTTATGTTAGGTATGTATGCACTTTTTTGTGGTAAACTGGCTTAGAAGAGAAAAATTGGTTTCTAGAACTTCTACAAGTATTCACAAAGCAAGGGGCAAAGCTTGAGGAGATGGCAGAGCTGGAGTACGTAGGGTGTTCTGGCCACGTACCGGGCCCATTTACTCAAAAGAGAGTTCAACCTAGTGTTGAAGGACGTCAGGGCAGATTTATCCAAGTGGGAGGGAGCCAGACCAAAACAGGACTTAGAGGGTCACGCACAGGGGCTTATGTAGTTTGTAAGTTAAAAAAAAGAATCTTTATAGCTGTAATTTCAGTTGAAGAAATTTTATTTGATAGTCTTATATTCCTTTACATAACAAAGGAAACATTTCCCTTTAGAACAAAGGGTAAATGCGGTAATACTGGCAACTTTCTAAATGACTGTGTGAGCAACAGCTAATGGTTTATTAATGACTCCAGCACGTTACTTACTGAACTGTGTTTTCACTAATGTGATTTTTAGATGATGACAGTTAAACAGTCACAGGTGTAATATGTAGTGATACTCGTACAAGAAGCTGCAATTTACATCAAAAGGTATCAGTTTCTATTCCCAGATGAAGTAACACCTCCTTTTTTTTCTGCACTTCTGAGTAGCCGGGTATTTTTGTTGGCAACATTGTGTAAATGGAGAAAAGCTCCACTTCTTATTTGCAGATCATTACAGTAAATGGAATTGTTCAAGAGCAGCTAACCCACAAGTTTCTACAAGTTTCTTTTAGTGTACTTATGCATACTTTACAATGTACTTTAATCACACATTCTAAAAACTCAAGGCACATATAGAGTATCAAGCGTAGTTAGATAGGAGTAAATAGGTTTATGTTGATCAAAAGATGTAAAAATTATAATCGCGATGCAGAACATTCAGAATCAAATGCAGGTAAGGACAAAAAAGCTTGTGCACAACTTCTGTGGAAATCCTGAAATGTTCTTGTGTAGCAATTGAAAAATAGTAATAGTATTTGGCATAAGCATGTTTTCCTAGCCTTTCAGATTTAAAAAAAATGGGGAAAAATTATTGCCTAATTTGAAAGATTCAGAGCTCTATGGTCTGAAAGAAATTAGCACTTTATACAGATTTTGTATGACACAGAGAATTGTTAACATCTACAATGTAGATTTAAATACCTCTAGAAAAGGAAAGAGAAATCACTTCAGTGGTGTCAGCCGGTGGCCCAGTGCTTCTGTACATACTATGAAAAGCAAAAGGCAGTTTAATCAATGTGGGATTAGATTGCACTAACTGCAAAAAAGCGGAGAGGTTTGCCTTGCGCTTGACCAGCGCGAAGTGGCTTGCACGGTGGCTTGCACGGTGGCTACATCTGCGCTAGGAAATTGAGCAGCAGCACTGAAACTCAGTCATCTGTGCTGTTAAATGTTCCCTGGCACGGCTGTGGCCCAGGCCAGCCAACGCTGTTCCTGGGTATGGCTTAGGAGCTAGCACAGACAAGGAACCATTCCTAATAGGCAGGTTTCATGCAGCCACTCTGTTTTGGACGGTAACAGCATTTAATAGTGCTAATAAAGTTAATAGGACTCTCTAGGCCAGCTGGCACCAGTGCCATGGATAGTTCTGCACATATAGGTATAGCCAATAATTCTGATCAAACTCTTATTAAAATCAATGCAAATCTCACCCTGAATTTGACAGGGTACAGATCAGGCCTCATCTGGCTTGTGTTAGCCAACAGTATGGCTCAGGCATTTACATGCGTTGAACTTCACTTCAGTGACTGGAAAATAGAAGTATTCAACAATATTTTGCGTTCTGCAACTTAAACCTCTTCTGTCAGTGGGCAGATACTAGAGGCTAAGAGTTATCAAACCTGTACAAGGAATTTGATAGAAGCTGTTTTGCAGTTAGTCTGAAAAATATTAGACAGTTATGACTTTTCAAGATTTCTCTCATACTTGATTTCATTACAAACCCTAATTTGTTCACTTTGTATATTTTGCCAGAAAAGAAAAACTTAAAGTCAGTCCTGTGATATTGACAAACATATAAAAATTGTGAAATAAGAATACTACACTTTTAAAATAATTTTGGCTCTTGACTGTGTATCTGCTGTTCACCATCTGTAACGTAAGTGGAAAAATGTATGGAAATGTCCGTATGAGCCTTTTATCTGTCAACAGTGCTAAACTGTGCATTAAATTTGCATCCCAATTAAGGATGTTTGCAGCTTATTTTGCCAAAAACAATAAACCTTTTATGTTGAGTGGTCAAGTGATATAAATGACATGTGTGGGTTGTAAATGTTCGTAATGAATAATTTTTCATATGTTCAGTCTATTCTGCTAAACAGACCATTTACAGCCAACCTTATGGTCTGTTTACTGAAAATGGAATAAGCCAGACTTGTTTCAGTTGCCACTAATGTATCAACCATAGAGCATTAACAGCTATGCATCTGCACCAGCAATCAAATTAGTCTGCAAATTTATATCGTCTCAGTTTTATGGCACCTGCTTTTATAGCACATTTCATAGGCGTCCAGCAGCTCTCGCTTTTCAATTTTTTATCATAGTTAGGTTTGATGGTGAGCGCTAGTTTCATAAAAAACCTTTGCTCGCTACCACCTCCAAGTGGCTGTCGTATTTTTTTAATGACATGAAGTTTCCTCACTGTCTGTTGAAAGCCCCCTTTGAAACGTGGCCAACTGCAAAACTCATTGCAAGTCAGGCACTGCCTGCCCCAGCTGCCACAGATGTGCCTCCCGTTAAAAGGGCTGCCGAATCAGACAGTGGGAGCTGAGCAACGTGTTGTTTTGTCAGAGAAAGGGCTCTAAACTTCTATAGGCAAAGAAGAAGAGACGGGAAACCAAAATGGTCTGTTCAGCTTGGTGAATAAATAGAGTAGTAGACAACAATTTTATTTTCAGTCGTTTTCAGGTCTGTGCCAACATAGACGTCATATGTAGGAACAGACAGTGAAAAGGGCATGTGGTACAACACAGTCGGAAAAACAGTAAACCAAGATGATTTAGAAGACTGTATCAGAGCAGGAAATAGAATAACCTCAGAGCTACCGTCCAAGCTCAGATTTCAAGATGACCTGTGAACTGGGAAAAAAAAAATGGCAGTGCTGTACCCAGTACGATGTTACAAGCCACCCATTGATCAGACTGCAATCTGAGGTGTCCTGTTGGCTGTGGAAACTACGGCCTGTGTTGTTTAAAGACTTCAGCCTAAGTCATCATCACCACACGATGTTGTATCAAAGGAGGAGTCTGCTGCTACCTCAACTGCTTCTGTACTGTGGTATTGCTGTAGGCAAGGCAGATATGGATTTTCAGGAGAGGAATCTTCAGTCAAAATAAAAATGTGAAGAAGAAAAAACAAGTTGCTTCTGTTTTCCCACAGAAATTAGGATTATGCTGAAACTTATAACCAGGTTCAACCTTATCTGGCAGAGAGGCAGTCTTAAAACAGCTGAATTCTTGCAAGACATACAAATAATCATTTAAAAGGAGAAGAGATCCTACCAGTGCATCTTATAAGTGCCCCAGGTGAGGGAAATTTTCAGTGGCAACTTATGCCTTATTACACACTGAATTTCATGGGAAAAAGCTCATGTAAGCCTTAGTCTGAGCTTGCACCTTTCCGGACATCAGTATCAATCAGCCACAAGAACCCATAGGACACCAAACTTCTTTAGTTCTGGTTTTCATGGGGCTACTCTTTTTTGTTTCTGTTTCATAAATTTCTGTGTAACTGAGACTGAAGATAGGTAGTGCAGACAAAGGTACAGGATGCAGGGCTAAGCAATAAGACATCCATTTCTGGGTGCCCTTTTCTGCGTAGTTAGTGTCTTAATGATGCCGTGAAAAGGTGACCTGCTTGTAACCGCAACACTTTATGAACGTTCTGATCATCTGTGTAGACCAACTCCATGTGGGAGAGCTGAGTCTCCAGAATCCTGTACCTTCTGTATTCGTTGTCTCTTATTTTTTTATTTACATCAAAACTTCTTTGGTGCAGATGTTTGTTTTAGGACTAATGATGCCCTAGCCTTGCCCTATAGGCCCAAAAAGTTATAGAAAATTAGTAAATAATAGATAATAATGCTACTTATAAATCTGGAGTAAGATTAATAATTTTATCAGGAAATTGTGTTATGAGAAAAATAAATCACTGAGAGGATTGCAAACTGTTTAAAAACATATAACCTGTACAGCAGACAGCCATGTCACTCTGGAGACTAGCCAGGACATTTATCCTAGTGGCTGTCATTCATCTTCTTAAGCTGTCAGACACCTGCCAGGTGGATTTTAAAAACTGAAATCAATGTCTGCTGCAGTGAGATTGCACTCAAGGAGGAATCTGAGATAATACCGGTGTGAAAAAGCACATTCAATTCAAACAAAGTGTAGCTGTGACTATGCACTTTGGAATGCCTTTCCTGATCATCAGTATGTTTATTGTAGTTACAATTTCAGCATTTCTTATGCATCTTGACAAAGATCAGACCATCATTGTACTAATCAGACAGCAAGCTATAGTTTACAATGAGGAGTTTACTATGTAAATGCATGAGATGGACAGAAGTTGGGGTCAATAAAACTATGAAGCTGTTCCTTAAGCTGCGGTCAAATCTTGATTAAGTCACAAACAAAAATTGTGACTATTCTTTAGAAGGATCAAAGCATGATGCTATCACAACAGTGATGAGACTCAGTTTCATCTTTTCATTTTCACCCTTTCTGGAGCCTTGCAATGAGGCTACATCATTTTCTCCTCCTTGCTGCTGATTTCTGCTGGGAGTTTACATGCCTCCAAGCCATCTAATCACATCTGTACCAGCCTCTTCCTCTCCAAGAGTACAATTTGACAGCCTTTCTTCCCAGCTTGCCTCTGTGACTCAGCAGGAAGACCCAGACCCTCTGGGCTCTGACTCAGCATCTGTGTTTAAAGCAACTTGTTTGAGTTTTTCATCTGTTCCTTGTTGCTTTCCTGAGAGCTATCTCCCACCTTGCCTCTCTCTGCATATACCTTTTCTCCTCTGTCTTAGAAGCTCCCCTTCCTCAGACCCACATCTTCCTCTCTTCCACTGTCTGTTGCCATAAGAATCTCCTTCTAGTGATTAAAGCCAATTATCAGGCTGGCTAAGGCAGTTCCTTACAGCCTGTGTTGCTGCCAAACGCTTGATTGTGGCACCTCTTAGCTTGCACCAGAAGTTCCTATGCTATCACACTTCACCTTGGCCAAGAAGCAACTCTACCCTACTACTCTCACTCCTGGCCTATCTCCCTCTTCAGTCCCATAATTCCTAGGTATACTGGGCAGAACCAGAGTTGGCCAAACTAAAGCCTTGTCTTTTTGAGTCCTCCTTGTCACACACGGGGAGGCGGAACGTGCAACACACAGTGCAAAGCTTGTCGGCTCCATTCCTGGCTTCTCCCCTGACCCATTATGTGACCTTGAGCAAAAGTATTTAAATTTAGCAGTCATTTCAAATCACTTTTGGAACTTTTGTGCCAAGTGTAATGCATCTATAAAACTAATATTATGGTTAACATTTTCAAAGGAGTTTAAGAAACGTAATGCAAATATTCCACTCTAAGTATTAGTTTTGAGCTAACTTCAGTAGGCTGCTTTGCAGATAACAACTTCAAATATTATTTTATTATTATTATTTATTCTTCATGCAAGTTGTCAGGAATTGGCATTCTCCTTATCCAGTAAGCATTATTCTTTTATAGCTGACTTATCTACAAGGTGCTTAGAAGTACTAAAACATATTTATAAAAGTATTCTTTCTCATACGATATATACCTTCATCAACTGAAAAAAAAACCCAAAAAACCAGTGACAAGATCTCAAGGCAAACATCACAATATTGAAGCAAATGAACACCTAAAAATAGCTTCAGTTAGACAAATTAATATTTGTTGATCTTTTTACTTTATTGATTTTTATAAGTTTATTTGCAACGCATTCTGCCACTTTTACTCAGACTGAACAGGACCTCACAAGGAAAAACAAATAGTGTTCTTGAGTCAGGTTTCTAAACACTGTTATGTATGTTGATGGACTGTCCACTTTATCTGTTTCTGGTTACTTCAAACAACCTGCCTTAGGGACTTTGAGCGGTTCCTTTCAAGGTACCTACTTCTCTCCACTGCATATGAGAGTGTCATGTCCTACCTTTGAACCCTTGGACTGCACCCAACACGGGTGTCTAATTGGTACAAATACATCTACTATGGTGAGTCCTTATCTATTATAAAATGATTTTTCGAGTGAGGTGATTCTGCCCCTCTACTCTGCTCTCATGAGACCCCACCTGGGCCTCCAACATAAGAAGGACATGGACCTGTTGGAGTGAGTCCAGAGGAGGGTCTCTCCTGGTGAGATGATCAGAGGACTGGAGCACCTCTTCTATGAAGACAGGCTGAGAGAGTTGGGGTTGTTCAGCCTGCAGAGAGACCTTATAGCAGCCTTCCAGTACTTAAAGGGTGTCTACAGAAAAGGTGGAGAGGGACTCTTTATCAGGGAGTGTAGCAATAGGACAAGGCGTAATGGTTTTAAACTGAAAGAGGGTAGATTTAGATTAGGAAGAAATTCTTTACTGGGGGGGTGGTGAGACACTGGAACGAGTTGCCCAGGGAAGTTGTGGATGCCCCATCCCTGGAAGCGTTCAAAGCCAGGCTGGATGGGGCTTTGAGCAACCTGGTCTAGTGGGAGGTGTCCCTGCCCATGGCAGGAGGGTTGGAACTAGATGGTCTTCAAGGTCCCTTCCAACTCTTACCATTCTATGATTTTGTGATTCTGAAAAAAATAAATTAACTGAGTTCCAAGCATACATGCCTTTACCAAAGAGTTATTTCATTGCTGGATTACTGTCTATGCTGCTTATCGAATTAAGTGACCTTCCTTCAGTATGGATGAAGATAGTCTGGAAGCTTTAGGCTGAGATCAGAAGTTTTGACAAAGCGTCCAGCAAATAAACAAGTGAATAAAGTAGTAGGGAAAGGAAAGCCCGGGCCTTTGGAGACTGAAACTGATAAATTAAAGCTGTCTCCAGTGGGTGACACTCTTGTACATGGGTGCGTATGTGGTAGATATAGGCCTAGAATTTTCTGTTGCTAGAAGTTATGGAATATAAAACAAGGAGTTAAGCAGCATATGATTCAGGAACGTACGGAGGCTCCACTTATTTTAAAGTGTTATGATAGGAGTAATGAAGTACGAAAAGCAGAGAGATAACATCTCAAAATATTTTCTCCCAAAGAAAGCAGGGAAATCCAGCAGGATATGCATAGATATGGCATTTATTAGTGATGCCTACTTCTCTCTTTATTTTTGATGGCTCCTGGTGCTTGCAGGGCAGGAACTCAGGTGTACAGGAAATGTGAAGAGCATGGTAAAAAGGTGAGATGATCACAGATTATGTTATCCAACCACACCAAAGTGATTCCACTGTGAATAAGCAAACTGGTATTTCACTTCCTTGTGGTGTACTGTACTGTGGTGTGGCACCATCTAAAATCAAGTTTCTGTTCTACATGTTCTACTC
>VUYV01000001.1:4635573-4639844 GCA_008711295.1 Anarhynchus alexandrinus
TGAACACTTCTGTAGTCCCATTGACTGATACACAGATTTGGCTTTCCGATGAAACAATAATGCAATCTTGATTGTGACTGGAAAGGTAATTCCTTCTTTCAACATGTGAATGCTTTCAGGAAAAGATGCACACAAACAGATCGCACAGGATGAGAATTGGATTCAGCCTTGATTTGAGTTCAAATCGCATCTTAGACATTGCGTCTATGATTTGTTTGTTGGTCAAAGCCTTTTCCAAACTTTTGCTCTGTCTAGCTGTCTGTGAGTTGCTGTTCTTAGAGGATTTCAAGTCCGATGGTGGTTCTTTAGGACAAATAACATGGGAAAACTCACGTGGTCGTTCTGTGTGCCCGGTTGCCTGAGCCTATCCCATCTACCTAGAAAGGTCAGCAGAAGACTTGTTTGTTAGAGGTGCCACTCTAACCTGCTGACTGAGCCAACAGGCAAAGGCAAAGGAAAGAAAATATTTGTGCCCCAGTGCTGGCACCCATAAGTAGCACATTGTAACAGGCTTTTATTCCTGCAGCCTGGAGTCTGATTCTCTTTCCCCATCTTCTCCAACTAGAAGCTTCTCTATATGCTTGGTTATATATATATATACTTTCGGAAATGTTCCCTTCTTTAGCTCATACAGTAATTACAGCCCGGTTACAGAAGGGCTTTAGTCTGGCTTCACTAACAGTAAAGGTACTTTATGGCATTGAAGCTGGGATTTTATACTGTTATCAGTTCTAGCAGATAATGCCATTTCATCAAATCAAAACTCAGCCTGTGGATTCATAGCCAGGTCCAGGCACGGGAAGATCACACTCATTTCAAAACTGTGATCTTCTGCTTTAGACGCGGTAAACAAACAGCTGAAAACCTTTCTTGAATCTTACCTGGAAGCATTTTCATCACCCTGGTGATGCATTTGTTGCTCTTTTGTGGCCAAGTCTTAACTCTAAACAAACACACAAATATACACTTATTCAGATTACAAGCTTCACTTGTAAAAGAACAAAGAAAAATATTAATCTTGACAAAACGTTAGGAAAAATCACACTGAGGGTGATTTTGATTTAACACACAAGCTTTTCACATCACCTTTATGGTCCAATATTAAGTAAAATTGGTATGGTTTAAGAAATGGAGAATTTTTAATGAATTAGGCAATTAGTGGAATCATCCATTTTGCAAATAAGGCTTTGCCGTATCCTGGTTTAGATTACACACTACAAATGCTCTACAAAATCTTAAAAATACTGAATTTTTTATGTAGTAAAATAATACCTTTTCTTCCAGGTGGTGCAGTGATGCTTTTGGTTTACGAATACGTTTATGCATGGCTTCAAGACACAGTTGATCACAAGTAGCGCTTCTGAAAAATGTACTCTTTAAAATTATATGCATTCTCAAATACACTTTAATAAAGTAAAAGTGATTCACATCCTTTATGGTGCTGAAAGCCCTCAGATTACACTGAGGTTAATACAGTTCAAAAAAAATTTGGTCCTCACATCCTGATCCAAGAAAACGTTTAAGCACGTGCTTTTCTGTAAGAGCATAAGTAAATAGCACAGCTGATACTTGTAATTGTTTTATTAGATCAAGGGACAGTATGAAGGAGACATATGAACAAGTTATTTTTTCCAAGGACAAACTGAAAATTCTGAATTATACTATGTAGCCAATACACTTTTTAAAAAATTTCAGCTGAAATGGCAAGATAATAACTTTCAGCGGATTTTGAAGAAAAAAAATTGAATAATCGTGGGGGGCCAGATCCTAAGCTAGTGTAAACTGACAGCTCCGTTGACTCCAGGTTAAGCACATAACTCATACGCTGCAAACTCCTGCATCAATCTTGGGTCCAGTTTCAATTCAATCCAGTACAATTTCAACATTGATAGAAGAGCTTCTTAAGTTGTTGGGAGTTAGGATAGAAAAAGGACAGTGCAACTAGCCGTAACCTTAAAAACACACATACTGGTAGATGTCCTACTTGTTCTTAGCCATATATATCATATAAATCTCACTTGGGTCACAGAAGATACTGAACATAATTAGTCTGAATTAAGTTACATAAAAGTGCAAAACAACTGTGGGAATCATAGAAAAAATAAGTAAGTAAATGAACAGAAAAAAATTACTTTTAGGCATATGAGATTTCACTGTGAATGTTTTATCCACCTTCATATACTATTGCTGCTTAAAGAGCTGTCCTGTGATAAAAAAGCTCAATGCACTTTGACTGCCCCTTTAGCCCTTCATTACCACTGGCGGATGGAGAAACAATATTCTAGACTGATAGCACATATGCAGTCGTAATTAGCTAGCCGTACACCTCAAAGAAATGCACCTTTCTATAGATAAAAAATGTTGTTCTAAAGCTAAAATTGTTGCTTTTCCCAGCCACTATAAATATAAATAATATTTCAGTGATGTACTCCTGTCTTTATTAGTCATTCTAACTAGTGCTGTGAAATATGATTTCTGCTATGCTAATTGAAGACATTGTTTCGATGCATGCAGTTGTGCCACTCCACACATTCTTTTCAAGAACTCTTTAAATAACTTTAAATTACCCATTATTCTGTTATAAAAACACTTCCCTTATCTAAACTTGGTTTGTTGTCAAATGGATGCGTGTCTTGCAATTGCTGAAAGTTTCTGTATCACCCCATACTACATTCACACTGTTAACTTAAAATGTTCTTCCTCTTAAGGAGGTACAAACCTTTTCCCCAGCAATCCTAAAGAAATATCTTTCCAGATTGTTGCTTGAAAATGTCAGTTCACATGTGAAGTCTCGTCTCACAACTGGTTTTAATGCATTAGAAAAGCAACAAAAAGCTAAAAATAGAAGTGCATTCTCAGCGCTTTCAAGGATGCTTGTACTGACATGCTCAATAAACCTCTCTTTTGTCTAAATCTGACAACAGTGACTTCTCGTACCTATGCTACTTCATAGCTAAAATCAATAAAATTAGCTCTGTTACGGTCCATAATTTTAAGGCACATATTCCTCGTTGGTGCATTTCATTATCAGTACTTAGCCAAAGAGAAGACAATTTTGAAAACTAAAAGCAAAATACTTCATAATTAGTCTTTTATTAATTTAGAGCATACAAAATATAAAAATAAAAGGCTTTAAACATACTTTATATACATATATAGCCTTTGGTTTTACATCCTTTCCAACATGATTTTTTTCAGTTAATAGCTCAGCCTGATCTTTGATAAAGAGAGAACCACTAGAAAGCAGAAAACACAGCATTTTTTTAGGAAACAAACCCATGAACGTGCCAGCCCAGTCCCTGTCACTCCTGGTGTAATATGGGGTCTCATTCAGTTTTACACCGGAGGTCTTCTGTGCCAGGACCATGCAAACACAGTGGGGCTGTCATAGAAGGGAGTATTAGGCCTCACTCATTTCCTTGAAAACATTTGACACTCTGGGAATGGAGTGCAGCTTTTCAGATTAAAAACTTAAATTCTGCACTCATATATACTGCGTATTTCCCAAATTAATCCATTCACCTCAGTGGGTTCACTCCAGATTTATACCCCTATACTTGACAGCAGCAGTTGACGCTTGTTTATTATTTAAAAAAAAAAAATCCCTTTTTCTCCTTTGTTTATTGTAAAATGGCTCAAAGTTGTGTGGCTAATAAGCTAACATGTTGTGTTTTTCAGTTTACCCATGAGTATAAGCAGGGGAAAAAAAAGTCCTTGGGCAAAGGAGGATTCTGCTTCGCAGAATTTAAGAAAAAAAAACGTTATGAAAACTCACACCAAAAAAATCCATCACAGGCAGTTCACCAAGAGCCAAGGTCAGGTACCTTTGCTCCCTCTGAGCACCACTTTCTGCACTCAGCCCCACCGACTTTCCATTTCGGGGTTAAGGTATTATATACAGCAGGCAGGGGCGCGAAGAGCTGTACCTAAACAAACACAAGCAAAAATGGTTCATGATAGTGTATTCCCACGTGAGGAATAATCAACATCATGTCTTCTCCTTGCTTTGTAAATTATCCTGATTTAGCTGAAGACAAGATAATGCAAACAACCGATACAAGCTAAGGACCTGTCTCTCTAAGTATCTCCCAAAACACACTAATGCCTCATGTGATTGTCAGAAAAGACGACTTTTATTCCAGAAATGGCATCTTGTTGCTCAGGAAAATTTTGAAAACTTTTAGCATAGGCACACTTTGTTACAGGCTTGTGAATTCCTGGAGCTCAAAAAGCTGTGCTACGGAAAGCTTCTCGTTTTTTTTTTTTTCCCC
>VUYV01000001.1:4640390-4692629 GCA_008711295.1 Anarhynchus alexandrinus
AAAAATAAAAGGCTTTAAACATACTTTATATACATATATAGCCTTTGGTTTTACATCCTTTCCAACATGATTTTTTTCAGTTAATAGCTCAGCCTGATCTTTGATAAAGAGAGAACCACTAGAAAGCAGAAAACACAGCATTTTTTTAGGAAACAAACCCATGAACGTGCCAGCCCAGTCCCTGTCACTCCTGGTGTAATATGGGGTCTCATTCAGTTTTACACCGGAGGTCTTCTGTGCCAGGACCATGCAAACACAGTGGGGCTGTCATAGAAGGGAGTATTAGGCCTCACTCATTTCCTTGAAAACATTTGACACTCTGGGAATGGAGTGCAGCTTTTCAGATTAAAAACTTAAATTCTGCACTCATATATACTGCGTATTTCCCAAATTAATCCATTCACCTCAGTGGGTTCACTCCAGATTTATACCCCTATACTTGACAGCAGCAGTTGACGCTTGTTTATTATTTAAAAAAAAAAAATCCCTTTTTCTCCTTTGTTTATTGTAAAATGGCTCAAAGTTGTGTGGCTAATAAGCTAACATGTTGTGTTTTTCAGTTTACCCATGAGTATAAGCAGGGGAAAAAAAAGTCCTTGGGCAAAGGAGGATTCTGCTTCGCAGAATTTAAGAAAAAAAAACGTTATGAAAACTCACACCAAAAAAATCCATCACAGGCAGTTCACCAAGAGCCAAGGTCAGGTACCTTTGCTCCCTCTGAGCACCACTTTCTGCACTCAGCCCCACCGACTTTCCATTTCGGGGTTAAGGTATTATATACAGCAGGCAGGGGCGCGAAGAGCTGTACCTAAACAAACACAAGCAAAAATGGTTCATGATAGTGTATTCCCACGTGAGGAATAATCAACATCATGTCTTCTCCTTGCTTTGTAAATTATCCTGATTTAGCTGAAGACAAGATAATGCAAACAACCGATACAAGCTAAGGACCTGTCTCTCTAAGTATCTCCCAAAACACACTAATGCCTCATGTGATTGTCAGAAAAGACGACTTTTATTCCAGAAATGGCATCTTGTTGCTCAGGAAAATTTTGAAAACTTTTAGCATAGGCACACTTTGTTACAGGCTTGTGAATTCCTGGAGCTCAAAAAGCTGTGCTACGGAAAGCTTCTCGTTTTTTTTTTTTTCCCCCAGATTTTTTATTTCCTTTGATGTACCTTGTTTGTGCTTTATGGGTAACAACAGGTAGACTTACTCAGTAATTCTATAATCCAGTAAAACAACAAGGTTGAAAGCTAAAATCCTGTTGCCAACTTAATCATTTATTGACTCATGATCTTTTTCTTATCTTTTTTTTTTCCTCCATTTTATTTTTAGTGAAGAGCTTGTCTAGAATTAAACCGATTTCTTTTTCATGGCATTAAGGCTCATCTTATTTCAGCTGCAACTGCATAAAGGCAGAATAATGTCCGTCACGTCACTAACAGTGTGGCAGAGTGGAAATGCACTTGTGCGCACGTTACCTTTAGTGGTTTCAAAGAAACATTCCTTAAAAAGTTTTCTACGGAATAACAAGGGGTTCAGCATCTCGTTAAAGCTAAACAGCTGTCGAATGCCTTTGAGGCTGAAGAATACGGGATCAGATCCGAGATCAGGTCTTTCTTTCCTTCGGCCCATAATACAATACCTGTGTTCTTTATAGAAATACACTTGTGGTAACTATTTTTTAATGCAAAAAGCAAAGGTGGCAGCAGCCAGTTGAGTCCATCTATATTTCAGTGGATCTACTGTACATAACATATGTACTGGTTACTTAGATTATTATGAAAATTTACCCACAGCTGTCTCAATGATGAAAGCTGGAAATCCACAAAGAGGGGACTGTATTTTAAGAGGGGACTGTATTTTACCTTCCCACTGAATGAATGTTTAACGTGGTATGTAGATAGAGCAATATTTGAAGAATGAAGTTTTCTCCTCTGCTTTAGCTATCTCTGGTGTCATTAAAGTTATTGCACAACAGTTATAAAAATACACAATATATTAATGTTCTATGAAGGATATGAAATGTCACACCAGGCTTTTTTTTTTTTTTTCCCACCTTCATATTCTGAACGTACCTACAGCATGTGGAAAGCATTCTGGAACAATAGTCAGAACTTTATTATCGCCCAAGGAAAACAGGTAAATTTTCAAAGATCAGAACGTTAGCTCTCTTGGGATTAAAGTTGAAAGTAAAATAACTGGCACAGAGTACTTGCCACTGGATACAGAAATGTAGAAAGGGAGTTTGTTAATATTAAATAATATCTGTGTTTGTAGCACCACCACCAGTATACCTATAAGGGAAAAAACAAAATGCTTCAGAACAACAATGTAAACTTTACCAAGAGCCGTACTTTACATTCATTAAAGCAGAAATGAAAGACAACTTCCTCATAAAAAAAAAAAATTACAACATAATCTTGGGGCCGAAAATGCTGGAGACAAGTGAGCCGACAATGACGGTACAATTCTGTTTCTCAGTGGGTTTGGTGACGGACAGGGCTTTGTATGCATCTCTGCACAGGTTTGCACACTGACGGCATTTTCCTCTACAGTTTTCAGGTTTGTTCAGGTATTTTCCACACATTTCTGTTTGTACACTTAACGTAAACGTGGTGTTTCGTGAATCTGGGAGGCTGGGTATAGCTGGGGAGAGTTACTTGGCTGGATTTCTGCCTTTGAATCTTCTGCTAAAGAGATAACTGTATTTATTTCATGAAATGCTGAAGCCTCCACTGTAGGCACAAAAACACGATGAAAAAAAACTTACCTAAACCTCATCACCTGAGGCTATAACCCCACCACGCAAAGACACAGAAAATAGCTAGAAAGTCACCTTTTTAACGTAAAAAAAAAAAGTAGAAATAAATGTACTGGAAGGTGAAAACAAATGCTGTCAAAAGCCTATATTTACAAATGGATAAAAACACAAAGGCATTACTACTGCCTGACGATGGTGACGTGCCAGAAGAATCTGAGAGCCGCCTATTGCCTTGGTTCTATATTTGATTACCAA
The DNA here is from genome assembly GCA_008711295.1 of Anarhynchus alexandrinus. Taxonomy (NCBI): domain Eukaryota; kingdom Metazoa; phylum Chordata; class Aves; order Charadriiformes; family Charadriidae; genus Anarhynchus; species Anarhynchus alexandrinus. Next base: position 4,643,414 of record VUYV01000001.1, read on the forward strand.
AACCCAACAAAACAACCAAAAAGCGATCTCTTAATAGCAGTGGATTGTATAACCTCGTCGATATAAGGGTTGTTCTCTAGGCAATCGGCAAGCACCTCCCGTTTAGCCGCCTTTGCTGATTCGAGGCATAGCAGAATTTTCTGTGATGATTTTTCTTTATTGATTTTTACACAAATCTTAGTAACAATTGCACATTTAGAAAGTCTGTGATGATTAAGAATAAATACGTGTGGTTTGACCAGGAGAGAGTGGGACAAGGCTCCACGAGCCCTTTGAGGGACGCAAGGTCTTTACTTAAAGAGCGCAACCCCGCACTTCTCTCAGTTTCTGATGCTGTCTTCAGCTCTTTCAATCCCAAAAGCCTTACGGCAGACCAGTCATGAGGAGAAATGCCAGGTGTCGCTGGCACGAAGAGAGCAGTCCGTGAGCCAGGCTCAGGGGACAACCAGCCAGCGGGCTCGTGGTGGTCCTGGACCAGCTCCTGCATCAGAGAGCGGAGGCCGTGACCGAGTGGCTGCCCTCCCTGGCCGTCTGCATGCCCTTGAACGCCAGCGAGGCGGGGATGTCGCAGCTGTGAGGGGACAGCGGGGTGCCTCCAGCGTGCTGCCAGCCGTGGCTCGCCATGTAGCCGGACGGAGCGGCGCTGTACGTCATGTAAGGTGACACTTGGGCTGGTGTGGCGTAGGGAGGCATGGCTGGCGCTGACACGAAACTGCTGACGGCCGGGAGGCCGTTGGGTGCCTGAAAGGAAAGGGAAAAACATTTCTAAGAAAGTAAGACACAGTGGATCTGCCATAAAAGATGCTGCCCTCAAATGCTGCTGGGGCTTCGTACAAGACCCAGGACCAGTGGGGACACCCAGAGAGCCACCCATAACCACTCCCCTGGATTCCAGGGGCGCAGTGGCTTCTTTGTGCTTTGCTTTTAAGACCAGTTACCCTGCATCAGCCCTGCACACCTCTCCCAGCAGCCTGGCCTGGGCAGGGACCAGCAGCAGATGTTTAGGGAACAAACCCCAAGAGCAGGGCAGGAGCTGCCGAGCTCCCCCATACGCCCACCCGCCTTCCCACAAGCTGCTCTTCAGGGTCTCCTCAAGCCCACGGTTGCATCTAATCACTATGTTTGAGAGCTACCGCTGGAGGTATTTGTGATGAGTTTGTCCCATCTCTCTTGCTGAACACCTTCATCCTCCCAGCAATGAGCCTCATGGGTTGGAGCAGGTGGGCTCCAACATTTACCCACCTTTCCCAAATTTTGCATGGGGTGTTGTCTGCTGTGGCCAGGCCCTGGCAGGTAGCGCTGTGGCAGTTTAAGCTAGGTGCACAGTGACCACGGCCATACTAGCGGCAGGAGAGACGAACCCATCCCAGCACCTCACCTACCCCAGCCCCGAAGGAGGGTGAACTGAGCCCTGAGCTGCAGCGGGCAGGCGCGGGCACGGATCCCGAAGCAACGCTCCCCGGAGCGGAGAGGTAACGAGCAGCTGGGGGAGGTGGAGCATCTTAAACTCTTTGGTAACTGTTTGCTCAGAGCATGAGTCAGAACTGTAGTATTATTTTCATTATTGATGATGTCTTTTAAAAAAATCTGTTTTCTAGGTACTTGGGATATAACCTTGCAAGTGTTCTTTGCTCACAGCTTCTCCTGGTTTCAATAGGGCTTCTGTGCACAAAACAATTGCAGGGCTGGGTCCTTTCCTGCGAGCTATTTTCCTAGGTCCTTCCGTAGGCTGGGGAGAAGGGTTTCTATTTAAATAGAGAAGGGAGAGTCCTTCAGTCTGCCACGGTAGGATTTCACAATGAATGACTCCTTATTTAAATAAAAAGTGTTCGGTGGTTTATTTCACACCCTGTAAATGCTTCTTCAGCAGAACAGGTACAAACCGAGATCATTTATCTTGCTTAAGTTTCAATTTGTGTAGTGTTTACGTTTCAGGATTTGGGGTGGTATTTTTTCCCAGAAACGTTTCCTATCCGAATATGAAAGAACAGGTATTGATTCAGCAAATCATGTAGCATCTGCCATTTTTAATCACCTGGTAGAACCAGACCTAACCTGGATAGTGCAGAATTAAGAAATGAAACAGACTTTTGTTTCTGCTAAAACTTCACATGATGTTAATATTTCATTTGGTCAATTCCTGTCTGGATTGCACCTGCCTAAATTTCCAGTATTTACCTCCATAATGGCACTGGCCTGGTTTCAGGCTCACGAGTTTCCTACCAGTGGAACTCACAGTTCCATTGGCTGGACTATCCTCTCATTGCCACTTGGGAAACCAAGCAGTAATCCTGCTGGAGTCAATATAAACGTGTACAGCAATCTAAAACAGCGGGAGGCAGTGACGGGATCCCAGCCACAAGCCTCCGATAGGTATATTAATTAGTACAAAACATACAGCTGCAGCAGCAACGTAATTGTCATTCCAAATCCATAAACACTTTGTTGAAGCTGAACTTGCCTTATTCTTTTGAAAATCCAAATATGTGACCTGACCTTCAACTCCAATTACACGTCCCCTACTGTGTCTCAGAATTACACTTTAGCCTCAGCTCTAAATATCAGTGTTTTCAACAATGCTAATTAATACAAACCTTCAAATAATTGCACTGTAAATTAGTACACTTCTTAAATCACATGGAAAATTATTTCACTGAATTTACTGGAAAGTAAAAAGTGTGACAGGCCCTAAAAAGCTGCTGTTCTCCAAGCTGCCTGCCTATTCCACTGTGTAAAGTGCTTTTCAGAAGAATGTGAAACAAGAAAGGAGCACCTCTCTGTTTTTTCTAACGAACTGCAACAAAAAGCTTTTCACAGAGGCAGTAGAGCCATTGGAGCCATTTTGTAACACTGGGGCATCAAGAGCCACAACCCAAAGGGATCCTGCAGAGAGAAGCACTACAGAAACCCCGATGGGGGTACTGGAAGGAGGAAAGACCTGGGGCAAGTCCCTGAAGAGTCTCATAGCCATTGTGGCAGCACAAACGTCCAGTCCCTGAGGCTCACAAGAGGTTTTTCAAACTCTGCGAGGCCACCCTGCTTCTCCAGGCTTGCCCGCTCTCAAGCAGGCTGGTACCAAGCAGTGGGCTCAAGGATGTGCCTGGAAGCCCCATTTCAAGTAAGATTCCTCACTATGAATGGTCATGTCCCGTGAACCCTCGGCTGTGCTTTTGAAAGGATTACTCCTAGACCACAGAGGAGGATCATGTCACTTCTCCCCTCTACCACGTGTGGCTCTGAGAAAAGCCAGAGTCCTCGTTTGCCACAGAGAAGAGACAATGCTTCCCATATGCTGCACAGACTGCCATGCTGCAGGATGCTCTCCAACCACTGGCACTTCCTCTTAGAGCTCTTTCGAAAAGGCAGAAGCTCTAACAACATCTCATCTGAGGAAGAATAAGACTGTAAACACATCCTTCAAAGTTGTGCATAGCGCTGCATTATGCCAAGGCAAAATACTGCTCGATGCAATCACGTTGCCATGCACCTCTCCCCGTCCCACCATCACAGGCCAAGAGGACATGGGTAGTGCCGCCTGTGAGAAAGACAACTTTTGGTACTCAAGAAATGACTTCCTGCTATGTCCAAATGCTGTGTCCATGCAACAAAAAAAAGTCCCTGGAGCTGACAACTATGTCTGTACACGTAAATAAAACAGACCAGGGCCAATTCTTTGGCGCCGAGGGTGAGCAATGCCATGCCCATGGCTCTCCTCTCTTCTGCCAGAAGCAGGGTGGCCTTGTCCATGCAGCCTGTCGGGCAGGGTCCCTGGGCTGTGCCCTGCCCGGCCCCACACCGGGGCAGAGGCTGGTTGTGTGCTTAGTGGGGCACAGGGTAGATCTGTGCCAGGCAATGTGCCAACAAGCCACCTCTTTGCTGGTCCACCAATCCTTGAGCCCATGTCCTGGCCTCCTGCAGTTCCTACAGACAAGGCTGCCAGGGGTTTCTCAGCAACCAGAAACTGATCACTTTGCATGGTCTGGGGCAAATCTGAGCTCCTGGACAGCTCACATTAACTCAGGCATTGTTGATGAATATTTAATCTAACCGTATATATTTTCCTCCACTTCTATTTATCGTTGTGTGGCCTTCCTTGGTATGGTCTTACGGCATGAAGTAAAACAAAAGCCTATGAAACGTAATTAATGGAGAAGCCCCAGTTTGTTACTGAATTACACTGGAGGTGCTACTTGGGTTGTTACTGATAAAACAGATGGGACTTGACTAAAGATTCACTAGTTTTTGTAAAAGCTTAATTTAAAGGAATACCTATCCTGATGTATAATAGAGAGAACAACCCTTTTAGCCTATCCCACCACCACCACCACCCTTTAGGTAAATTACCACTGAGATAAGTGATCTTTTTATAGTGTCTAACTATTTTGAACGTGAGAAGGATCTTGCCCTAACTCCTGAGGGCAGGACATGGAGGCAGTTGTGTAGGGACCACCAGTTGCAACCTGTCAGAGGCCACCAGTGCTGGAAAGCTGTTGTCGCTGCCTCGCTGACTTAATGAATCACTGCTACAAAGCTTTACCACTCAAAACCATGATGACGTGAATGCCAGTAAGTGCCTTCAACCAGCCAAGCAGGCGGCACTGGGATGGGTAAGGACTGGCCCGGCACGGAGCGCAGTTCTGCTTCAGGGGAGGTTTCAGCCATACCCAGAGAACAGCCAGAGGCCTCTTCTGATCCGAATTTAAAGCTGAGCGGATAAAGAAAACCTCACCTTCTGTGATTTAAAACTATGCTGCTTTAAAAAAAAAAAAAAAAAAACACCTAATTTTCATCTCTGACTTTCATCAGTGAAGGACTTGAACCAATAATTTTAACCGCAAGAGTTTTTACTTCTAAACAGCTTTAGATACAATGTGCAGGTTATCAGAAGGGTTGAATCTTGTCTGTCAATCTGGCACTTTTTACAAACATGACATTCACTTAAAATAAATGGAGGGGATTAAGTTCCATGACCCTGTATATACTGGATGAATAATTCATCCTGCAGTATTTCAATCAGAGGAAATGAACACCAAAATCTAAACATTCATAATTAGGAGTGCGAGAACCCCATGGTGTTTATGGATTTTTAAAACCCTTAGAACTTGTTTTAAGTGCAGAGCTTCTTGAACCTGGTTTTTAAGTTTTATAAATATTTTTTTTTCTTAATTTAAACCATTGCTTTTCAAGGGAAATCTAATTTTTTAAAGCAAACAAACAAACATGCAGTTCTAACTGAACTAGAACCTCTGCTGTGCAAGTGATAAGGGTTCCTGTTCGAAAGTGCTTACTGTCCGGCTTCTACAAAGACCACAGAGAAACATTCGCTCGGAATTGCTGCTTCTATCAAGGTTTTGAGACAACTGATGGAATAAGTATTTCCAAATTTTAAAGCGCTGTTCAAGACCTAGAATGCACAACTTCCCACCAACCCACAAATTCAGTTACACGTGTTCTCACAAAGATAACAGCAAAACAACAGTGTTTGGGTCAGGATTACAAGTTGGGTCTGGTGCCTTTCTGCTGAGTTACTGCTGATAACGCACCAGTGCCAGTGAAAGGAATATCCAGGTCAGAATTCAAAGCCAAGGTGGACATAAAGTCTTGCTTTAGGTCACATAAAATGATGCTGCTGAAACAAATGGGCTGCATATATTTTCACCAATGAAGTTCAGTAGTGTTAACAATTTATTAATTTATTAATAAATTTAACAATTTATTAGTTTTTACACTTTAGGTACAATACTAACTAGAAACAACTTTTGTTGTCATTCTTGTTTTCAGTCTGTTTGGGATTTGGGACACAGAGGGGGTGGGCGGATTTAAAGCAAGTCTAGAACTAAGATTATATGGGATTGTCTTTGGAACAAGTAAGTTCCATTAGCTGTTTAGACTCCTAAAAGTCACAAAAGTTCCTCTCCAAACCAGGCACAGCCCTCCTCAGCCCCCCTTGATTTCTGCTATGAAGGTTATGCTGGTATAACATGTCATGCGACTTCAGTCTCCTCTCTCCTGCATGGTAAAGAGACACAGGGCACAACCTTTCTGGACAACCTTCCCAATCAATCCACGTCAGACAAACTACCTGGATCTTTTTTCTTTTCTGCCTGAGTCATGTTAATACCAGAGAAACGAGTTAGATTCCACTTTCAGACATCATGGTATAAATCCAAATTCTATACTGTAATTAATTGAGATTATTTTGGTTTATTGAATCCCCTTCTCTATATTTGCTTCTTTGCCTTTGGCTTGCTAGGTATGTGTCCTCTCTGTATCAAAATTAGACCCTCTCCCTGAGATCCATTCCCACGCGGCTTCTAAATGTTTCAGAAAATGACCCAGAGTCACCTAAAATTTCTCAGAAACAGCATTCAAAATCACAGACCTGCATTTATGTTAGTTATTATTTATAGCAATAATGCAAATGACTTAATTTCTGGTTTACATTCATAAAAACAAGAGCAGATTTGATGCCACAGGTGGATGCCACCTCAGTTTTATAGTTCAACTCTAAAGTAAGCATCCAAAAGAATGTAAATGATTCTTCTTATTTTAAAGCTACTACGTCCAATTATTTGAATCACTCACCCATTGCAATGCAGTTGTTACAATATTTTATTAAACAGATCATTTATTGCATAGACTAAGAGTGTATGTTTTGTAGAAGTATTCTAAATGTCTAGGAAAATAAGTGTTTCCGGAGAAACAACACAGGCTTCAAGTTGGAGTTAGCTAATTCACCAGCCCTAATGACCTTGGACAGTGACTCAGCCCGAACTCCCCCGCTGGAATCAGCAGAAGTTCAGCCTGTGTCAAGACTCGGGGAACACACCTCTGGTGAATAAGGTCGCTCTTTCGTTTGTATTTCTCAATTCTAACACTGACTTGGCTGCAATGAGTCCTTCCTGCCCTTGGATCAGCAAGCTCAGCGCGTTGCCTTGATCCTTCAGCACGGAGCCTTCCCCCGAGAGCAAACGAAACAAATCCGCGGAGGTATCCCGGCCGCCTGACTGGGAGCAGCAGCTCCCCAGCGAAGAGGAGGGCGGGCAGCAGGTTTGGCTGGAGGGCCGCTGCCGCAGCTCCGCAGACAGACAGACACCCTCTCGCCGCTCCTTTTGCAACATGAAAAACACAAACACCTTCTGGAAACGCTGAATCTTTTCCGAATGTCCTGAAAGCACAGTCGCAAAGTAGCTACTGGAGAAGTCATTTTTCCCGCCGCAAGGCAAAAGCACAGCAGGGAGCAGAGGTGAGTATCTAGTCCTTCAATCAGGAGAGCAAATTCCCTTAAAAACCCAGAGGATCGCTCATGTTCTTAGCGACGTGCACGTAATCAGTCAAAAAGGTTATGGCAACAAGACTAGGAGCAATCAAACACAAACTGCAAACATAAAGGAAGCAAACATGCTAAATCTCCCTTTTTAATTGGAGGTTAAATATGATTTATAAATCAAACCAGCATATGAGTTCCCAAGGGAAGAGTAAACAAATTTTCCAAGTAAAACATCAGCAGCAGGCCTGTAATGGAAATCTCATTTAGGAAAAGGGCATTACCTAAAGATGTAAGTAATACACCTATGTTTCTTTTAAGGTTTTAAAATGAGTAACTTTAAATAATACTTTGGTAGAACTTGTAGTTAACTAAATTACAGCTAAATTTTGAAGCTAAATTCAGTACTTCAGCATCAATGGGAAAAATTACACGATCCTACACACACTCATTTGGATCAGTGTCCCACTAAAATTAATGTGCCTACACAGGTAAGTGAGGGTTACCTAAAGAAGAAGGATTACAAAAGTCAGCACTGAGTAAATTTCTCCAGTTTACCATAACATTTTTCATTTAAAATCTTTTTAAGAAAAATGTAATAAAGTCGCTAAGCTGTATGTGAATAACCTAGACAGAGTTGCCCCTACAAACCACTGTTTGCTGTCTTTTTATAATGCTGGAAAAAATTCTTGCAAAAATCTTTTCATAGCTCGTATTAGATCATGTATCCATATTCTTAGATGAATTAACTTCTTTTCCTGAACATATATCCCCTTCAATTTTCTATTAATTTCGCTGCAAGCAGAGGAGAATAGAACAGACTCTGAGAAATGAGGATATTGTCATTAAATAATTTTGACGTCCAAAAAACCTTGAACAGAAGAGGGAACATTTTGTAGGTAGGACATTACTTTAAAACATATGCCGTTATTTTCAAGGAAGACGGGACAGCGATAATACACTAGAGTTGAGGAGCTTTTAAAATAACACACGGGCAAAGGGTTTACAGGCAGTCTGTTGCTCAGCTGAACTGGGCTGATTCCCAGAAGACTGAGCTTCAAAAAAATGGGAAGAGACCTTTCAAGAATAGGGAATTACAATATTTCTGTTTCGCTGTAAGTCGTACGAAGCAATGTTGGTATTCTAGTTGAAGTCACAATTTAAAAAAAAAAGTTATTTGCATGCTTGAGTGCTTTAAAATTCCAACATAATTAGTTACCCAATCCTATACGGTGTCTTTTACAAAGATGCCATTTTCTTTACAGCTATTTCTCCTGTTACTAAATTCAATGCATTACAATGTACTGCACGAGAAAATCACACTACTTCCTTCTAAAATAATATTCATTCCCTTAATAATGAGCAGATCCCATTCCCCATGTTTAATGTGCTTTTTTATTAACTTAAAGTTGTTTCCTTTACTTATAGGCATCCCCAGCTGCACTGAATAACACAGAAATCAGATAATATCAAATGAGTGTTTTAACTATAGTTGCGACATGCATCAAGATCACTCTTAATTATATTTTCTTATCAAATTTTAAATCTTGGCCTCTTCGGGGAAATAAAACCCCACTTTTGGAAATAGTAATGGTAACTTGAATTTACACACCATCACCAATCCTTTCCTAAAGGAGCCAGGGGCGTTTTATGTCTTTTCCAAAACAAACTACAGCAGAAACAAAAGTTTAAAAAAAAACCCTCTTTCTCAGAGACTGAGGAATCCACTACAAAAACAACAGAGGAAAAGAGAGGTAGGAAAAAAAGGCACGATGGAGACAAGGCGGACAGAGGTTGTTGTAAAACCTACGCACCCTCTGAGGGACAAGCAGGGAGTGGGGGTTTCCCATGCTTCTTCAGAGGAGGGATGGGTTTAGATGGTTTTCACAGTGAAGTGAGATCTACCACATATGGCACGCACTAATATGTCCACCTAAAACATCTCCCAAACGTAGATTAGTATGCAAGGTCTGTACGTTCACTGAATGGTTGCTTTCCATTCATACTCCAGTTTAGGAAGGATGATATAAATGGAAGTCACTGCCTTCCCAGTGAAGGTGCTGGGGCTTGGGTTATATCCTATTATTTAACAAATCTCACAACCGGACTGCCTCAAAGTGGAGTGAAAACAAATTCTGTTTGCTGTGAGCACAAAGCTTAATTTTGACGACAAAGACACAACTTGAGTCTCCCTTAAACAGATATCCTGTGCTTACAAGAAGAAAAGGAAAGTTCAGAAAGAAAATCACACCACATAAGCAAACTCCCTTGAGTAGGAACTAACAACAGACTCCCATAGTTTTAGAACAGATTTGCGCAGTAATTCCCCCTTGGTATTTTGGCGAAATCTGGACTCAGGCAGGGCACCCATGGACATTAAACAGCAAATACACTGAAAGGAATCAATATTTGTTCTTTCTACTCTGATGGTTAAAACTACAATGTATTAGCAAAAAGTTCTATGAAAAAATATAATTAAAAAATATAATAAAAACTGCCTTCTTAAGATAATATACTTAACAATATATTGAAATTTCTCTGTGTCCGTAATGAGGTTGGAAGAAGGTGATATTACGGACACAGAGACTTCAAAGGGATTCTTGATGGCTAGAAGCCAGGCAAATAGGGGGTCAAACTGGTAAAGTCCCCGCTTTGTCCTCTTCAGGGAGAGCCAAAACAGCGGTATGCTTTGTCTAACAAACCTCTGATGCTGCAGAGGCAATTACTGGGTAAGCTGGTAAGTTAACGAGGATGAAACCACAGCCCATCGATTACTGAATGCCCATCGTCATTATGACTATGTATGTAGGCGATTCCTAAGAGACGATAAATTGCCACAACAGACAAATTCAACCACACCGTACAGTCTTTATCTACTTCCCACTCTACTGCGAGCACCACAAGACTGAACAGATCGAGTCCTATCTCATCCCCTTGCCCCTGTCACGCTGCTCCTCGGCTGTGGTAGGTTTCTCCCACCACTTGCTTTGCGGTCCCAGGTCCTGGTTGTCATGGCAGAGCTCCTGGTGGGTTGGGGCCCTTTGAGCGGAGGGTTCTCAGAGTGCAGTTTGAGTGTCATTATACCATTCACTCACCTCTCTGACTTTCTTTATTAGTTTCATCCAGGTGGAGTGCCCTGAAGCCATGTGGGTTGGTGGGCAGGGCACTGTGTTTTGGCCGTGGAAGCAGGTGGCCAGTAAGAGGCAGGTCTCACAAATGGGGTTCGAATGGGGTGCCATCCAGATCACCTGGGAAGGAATCGGGTGCATGTAGTGGGATCAGCTCATGCCCCTCACCCACAACATGCAATGACATGGATGCCTAGACCTCGAGCAAGCCGTCTTAGTGACAGTGTTTTAATAGCAGGTGCGTGTCTGAAGATCCTAACGAGAGCGGCACGGAACCAGACAGCCTCCAAGCAAAGGTCTGAACCCCTGCACCGGACAAGAACTCTACTAACAGTTCTGCTAGGTACCACGGCAAGAAAGCAGATAAGCACCTCTCCTCAACACCTTCCCTCCCCCCGGGTACGAGTGAGGAGCGGGAGGTCTGGACCTTTATCATTGATGGATTTTTGCACAGACCCATAGCAGGAATCCAACTGCCTGAATCCTGAGTTAGAATATAAGATGCCAAATAAGTAATCTGCTAATTATTTTTTTCAATAAATAATCTGTGTAAGAGGGTCACGTAATTGGCCATAACATTTAAGGTCACATTTTCATTTTATTCCCAAAGAAGTTACCGTATGGCGTGGGTTCTAAGCACTGCAGATAAAAACAAGTACAGATGCTTTGGCCACCGCATATACAGTTCATTGTTCATCTACAATCAAAGATCAGGAACTGAATATTTACATTGCCTGTATTTTCTGTGCAAATAATTGTCCAGAATTGCACCCACAATTATTTGTAATCACTTGCCCTAAAATGGATCCTTCCCTTCATGTTCTGTAAGCACAGGGAGCTCGTGACCCCTAATCAGAATTCAACCAAAGGACAGGGAGCGCTACCCCAGCAAAGCCCAAAACTCAAGCCACTAACTCAAGCTGATGAAGTTCAGCTGAGACAGAGGTGGAGCGGTTGCTGCTTTGGGGTTTGCCCAATATGTCAGAGGAAGACTTCACCCAAACTATGTTCACAAGGTCCTCTGAATTAGGAGGAGTGTTTTCAGCAACTCCGGTAGATTGGGGACCAGGCCTCCAAATAGCTCACCCTTTCCTGGAGCAAGTTTGCAATAACCACTTGCTCTTAGACCCCGGTTACAAGTTTTTTCCCGTTAATGAGTATCAGCTCCTTTTGGCAATATGCACATCTGCTTCCTGCAATGCACACAGCAAATAATTCTGAAAAAAAAAATACTTCCAAAGCTATTTGCCTCTCAACAAATCATACAGACATACGTCTACATTTTCATACGTATGTAAATAAAGACCACCGTTTTTTCAGTTTGCACATCCATGATGTTAGTCCAGAAACTCACAAGCGTCAGATGTCTGAAAACTGCATTTTAAATATGATAGATATTTATTAAATGTTTTCATTTCAAATGCAGGGTACAAATGGGTTTGTATTTCAGTGATTTCGGCTATTTTTTTCATAATGCAGCTGTCAGTGTAAGCTGTGTAATGCATAAAGTACTCAGAATATTCATGCTTTGTATTAATAATATCATTATCTGCAGAAGCCATTCCCCCAACACCACATTGAATGTGCGTCTCCAGATAAATACTGCAATATAACTGAGCTCTGTATGAAATGCGTATGACCCAAAACTGTCAAGCTCTCACAAAAATCTGTTTTCAGTTTCTCTGATTCACAGTCACTCTGTTTGCAAAGCAGTATGACAAACTTTTCAATATAATGCACCGGGAAAATATAATGCAATTGCTTGCATATAAACGACAGCTTGGGACACCAGGTAATTAAAAACGAATAGAAACTTGACAAGGCATCTCTGTGATTTCCTGGGGAACGTTTGGTACAGAATCACAGTCTGCCAGGCAGAGCTTTCAACTCCCCAAACCCAAATACTGAAGAACATCGCAAACAAAGGCCCCAGAGACACCAGGGAATTCATAATACTTCAAGTGAAAAATGTTCTACACCCAGAGGTTCAGTTTCGTGTTAAACGAGTGTGACTGCGTATTGCTGGGGCAAAAATGTGAAGTCTTCCTGCCTCTTTAGTGGAGTCTTTTCCCAGGCTGAATTCCCACTGATGGGTGAGACAAGGGGTGAAATGCAGCCGTTCGAACCCATCGAAGAGATCAGCCTTGGCTGCTGGCTGACAAGTCTGGGAGGTTAACAAGAGTTTTGCCTGAAAAAAAAAGCCTACAGGACCCTGTGTGTCAAAATAAATGTATATCATCTAAAAGGAGGGATCAAAATAAATATATTTTTAAAGTACAGAAGACCTTGTTCCTTGGGCTCAATTTTTCTAGTCTTTCTCATGCAGAGGGAGTTTCCAGGGGATTTCCTGAGGACTGAAGTATTATCTTACGTGACTAAGGCTGGGGAACAAGTCCTCCACTTGCTACTGGACAGGTGAACCTTGAATGTTGCTGATGCTTAAAATGTATAGCTGATATTTGTTGGAAACAGCAGAATTCCCTACCGCTCACACAAAACCCTTTGTTACTGTGCTTCAGAGCACGTTCCCTCTGCTCCTGGTGTGTAATTGGAAAGCCTAAGTAAAACAGGCACACTTGATTCCCTGCTGCTCTGCTCCACTTGTAGGCGCCGCTGACTTTGGTAATACAGACATAAAACCGGAATATTACAGAGCAGTCACTTCTCTTCTCTGGGTGAAATCTGCTGCCTGCCTTCTAAAGACCCAGCTTTTGTAACGAGCTTTGCCCAAAGGACGTGAGGAAAATAGCATTTACCCTGAAGTCCAAAGACAGAGCCTATTTCACCGTAGTCCTTTTGGCACATAAATTATGACTGTGGCTTCCCCATTTTCCACCATTCCAGATGCCCACTTGCTAGATCCGCACAAATGAACCAATGTTCTCTCCTGTCCCTTGCTCGTCTATTTACACCCAAAGCAGTCCGCACTGCAAGAGACTATGTAAAGATCTAGGAACATCAGAGCCTTTTGGTGAGACTTTACTGTCACAGACTGTCACCCCAGACCCTCTGCGCTTCAGCGAACGGACAGCTAGTAAGTCAGTGCTACGTACAGTAAGAATTTAGCTCATAAATTTCACTTTGCCCCTGGTCGGAACAGATCTTTTGGCAAAAAGAATGCTGCAAAAACTGAAAAAAAAAAAAGCACATTTTCACACCCTTATCTGACATGAACTTTCTCTGAATACATTCTAAATTAGCAAGGTAGTAAACTTGTGACAGACAAAGCAATTAATGTACATGTGAACGAATTCTCTGGTAAGCAAGGCTGAACACTACATGAATAGTCTGGTCTATACGTTAGAACTTTCCAAAGCCAAATTCTATTTACCCATATTATTGTGGGGAAGGAGCAGGGGGGAATCTCCTCTGTGTCTTCTTTTAGTGAGCAGGGTTCTGAAAATGACCTTTCAGATAAATACGTTTTAGCTCTTCTGCCCTGTTAAACTCTCTGGACAATGTATTTTGATAAATGAATTCCATTTTATTAATAGCAATTTGGTCCATTTTTAAATAGCGAATATGTTTAAATTACATTTATCGGGTGATCTTTCAGGTTGAACAAAATGTTAAGACTGGTATTGACAGTAGAACAGTGATATATTACGAAGATGCAAGCATAAATATTGAAAGAGAGAAAAAAAGATAAAAAATAGTTTCCAGCACCAGCATTGAAAATAACCCGATGTACATAACATTGTGAGATTCCAACAGAGCCTACGAGCCGGATCCTGTGAATATTTCAGCAGAATCGCGTGCAGAAGGCCCAGCCTGGAACCTAAGACAACGCAGCCACAGTACAGCTGTTCTTAACAGAACAATGACACGCTATTTCCATCATTTCTAGTATGACTGCTAACACTTTATTTGTTTCAGTTTTAAAGAAAATTGTGGAAGGATGAATATTAACTCTAACTCTAATTCTATCTTTAACCATACAGTTGTGGCTATACTACATTGCTCATTATTTGTAATATGAAACAAACAGAATAATAATGGAATAATAGAAAAATGTAATACAAAACAAATCTGACAGCATTAAGGGTGGTATATTGTTCGTAGGACAATATATGGAATAAAGTGGTTGTTCACCTTTGGGGCCTACGGTATTTCCCGCTCTGCCTCATTCACCCCTTTGCAAGTGTTCCCGCAGTTTGCGCTCCACATCTTGGCTTTGAAAGGGTCTGATTCAGCTACTCTCAGCACCAAATCCAAGCTACAAAAGTCTCCTCGACATGGAATCCAACACCAGACACAGAACTCAAAAAATCCGTCCGAACCCTCTGTCTTTGAATGGGCACACACTAAACAGATCACAGATTTTCCTCGACTTCGTTATAACCACGACAAATGAAGGGCAGGGAAGTCACAGTCGCAGAGACCTGCGATACGTTTTGAAATGTCTCCATCACACAGAAAAAAAGTTTACAAAAGCCTGCGCTTTCCCAACTAGTAACAGTTGAGACTTTTATGGCCGTTCTCCTGGCATGGGATTTGATTAGCAAGTACAAAGATTTAGACAGAGATTTATTAAGTAACAGTTATATTGTGTTGTAATTAAAACGTAGGAAATTCGCCGTCTACTTAAGCGTTTAAAAATGCTTAATGTAGGAAGCAATTACACCTCATTTTCAAATTATTCCCCTGCCTACAGAGCACGCTGCGGACAGGGGAAAACGCGGCTTTTAAAGGGCGGTGGCGGCGGGACGTGCCCGCTCCCCGGCCGGCCCGGCCGGGGGCGGCGGAGGCTCGGGGCCGGGACNGCCCCGGTGGGCGGCGCGGCGGGGTCCGGTCGCCTGGCGGCTGAGCGGGCGGGGAGCGGTGCGCGGCGATTCTCGGGTGTCTGCTAGGCGGGCCGTGCCGCGGCGGCGGGGCCAGCGCCGGGAGCCCGTGGCGACCGGGATGCGGGCGCTGCCCCCCGACCCCGCCAGCCGGGAGCTTTTCTCTCGGCCAGGAGAAAAGCGGGCTGGGGGCTGCCGGGGGGGGCCTGCGGCGGCTGTGCCGGGGGAGGGAGCGGGGAGAGGAGCGGAGGAAGGAGCCAGGCTCTTTCCCGACGGCGCCCGTCTCGGCGTACTCGTTTGCGAACCAAAACCGGCACCGGCTGCACACCGAGAGCGGCAGCCCCGGGCAAGGGCCGCAAGCCCGCGGCCGAGCTCAGGGGCCCTGTGCATCACCGCCCTCCCCCTCCTCTCTCTTTACCTGGCTGTACTTGGCCTCCTGCTCCAGGGAGCTCTTCTCCAGCCCGTTCACGGCGTGCTGGGCCGGGGGGGGGAAGCTGTTTCGGCCCAGGCTGCTCCATTCCTCCACCTTGGGGCTGGGGTAAGGCGAGGTGTCGCTCACTGCCGGGAAACACGGGGGAGAGAAGGGGGAGGTTAGAGGCAGGGATCGGGATGCGGAGCGCTTTGCTCCGGGCTGGAGACGGCTCCCTCTCCCCACGGGACGCAGCCTGTGGGGCAGAGCTGAGGGGAAGCCTGTCCCATGCCCGCTACACCTCGCTGAGCCTCCCGGGAGCCCCTGGATGGGGTGATCCTGGTCCTGGGGAAGAAGGGAGTGGGGGCCCTCCGCGCAGCTGTTGGCAGCGAGCGGGGGAGCGGCTGAGTCGCTCATCCCTGCACTGGCGGGAGGGAGCTGCCCCCTCTCCCCGGCACTTGTTCCCCGGGATCTCCTAAGAGAGGGGAGTTACGGGAATCGCCTCGTGTATGTATGTGTGTGCGCGAGTCCGAGGACAAACGATACCCCTTGTTAGAAATAACCCTGACACGGCTGCAGATGAACCAGGCTGCAAACAAGTTTGGTACAAAAAAAAACAACCAAACAAACANTTCACACGCGCATCAGCCGCGGCACGGGAATACCGGGCTGTTTTGCAGCCGGGCAAATTCCCCGGGCCCCACCGGGGAGCCCGGGGGGGGGTGGAAGGGGGGGCTCCGCTCCCCCGAGCCCCGCGCCCGGCCGCGTCGGAGCGTGGGGGGCTGCGGGCCCGCCGGAGCCGCCGTGGGAGCGGGGTTCCCCGCCACACCACCTCGCTCGGCCCCTCGCCGAGGCTGGGGAAAGGCACAAACCTGAAGTTGTCTTAAGAAATTGAGCTCTCTCGGTGAGCGCCCTTTTCTGCTGATCTCACACTTTCCCATGAATAGGGGCTTCCTTTCCGTGTCACCAAGGTCAGTTTATCCTATAAATCAAGGGCGAGCAGCCCCCATCTGCGGCATCGGCCGCTCAGCGGCCCCGGCTCTCTGCTGGGAAGGGGAGGGGGAGGTTTTACCCTGCAGAAAGATGTGTGCAGCTCCGAGGGCTGAGGGAGACGGGGCAGATACCGAAGCACCCGGCAGGACCGTCAGAGGCCTGCCTGCCTGCCAATGTGGTGTTAATAAAAAAAGGAACTCACTAAAAAAAAAAAAAAACCAACCACCAAACCACCCTCAATTTCTCATGCGATTGTAATGTTCTCATTCTTTTTAATGTTGATTGCCAACACTACCTCTCCCCTGCACAGAGCAGAGATTGCCAGGCGTGTATTTATTAAAGGCGACTTAGAAACACGTTTGTTTGTGCCAGTGCGGTCTGAGGATAAAGTTTATATCGTGAAGTAGAGGGCGAAGAAAGACAAAAACTTAGGTATTTTTGTATGTATGAATATAAATAAAACATACTTATGTGTGCTTGTGTGTATTGCTTAAAAAAAATACCGCCTTTTTGAGAAAAGAAAAAAAAATATTCTGCAGTGCCTAAAGGATCAATTTGCATTTGAAGTGCTGCTGGAACCGGATTGTTGCCGTTAAAAACGCAAAGAAAAAAGAAATCACAGCCCCCCCCCCCCCCCCCCAAAAGAGNACACAGAGATCGCTGTAGGCGAAGGTTATTTTAGACTGTTGTTTTAACCACATTCACTGTTAGTTCACTGGCAGAGACCGAGATGGAAAAAATGTCCCTTTCTTTGCGGCAAAGCGTAGAAAGCGGCTGGGAGACGCGACGCAGTTTCCAGGCGGAGAAACAGAAAGAAGGTGGAAGGGATAAAAGCAGCAAATCTTGGGGGGTTCGTTTTCCTGGACCACCGCTTCGGAGGAAAATACAGCGCCAGAATGAAAGCAATTAGGTGACATTTGAACTTCCTGCCGGAGCAAATTTGGCCTGATTGCGAAAACTAGAGAAAATGGATTTCTCGGTAACGCCAAGGCGGCGCCTGCGACTGGAGGGCGGCAGCGAGCCCCGGCCGGCATCGGGACCGGGACCGGGACCGGGACCGAGACCGAACGCGCCCCGGGCCCTGGGGCCGCCGCAGCCCGGGCCGTTCCCGCCGGCCGAGGTCGCCCCTTCTCGGGTCACAGCGGCAGAGGTGACCGCCGATATTGTACGGTTTGCTGGTCCGCCTGCAGCCCACCCCGGGACCTCCGATCTGCCCGCGTCCCGAAGCGCATCCTCCGGTAAGCTCGGTGCCCGGCTCGGGCTGGGGAACACGCGAGAGCTTTTCCGAGGCAAAACCACGAAACCTCCTTCCGACCGTCGGGGAAGAAGGAGCCCAGGAGCAGGGGACCGAAACGCTCCGGCCCTGCCCGGCTGCCGCCGCGGCCCCGGGTCCCCCCTCCTCACCTTGGTCTGTGATGGAGCGGATCCCCAGGATGTCCGTCACCGAGTGGGAGGACGGCCACGTCCTGGGCATGGCCATGGTGCTGGGGATGGCTGGCACCCCGGGAGGGGTGGGCACCTTGGCTCCGGCAGCGGCGATGGGGCTGGGGTAGGAGTAGATGTGGTTGTAAGGCAGAGCAGGCTGTGGGGGCGGCTGGTGCTGCTTGTAGGACTCGTAGTGACTCTGCTGAGACAGGTTCCCGATCTTGTTCCGGAGGATGCGGCTGATGGAGCTGACCGACGGCACATTGTACTTGTCGCACACGCCATCGGCCAGCAGGCGATCCCGGATCTCCCAGGCGAAGATGCCCGGATCCCTTTGTTTGTAGGTCCGGATATGTTTTACCACCGTGGGGGTGGTGACCCGAGGCTTGCTGCCTCCGATAGCCCCCGGGAGGATGGAGCCGGTCTCGTTGTAGCGAGCCAGGATTTTGCTGACACAGCCGTGGGAAACGCGGAGCTGCCGGCTGATGTCGCACGGCCTGATACCCAGTTGCGCCAGTTCCACAATCCGCAGCCTGATGGCATTGGGCAGGGGTCTCCCGTTGACAAACACCCCCCCGAGCTGGTTCACTTCCCCGAAGGCAGGTTCTGCAAGCAAACACACAAACACACCCGTCGGACACGGCGAATGGCTCAGAAGGGGGCGTCTGAACTGCTCCTCGTCACAAGGCAGATGTCACAGCTCGGGGACCCCCCGGCCACTCACTCCACGCACGCTTCTTTAGAATAGCGGCATGTCCCCAAAATCGGAGAGAAGGGAAAAAAAAAAAAAAAAAAAAAAAAAAAGGCAAGACCGGACAAGGAGAGAACAAATAAATAGAATAAAAGAGAGAAAGAAAGAAAACCCGTGGCAACAAATGTCGGAGCTCTCCGGACTGTGCGTGAAGCATATTCCAAAAAAGCACATTCCAGAGATGAAAAACGAGATCGCCCCAACAGACAAGTCGGTTTTATTGCCACAGGAAAAAGGAACACGAAGAAAAGAAAAAGAAAAGGAAAACATTTTTCGAAGACGTGGGGGAGGGGGAGGAAGGCAGAGTAGTTGAGGAAATTCTTTTACATCTTGGGAGAGGCGAGGGCAACGCGGTGCTTCTGAGTCGCGACTAACTTTTTAAAGACCGTTTCTGGTGCTGTTAGCGCCTCTCGCTTAACAGCACAATTACACCAGGCTGTAAAACAAACGTGCTAAAATGTTAACTGCTAAGATGGGTGTCAGGAATAATATACAACGTGCCGCAGGCTCCAGCCATCCACTCGGCTGCGATCCTGCCTCGCACTCGCCTAATAGCATTAATAATAAACCGAGCAGTCATTAGCTTTTCTCTCTTCCCTGCTCCTGACCCTTAACGTGTTCTTACAACTTGTAGGAACACGAGCAAAGTCAATAAGGGAGCTGCGGCGGCGGATGACGGCGCTCGGGTGCTCCCCCTCTCTTGACAGCACTTGAACCCTCCTTGCAGCTCCCGGCCACTTACCCATTCCTCCGAGCGGGACACCTCTGGGGCTGCCCTAAATCCCGAACGGAGACCTATGCCCGGAGCCGGGCTCTCCCGCCTCCTGCGCTCCGGGGCCGCCACTAGCCCCCGAGGCTCTCTGATCTCCACCGAGGAGGCAGCAGGGGCGTGAAAGGGCTACCAGGAAAGCTGCTTCCCGAGGAGAGAGCCTTGACTTCTGCATTTCAACCTCGGGGCAACGTGGGCAGGGCCGGGCTGGGCAGGGCGCCGCGGCCCACCGCTCCCCCGAGCCCGCCCCCGGGGGGCGGCCCCGCCGCCCAGCCGCCCTCCCAGTGGCCGGGGGAGATGACGGACAGCGCGGCGCCGCCGGCCCTTCCGCTCTGCCCGCCACCTGGGTCCCCGCCGCAGCGGCGATGGCTGGTCCCTACCTGCCCGGCGGTAAGTGCGGTCAGCGCCCGGGCGGTGGTGGGGCATCCCTCGGGCGGCGGGCACCAGGCGAGGGGGGGGGCACCGTCGGGGCCGGTGCTGCCCGGCCCGGCACGTCTTCCAGAGTAAGCGGCCGGGGAGGGAGCGGCGGGGCTCGCAGCCCCCACCCCTTTTCCCTGACAGCCCCCCCCTTTTCCCTGGCAGAAGCAGAGCGGCGTCTTCCCACACACGCGCGGTTTCCCCCCGTCGGCTTTTACAGAGGCGGGAGAGAAGTTCTTCCTCGCTTACGGTCGTCTCCTTGTAATAAAGCACTTTTTCGCTAACGAATGATTTCACGGGTGGCGTACGAGAAGGCTGTGAGGGGGGACCGTTGGGTTATTTTCGGTGGGAACCACCAACCGGTCGGGAAACGGTCTGCAACTTCGCTTGCGCCGGGAGGAGCCGGGGCTTGCGGCGCCCGGGCACCGGGATGCTGAGGTTCCCCGGCCGCCAGGCACCGCCTCGGCCCTGCTTTTAACCTCCGCACTAAACATCGCGCTTAACTGTAAAACGTCGACGCCCTGGCAAGCTGATTTCATCTTTATCAAAGACACTGCTGCGTATTAACAGTTAAAAGAAAAACAGACAAAGCTGGTAGGAATTAAAGTATGTGTGGGTCACGGCGTGTTTGTGTATGTGGAAGAAGTGTTTGGTTTGGCATTAGGTGTGCGGGTCCCGATCTGTGAGCCTGTGTGTCTGCCTCTCACATACATCCCACGTACATGTTGCACACAGAGATCATGGGCTTCCCAGCGCCAACCAAGAATTTATCATGTTTTTCTTTTTTTTTTTTTTTTTTTGGGTTNTTTTGATTTGTTTGCTTGTTCTGTTCGTGTTTGTTTGTTTTTTTAAAAGAGTCTCGAAGGTACAGGCTCTATAAATTAAATAAAACGTGAAAAGAAATAATGTGGTGACCGTAGTGCACGAAATAGCATCGTATAAGGTATTAAATTGATGTCGCTGGTGTGTATGAACACTGTATAAATATTATTTTAATTTAAATATTTGTAGGATAATTTTAGGAAGGAAAAAATGAAATTAATTTATCTAGATTTCAGAGCCTGCAACGAACGTGCGTAGTTAGGAACGAGTAGGATGTTGCAGGAAATCGCCTAGAAAATAATGGCGTGTTGCAGACGTTTTGTGGTGGAAAGAAGGCGATCGTGGTTCTTTCGCAGGTATCTGTGTATTTGCTCGGAATATCGGCAGATACTTCTGCTTCCTTCACAGGGATTAAAAAACAAAACAAACCAAAACCAAAAACAAAACCCCAAAACCTACAACAACAAATTTTCTACGGCAGTTTTGTGTTTTGTTTTGTTGGGGGGGGGGGTTGTTTTTTGTTTTGTTTGTTTTTTCCAGAAACATAAGTTGCCCATTCAGAATATCACACTTATAAATTGTAGTGGTTCCTCAACCTAGATAAATTTACCTCTAGTAAAGGTACCCCTCCGCCCCGCGCAAATGCCATGGTCCGAAAGCGATGGCATGCTGCGCAGGCAACACTCGCAGGCGTTTGCTGAAGCCAGGATCCTTTTCGGTGTTGTGAGCTGACCCGCTCTGGATATCTTTAAAGGCAGGAGGCATTGAACCAGTGGGACCCGGATCCAGCCTTTAATGACGTTAATTATGTAATTAAACAATGGAAAGGGGGTGCGTTCCGTAAAACTTCCGATCCGCATTAACAGCGTACTTCTTCCCGAAGCAGAGTCGCTATAGAGGGATCCCCGACGAGGCTGCCCGCCTCTGCCTGCGGGGCTCTGCCTGCCGGGCAGCTCCCCCAGCGCTGCTGGGATGCTCGGACGTGACCCTGCGCT
This sequence comes from Anarhynchus alexandrinus, assembly GCA_008711295.1. Classification (NCBI taxonomy): domain Eukaryota; kingdom Metazoa; phylum Chordata; class Aves; order Charadriiformes; family Charadriidae; genus Anarhynchus; species Anarhynchus alexandrinus. The sequence continues at coordinate 4,665,171 of VUYV01000001.1, forward strand.
GCTCTCCCACGCTGCCCGGGGAGTTTCTCTCCCCATCTGCGCCTATTGTGCTCGCAATTGTGTCTTTTTCTCTCCCCCCACACCCCCAGCCCTGTCCTCCAGCCTGTCTGTTCCCCCCTCCTTCCCTCTCCCACCCCTCCACCCTCGAGCCCGCCTCTGATCTCCTGGATATTTGGTTTCTTTCCCTTTCTCAATGTGTGTTCCTGATGGGGTCCTGTCGGAAAAGCTCGTTTACTCTGCTCGGGTCTCCAGTGGTTTAAGGATAATGTTTATCAGAAGTGAACGTGCTCAACTTGTTTCCATTCAACTGCTGAGTGTGGGCTGAAATACCAAAGGTCACATCTACAGTGAGTCGGTAGAGGGCAGGGGGAGCCGAGAGGAATATGAAAACATTATAATATACAACAGCCTGTTGATCGCTTGTGACCCGCCTGGCAAAAAGATTAATTTATTTTTTTTTCAGGTAGGAAATCATTGAAGAATCGGAGGGGAAAGGCGGCAGTGAGAGGAGGGCGGGGGGCGCGGGGTCAGGCCGCTTCCACCCGGGGAAGGGCACGCGTGGCCGGGCAGGGGGCTCCCCCCGAGGTGCGGGCCGCTCCGCCGGCGGCCGCCCCGGCGCCCACCCGCGCCCCCACCTCGAGGTCCCCCCGGCTGGGCAAAGCAAAGCGGGGAAGGGGGGTGGAAGAGACTGGGGCAGGGGCCAGCCAGGAGAAGGGTTCCCCTCCCGCTCTTTCCCCTCCGTGCCGGAGAGAGGGACTGAGCTGTGCCGTCCCGCACGATGCTGCCGGAGCCCCGGTTGCCGGCGGGCGCTGTTTCTCCGGGGTCGCTACCTCTGCCTGTCCCCCCACCTCCCCGACACCGGGGCATCGCAGAGGAGAGCCAGAGGCTGCTCCCCGGCCTCTCCCTTCCCTCAAACTCGGCTATCTCGCCCTCTCTCCTCCACGAAACGCACTTGGTGTGAGTTACCTTCAGCAAGCCGCCTGTACGGTACCGGCGAGGCGGCGGCTGGCAGCCCCTGGCTCCCCCCGGCCATGAGGGGTTTCTCCGGGACCGGGGGGGGGGCTCCAGAAAGTGCTCAGCCCCCGGGTTCCCTTGAGAGCCTCCCGTTGCCGGGAAAGGGGTCCCGGCGCGGCGGCATCCCGCCCCTCCGGCCGAGCTCCGGTCCGGGAGGCGGCCGAGGCCCCCAGCGCCGCCGTGCTCGCCGCGGCGTGCCCGGTTCCTGCCTCCCCGAACCGCCTTCCGAGAGAGCCCGGCCTCCGTGAGGGCCTTTCTGTAGGGGCTCTACGGGATGTAGTGCCTCGCTGATCCCCTGCTTCCTCCGCTCTCCCGCTGTAGGAAGAAATTAGCCGAATACAAGGCGGCACAAAACCCCAGCCCCACTTCGAAATGCAGATTTTTAATGATTTTTTTTTTTTTTGGAAGAAAGCTAAACCACTCTCCTTCTCCGAAGGGAGGAGGCTACTGAGGAGCTGTTAAGGCAGAAGGATGCTCATATGGCAACATATTTTGTAAGTAGAATCCCGACCCTTCCCGAAGGACAAACCCCCCGTGTTCTTAGTGGTGTGGCCGGGTTTCTCGAGGTGGCGTGGGGAAGGTGTGGGTCTGGGGTGGCAGAGGTTAGAACCACACAGACGTGGTGCGACTGTGGCAGGGACTGTCGCAGTCTGTCGCAGCTGCCCTGTCTTCCCCTTCCCAGCTCCTGCTATGCGGCGCAGAGCCGCGAAATCCCCGTCCCGGGAAGCGATGTGGACAGTGTGGAGCGCAAAGAGCACCTTGGAGCCGGAGCAGGGGTCGGGGAGCAACGCGGTGGGGGCGTCGGAGAAGCCTTTGGACACCTCTGAAAGAAAGGCAGGGAAAAGCGGGGAGAGGCAGGTGGAAAGGCAGCGACAACTTAGGGACAACTTTGGGCTCTGGCTGGAGGGAAGGTGCTGTGTGATGTAGAGAGAGATGAGACCCACGGAGGTTTGAAACGGGGCTTTCGTTTTGCACAGGGCTATTCCTACACGCGGGCGTGTAAAATCCCACGGGATCCCCGGGATCGCTCCCATTTTCTGCGAGGCGTGTAATGCGGGATGAAGGGGCCTTCGCGTATCACTGGCCGCCATGTGCGTTTCCTTACGCGATAAAACAGCTGAGCCCAGCAGGTTAGCGAGGGCACCGTGCCTTAGCAGGGCGCAGGAGAGGGTGCGGGGCCGGTCCCGGCTGACCCCGCGCTCCCCCAGGGGAGGGAAGAGCGGTCGGTCCCCCTCTCCCGCCGCTCCCGTTCCCGCTCCCCCTCCGAGCCTGCGGTCTCGAAAATGCCCGGCCTGACCCCCCCCCCCCCCACCCNGGCCCGGTTTTCCACTTGTTCCCCCCTTTTCGGGAGAAAAAGGCTTTGTGAGAATGATCCCGGGACACGTTGCCGATCCTTCGTCGGTAGATGTCTCGTCGCGTCTCTTACTGCTGCCCGCTGCCTTATTTTACCTCGCTAAAAAACACACGCTTCTACGTTTGTGCTCGCATAAACTGCCCGCATTCATGTACGAAAGTACGTGTGAATCCAGGAGGCGGTATTTTTACATTAATTGCATTAATATAATATTCAAACGTGCACGGAAATACTCGCAACAACTCCAAAACTCCCACAAAAGATTGTTTTTATTTTGTCCCGTCCTCACACATGCTGAGGGGTGGAGAGGGGGACCATGTATGCGTGTGTGATTTCAATTTTCAGAAATTGATTTGACGTCGGGGACAAGACGGAGAATGGAAGAGTAATAGGATGAAGTTTTGTTTAACAAAGTTTAATCGAATACAAACAACCCATGTCTGAACATTTCCTGCACCCTTATGAAGCAATGGCGGGCAAAATACAGTCAGGTCTTAGAGTGACCTTGGCGGTGACAGATCCCAAAATCTGAAGGGGAACGGAATACGGCAAGAATTCAAGGCACAAGGCTTTTGAGTGTCGTGCTTTGGGGGTAAGGACGCAACCTCCTGCAAATCTTCCTGGCGTGCAGGAGCAGGGAAGCTCTGTTTCCCCGGGGAGAAAATGTGCATGCCGTGCCGGGTTGTCTCGGCGGCTTCACCGGAGCGCCATCATCCCGCCTGGGCTCGGGCAGCGGCTCCCCGGTTCCCATCCCCCGGCCCGCCCGGGGCTCCCAGCGCCCGGGGATGCCGCGGGGAGCCGCCCCCACCCCCGGCCCGCTGGGAGAAGGAGCTGGCAAGGTCTGTAAAAGCTCAGGCGACCCGTGGCGAGTGCCTCCGGGCATTTGGCTTCTTCCCGGGAGAGAGGAGAGGGGACGGACAGCCCCGGCTGCCTTGTCCGAGTTGACCCCCACCCCCGTCTTGGGTCCGTAGCAGATCCTCTCCAGTGAAGGCAAGAGCAGGCGCCCGCACTTTGCTGGGACACGCTGCAGACAGATGAGCAGGTGAAATAAATGTAGAGTAGTGCGAAACCGTGGGAAGAGCGGACCGAGCTTCCCCTCCAAACCCCGCCGCGCCTCTCCCGGCTGCCGAGCCCCGGGGCTGCCCCAGACCAGCCCCCCGGAACGGCGGGCATCCCACCCGGCCCGCCGCCCGACTCCTTCCACCTCGCTTGAATATTCAGATGGAGGTTGGGGAGGGTGTGTGTGTGTGTGTCTTAATGATGTGTTAGTTGCTTGGACAGATTTAATAACTTTGCCGCCACTTGTTCTTAGCAACCCCTCTGGAAACCAGACAGTGTCTCATTAGGGTTTTCCTGGTGCAAACATTTGACTTGAATGAGCGGGGGCTGAGCTAATTTCTCTTTGCACTAGGATTTCTTTAATGACATATAGGGAAATAGACAATACTCATGGACCAGGCCATAAAGCTACAGACGGCCAGATTTTAAAAGCATATTTTGTTCTAATAAAGCAATCGGGTTTTCATTTGTCACATGTTACATGAATTTAGAGTAAATGAAAAAAATACCTCTATTGTTCTGCATTAAATTATAGGAACCAATTGGGAATTCCTGGGCAATTTTCTCCATTTCTGCCTTCTCTTCTGCAACACCTAGTACCAGTGCCACCTACAGGAATAATTGCATTTTCGAGCTGCTTTCAAGTAACCAGAAGCGTTTGAGAGAGTCCTGGTAGCTCTGTCGTCTCCCCGGACACACAGCAGAACGTATGATTCCGCGAGTCGTTGATTTTCTTCGTGCCTTTCATTCGAGATCGCACACACACACACACACACACACACACGCACCAGTGTGCACATGTGTGCAAACGCCCGCAGGCTCCTCTGTGCCGCGGCGGGTGGGAGGGACGGAGCCCTTCCCGCGGGGCGGGGGCGTCGCTGCTGTCGGCTTACACCAAGCAGCGTTTCGGGGTGCCGAGCAGAAGGGGGGGGGGGACGGAACGGGGACACAGCCCGCCCGCCCTCTCCCGCTTGCCCCGGCGGAGCCCGGTGCAACTAAAGGCGCGGGGGATCTAGGGGCTCGCCTGCACAGCCCCCCAAATTCATGCCGGTTTATCTCCTGGCTGTGTTTTTACAAGAGGCAGCTACAAGCCGAGTACGGCTCTGCTTTCCTGCACACCTCGGGGCTTCACCTTCGCCGGCGGGTTTATAACGAATGTCTCCGAATTCCAGGGGAAAAAATAATTGTTATCCCCTCCCTCGCCTCTTTGGAGGGGGCGGCCTTGGCTACCAGCGGGGTTCCTCCTCGGCTGCGGCCGTACAGTCCCGCGGAGTGAGCGCGAAGGGGGTTGCGGGGTTTGGGGAGGGGGTGGCCGGGGCCGGCGGGCAGCGGTCCGGGCTGTGCTCCCGCAGGTGGCTCCGCCGGGAAGGACGTTTCCTCGCTTGACTTTGTGTCCGCTAATCCTTTCCCACGGTTAAACCGACCCCCTAAATGTTTGTCTTCGGGACTTAACGGCGGTGGCGATCCTTCCTGATCGGGTTTGAAAGTGCGCCCTTTTTCTCTCGATCATTTCTCTTTAAGGGTTTTCAGTTCCTATAGCTCTACGTGTGTATAAAGCCTTTACCCAAAAATGTGTCTACGGATACCTTAATACTATGCATTAAACTCCTTGATGCCCTGTTGCTCTGGAAAGGAGACGCCTCCGAGATGACCTGAAGGTTTGTCTGCAAGGGGGACATCGGTGTCTGCGGCGGGTGAAGGACCGCGGCAGTCAACCCAGGTGGAAACACGGGGGAAGGTGGAAACACGGGGGAAGGTGGGACACGCAGGGCCCGGGAGCAGCAGGACGGAGTGTGGGCTGGAGGCATTTCCAAAGGAAAAGTGCTGTTAGCGCTTTCATCCGAAACCTCGTCTTCTCCCCTTGCATTACATAGTCACAAAATCCAGAGTTCTTTTTTTTTCCGGATAGAGCAGGAAATGCGATCAGGTTTATGAAAGAAAGAAAGAACGGAAGCTTTTTGGCCCACGCTGAAAAATTTGTAGCCATTTTAGTGGTTTACAGCTTAGAGAAAACTCCATCGTTCCCGCTCTGAGGGTTTCCTTTCGTTGTGGGAATAAAACGGGGGGGGGGGAAGAGAGGCGGGGAGAGAGCCGAGCTGCCCTTTCTCCCTGCCCCATCCCCTCCCGCCTTGCGCGGGTCCGCAGCTGCTCTCGGCGGTCGGTCCCCGGGGGGGACCCCAGCGTCACCCCTCTCGCCCCACTCCCCAAAGGGCCGGCGACATAAGTGATGCAGGTGACAATAAATTATTTGCGGCGTGGAATAGCGAAGACGTAATCGCGCGTGGAGTTCACTATCGGTTGCTGTTTTCTCACGAAGTAAACCCAAAATTTCTGCACTCCCCGGCTTAAAGTTTCTGCGGTGAAACTCGGTGGTTTTTACACGGCGGGTGCGGGGTCGAGCCCTGCCCGTTTACACCACGCGTGGAAATCAAAGTGTCGTTTCACCCGCGCTGCGTACCAGCCAAGCGCCAGACTGCACTTAGCCCCAGCAGCCTGCGCCGCCGCTTCTCCGGCAAGAGCCCCGGGCTGGGCCAGTCCCGGGGGGCGGGAGGGCTCCGGCCGCCCGCGGGAGCTGCAGCCCGGCGGGACCGGGGCAGTGCAGCCTGCTGCCGCCGAGGAACGGCTGGCCCCGGGCGTGCAGAGCTCGGGGGCCGGGTTTCGCACCGGGCCGTCTTGATTCCGTTTGCAAAACATTTCTCTCCTGCAACTGCGGTGTAATAACTTGAGAGGATAAAACCCATCCAGCGCTTTTACAACGCTGAGACGCCGCAACGTTTAATGCCGAATAATGCTGTAAATGTAGATAATTTTTTTTTTTTTCCTTTGGAGAAGAAAGGCTATTTCGAGGGAAGAAGACCGCTGCCCCTCGCCACTGCCCACCCGACGTGACTCTGCTCCCGGGGAGAGGCAGATGACAGCTCGATGTGGAGGGTTTTTTTTCCCCTCGGGCTTCTAGCGGCGTCAGGAAACGACACATAAGAGTGACTTCTCCGTGGGTTTTCTGCCACACGCAACAATAAGGAGTAATGCAGGGACGATGCGGGGCCAGCCGCGGCTCTGAGGGGCATTTTGGTTTCCCCCATCGTGCTGTGATTTTGCACCCCCCCCTTTTTCCAGAGGCTGCAAGCGCTGATGTGCGAGCCCCAGAAACTGTAGCTGTTCTCCAAAGGGACACCTACTCCTGCCAGGACCCCCATCCAGCCCCGAGGGAGGTGTTCAGCCCCGGGGGATGAGGGAGAGCCTGCAGCTCGGCACGTCGGGGCGAGCCCTTGCCCCCTCCCTCAGCTGCCCACCTCCAGCCCCATATCCCGGGCCACCCCCCAGGGAGAGGGCGCAGGAGGACCAGCACCTGGGCTCCCTCCTGGCAAGGGAGCCCCGGAGCATCCAGCTTCCAGGCTGGAGAGCCGGATCCGGCCTTTGCAGTCCGCGCACTGCCCTGGGATTACTTCCAGCGGCGGAGCTGGAGAGAGGGAAGGTGAGGGAATTTCGCTGAGCACCGAGGCATCGTCTCAGCGGCTGTGGGCGGCTCCACACCGACAGGCAGCGGGGGCTGCTGGCTGCCTGCTCACGGCTCAGACTCCCTCGGGACATCCCAGTGCCACTGACTTGGTCTCGGCGACAGGGCGCCGTGTCACAGCGGACTGCTGCTCACCGCCTCCCCCCGCCACTGCACTGGGACTGCTGCATCCACCCGGCCTTACCAGTGTTCCCCTTGACAGTCTTCCTGCTCCCCAAGGATGAGATCTGAGATACCCCGTTTGGGACATTTTTCTTCGGAGCATTTTAGGTCATCTCAGACCACCCAATAGGCAAAAGGTACTCAGACATGGGGCAAGGGAACAGAAGGGCCACGGGAGATGTGGGCTTTTCCTGCTGCGTGTAGGAATTTGGGACCTAAAGGAAGGAAGAAAGGTGATGCCAAGGCCTCCAGAGAAAGTTTTCTGGCAACACCTCCAAGTATAGCTGCTGCGAAGGTCTCCACGCAGCCCTGCTGGAGATGCTGCGTGGCGACTTCGCCGCGCCCCTGTACCAGGGCTCATCTGCATGACAAAGGTCGATGCTTATCCCAAATCAGGGAAACCACGGGTGACCGCGGCGGGAGGCCGAGTCAGAAGCTCCCTGCAGTGCAGTGCGAAGTTTATTGCATCTCTGCGGCTTCCAGGACCGAGACCTGGAAGCGAGACCTAACCCAGGCGAGTGACCCTTCAGCTGCAGCGACCTGCTGCGGGACGCCGGGCAGGGACAGAGTGAAGTGACCGAGGTGGGGCCTGGGCACAAGTTCATAGATTGGTGCTCATCTCTACGAACTCAGCAACTGCCCAGCAATTTAGGAAACTCACTCCAGCTGCTTCCGTTCATTGTCAAAACCTGCAGATATTTGTCTGATGTCTCTCTTGTATCATCCAGAGTACTGTGAACAGCCTCTTAGTCTCTGGATATCGGGATATAAGCCACATAATATCTCTGTTCCTTATGTCCAAACACCCTCCACTTATTATAGGAGTAATAGATGAAATGTCACTTAGGGGGAAAAAAAAAGCAAACAACATCCCGTTGTTCTTCACATTTGAAGGGTTTGTTTAATCTTTGTATGCACACAATTTAGGACGAAGGTGGTGCCTTCAATGGGATTTCAATAAAGTTTTTTATCTTGTAGTTTTTAACCTATATCCTCTACTAGTAAATTGTGACTATCAAAAGAAAAAAAACACTATTATAAATCCCAGTCTTGTTAAATATAGTTGCAAGACCAAATAATTGCAAGATTCTGAATGGGAAATTCATTTAGAAGAATCAGACCATCATAGATGAATTATTAATATATTGCTATTGTAAATTAACAACCATTTTATATTTGCAGCACGATAGAAGATAAAAACCACTATCAGGACCAGTTTCCTATATTAATATGCATACAACTTTCTTGAAAATTGTGCATGACTTTTTCAGGAACAAAAATGCTTTAAAACTTCCGAACCTATTACCTTCAGTATTTCTGTGCTTATAGACATAAAATACAGTTTCTCATTTACAAACAAATCTAAGCATACTGTTCTGAGAAACAATGCAAAAGAGCTAGGTTTACACTGGAAATATGTTAAGGATTTAGACAACAAAGATGAGCTTTAACTTAACTTGCAGAAATGTTTTTATTAAAAGCCAGGTAAAACTTTTGTGCGCATATTTCCCGGTTAGTATTTTCTCTGAATCTACAGGTACGCATTAAAATTGATCTCCTTTACATATATGTATATGGCTGTATGCATACGAGCGCTCTCTCCTTGGACTAAGGGAAAGGTACCTTAGGCTGTTAGGACGTCCAAATTCAGTGGCAGCGGGGAGACGACTTTACAGGCTCTGACATCTGTAGTGAACCGGCGTGGAATGGCCGACCGCAGGTAATGGTACCCGGGGGTAAGATCGACCCCCGCCGTGACACCGAAGGACCCCACGGGCTTTCCCGTCCGAGAGACTGGCTTTCCGAACCCCCCCAAAAAGATGACCTCATGAAAGCTGCAGAAAGCCACGGGGTGGGCAGGTCCCCGGCCGCGGCACACGCCCGCAGCGCTTGGCAGCCCCTTTGCTCGGCTTCCGACAGCGGCTGCCTCCCGCCTCCCAGCCCCGGGGGAAGGGGGGGATACCCCCCGTCCCCGTGGGGTCGCAGCCTATGCTTTCGGTGGCGCCTTTGTGGTCCTCCCCCCGAGGGAAGGGACACCGTGAGGCGACATCGGCAGTGAAGGGGGTAAAATTCGCGAGAGCGCGGGATTTATCACTGGCGCAGGGAGCGCGGACGCCCGCGGATAGTGCGCACAGCGCCTCGCGCGGCCGGGGGAGTGGGGGACCCCTGCCCGCAGCTGCCGGGGGAGCAGGGAGAGCCCCCAGGGCCGAGAAATGTTCCCTCTTTCTCTACTGGCGGGCAGGACAGCGGTAAGCGCCAGTCCTTTCCCATCACACGATCTGTGTGTGTATATATATATATTTGTTTTTAGCATAGTTGTGTCTTACACGATCCGGGACGTTTTCTGGGAGCGGGAGGCGGTTCCTTCCCCAGGAGCTTTGCAGGAATAACGAGAGCAACGTTTGCCTCCGGCTCCCGCGCTGGTGCTCCCCGACTACGTGCTTAAAACCAAGGCGTTTGTTCCTGCTCGTTTATTTTTATCTTGGTGTGCTTTGGGAGTCTCTAAACAAGCTGCCGGTAATATATCTAAATCCCTTCTGGCGTCAGAAGCAAACGTCGCATATGCAGGCGCTTTTTGCCTCCCTTTTTTTCCATCTCTCCTTGAATCTTTGAGCCGGATGGGAAAGGAGTGGGGGAAAGACACCACAACGGTGTGGACAGAGCGAGAGAGAGAAACATAACTTTCTCGAGTCCGGAGAGTGACATTTATCCCGGCAGGAGCCCGCGGGGAGGGGGGGGCAGTGGGTGCGGGGACGGTGGGGGCCGGGCCGGGCTGCGGGGAGCCCTCCCTGCCCGCCGGGGCGGGCGCAGCTCCCGCCGGCTGCCGGGGCAGCTCCGCTCCGCCGCTTTGCCAAGGAGTTGTTTGCTTGGAGATCCTAATGCGCTATTTCTACGGTATTTGTACACATTGCACGGTAGGAAAAAGGGGTCCGCTTCGCATGAACACCGTGAAATACCCGGCGAGAGAAACAGCTCTGCCCGCCACCCGCAGTCTTCGTGGCCGCCTGAATTTGCCGGGGGGGAAGGCAGGAGCTGTGGGTGCACCGCGTCTTTGTTTCTTAGGGAAACTTAGTTTTATTCTCCTGCCAGGTTGATATTAAGAGGGATTAGCGATTTGGAGCAATACTCGCCTTGTCCTGCTTACCAGACATCGCTCTGGGAGCAGCCTCCCCCCTCCGAAATGCCCCGTGTGTGGGTCTGACACTGGGAAGCCCGGACGGGGGGCTCAGGGTCGGACCTTGGTGCCGGGGGGAACCCCGGCCGTCCCAGAAGACAGATGTGCCCGCCAGCTGCGGTGGGTTTGTTGTTTTTTTTTTTTCTCTCAGGTTTTGGGAAAGCCCCTCCAGGGGAGAAGCAAACAGACGGGTAATGAAAGGTCCTTCTCCCGGCGTTGAATTACAGTCAGTGTGCCTGCCCCATCAAAACCACCATGCCGCAGCCTTTGCCCCGCCAGCCAGGCTGGGACGGAAGGTGACCCCATGGTCTAGCGGTGACTACAGTGTGGCCTGATGCAGCCACAGCCGTCAGGCTTCCCTTCTGTCTGCTAGCCATCCTCTTCAAGTGCAGCTTCTCATTTAAAACAGAGGAGCAGCCCGGCAGCCTCCCTCAAGTCAGTGTGATGAGCGGTTAGCACAACCCTTGCTTGCTGAGCGGTTGGGGTGGAGGAAAGTCTCTGAGCTTAACTGTGCTGGGAATTTTCCACTTTCATTTCAGTCACAGAAAGTGGTTGTTTCCAATGTGGAAAGTGCTCCAGGCCTCTGTGTGATTATATTCGTCTGCAGCATTTGGCATGGGACATTGCAGTGACAGATATTGAGATCGGAACTTTCTGCTGGGTCATGACAGGGCTGCAGCCATTGTAATTTGAGAGTGTTCTTATATCAAAGGGTTATCTCTCCCTCTCGCTCCTTCCCCATCTCCCCTCTGAGCATTAAGGTAATCCTGGGCTAAGTGCAGTGTTTATATCTAACACTCCCCTGCATGTTTGAGTAAAAAACACAATTTTGAGAATAACTAGTAAACCGTTAAAGACAGATTCAAGCATTAACATTCATCCAGTTTATGGTGGTGTCTATATGAAAGACAGTGAATCCCATGTTGATAGCGGTGATGATGATTGCCTTATTTGCTGTAAAGCAAGACCACAGGAAACAAGAACAATACGCTTTAAAATAACCGGGTACCTCTCACTGGTTTCTCTTTTTTCACCCTTCCCTCCACCAGTCCCAGGATTACAATTTTAACTTTTTGCTTTCCCTCTTTCTCTGGTATCACTATTGCACTTGAATGAGATTACTCACAACTGAAGGTCTTCTCTGCTAATAGTCCCTTACCAGCCCTTCAATACTATGTCCTGTAGTCCTTCGTCAGACCCAGTCAGCCATTTGACCCCTCTTGAAGCATTTAAGAAGTCTTCTCTGATTCTTCTCGTCTTTCTTCAGATCATTATGTTTGTCTGCCTGTGAGGACACAAACTGAAAACCTTTCTGCTCATCTATGGAGAAAGAGTCCCTCCCAGCTGAAACGTGGAAAGAACAAGTCCTCTCAGACAAACCAGTATGTTAAAGCCACCCAGGTGGTCTGCTGTGCCCAGCCGTGGGCAGAGCTCAGCCCTCCCCAGGCTGCCAGTGGGTGTGGAAGCTGCCTGGTGCTGGCATGCCTGGAATTTCACACGCGGTGCCTGACACTTGCACGGTCAAGCCCGGGTTTCCAGGTATTTTCTTTCTGGGCTTAATTCCACCATCATGCACCAGAGCAAGTAATATCTTATTCGGCAGTGAGTTTCACTCAGTCCTAGTCATGGAGATGGAATTGGTCCTACAACAACAACAATAATAATAGCTCTTTACCTGAGTCCTTTCCAACACTCTCTGCATGGCCTCCCATCACAAAAGCAAACAGAAGCTCCCAGAAAGCAGCAGGAAGTTCAGAGAGATCTGGCTTCGCACCAATTTGAATTTTGCCAGGTGGTGCATGCTCCAAGAGCTTGAGCTATACCTTGAGCTACAGCATTTCCTTTCCAGTATTGAACTCCTGGAAAGACACTAACTCTTTTATGCAATGGAGAACTAAATACTTTTAAAATAAAGTTATCTAGTGGTTAAGAGTACTGACTTTTGTGTATGCTACTACTAACCTGAATCTACTTGAATCAGCTTTCAGAAACCAAAAATTAAAATTACTTCATCTTCTAGACAAGAAGTCTCTGTATTTGGTAACAGGAGTGGATTACAGCTCTTGGCTCTATCTCCCACATCTCTCCCTCCTGCCCTTCCTTCCATTCCTGTACTGAAGTCTGTGAGGCTTCAGTGGACATTGGGGATGTTGGGGAAGAGGACTTGTGCCTCTCAGAAGCTACGGTTACGTGAGTACCTCAGCCTAGTGGAAGGTGAGCCAGCTCAGGCCACGTGTAACAGCTGAATAACTGGGCAGAGCACCTCAGCAGCATCTTGCTCTGTGCAAGAGTATTCATCCCAAATATTTTTAAAATAATTTTCTGACTTTTTTTTCTTGTTTTCCATTTTGGTCACATCCAGCTCCATATTACAAAGTGCTGAGTAACAGCTCATGAACCCTATTAAGTAATGGCTCCAGGGTTTGTTTACCAACATCCACTAGAGACTCCAGCCTTTCTGTAGAAACAGAAACTGAGCCCAGGCTTATCCAGGTATCAAGCTGTCACATTCCTTGGGGCCTGCAGAGCAAACTGGCCTTTGTGAAGAATGTTTACCATGACTGTAAAGCAGCTGTGTTTAGAGAGTCATTTCAGGAAAGTCTAGAAACAACCAGCTGGCTTTCCACGACAGATTTGTACCTAATGTAAGGGAAGAACAACTGTTCATCAATTGGACCTTTGCATCCATCACAGGTAATATAAAGAAATGGCAGTGACAAGACTCAGAGTCAGACTCAAACAAGGATGTGGGGAAGTCTTCAGGGTCTAAATGTCAGCCAGCACTCAGCTCTAACTCAGATTTTAATTTATCAATTATTTCAGGATCTGTTCCTGAAACTTAGTAGAGGAGCCAGTTGGTGTAATCTTGATCTCTGTGTAATTATTCCTGCTCAGTGGGACCATCATTGGCTTTAGACTCTTGCTGTGCGAGGGTTGTGCCTACTGCCCATTTTTTTGCAGCAATTAGCAGCTTCCAATGTAGTAGTTGGGGAAAGATATGCCGTCAGATTTAGGATACAGGAGAGAGCTGGTCACAGAGCCTTATTCCTGCTTCAGGACAAGAATGAGTTTTTGCTATAAGCAATATCCCATGTGCAAGGAGTTCTGTCTATTTCTTCTAAACTGCAACACCTCTCCATCCTGAACATCTTTTCCATGCCATCCTCTAGCACCAGAGACAGCCAAGCACAGCACGTGGAAGAAGACTGAGCAAACCATGAGAGACCTTATCAAGGATGTGCAATTTACTTTGTACCTCTACGGAACTCTGACTCTGGAGTATAGTGCTTTTAACTCACTCACTTAGGTATTGTTTAGCCCAGGCAGGACAGGACTTTAATTGGACAAATAAATTAGTTGTATTTTTGTTTTGCTTGGGGGATTTTTTTTGCTACAAATAGATTCTATTTGTCAATGCCTCCTACAGACTTTAAAGGGAATATTCTAAAGCTTATTTTCACCTCCTTTCAAAGGTGAAACTCTTCTCATGTCCTGTAATGAACCCAAACTTTCAAAATTTTCCAGACCAGCAAGTTGCAGAAATTTCTAATATATGAATTTTCATAATTCTATCAAATCCTTTGCCATTTTTAACCCCACTGACAATGAAGAATCTTGTCTCCTTATGGCCATATTTTCTACTTTTGCTGCTGGCATTTATTTATGACTAAAACATTGTTATTGTTACAGCAAAACTGGTTAAACTAGCTGCAAAAATTATATTTACTGAGTGAACTATCCAGCTATGGTGATGAACAGATGAAGTAACTCAGAAAAAAAAAGATTTATTTTCTCCATATGACTGCCAAGTGCAATATTTTACAAGCCACAGGGCCAAGTTCTGCCTTATAATTCACCTGCTCGGCTTTCCAGACAGGGTAGGAGCTACCAGAAGCTATGAAAGAGGCTTTATACTCTATAGCAGATGACAATTGTCTTGTTAGCTCAAACTCTAGCCACTTATGCTTTCACTTTGGAGTTCCTTGAGACGGTTCTTTGATTTATGGTGGCCCAAATGGTAACCGGCAAAGACGCACATGCAAAGGAGCCACAGGAGCCAGCAGCAGCCAAACACGCACAACTGAAGTTTGTTTATGAAGTAAAACTACAAATAATCTTTTTTTCTTTTTCTATTTTTTTTTTCCCTTGAGTAACTACAGTTCAAGAGGAGGTGGAAATGCTGGAAGGGAGGAAAATAAGTCCTTGACTGTTTGTGCAGGGTTTCACTAGGAGGAGCCATACCATATGCAATGAATGTGCAGAGCTGTTTGCAGTTAGTATATATCATATCTGGTCCCAGGGCAGCATTTTTGCTATTGCCATTGATCTTTTTAATAAAGACTTTTCAAAAAGATCAGAAGGTAAAACTGACTCAAGTTACTGTGATCCTTTGATTTCTCAGTATGTTATTTTTATAGACTTCATTCTGCCACCAAGAGGATAGTAACTATAACTACCACATCACGTACACACTTTATGTAGGACTGTAGTAAAAAATTTCTATATCTTCCTGTAAGTTTTGTACAACCGTGAGCACAACTGGCACGATCCTGCCTGGCGTTTCACCTGCAGTAGAAACAATAAGCAATAATAATACTATGGGGAGTCAGGAGTGGGAGTGTGACTTATTACTTGAGTTCTGCTGTAGTTCATCCCCAGGAAAAGCACAACTGTGTCTTTAAGGTACTAAAAATGTCACAGAGCCACTCTGATCCAGGTTGGAAAATCTAGGAAAAGAAAGGTGAGTAGTGAGACAGACTGCCTTTGGGAGGGAGCTCTCTGGGGTTACTGTCACTGCCATGTTCCTTCAGGAAGCCCAAAGTCCCCGTGGACTTCTTCTTGGAGAAGACGGCTATGGCTCAGCCTCCTGTTTTACCTCTTGGACTGCTGTGTGCCCCTGCGGTGAGTAACGCTGCATCCCTGCTTCTGGGTGCAGGAGTAAAGGTCTGTAACTCCATCCCACTTCCGTTTAGAATTTTTTTTTGTCAGGAAAGCTTTAATTACTTTTCCCAGCCTGTAGGCTCATGGCAGATGGGTGGCAATACGGTACAGTGAAAGGATCTCTAACCTTGCAAGCCACATGCCAACATCTTCCAATGGCTGAGTTATACTCTTCAGAGAGTGGAGGGAGAAGTCCTCTGTTAGGCTGATTCACAGTGATGGTAAAGGGCCATTTACTTATATGAGCTATGAGTTGAACCTGTGTAGGAAGGTGACTCTACAGAGGACCAATAGATATCAGCCTCAGAGCCCCTGCTGGGTCACCTCCATCCACCAGAAGGGACTTGGAAAGTCCAGTGGATTCCTCACCAGCATCGTTCTGCATTTCTCTGTTATAGGAACCACAGCAGAACTGTTTAAAATCACTGAAGTGTTTACTTTTCAATTCTGTATTGTATCAGGGGTCCAAGCTAGGCTAATAAAGATGTAAGAGAAAAAAAAAATTAATATCCTGAACACTGAACATTTCCAATGTGCATAAAGGCATAAAGTTTCTTGCATGAGTAGAAAAAGTCACATATTTGGCTCCTTGAGTCTGTTTTTAAGGAAAAAAAACTTTCTTCAAAAGCAGCATTTAAACATTCTCCTTAGAGTGTGCTCCTCGCAAATGCATGCTGGGGTCTTAGATGTCGCCCTGCTTAAACTTACTGTATTAATTCTGTTTGCAGACTGACTCCATTTAGATCTCTGTGAAATGAGGGTGACCTGACTTACCAGCATCAAAGGAGCTGTTGCAAGAATATTAGCGATGCGCTGGAATACAGGAAGGACTGGAAACATTCCTGGAAAGGTTTTAGCCCAGTGATGGAAAATACATTTGTGTTATTATTTTAGCGCGAGTGTCTTCTATAATGCTAAGATTTGCTATCAAATACAATATAAATTGCACATCTGGTTGGAGGAAATAAATGCAATAATGCTTCAAAGACTGTCTGTCAGGCTTAAAAAGCAAAGAGATGAGGATTTATTGGTGTTTTTATTATTAACAGAAAAGCCTTGGGATCTCAAAATAGATCAGGGTTATAGGTAAAAGTGGGTTCTCTTTTCTTCTTTGTTCACCTTAACAGGCAATTAACATCAAGCTAAAATAAGATCATCTGAATGCTAATATGTTGACTGTGTACCTTTAGATAATGTTAGCTTAATCAATATAGAGATGAAAAAGAAAAAGACTGTTGAAAAAAGTATCCGTCATAAGCATATTTCACATCTTAAACATTTCAGACAGAGTACCATTCTGGAGATGCTGTTTGCTTAAGAAACCCCAGTCTTATCCTTTTCCAGTCTTGCAAGACCTTTGGGAAGCAACAGTGGGCTACTTCTGTGCAAAGGCTTGGAACGAATGTCTGTTTGCAATGGAGTGAACGATGAAGGGAATAGGAACTTGCAGAAATACAAGTCTTATAAAATTATAATTTGGGGGAGTTGGAGTAAAAATAGCATTTCCAAATTAGCAAATCGAAGGCGGCTTGAGGACATACATGTGAGATTTCCTGCCTGAGTTGCTGGTGGCTCCAGCCTCCTTTCCAGAAGAACATTGTTCCATGCAATGCTGGTTAAAGCCTCGCAAGAGTCACTGTGAGGTGTTGGAGGGAACTGTACAAATCTCGGCCCCCTCTTTCTTCTAAAAAGTGTCTGCAAGAGTGTCTCTTCTGCTCAGTCAGGGCTGGGTTGAATCTTTCATGGAATTCAAATTAAATTATTACAGTAACCTCTTTATTGAATTTATAACAAAATCTGACCCATGCTGTGCTCAAGTGAGGACATCCTTTGTTTTGCTGGGTTATTGCTTAATTACTAAATAAAGAAATATTAAGTACAAATTTCATGACTCATACAGTATTTCAAAATGTACTGTAAATTCCCATTTACATCTACCACACTGGTGCTTAACTCACTTTCCATTATTCCTGAGGCTATTAATGTCAGTAATTACAGGAGGTAACATGTCTAATATTGACTGTATTGTGGAATAAAGCGATGTCGAGCTGCTAGAGTGTGTTTTATATTAAGTACAAAAAGCTTCTGATGCAGTTAATGTAACTATAAATCTTAACTCAAATGCTTATATGTCTCTTT
Organism: Anarhynchus alexandrinus; assembly: GCA_008711295.1. Taxonomy (NCBI): domain Eukaryota; kingdom Metazoa; phylum Chordata; class Aves; order Charadriiformes; family Charadriidae; genus Anarhynchus; species Anarhynchus alexandrinus. The sequence goes on from VUYV01000001.1 coordinate 4,682,532, forward strand.
TATGACCTGAATAAACTCCGAGGTAGATGTACGGCAACTGAATAGCCGCTCGCTGCCAAACCGCATATTCAGCTGAATATGCACTTACAATATCCTTTTCATATTGAATAATAACAGAAAGACAGAAAAAGGGGCTGAATATTTTCTCTAAATGAAGTATTTTTTTTCCAGAACACTGAGTTTAATGGTAAAAAAAAATCCCTGAATAAACATGAACTTTAGAATCATAAATATATACATAAAACAATCAAAATAGTGTGGGGTTTTTTTCCAGTGGAAATCTAGTCTGTGCTTATGGTAAGAGGTGCTCTACAGGTTTTGGTGTGTCAAATATTGGGCACCCGGGCACCCTGCAGCTTGGGGAATCGGCATCGCTCTGCCCCTTTGGGGAGGCTGCTGGGCTGGCTCATGTGTGGAGATAGCTAGAAGCCATGGTCACCTCTGGAAACGTTGGTGTTCGCTGTCTGTGCCGGATGAAGGCTGGGCTGTGAGGGTGAAGAGCATTTTGGGAGGTTGTGCTGGACACACTTTGTGCTTACTTGCATTTGCTGATGCAAAACCCCTGAGCACAAAGCCCATGCAGGAAAAGCGTGTGCCAAGGACATGGGAAGGACCAGGTAAGGCCCTGCCAAGGCTCAACCTCACCCCCATGTGCCCCCAGGACATCAGTATGCATTTGGTGAAGTTTCAGCTCAGGTGTCTGCAGCGTGAGAGTAGCTGGGGCATGGGAGCCTGTGGGGTAAAACAGGCAGCAAACCAATGTGACCCACGAAAATAAGGATTTAGGTGCAAGTTGCACTGAAAAGCACAGAACTAAGTCCAGAGAGAGATCAACTACCAGAAAGCACAAGCCCTACTTCAATCAGTTCCCACTGAAATCAACTGCTTTGAATGGGAAGTTCTCCTTAAAAACCTTCGGTACAATATGACCCTTTAATATTAAGCACGTCAACATTTAAATTGATGATGCTATTTTTTTAGAACTATTTACAAGGGGAGTATTTCCCTCTGAATTTGTAATAAATCATGTAAGACATCTTTTCATTCCATTCCCCTTTAAAAAGAAATATTTGGTAGTTCAAAATATTTAATGTAGTGGAAAATCTAAAGGGAAAAATAAAGCATCAATGGGCTATTTCAGCAGCAGAAACCCTTTGGGACCTGCTTAACCTCCTAAGCTCTTCTCCAAATTTATTTGGAAAGGGGCATATAAAGAGCTCATCACTTTCCATCTCCATTTTCATGTGTGGAGCATATGAAATAGTTTAGCTTCATACTCACACTCCAAGCTGATATTGACGGTGGGCTGAAGTAACTTGAGATCACTATTTCTTCCTCCTTATGACAGTTCTGGAACATTTGGATGACTAATTACCTTGTTACTAGTCAGCAATTTTTTTATATATTAGACTTTATTTATGAATGTACATGTCTATACGGGTAGGAGCCACACACGTAGGATACCGTTTTAAAACAGAACATTACTACACCACCATGTCCCCGGGCTTTCCTGGTCCTTGTGACAGGAAAACTACACAGGCAAGAGAAAATTTTACTCGTGTCCAGTGCTTCACCCTGTCCATTGCTCAGTACAGACCAAACTGAAGGACTGACATGAAGATGCGATCAAGGTCTTCCTGAGTTCGGTGCAAACCTTGCCCTGACTTCAAGGGGTAATGGACTAAACCTGAAAGCACGAATAGAGGGCATCAGGCAGTGTGGGATATCCCCTCCTCTTCTCAGTTTAAACCACTTTTGTAACTGATAAACCTGCAAGAAAAGGTTCTGCAAACCCCTTCTAAACATAACAGCCAAATTCTGCTTATGCTGAGGGACTTGACACAGCACTCCTTTTGCAGACAACATTCCCATTACTGTCAATAACAACCAACCAAGCAAAACCTGCAGGTTTAAAACATAAATTAATTATAAGGATGCATGTGTGTCAGTGGCTGGCTGTGTCTGTGTCTATATCAGTGTCTCTGTGTACATATATTTATTTACTTACCTCTTGTGTTGAAAAACTTTTAACCATACCCAAACTTTAAAGTGTTATTTCTAAAAGTCGAACCCCATAAACAGCACCATGTGTCCCCCTCCCGCTTCTTTCTATTTCTTTTTGCAGCAATGCCCGGATTGGCAGACCCTTGCAAGAGTATCTGTTCTGCGTTCTTCAGTGGTAGCTCAAAAAGGAATCCAGGCGGCGACCCCACCTCTCTGCCCTCTCCTGCAAACCCCTGCTGAAAGCCCGGTGAAAAGCTGCGTGACACCGAAACACAGCATCGGCATTAACACTACATACATAAGCATACATAAGGCTGGAGCACCTCTCCTGTGAGGAGAGGCTGAAAGAGTTGGGGCTGTTCAGCCTGGGGAAGAGAAGGCTCCAGGGAGACCTTATTGCGGCCTTCCAGTACCTAAAGGGGGCCTACAGGAGAGCTGGGGAAGGACTTTTTAGTAGGGCATGTAGTGATAGGACGAGGGGGAATGGTTTTGAACCGGAAGAGGGCAGGTTTAGATTAAACATTAGGAAGAAATTTTTTACTTTGAGGGTTGCAAGGCACTGGAACAGATTGCCCAGAGAAGTTGTTGAGTCCCCATCCCTGGAGGTGTTCAAGGCCAGGCTGGACGTGGCCTTGGGCAACCTGGTCTAGTGGGAGGTGTGCCTGTCTATGGCAGGGGGGTTGGAACTTGATGATCTTCAAGGTCCTTTCCAACTCTAAACCATTCTATGATTTATCCAGCCAGAGAAAATTATGTTCCCTAAAGAACTGATTGCTAGCTTCTATAGGCTTGAGTCACATTAACCTGACAGACTGCTTCCAAAAAGACCAACGTAGCTAGAAGGGTAAGAAACGTCTCATTTATTTATGATAAAAATGTAAGTGGACCCTCCTGAAGGGATGCAATTAAAAGAAAAAAAAGGTAGCTGGAGTAGGGAGGGGAGACATGCTGGATGATGACAGGCGGTTTTGTCCCAGTGGAAGGCTTTTTACTTCAGCACTTCTTGGGAGGGTTTGTGGTTGCAGAAGGGTAAAAGCAGAAGAGGATGATGAGAGAAAAATACAGACCAGGTATCAAACATGACTAGAGAGCAGCTGGGTGAGGAAACGGGGATAGGGCTTTGAAACTAAGCACATGGGCAAAAACCTGGAGCTAAGAGGCTGCACTGAGGAGATGGAGACCTGGGTCTGGGGACCCAGGGAGATCGGGACTTGAAACCCAGATGGCAGAGACTGGCACCTTCGGGTAACAGGCTGGCAGGGAGAAAGCCTGAGTGATTGGGACTGGCTGGCAAACGGGAACAGCAACTGGCTGAGAGACAAAGCAGTGGCTGGAAACAAGGAGCCAGTGATGAGGAAGGAACAGGGCTGGGATGGAGATGGTTAGAGAGGACTAAGACAGCTAGAGGAGGAAAATGTTAGCCACTACAGCCCCTCCACTGGTTGTTCCAGGGCAGGGAATGGAGCATGAGGTCCCTGGGTCACAGCGTTACTCTGGTCTCAGCCCCTAGCAAAAGCGTCCTCTGGTCCACAGAGAAGTTAGTAGCTTAGTATTGCTACAAATTACCCTCAGAGGGCAGAAGTCCATATGGAAAAGCTAAGAGCTAACCCCAATAGTGTGAGGCACAGAGGTGTTAATATGATGCCACATAATATAATTTTTGTTTTTCCACTTTGCTTCATTAAGAACCTAGGAAATTACCTACAAACACTCTCTTAAAAGAACTCTGTGAGCTGCCAAAGCAAACATGCAGAAGTTGGAAAGCGCCAGAGCTGAAGTTATCTGTGCAGGTTTATTCCCCTTTTGCATGTATGCATTGGGAACAGAGGAAGCCATACTCTTTTCCCACAGAGATGCATCAGCCTGTGCTCAGTCCCGGTCCTGCTCAAGATGAGTCGGGATTGTGTAAAGAGAGATGCTCAGCCCCCTGTTCGTCTCTTCCAGGTTGAATGGTGTGTTTTGAATACAGTTGAGGAGTTGGGGAAAGCAGTGATGACTATCTTGCTTAGAGCTATTGAATGCCAACCTGAAGAACTGGATGCATCCCTCCCTGCTTGTGCCACATATCTTTTATATGGCATCAATAAGTTCTTACACCACATGTGGTCACTAACTGCATGTTCCCAGTTATACCAATACCTGACTTGAGACTCCAGGGTCTGATCTGGAGAAGTGCTGAGCGCTCACAGCTGCAGCAGGACTCAATGGGAGCTCTGCTCTGAATATCTGAAGAATTACATAATGGTAAGTACCCTGACAAATTAGGTCCCGGAGTTTTAAATTGGGCACCCAAAATCACTGCACCTCTCTGTTCTTCTGTTTTCTAGCTGTAAAATGGGGATGATAATCATAGGGGTGATCTGAAAATAAATACACGTTTGTGAATTGCTTAGAGACTACAGTCATTAAGACCATGGGAAACTTCCCAAATTAAATTCAAAACTTTCTTCAGATCAAGATCGACTGGTCTGTGGTAAATAAGGGTTTAGGCCACATGTTAAACACATGGAGAAAGGAAAATATTGAATGGCTTTTCAATAAATGAATGCCACCCATCCTGAGCAGGGAATGAGACAGGGATCCTGTGGGAAAGGCACAAAGCGGTCATGTATTTAAAGATGGCATCACCAGCATTCATATAGAGGGAACATATTTAGACTGCATGCTCCTAAGGCTGGCAGTTCAAACTGCTGCACACTTACTGTCACAACAAAAATTTCTAATGTGATTTTTGTGTATGGAGGATTAGGCACAATAGATGCTTTGGAATTGTCTTTTCTTTTGGGGGACAGATTTTCTGATTGAAATCAAGCTAAACATTGCACGTATGTGCTATTAGCCAACCCTAATCCAGCTCAAAAAAAAAAAAAAAAGAGTATGTGTATATACTGTTACAAAAACCTAATAGGAACTGGGTGACTGCCATATATTACCTGGCACACTGAAACTGTAAAGTCTGCTTTCACCATCAGAGTGTGACTTATCATCTGGAAGTGATTTAGTTGCATGGTTACCTTTGGACTGCAGTTCTTTTTGGTTCTTTACTAGCAAGCAAATAATGATGGAGAATAAGACTTTAACACTATCAAGTAAACAAATAATTGGGCTGCAGATTTCAAAACCAGAGGTGAGAAGTGATTTTGAAGCTAGTCAAAACTCTGCAGATTTTATCCTCCATGGTTGTTATTAAAAGTAGTTATAAAATCCAGATCTCTGCCCTCCCTCGCTCCCCAGCCCCCTCTTCCCTTTACTACATGGTATGCGGGGAGCATTGCTTGAAATATACTGCCACTCAGCTCTGCAAGGTCCATGTCTATAAACTGAGTTTGTTTTCTGAAGTAATTTGCGCAGTAGAGATCTGTATTTTCCTCTAAGTACATACACCTGTAATTTCCATCAGCATCGCTAGGAGCTACTTGTACGTAATGAAGGGAAAATGTACGCTGCGCTTCACACAAGAATCTCCAAATGGATTCACATTACTACGAAAAGCACCTCTGATAAATTTCCTATGACTGGTTCACATGGCAGGTGGCCCTCTATTAGAAATAGGATAGTTATACCTGATGTCCCCTATATTTCCGAACCAGTGACAGAAACGTCAAGAACATATCAGCCCGAAGGTATCATTCTGTGTGGGATCACAGCTTTCATACCTACTGCATCCCCAAATGCTTTTGCAGAGTTAACAGGCCCTGTATGTCTGGCAATAAATAAACGCAGAGGAAAAGAGAAATTAAAAGGTGATGACAAGTTACATGCTCATAGTCAAGGTTGAATTAGTCAAAGCTGAATTAGGTTGGAGGAGTACTGGGAGGTACTTTCAGATGGCAGGAGCTCCAGGGGTTTTTACACAGTACCAGCTGAGGTGAGACTGTAGGAAGGACCTAAGGGGATGCCTCAGCTATGTTAGCAGGAAGAAGGGAATGAAGAGAGGAGAGCATGACAAAGACAGGAGGTGAGGCTAGAGACTTCAACTGATAATTTTAAATGTGACGTTTCTCATGTATTACTCTTTAGTGCTTTCACAAACTCCCATTCTCATGCACTCACTCGAAATTATGTGGGAGGAGCATCTTAGGCTACTCTAGGGGAAAAAAAAACAACAGTAAAGCTTGAAAGATGTTACAGACACACAGTGCTGAGATCACATTTTCTGAAAGTATTTCCAATTAGTCTGCAGAAGAAAAAATAAATCTTTTGTTCAGATCATATTTTATGAGAAATTTCTTCCCTAGGAGGGTAGCACAGTGCTGGAAGTCATTACTCAGAGGGGCTGCAGATTCTCCATCCAAGGAAGTTTTCAGGGTTGAGCTAGAGACAGCCACGGCTGACCTGGTCTGCTGCTGGGGATAGTGGGGAGCGCTGACAAGGAGGGGCAGAGCCCTTGCGGTCCCCTATTTCCCGTAACCAGCAGTGGCAAGGGGAGTGGGGACCCTGTGTTTTGCTCTGTGGAGGCCCCTCTATGGCTCTGACACCAGCAATCAACAAAAAAAAATATTTTGAAATACACCCTGTGAGAAAGCATCGCACCTCACAGGAGAAGAGTTTGATAAATTTTAGCTAACATGTTTCATGTTTGCTTTCAAAGCTATGGCTAATGAGTAACATGGAGAATAGCTTCAAAGCCATCAAAACGGTTCAGTTTTGAAAAGTATTTAAAATAGGTCCGGCATTAATGAGGGGTCCTTGAGACTGGCAGCACTAGGAACTGTAATGCTGCCTCAGGCCCTCCTCATGCCCAAAAGAGATCAGGAATGCCAGGCAAGACAGGCAAAAGATGCTCGGTCTGTGAATCCCATGGGGCTCACATGGGACCTGCTTCCTTACAGAAAAGATTTCAGCTGCTCCCCTCGTGCCCAGCAAGAGAAGTGTGGGCCTGCAGGGGATTTAGGCAGCAAGTACAAGAGGTACCTTCAGGGTCAGGAACCAGCTGGGAGGGTGTGGAGGGGGGGTGTTGTGGAAGCCAGCGTTAGGGGCTGCTGGACACAGAAGCTTAAATGAGCAGAAATGTAATTAAAGCCTTTCACGAGTCCTGTCCCATATAGCTAATATTTAATATGAATCTGTTCTGGCACAATTTTTCATAAATTACTCCTGTCTTTATATGTGCTAATGCCTCAGACATCTTGGGCATCACTTCCTGGAGGAGAAATGGGTGTGGAGTGGAGCAGCATGTTGTGGTCAGCAATTCTACTATTGATATCCATTTCTTAACTCACAATCAGACAATAGCTGAGATTATGCCCAGAGTAACCATCCCAGGGGCAGACCCAGTATGTGCGATGTGGTGTCCTGATAAATCCCATGCAGAAGAATGCATGACAACAATAATGCATTCAGAAAAGTCTCACAAAAGGTCCGAGAAAATCAGTGGCCTGGATTTCTGTTGCTTCTCTCTGGAGCCATTCAGAAGGCTTACAATCCTTTTTTTTTCTAAGCAGCTGGTCCCAGTCCACTGGCTGCTGGACCCAGCATGGTGGCACTGCCCTGCAACCCCTGCCATCCTCTGACCTCGCCTGTCCAGCACAATCCAGAGCCAGGGAGACATTAGGGCACAATGAGCCCAGCTTGTGAGACAGCAGGGCTGTGGTGAACTGGTACAACTCGAGCCCAATGAATCTCACATCCAGAGCATGAGCCTCCCCCTGTGCATCTGTGACTGTTGGGACAAATAGACTTTTCCTTCCTCCCCCGCCAAAAAAACAGATTTAGTTTATGCAGGAGAGACAGTAAGTCAGTTTTATGACCAGTTTTTGATTGGTGGTTGTGCAGTCTAAAGTACTGAGTAACAAGTGTCATCCCATCAGCTGAGGTGCCGTAGGTGGGTGCACAAGTGCTCTTCGCACATTCCAGCTGCCGGGGACGATGTGTTAGGTGTTAAGACATCCTCATGGATGTGTGCAGCGCTTCAGCACCAAACAAAGAGCTGGAAATTCTTCCATCCTTCTTCCCAGCATCAGAGAGAGGAGATTGACAGGTACAAGGAGACAGCTCATTCATGGCTAATTGAATTATGATGGGATTTACTTTATCTTGTGGAGCCAGAGAAGAGTAAGGTGGTTTAACACACCTCCCCTGACCCACAGGTACAATTATTTTAAGTTTCTTTTAGTTACAGAGCCAGAATTGGATCTTTGATTAAGTGGCTTAACAGAAATACACATCTACCAAGACTGGGTTAGTTACTTCTTAGAAAAAAAAAATCCAAGCTTGACACAGTGTAGATACTTTTAACTTATATTTTAGTGCTTCCAACACACATGTAAGATATTGTGGTAAACATACCAAGAGATACTTTTTGATGAAGACAGTATATTTATATACACAGAAAGCGACCAAAGAAGGCTGATGCCACAGATTCCCTTTCCCACATATATACAATATATAATATTTTAGGGCAAAGCCTAAAGTACTTACAACATTTGCCCTAGTTGGCCTAGAGCACCATAACTACATGTAGCAGTGTGTAAGACTATGTGTAAAACGCTACTTCTCCCCTTCCCTGCTGCAAGCGGGCACTGGTGGGTACCGTAGGAACACCTGCGTGTTGCCAGCTTCTGCACTTCTAGTGACCAGTGAAACTTCCAGACGCGTCCTTTCTGCACTTTTTTATTGGTTAAGTTCACAGAAAACCCACTTAATTATTGCATAATGCCTTCATGAATCAAGCTTTTACTGTGCAATTCAAGTTGCAGTAAAATAAGTGCGCTTCATATGTTAACAATTACAGGCTAGATTTATAAAAGCATCACACACTGTTTGCATTGGCTTTTCTAACTACTTTATTCATAAAACAGTGTTAATGCACCTAAAATAAATTCACCTTCCTTCTGAAACTCATTAAACTCTCGTGTCTCTGCACAGATAACTCTTTAGTCACCATGGGCCCTGGGAATGCGTCATGTAAAACAAAGATGGCATGTTCCTGCTCGTACTCTTTTACTGTTCAACCAGGCAAGTTAGACATGGCTGGAGACAGGTCTACATTGCATCTCACAGGGTTTGAAGTTACAGACGTGAGGGATCATCCCTGATGGACTCAGTCCTAAAGAGCAAGAGGATGAGTTACAGCAAGGTTCTAGCCTGCTATAAAAGGACACGAAGAAGAATTTTGCTTTGAAATTCCAATCTGTGCTGCAAGTTCAAGTTTGCTCCGCTTCCACTGGCTTCAATGAATGTCAGCTGTACTCACACAGCTGTAAAATGTTATTTATACCTGCAAGTCTAGTGGGGTCAGAGCAACATAGAACTGGTGTAAGAGAAGAAGCCAGCTCATCGCCTTGCTGTAAGCGAAGGCAGGATTGTCTGCAATGCAAGGCAGGCCCCTAGCAACAGATATTTTTTTTATAAATCATGTTTCATCTGGATGTAAACTCAAATTAGATTTATTTTGTAAGAAACATTTATTTTCTTACTTAAAGCAATCTGACATTCTAAAAATAATTTTCGGTTTTACACCAATAAGGCAAAATAATTTGCTTTCTAACTCTTCTCTTATTCCTTTTTTACAAAGTGTGGTGGTTTTGGTTCAGGTTTCTTTTTTTTTTTAATATGGACACACACATATATAAATGTATTTAACATTTTGTAGAACGTGATTTGTATAAGAGGCAGTGAGGAAGAAGATGTTGATGGAGGGGACCCTTTGCATAAGCAGGAGCAGGACATGACTGGTTTTTGACTCAGCCTTCCTCTGAAGATCCACAGAAACCGTAGTGTTTCTTACCAAATGAATTTCCTGATTGGAACATGTGATCAGCTTGGAAAAAGCATGGGTTTGAGCAATCTGTTTCCTGCCCAAGTACAACTTTGCCTTTGGCTAAACTAGCACCACAAGTCATAATCAATTAAAGTTCTTGTTTTTCCTTTTGGAACCGAGCACTCAAACTTCGCGTGTGAAAGTCTTAATGGTGGGTATGTGTGTAAGTGTGAATGTTTTCCTATGTCATTCATACTAATGAAGGCCTGCAGGTGTATTTGGAACACATATTTTCTGAAGTCACTTGCAGAAAATATTTTTTTCTTTTTCTTTCTGGAGAGGCGTCTCCACCCCACACCCCGCTCTCGATTATCAGTACCTTTTCTTCGATC
>VUYV01000001.1:4693197-4746226 GCA_008711295.1 Anarhynchus alexandrinus
CACTCTTACTTTGGACTGCCCAGGCTGGAGCCCCATGCCTCTATCTGCTCTTTTCTGCCTTCAGAGTTGGCTTTGTTCAGACACGTGATGGGCTGCTGCTTCCCCTCTTGGTTCCAGTTGTGTTTTAATGGGCTTCATGGGTTCCTGGTCTCACAGTACGCTGAGCCAGTGGTGATGCATTTACTGGAGCATGAGGAAGAATGATTCTGCATTAGACCAAAATTCCAACCACCGCAAAGTATCATGTCATCAGCAGTGGCCCAAAATAGCTGTGTGTGGAGGAACCAAGAAAGAGAGAGCTCGTGTAACAACATGTACCTAGAATACTCACCAGATCTTGAGAAATCTTTGGGTTAGGAGCTCTCTTGTCAGAAGTGACGTCATGTATTTAACAATGACCATAATTTACCATGTAAGAAGGATTGACAGAGTTAGCTGTGAGCATTGACAGACAACTTGTGGAAAAATAGCAACATGAAGGACTCTTATTTAGTATATACAGTGCTAGCATGGAAGAGACAGATATATGATGAACAGCTATATGTCAAATCCTCCCCTTCCTCTGGATACACTTTTTTCTTTGCAGTCTTTTGCCCCACAAATGTCTTGTAGTGGTAAAAGCAACATCAGCATCCTCTGTTTCATCTTTGCACTACAACAGTTGAAACGCAGGAAATTCCATTTAAACATAAGAAAAAAATTACTGTAAGCATAGTCAATAAAGGAACGAGGTTGCCTGGAGAGACTGTGTATTCTCCACAATGGAGATAACCAAAACCCAAATGGACACAGCCCTGAGCAACTTGCTGTAGCTGACCCTACTTTGAGGAGTTGGGTTGGCCCAGGTTTGGACTAAAAGGTCTCCAGAGGTGAATTCCAACCTCAACCAGTCTGTGATTCTGTGGCCTTGCAAAAAAAGGGAATTAAAAATGGGACACATACCGGAAATTTAGTACCTTCTCCCTTCTCATTTCAAACTTTCTGACCTGCATGAGAACAGGGAGAGTAAGGCCCTGTGACCCATGCTCACAGACCCACACACTTTGATTACATGTCCATAATGAATTCTTCTGTCACCAGGGCAATATGTAACTGAAAACTCGCACCAGAAGATGTTCAAATGAAACATACACCTGTACATTTGTGATTGCATACTTGCTGTTTGAGAATTGAATTTGCACATGAAACACCTTCTTTCAAGGCCTTTCTGTCTTTCCAATCATGATATCCCTGTCTGTGTCCTCCAAATTAACGTTGTGCCTTAACGTGCTTATTTACACACCCCCACCCCACATTCTAAACAGAAATCAACTGCAAAACTCACCTTGACTCCAGGGGACTTCAGGGCTACAGCAGCAAAACCTTCTGAAAAAAATATGAACTCAAAAGCTTAAACTCAACACCATGTTGTCTTTTTGACAAATCAGTTTTAACACAATAATGGGATTTTTGCACTGCCTTCTTCCACATATGTTTTAGGGAAGGTACATCATGGGGTAAAACATCTTACAGTTCCTTGTACCTCTAATATTTTCCAACCCACCATCTTCAGGTGTGTTGGTGACAGTCATGCAAAGTATTTCCATGTCTGTCGTGGTAAATCTGACATGTCCATGCATAATAGTTGTGAAAACCGCTGGTTTTCTGTGCCACTGCCGTGAGATGCTGGTTCTGTTTTGGAGGATAGAGCTCCAAGCAGCTCTGCTCTAGGGGGACCAACATATACATCTATGTATGCACTGTGTTTCCTAAGGGCTTGTCAAAACTTCACAGTCTTGTGATTAATGTGCAAAAAACCCAAATATAGTTATTCCCTTCAGACATGGGCAATGGCCCTATGATTTAGACTGAAAAAAAGAAAGCAAAATATTGAGAAATATTTAAAAGCCCCACTATTTTGGGTGGATTTTATTTTTTTTTTTGCTGTGCAGTGAACACTGAGTCAGACACCTGGTTCCTCCACTGCCTTTTACCTTTCCTTTTTACCGCTTCTTACACTTAAGCAGAGGTCTGTAATTCACAATCCCACCGAACCGGCGGTGAGCTTGTACCCGCTTCACACAGGCGTCCGGGATGTCTACAGATGGGAAACGCTGAAGATGTGAGCGTTCAGTCTCCCAGCACGAAACACAACCCGGGACACCGCTGTATCAGGGCTGTGGCAGCCAGGAGAGCCGCGGCCACTGCAGATGCTTCCGATCAGCCAAGTGCTTTTTGCTCGTGGAACAGATGCTTCAGACTTTTACCTCTAGAGGGGGGTAGATACCTGTGTACTGCTTTCAGCCTGCGGCCGCCACACCACAGCCAGAGCCTCCCAGTGACAGCATCTTCTGTCAAATTCCACGTGAATCTTACTGAATCACACGGCAAACACAGGACCGTTTTGCTGGAGCTGGAGGCACTGGCTTGTGAGGAAGCCTTGTGGCAATCCTTGCTCTGATACCAACTGGGGACTCTTTGGCAACGCTTGATTTTGTGCTGAGAGCGCGGCTGCAGGCTTTGAAACTGGGCAGAGCTGAGCAGGGTGGCAACGAGTTGTCCCCATCATCTGCTCAGTTATAATTGCTCCTGTGCTGCCCCCAGAGCCCCCCTTCACTGGGACACTGCAAAGGCCAGAAGGCATCACATTCTCTCCTGCAATGACAGCAAGGCAAAAAAAAAAAAATATTAGGGTATGACGACACTTACTTCATGCCCACTTGCCTGCACAGGTGCTCTGGGGGTGACGTGTTGAGGTCAAAATCGGGGTTATCCTTAGGAGATGAAGCAGAGAAGAGGAGCTGTTGCTCCTGTGGGAAGGTCTGTCCCTCAGCTCCGCAGAAATCCTGAGTCTCAGTAACGTAAAAGATTCTGTTTATGCAGAATATAAACAAAAGTAATGAATATAAATAATTCCTCTTGCCTTCCTCGTTCCTGCCTGTCATTCAAGAGATAAGGGAACAGCATTACAGCTAGCAGGGATGTTGTATATAAATGATCTCCAGATGGAGAAGGAATTTAGCCACTTATTTGGAGTTTCCAGATGTTTGGAAGCCCTGGACAACTGACACGTGTACATTAACAGCGCAGACCATACACAGGGTGTCTGGAGATGAAGTGCATCTCTGCTGCGCCGTCGGTTTCTGCACATGTAGTAAGTCTGACGTATTCACAATGTGGTGGATGGGCTGTGCACAGGCTGGTCCTCTACGCATCAGCTGCTCGGTGGAGCTGCTCAGCCCTGGAAGTGCTGGACCCAGGAGCACCTGATGCACAGCACCTACATCCACGTTTCTGACCTGGATTCCCCCAGCAGAAGAAGAGGTCCTCCATGTGCAGCCAGTGGAAGCAGCAGATCTTTTGGGGACCTGTCTCAGCCGTGGATAACGTTTCCAGCTTGTATTTGCTTGGGAACCCAAGCTGAACCACAGGTTATTGGTGGTACCAGCCAACATACAAAACTAGACATTTTCAGAAATTTTGAAGATATGGATGGAAAAAAAAAAATCACCTTTTTCTGCCCCAGGAAAAAACCCTAGAAACATTGAGAGAAATTTTTTTTTTTTTAAATTAAAATCAGAATTTTTTATTTTGCCTCTTCAAGCACAAAAAGTGGACTATGTATAATGTAGTCAGCATTTAAAAACTCCTGCAAGGTATAGTTTTAAAATAAATAAATATTATAGAGCTTAAAATATCCTGAGACCATGGAAAGAGTTACGCTGCATGTGAAAGTACATCAACAAATTATTTTTCTACTGACATACTTCTATATTAAGAAAAATCTTACATTAGAAAATAGAAAATTTAGCCTCAGTCACTAAGCCTTGTGAGTGAAGGAAATGAAACATCTGTAATAAAATAAGTCCTGAAATACCATTTTGGAGGATTGAAATGCAGCAAGAGCAGCATCAATTTAACTTTAAATTTAAAAAAAAAAATCAATTTTTGTGTAATTAAAAAAAAAATGTCCTTTCCTGCCTTTTTTTTCTTTTTCAGAATTTCCAATATTTACTGTCAGGTCACAGGAAGAAAAGAAAAGACCAAGGTTCCCTCCTAGTGTTTTGTTCTTTCTTTTCCTTCAAATCATGACGTGTCAGCTCACACAGGTGCAGGCTGCATCCTGCATTGCTTTCCCTCCCCGATGCCCCAAGTTCAATACCTCCTGCTTCTTTCTGACAACCTCCATATCCTTTGCACATTCAGAGCACAGTCCTCTCGCTGGCGATGGGGGTTTTCTGCCCACATAAGAAAGTGAAGCTGACATAATATGCGTGCCAGTTAGAGTTGATATTTCAAAAGTATTTTTTTGGGATATCTTTGTGCCTTTAATCACCCTCTTCACCCTCCAGTTCCTCCCACCCACCCCGGCTTAAAGGGTTTGATCTGTCATCAGTGAGGAAGGAAGTTTTATGGTTTTAAACTGATTTTATTAAAATATGAGCAGGACCAAGGAGGTCTCCCTTACTTTTGTACTGAGGCTTTCATATTTAGTAGTTCTTTCACCTGTGCAGTACATTTGGCTGGTTTTGGACACAGTAAGGTTTCAAAGCAATGATCCATATCCACAACACAAAGATTTCCCTTCTTATCTCTGTACCCGACGTTTTGACTGATTTCTCTTTCAAAGGTCATGATTTACCTCACAGGTAATCAGGACAGATGTTTGGCTACATTGACTCCCTTGATCCCAGGGTGCTAGGCTGAAAATCTTGGTTACAGAGAATGGAATGGCTGTTGAGTTGCAGAAACTCACAACATCCCTTCGATACTTACTTTTGTGACATTGAGAGGCCAAGAAGTCACATTGCAATCAACAACACCAAGAATTCTTAGGCTTGCTAAAATTCTTCCTAGGAAGCAAAATAGTTACAGCATTTCTAAGTATTCCCAGATTTACTTCTGAATTGCTTGTGTTTTGATCATATACATGCTTTTTTTGATGAGAAAAGTGACTTGAGATAAACAGAAAACAAACAAAAAGGTAAACGCAGTCCAATTTATTTTAAAGTAGTGCTGATTCCATAGAAACTATAACAGCAGTTTAAATTTTAGAGCATATTATTTTATATAGTGTTTGTTGGATTGAGTCATGGTGAAAGTAGAAGAAGGGGAACCAACAGTATAGCTATTCTTACTAGAACAGAACAAAATTTGAAATTTCTGCTTCAAACTTTTGCAGAAACTTCTTTTCCCCCCCAAAAAAATATAATTTTCCTCTTGCTCAGAATCAGAATAACAAAACAGAATTGTGTATGACATGAAATAGCTCAAAAAGACACCCGCAGCAAGCTTCAATCTTTTTGCATTGACTTCAGTGCTTACAGTTTAGGCTATTTTGTTATTTTGCTAAAGTCAAAATATTACAGCTGAATTGAAGTGCTTCAACTGTAGAGAAGCAAAGCACTTCAAGCTGATGAAATGGAATATTCTGATATTTTTCTACTGAGCAATTTGGGTAAAATGTTAGAATCCTAGTGAGCCTCCTGACAACAAAGAGCCAGCAGCAGGCTGGAGAAGGATGCACGGAGGGAGAGCAGACTGTGAAGCCATAGAAATAAATGGAGTGGAAGGTTGACAAGAGCTTTTTACTTGCCGGTCTTAAAGGACCTTGTGTGGGAAGGAAAGACACTTTTAAAATAAGCATTACTAGGATTCCCTTTCTCTGTTGTTGTCTCTACGCTGCCATGAAATATCTCTGGTTGTTACCATGAAAGAAATGCAGGAAGGGTGAAAACAGACTATTCTCTTCACACATCCAGGTCCCAGCAGCTTACCTGTCCCGCGTATGAGCCTCTAACATCTAGGTGATTTTTTGCTGTTTATGTCAGTTGTCTACCCTAGAGAAGATGACGTAACGCCTGTGCATCTAACATCTACATTAAAAACCTAGATGCATTTCCACGAGCCCTCATTCTCTGAGCTCCTTACTGACTTCTGGTAAAGGGGATTAATCAGTGGCATACACGTTACTGGCTCCATCGTTGACCATTAATCCTCCACTCGCCAGGAAAAGAACTGTTTCCATCAACTCATTTTACTGAAGATCTCAAAAACGTACTGTTTTGTTTTGTATCAGTGTCTGATCTATTGATCTCCTTCATCCCATCTGCCATGGGACTGAGTACCAGAGGGCTACTGGCGAGCTTCATTCCCTAAAGGATTTAATGGTGCTGCTGTAGGCTCAAGCCAGCAGACTTAGGAAGGGTTGATATTTTTCTCAACATATGGCTTTTGAGGCCTTAAAATCACCTGTCAGCTCAGTTCCTCTTTCTGTCTTTCTGAACAGGATCAAACAGCCAAGTTGTAGGAAAATGTCCGCCAACATTTTCCTTCCTAAAACCATAGATTCCCATTAAAAATCACTGTCTTTCATGGCATTTAGGCCTCAGCCAATATTTCTGATTCTCCCTTGCCTTTTAATTTAAGCCCCCTGAACAATGTTTATTCTTCAAGGCTGGAATGTGATACTGTATTACTGTAAAAGATAGAAGTGCAGATTGTTATTTAAACTAAGGGCCTCGCTTTGCCAATGAACATCAAAGTAAGTTAAAGTGGATACAAACACAATGCAGATGCCCTGGAAAGGCATTTTATATTGTCAGAGCAAAGGGATGAGGCCTTTGTAGGGTCGGTGAGTCTCACAGATTTATAGTAATTTGATTTTTTCCTTTAAAGCCCCAAGTCCTGACATCATACGAACATGAAAGAAACTCAGCTTTCAAAAAAGGTTCATTTCTAGCTTTTGTGTTTGCGGGATATCACTTCACAAAAGCACCTTAGAAGCCAGGTTATCTATTACAATATGTTTATAATTAGCTCATGATTAAGGGCAACATTATAGCATGTTTTTTGTATTATATCTGAAAAAAAACCTCAATGTTGAAAATACTTGAAAATATTTGTTTGTGTAGTGACCTTAAACAAAGATTACAGTGAGGGGAATATATTGTTTCTGATGTAAACATATCATTTTGAACTGTATAACTCCTCTAAAATATTGATGCTGCCTGCTAATTATAATGATTCTTTTTTTAATAAGCTAAAATATGTCTCAAATTACGTCCCAGGCAAGGAGCTGGAGAGGAAGAGAAGTTCAAACCTACAGACACAGAAACCATGCTGCTTACTTGCTGTTTACTGTTTTCTCAGAGAAAAAGGGTGGAAAGACCAAGAAGATGGTAGGGAAAAAGCAGGAGCCCTGGCACTGCCCTTTCCACTGGTTGAAGGGACGTAACCTACCGCCAATACACTCCAGAGGTAAACTCCTACAGACCATGCCCAAACTGCAGCTTTTAGTATGTCATTATTCCTGGTTTGGTGCCCAAAATGCCAATACAAACGCTGCCTTTGCCAGCTCAAGTGTATTTATACCTTTTTAATGACAAGCATATCTTTTAAACAGCTCTTTAGGAACAGACAAACGTGGCAGATTTTTCAATAAAAGTTTATGGACCTGTATTATTGCAACCTATAGGAGCTGTAACCTGTCACTGTGTGCCAGCTGTCGTGCCGTGGGATGGTTACACATGACACCAAAGGGAAGAAGAAAAATAAGAAAAAAAAAATTTCAATAGGAGCCAGGGAGGTTTCTGGACTGAGGATGGAAACTGTTTAGCGCAATCCTTCTAAGATTCTGTAGGCTCCAGATGCCGTAGTGCCTGATTCTCTTCTCTGTTATTCCCATTTATATGCTGCAATTTTCTGGCCAGATGAGCCCGACTCCGGCATCCAGCCGGGCTGGGAGTGGACAGTCCGTGCTGGAGTGCTGCTGGACGCAGAGGAGCGAGCGTGAGCTCTTACCTTCCCTGCTGTTTCTTGGCACACAGCCTGTTCCCATGACATTATCTGAAGCTGGTCATGGAGGTTTATGGTTTATTTTTACAGCAATATTTTCAAGCAATTATCTTCCAACTTGTAGCCATAGACCTTTATAGTCTCAATCTAGCAAGGGCTTGTTTCTGTAAATCCACTTGTTTAAGATTTCCCTCATGTGCGCACACTAAACACATTGTTAACCTTGATGAGCAGTTAACACTTAACCAGCGCTGCAAAATTTCAGCTCATTTTCAAGTGTTGTAAGCCTTCATTTCTCCTGTCTGTTCTGTATGCCTGGCATGGTAAGGCAATAAAGGAAGGAATAAAATAGCTAGAGCCAGCAACTTAACTGGTTTAAATCAGTGCAGCTCCACAAAGTCAATGGGGCTATAGAGATATATGCACACTCTGAATCTGGCTTTATGTAAAAAAAACCTCAGTACTCACTGGCTTTCATTGGTCTACCTGCACTTTAGTTCTCTCTTTTTGTTTCTGCTGTTTTATTTTGAAGAGAAGACTCTAAGGTTATTTAAAAGGGTACTAACAGCTTAGTAGACAATATTGATTTTTTGTGTGTTTGAGTTGTCATAAACGCCTTGCATAAATGCAATTATCTTATGCTAATAAAACCTATTAGAGATCATGCTGGCCAGTGAGTTTTACATCTTCACAACGGACTAAAAATCCAGACTCTGATTCTGTATCACACTACGGTGGTTTATAGCTGGTGTAACTCAAATGATTGGGCTGGAGACGCAGAAGAATAACCTGAAGATGCGCCGAGCCAGGCTCCCATTCACTAGGTGTGGTACCCAAAACGTAACACGCATTTCACATGCTAGTTATAGGCTAATTCTGCAGCCTGAGTTTCTGGATCTGGAAGAGGAAAAGGGAAAATGTCGCTGTAGCAATTACTGCACAAGTGAAACATTTTTGATATGAGGATCAAAAATGAGGCAGGAAGAACACAAACTTAAACACTCTGCATACAAAGATTAATTACAGAAAATAAAAGCTGGAAGAAATAAAGGAGCCAAACAAGGCAGCACAGGAAATTTCTAAAAATGTTGCTGTTGACACTAAAGAAAGACAGAGAATATTCTGCCTGCAGCTGCAATACAGCTGTCACATCCAAACAAATTAAAACCCTCTGAGGACCAAAAAACACAGTAAACTCTAACATTATTTAAGTGAAGCGATATCTTTCCTCTGCATCCCAGCCGAATACTTATTTAGAGTGTGAAAAAAGTAGCCTGGGAGCACCCAGTGGCACAAAATACTTTTCTAGGTCCAGGGAAGCTGAAGATCTGCTTTTGTGGGTGTGTAAACACATGTTCTTATTGTCTTGCTGCCACTGTACAAATGAGACTTTTGCTCTCTTTCTCCATCTCCGTTTCAAGACTCCTGATGGCAGATTCCACGACTCCTGATTTTGGTGACCCAAGCAATCAGAAAGTGCACGTATACAATGTGCCACCGAGCGCTGCAATATTCCCTAGCAGCCTGGCTTGTTCGCTGCGTGACGTTTCAGACAGTACTGTACAAAAAGAGCAGCTGGGACTCTGTGTGCTGCCAGAGGTTTCCTCACAGGAACCCCCCATCCTCCCAATCCCATCTCAGTTGCACTTGGTTACCGAGAAAGTTTTGCATTTGTTATAAGGTGCTTATGCTGATTTACAAAGCCATTGAAAAGCAGAGCCCAAGTTACCTTTCTGAGTTAGTGACTCTTTACTCCGCTGGTCACAGGCTGAGGTCAACTGATACAGGTCTCTGTGCATCTTCAATACCGAAATGCGTCACTTTGGGTGGTCGCTCTTTCAGCCATTGTGCACGTGGCCCCGCTGCCTCCTAACAGTACGGGCACTGCTACCTTCCCTGCCGTTAAAGTCCAAACGCGAGATGCAGTTGTGCTCATCGGCCGTTAGCTGGATGCAAATCACTGTGATTTCTGAAGAATCATTGCTAACACGGTTTTTTCAGTCATTTCTCTTTAGTGTTTGGAGATGCGTCTGCGAGATGAGGCACCAAAAAGAGTGTTTTCTTTTTCCCCTCTGCCATTCCGTTCTTATTTTCTGTTTGTAAATGTAATTCCTCCCGCAGTATAGCAGGATAGCGTGCGTAATTGTAGTGGGTAACTATGTGAGCACAGAGGAACTTTTTCCTACTCTAAAGAAAACATTTATTGTGGTCCAGAGCACAGAATAGATTTACAAAGCACTTCTTTGATTAAATACATAAAATAAACCAGCTGCTGCTGTAAAGAAGCATAAAATATTTATCAAATTAAATATGGATCGTGCAATCTTATGCTGACTGTTTAACCTTAAATGCCTACTAAATCAATGCAACAGATCAGAATTCACAGCAGAAGTCAGCCTTCTAAAGCCATTATTATTAATCATTACTTCAAGTTCTGTAAATCTGTTTGATGAGCTGGAATTTTAACTGGATTGTTAATCAATGGATGTTTTCGCTGACTGGATGAGGAACAGGGAAAGAAATCTTATTATAAAAAAAAAAGAAAAAGAAAAAGAAGAGAAAGATTGGAATGCCTCTGCTCCAGAAATAGTAAAGTAGCTTTGTTTCACTGATGTAACAAATTCCATCATATGAAAACTATTATACAAAGGTTACTCATTATTAAAGGTATACCACAAAATGTCATGGTAATAGAATGTTGTCATGGGATAAATATATCTCACTTTGAAATATGCTCCATAAATGCCTCAGTCACCACAACTTGCATTTAGCTGCAGAGGGCTGGCAGGAATGTTTTGTTTTAAAATTAATCATCCACTGTTCTTCCTTCCTGTTAGCAGGCTTAAGCACTGCAATATGAGGGAGAAAAACTTGGAACTGTTTTTTATATTCATCCAATGCCCAAGACCAGAGACAGGAAGGGATATTCCCAAACCTGATTTTGGGAATAACTTAACTTTGAGAATTTTAGTGAGAGCCCTCATTTAGCTGCAGTACCCCGAAAACTAAACTGCTCTGACTCTAACAGAAGAACTGACTGGTAGATGTATAGGGTCATTAGTATTTGCCCTACAAAAAAACTGAGACATTATCACAGACAAGATGGCCAGAGATATTAATTCCAAGTATTTTAATTTAGGAAGAATGTCAGCACACAATAAATCGCCACAGAAGTTATAAGATGATTCAGCTGAGTTTAAAACTGTATTTGCGGAACTGACTGAAGACCCCTAAAGAAAACAGCTGATGTACAACCTTACTCTGGGATCAGCTTGAAAAAGAGGGCAGAGATGGGGAGGGTCAGCAGTCATTTATTCACTATTAGTTATTGTGTGTCCTTCCAGCCCCTCGGCTTTCTGTCCTCCCTTTTTCACATACCCTGTGTGTTCAGGATTTGCCTGATGCCTGAGCCAGCTCCTTCTCTGACAAGCCTGCTGGGGGATTTGCTGCCTGGTTTTGTAGGACGAGAGGCAGACGCGGACTCTGCCCGGCTTCTGCATCCTCAGGGTTGCAGACAGCTCTGCAGCGCACGCCGCCCCTGCTACCCTCCAGGGGAGTACACGGCTCTAAACCATCACACAAGTCCACTCAAAATAAAAAACAACAAACCCACACCAAAAGTATGTCTGTGAGTATTCCTCAACATTAACTTCACACAAGGCAGCGGGTCGTGTGCTCAGCAGCTGAGCGCCGGCGTGGAGCTGGGCTGGGAGAGGAGCGCGCCCACAAGTGGGACTGAAGTGATGTGAAAGCAAATGGGGTTTTCCTGTGTTGTTAATTGCTGCCCGCCAGTAAAAATTACCCTTTCCTTTTTTAACAGTGTTACTGCCTGGCTGAAAACTTTATGAGAAATCACTCCTGGATCTTTTATGGGAGCTTCAGCAGTCACATTTTGGAAGCTGCTACTTAATATGATGTCACTGGGTCTGCAGGTGAGTAAAACCCCAAAATAACTTTTCTTTTGAAATGTTCCTGCGGCAGCTGTTTCCACACATGATTCATAACTTCTCTGCCTTAAGAACTGCGGCCATTTAAATAACTTCAGTGAACAAAAGCACATACACCAGTCCAGAACAAAGCAGGGTTGCTTTCAATAGCGCGAGTTTAGCAGTGAGTCCATTATGAAATACCTGTCCCCACAATCTTGTATGAGTGCTTATGTAGAATTTTTGACAGCATTTTATATGGTTAATGCACCAGTCACACCACGTACAACCACAGCAGTTGTATGAGATAGCTGATTTAATACAATCTGACCCTGTTTTACAGGCAAGGAAATAGACTGAGGAAGCAAAGCCATGCAGGATGAGAGTGGCAGAAACAAAATTAGGGTTTAGATCTTCCTCCACTCTCATCTAACACATACTCCTTCAGACCATGTCGCCGTCTTACTAAAGTTGGACTTTGGTGATTACTGCGCAAAAGAACCTTTGAGAAAATAACTTGGGGAAACATTCATATTCTCACTATATGTAAAAGTAGCTGCATAAACATATTTTCATCTGTTTCAAATAAATGACTAAATTTCTATGTCTCACCCAATCTATATCTGCCTCATTGGAGTCCTCATTGCCCTTTGGGGCTAAGAATGTATAATGACAGCAGAATCAGGCACGGTGACTTTACCAGGCTCTGATCAGGAGCTTAAAATAAATCATAACTGAAAACATGCTTCCAGATATTGTCTCAGAATCAAATATTCCAGTCTGAGGTTGTGTGGGGATCTTTCAAAGCTTTGTCGTTCAGTTTTGATTATTAATGGCATTTAAGAAACTGCAGCAGGATTGAGAAATTACCACATATTCTCACAGCTTCTTAATGCAGCCTCTGATAGCGGAATATGTTCAGCACCTGTCAGAAAATGACTGCACATAAGCTTTAAATTGGAAACTGTGGAAAGCAAAAAACGAGAGCAAAAAGAGCTAAATCATGGGTTGAAAGAAGGGAAGAAAACCAGAAAAGAGCTGTGGAGACAGACGCTGAGGAAGAAACGAAGATGAATCATCTACTGTGAGGTTTAAAGACCATTATTATGTTATATAATTAGCATCAAAAGTGTGTGTGTGCACTTTCACGTATAAAATACATACAGTTGGATGTGTGTTGTTTGCTGATTCTTAGTTTGGAGGTTTGTTTTATGTGAAAATAACCTATAGCCTCTTGCTGCACGAAGCTGAAATAGCCTTATTTACAACATGCATTTGTAGGGGAAAAACGAAGCAGCTCAATATCAAGTCAGAGCAAAGCTGGAAAATTCAGATGCAGATTTTGAATTACATTTGGAAATGGGGACATTTTGGATCTCGGCTTTGGCCTATGTACGGTCAAATATAAATGCCATTTTGTATTGCTACAGGCTGGAAGTGACTCTTTCCCCTGTAAACTCCCTCGTGGTACAGCCAAAGCCTCTCTGTCACTTGTTGTGTGGCACACCAGAGCCAGCACTGCTTCACCCAGCTGAACGCTCTTGAAGTCAGCAGAGTTACTTTACTCAACATTTTAAAAGCAGCTGTAGTCAACAGTGTATAAATGAAAGGAGAATTCAGCCCGAGAGTGGCAAGAAACTGTGGAGAACAATTGTAAAATTGACTTTCTGCACTTGTATCTTTTTACCTGCGGTATCAGGGACAAATCTTTCCATTCTGGAAACAGTCATGAGTTACCTTTTCCTTAACATTTTTGGCTGGGAGCTGCAAGTGCTTTTTTAGCTTGATTTCCCAAAATGCAAGGCTCACACAATCTTATTTTCTGCCTGCCATCTGCAAAAAAAAAAAAAAAAAAAAANTCAAATTTGATAGATGGTCGGAAGTCTCAGAACCAATTATGATCACAGGAGCTTTGTGAAACCTAATGGCTTGAGAAAAAGCCCAAAATATTGGCTCGCTAACAGGAAACAAATATTTGGCTTGGCAGCAGCCTGCTCGCCAGCCAACGCATGTGACAGCCAGGCAGTGGGTGAGTGCCAAACCAAAGCACTGCTACCTCCTGGTGACTTGGCCTGTTACAGAGAAAAAAAAAAATAATAATGCTTTATGAAAATAATAAAAGGATCTTTTGTAAGTTTAAAATTTTGGCTGCCAATTTTAGTCTAGTAGAGGTTATGCATCAGAATTTGATAAAATTTTACCACTAGAGGATATTTATCAGAATTTAATGACTACTTAAAAATGTAGTTGATACATTATAGTGCAGGACAAAGCTACATCAATTACACATTGAAAGCCAATATATACCCTTGTAAGCTGTCCAAAGCACAAAATGCCTTTTGCCTTTGTGAAGGTCTGTTGAAGATGATGGCGTTGGTGACAGGTCAGTATCCCTCAGGGACACTCCTGTCCGTTATTGCAGTACCTTAACGACTGCTTAAACACTTTACTTTTGTCTTACTGTTCACCCCGTTTTCCCAGCACCACCCGCTTCAGTTTTGGGGCCAGACTCTAAAGCGTCTTTAGGCACCTCATTCCCACTGAAACAAAGGGGAGGTCAGTGCCTAAACAGTAGGTGTATCTGGGGCAAGGTCACTACCTCTGCGCTAAAGCAGCCCCTTCCAAGGTCATCAATGCTTCTGGCTGCCCTCTGGGCTCCAGACATAGTACCTGTGCCCTTAAGCCTGCACATCTTGCACAGATGTGTTATAACAGGGAGGGGAATGGGCCGCACACTCCAGATGCAGCAGCTGAATCGGGGCCTGAGGGAGAGCAAGTCCTGTCCTGGGAGCGCTTTGCCCTTCGCCTGGAACTTGATATTGCCCCCCTGTACATCCCATGCAGGCTGAGAGTGTGGGATGAATATGGGGCAAGGAGGGGGGACGGCATTTCAGCGGTGTTAGGTACAGAGCCTGTGCTCCAGCCAGCTGTTAACAGAGCGACTGCTGCAGTTTCATGACCCAGGTAACCCCAGTGGCCATTCCCCGCTTGCCCAAGGGGAGCGTGGTGACAGGGAAGCAAATGCCCCGTCCCCTCAGCCGTTCCTGAGAGCTGGGCTCCGGGGAGCCCAAGGGAAGGAAAGCCCAGGCAGCTGGGCAGCCCCACTCATCTCCGCGCCAGTTCGGCGCTGCACAAGCTCGTCCCAAACCAACTTAGACAGCAGGGAGGGCTTGTCCCTTGCTGCTTTGCTTGCAGTCAATTTGCAAAATAATTCCTCCAGGATGATCACAGAGAGCAAATGAAAAGCTCAGTCCTGAATCCTCCACTGCTGTGGGTAATCCCTGTTCCAAGGAGTAAAGTCTCTTGTTTAAATGCAGAATAGAAAACCTAGGGTTTCAGAGAAACTGTAAGCCTTGGATAGCATGCTTTGCACGTATCAGATTTAATAATTATTATTTATTTTTAATTAATAAGCTCTGAAAAAAAAAAGAAGACTGATAGCAGAGGTAGTCATGATTTGGGTGGAATGGAAGTTAGTTCACCAGAGAATAAGAATCTTCAAAACTGGCCATGAAAAAGAGAAATTTAGTTTAAGTTTTTGAAGTTTTTAATAGGTTAAAGTCGATGTATGTATGTACTTAGATTGGGGAATAGTCATGAAAAGAGGATATAAAGGAGCTGCAGAAAAAGATGTAGATTGTTAGGGAGTGTTAGGAAGTTGAAAAAGCTACAGCCAAAAGCAAATTACATTATTCTACTGGGAAAGACAGACAAAAACACATACAGAAATACAGAGAAACCAATCTTTCCTACGGGAAATATTGCACTCCTTCCACAAAATATTGCCCTAGTTAGAAAATGCACCATAATGAACGTCAGTTGCAAAGCAAGAAGACAAAGAGCTCGTAGTAAAATTCAAAGTTCAAAGCTGGTTAGTTGTTTAGAGGGAAAGATACTCTTTTTCAGGACACGATGAAGGAAAAGAGTGTAAAGTTATGGAAATGTTCATTGTGGGAAAAATAAAGTAGAGGATTATTTGTTTTTATAGAAAGGTGAAATCCTGTCTGTTTTCAAATCAATTGTAAAATTCATATTGAATTCTGTGAGGTCAGGTTTTCTTTTCAGTAAAGTCAAAGTACTGAGTTTAACTCCCTCGCAGACATGTTGTATACAGACTAAATTATTAAAATCCAGTATTCTAGAGAAATGAATCTGCTGGTCAGGGCTCCATTTGCCAGCTCTCATAAAGGCTTTTTTTGTGATATTTGCCGAGTCACTCATTTTCCGTGCCTCAGTTCCCAGCCACCAACCGACCCGCGGGTGTGAGCCTGGCGAGGTGTCTTGTTCTCGGTAGCTTTTATCCCCGGGATTTAACCGAACACCGCAAACGTATCCATCCCGCAGCACAGCCAAGAAGCCTCCCAGCAAGAGGACTTCTTGCTCTTAGCGCTGCCCCACGCTCGTCTGGCTCAGCTCTATGGAGAGGTCCTCCTGAAAGCCGGGACTACATCAACCAGAGTCAGACGGCCGCTTGTATGGATGTAAACCTTTTTTTTTTTCTTTTTTTTTAACTCTCCTCTTCTCTCGAAGCGTAGGCACAAACAGCTATTTCAGGAAAACGCTCGATTTCTGCACCCCATATACATCGATTTGATCAATCTGCTCTGCAATCCTCCACTGAGCACAATAAATGAGCCCATTCAAACAAAAAAACAAACAAACAAAAAAAAAGAAATAGAGAGTGAGAGAAAAAAACCCTCTATTTTCTCAGGTGGTCGGAGGTGTTGTTAACAGCCCGACTTCCCCGGCGGGGGGCCGGTGGGGAGGGGAGCCGGGCAAGAGCGCGGCGGGAGCCCCGACGGGACGGTCCGCCCCAGCCCCGGGCTATCCCAAAAAGGCCGGGCCACATCTGGGGCTGGAAACCCCGCGGTCTCCCTCATATCCCCCGATCCGGGGGGTGGCGGCAGCTCGGCCCCCGCTGCCGGGTTACCTCCAGCCAGGTGGCCGCGGGTGCCGGGGGTGGCCGCGCATTCCCACGGAGGACTGCGGCCACCGCGCCCCCACCTCGCCCGGCTCCGGCGGCTGCGGGGGACACGGCCGCACTGTCCCGCTCCTCATTTTCCTGCCCTGCTTCACATGAGCCGCAACCGAACATCGCCATCGGCGAGCGGGTTGAAAAGAGCGGAAATTAACAAACATTTTTAATTTTAAATATCTTTTCTTTTTTTACTTTACCCCCTTGGAAGGGTGAAAATTCATTTAAACGCGCGGGGACAACCGAAACGTTTCTGTGGATTAAGCTGGAGGGACGGGGTGGCCGGGCACATGCAGCCGTCCCCTTCGGGCCCACGGAGACGGACATGGTCTCACCCCGTGGGCCCAGGGAGACAGGCTTGCCGTGGGGCGGGGTGTCACCTGCTATAGGACCGCCCTGCAGGTGGACTATAGGACTGACTCTGCGGGTGGAGCACACGCGTGGGCGCTGCCGCGTACGTGAGGCATCCCCGGAGAAATGCCTGCCCCGTCTCATCCCCGTGGGTGCCGTCGGGGAAGAGGGGGCTCTCGGTGGCTCCCCGGGGCTATCGGTCATCCGGGGGCACCGCGGGGCGGGAGAGCGGCCTGTGCAGAGGGGCGGGCGGCAAACCCACCCCTCGGTCAAAGGATGCCGTCCCCATGGGGACCGTGGGTCCGGGGTTCCGTGGGGGAGAGGATTCCCCCGGCCCCAACGCCAAAGTGTCGCGGGAAAGGGTGAAACCTGAACCGGCAAACCCCGAAATGAGGCCGGGCAGCCAGAGCTGAAAAGTATCCAAGTCGGTCCCAAGCAAAACAAGAGATGAAACATTTCAGGTTATTACGTTCTCCCTTTGAAGCGAACTATTTCCCGCAGATAACAATGCGTAGGTATATTTAGACAGCTCGGCTCGTCCAAGGAGAATGTGTCTTGCGCTATTTGAGAAAAACTCTAAGAGTAAGTGCAAATATTTGATGCTGAAGAGCTCTTAAGGCTTGAAGAGTACCATTTACTTATTTCTACACATCAGTGTGGGCTTAGGATGTTAAATAGATTAAAAGGCTAAGAGAGGTCACTGAAGTAGACTCTCTTTCTCTCATCCTGACTTTTTTCCCTTGCAAAGTTTTTTGCACTTTCTTTAGAGGGTCCTTGGCAAACTCCTCTTGAGAGCCACCTCGGATACTGTATAAGTTTGTGGTTCTCTGAACGCCGGCCCCCGCCCCTCCCCGGGCCGCCCCCCCCGAAACTCCGCTCCAGTCCAGGCATTCAGCAAATGTTTGCCTGCGGGGTCAAGATATTAATAAGCACTTCTCGGCCTCCTTTTATACTCGGGGCGTCCGGGAGCGGGGGGCAGCGGCGGCGCTGCCCGGGACTGGCCGGGCGGGCAGGTGAGCCCGGTCGTACCTGGCGGGGGAAGGGGACTGAGGGGGGGTTATCGGGCCGGCGCCCACCTCCCGCCGGCCGCGGGCTGCCCCGGCGGTGACACGGGCAGCCGGGGAAGGGGACACACACACACACACCAGGGCGACGGCGGGAGGAGCCGCTCCGCTGAGGACGGCCACGTCGTTTCAATTTAATCTCATTTAAAAAGACATAACTAATAAATTTGTATGGACGGGGCTGCCGGAGACGTAAAGCAGAGTCGATAGTGGTTCAATCCCATTGAACCCTATTGAAAACCATGACAACAAGGAACAAGCTCCGATTTATCCCGGAGAGTTAAAGCACATTGTGGGAAGGCGTCAATCACCTATTATTCCAGATCTGAACAAATGCAAAATCTTGACTGGAACAAATGCTTCCAACAGGTCCGGGACATAGGGCTACATTTCCCTTTTGTTCACGGCCTAGCAGTTGGCATGTATTTGTGCTCCCCTCGCTCCGACCACCCAGGACGGCTGGGAGGCTGTGCTTGGAGCGGGGAAGATAACTACTGTCACCAGGCACGCTTGATAGGTGGCTGCAGTAATCACGGCCTGGGAATCGTTTATAGGGAGCCTGTCCAGTCCCGAAGAAATATGCGGGAAGTTGGCCAAATGGAGCCTTGTGCCCCGTTCATCTCGCCCACAAATCTCGCCGGTATAAATCTCGCCTCCCCCTCGTCGTTATCGCTCTGTTGACATTTTCCCCGTGAAGTGTAACCGCTTCCAGGAGCGGCACCCAGAGCAGGGCCGGGAGGGGCTGCGGCGGCCGGGGGCAGGCGGGGAGCGGGGCTGGGGGGCGAGAGCGGGGATGTATAAATATAAGCCGTACACAATAGCTTATAGATGTCTGTTTGGACAGGGAAATTTGAACCGGCAAAGCGGCCGGCCAGAAGAGTGTCTCCGCGTGTATCTGGCGGTTTCCATTTCCCGGCGCGCAGCGCATCATCACACGGTTTCACGCCGTTTGCCCGACGGGGCCGTGTTGTGTGTGCCTTGGCCGGCGTTCAAGGGAAAGCGGATCTGCTCGGGGGAGGTTGGGTGTCTCCTTCCCTCCGGGCTTTCCTCCATCCAGCCGGACTCGCTTCCCACTGGTTTTCTAGACGGGCGCCGGGTCCCTCCCGCGAACCCCGGCGGGAAGGGATGGGGACGGGGGCTGCGGCGTGGGGGTGGGGAGCGTGTCCCGCCCCCTCCCTCTGCGGACCCCACGGCTCGACCCGCGTGGAAGAGGCTAATCGCGCCCATCGGTCACTTCTACCCCAGCCGCAGGCTGAGGACCGAGCCCTGCCACTGCAGTTTTGCATTTGAACGGCTCATCGGGCTGCTTCTTTCTGCACCATATTTTTTTCATACGTCCTCGGCGGCCACCGAGGCTGAGCAAAGCCCGACCGCAGCTTCGCGGGGGGGACGGGGCCGCCCGGTGGAAGGCTGCGAGGGGGCGTTTGTCCCGCGGAGGGGACCGCGGAGCTGCCGCCGGGGCCGCCCCGGGCCGTGCCCAGCCCGTGTCCGCACCGCTCCTCCCGGGGGGCCCCGGGGCTCCGGGGGTGGGGGCTGCTGCTTTCGGCAGATGAGGCGGCGCGCGGCGGGGGCGGGAGACGCGCGGATAAATAAACGCGCCGTGTTTGATCTTTTCTCTCTCTCTCCCAGCTGGAATCGTTTCAGCCACTCACACATATCGCCCGAGGGGATATTCCTCGGGTTAGTACAACGCAAAATGGTGCTAAAAACAAATCTCCCCTACCCCTCCTCCCGACTCTTGCTTATGGACCGAGTGCGTCGAGCTCCCCGCGTTTCCCCAGCCAAGCTCACGCCATCACCCTTCCCGAGAGAAAGGTGCACCGTCCACCCACCATGCCCAGGAGGCGCAAAAAAAAACCCCAAACCCGGAGGTACCATCCCCTCAACCTCACACACCCTCCAGCCTTCCCCACCGAGAGCTCAGCCGAGGTGTGAAAAATCCCCCGCTGAGGGTAGGAAAACCTGCCAATGACAAGCGGGAGAATTGGAGGTAGCACGGCAAACAGCCCGGGGAAATAAAACAAATAACGACTTAAATTCCTTCCAGGTTTAAAGAGAGAGGGGAGAGGGGGAGAAATAAAGAGGGAGAAGCGGGGAGGGGGCTCTCGACAGGCTCTGCGGATGTCCTGGGAGGATTCACTTTGTCTGCGGATAGAAGGGACGCTGGTGGCTTTGGTGGCGGATGGAGGGGGGTGGTTGTTGGTCATCCACATGCCACCCAAGATGTTATTCACTGCTAACAATTACCATTATCTGTCCCCACTTTTGGCTAATCAGACAGAATATGTAATGATGAAGCCTGTTTCCTGCTGTCTTTGGGAGGTAACGGGTTATTCTCTCATGGGGGTGGCGGGAGGGGGGGTTACACCTACTCCCATTAGGGCTTTAGCACTTGACTAATTCAGGTACTTAGCATCCTATAGACAGGGACGGTTTGAAAGCAGGCAGTGTTTGCAGTGGGGAGGACTGTTTATATAAACAGGACACCTCTGTAAACGACACTAATATTTGGGGTTAGGTGGCGATGGAAGGGAAGGTCCTCTTGAGCCAGGAGATTCCCCAGTAACTGGGCACAGTCCTTTCCTCGCGGCTTTAAGGGAGGGGGTTCGGGGCTTTGGGACGATATTTTTTGGGGGTGTGCGCACAACCTACCATGGCCACATCTGGCAGGATCAGTTTTACAGTGAGGAGCATTTTGGATTTACCAGAGCAGGATGCTAATAGCATAAAGCAAGCCTCTGACCATCACCACTCAGCGGAGAACTACATCGGCTCGCCGTACCGAGGGTGGACAGAAACAGACAGAAATCACTATCCCTGTGAGTATGAAACGGACAGGAATTCGCCATCTCCGCACAGCTATCTTTTATTTGTTTCCCCCCTTCCTTTGGGGAAGATGCGAAGAAGGGAATCGCCAGCGTGTGTAGCCTACAGGATCGGGGGGATCCAGGCTGGGAATTTTATAGAATATTACTGAATTGCAACAATGAAACAGCAGGAACATCCCGGCCACGAGCTTAAGAGAGAAAAGATTTATTATTTTTTTTCCCGTAGGTCTGCGCGTGTTCCCAGCTATGGCAGAAAGCAGAACCTCAGGCTGTGTCCGCCCTTCTCTCTAGGCTTATCGTTTAAGCTCGCTTCCCGGATCCTTTCTTTTTTAAATTATTATTGTTATTATTATTTTCCCCCGTTTCACTGTTGCAAGAAATCCTGCCTTTTTGTGCTGGAGGGGTCTCAGGTCACCCCACGCACGGGAGAGGAAAGCTAAGCACATCCCCGTGCCTCGCCTCCGTCGCCCCGGGCGCCACCGCCGAGCCCCGCGCACTCGCCACCGCGGAGAGCGGGCTCGGGCTCGCTAGCCCAGCTGTGTACCACATCGGTCTTATCTCACACCCATAAATTGCGCCGCAGATATACGGTGTTCAGTGCATACCTGTGTGTGAGGAGGGGGAGAGAGAGTCCTTTGGATGGATGTGGGAACCCCATCGGGGATAAGTTAAATATGAAGGTAATCGAGCGGCTGGAGACAAGCAGTAATGAAAGGACTGGGCAGCCCGGTATCACGTTTAAGCACCGGGCGAGCAGGGAGGCTGCCAGCCCGCAAACCCCCGGGCTGTGCGCGGCGGAGCGGCCGTGCCCGTGCGGGGGTTGACGCCGGGGCAGAGCCGCTCCCCGCGGGGGCGAAGCCCGCTCCGTCCCCTGGGTTAGGTGCAGCGTATCGGGGGCGTTATCTCACATCTCTCGTTGACCGGCGGGATTAATCCGGCCCGCTAAACAGCCCGAGGGAGGCGATACGGCTCTCGCCGGCCCTCCGCCGCCTCGGTGCCTGCCCCGCGCCCCGTCCCCGTCTCTGTCCCCGTCCGCCCCCTCTCTCTAACCCCCTCGCTGTCCCCAGCTTCCGACGAGAGCGGCCCGGAGCTGAGCGTGCCCGACTCCACCCAAAGGTCGCTCCCCGCCCGCGGCTCGGAGGCCGAGGAGAAGAAGAAGAAGCGGCGGGTGCTCTTCTCCAAGGCGCAGACGCTGGAGCTGGAGCGGCGGTTCCGGCAGCAGCGGTACCTCTCGGCGCCCGAGCGGGAGCAGCTGGCCCGGCTCCTCAGCCTCACCCCCACCCAGGTGAAGATCTGGTTCCAAAACCACCGCTACAAGATGAAGCGGGCGCGGAGCGAGGGCCCCGGCAGCCCCCCGCCGCGCCCGCCCGCCCTGCTGCGCCGGGTGGTGGTGCCGGTGCTGGTGCGGGACGGGGAGCCCTGCCGTGCCTGCCCAGCCAGCCCCCCGCCGCCAGCCCCCCGCCCCAAACTGGGCTGCGCTTTGGCGGGCTGCAGCGCCCAGGCTGCCCTAGCCCTGCAGGGCTACCGGGCCTGCCCGCCCGCCTCCGCCGCCGCCGCCCTCGGCGTCTTCCCCGCTTACCAGCACTTAGCGCATCCCGCCGTCGTCTCCTGGGGATGGTGACAGCGGCGACTCGCCCTGCAGGGCCGGACTCATCCCACGGGCGCGGGGAACACCCCCATTCCATCCCTCCCCCCGCCTCAGCCCCGGGCTCCCCAGGCGGGGAAGGGGCCGGGGCTCTGCCCAGGCTCGGGCGGGCCGGGCGGCGGAGCGGGGCGGCGGGCAGGCGGGCAGCGGGGCCGGGACGAAGCTCGCCTGGGCCGCCCGCCCCTCCGCCGGTCTCACCCGAGGGCGCGGGTGCCGCGTGCGGCTCTATTTTTTTGTCAAACCTTCCTTCCTCCTGCTCCTTTTCGAGAGTTTCCGTGTTAAAAAAAAAAAAATAATAATAACCCTAGCGACCTAGTTTATTTTAAAATAGCGTATTCTTCCAGTGACTAATAAAATGATTTTTGGCAAATAACTTTTTTTTCTTGGCGGCCAAGTGTATTTTTGACGATTTGGGCTTTTTTTTTTCTAGGATTACCTCCTGTGCTATAAAAGCTTAAATAATTCTCTTGATCGAGCCAGCGGAATTTCACTTTCCAAGTACGTTAATTTTACCCACGTGCGCCGATAAACGGCGAATAAACTTTGCTGCAAGCATCTCCCTGTAAACCGGCTGGTATTTCCCACGGGAAGGGAGAGCCCGGAGCCCCCCGTCTCTGGAGACCCCCTGACTTTTCGTTTCGGGCGGCTCCGGTGCGGGTTTTCCTCCGCCCAGTCCGGCCGGTGGGCGCAGAGCGGGGCCGCCGTTCATTCCTGTTTTTTTTAGAGCCGCTAAGGCAGGATTCGGGATTAAGCCAATCTTCCCGTTAGCCTGCATCTGTTCCAAAGATCGACTGCGGAAAGGTAGCCAAGAGAAAATAGTGATGCCTTCTAACGCCCAGGGAATTACGTTTTGAAACGCTCTGCGGAACTATTGATTTTATTAATTGGAGGAGAAATACATAATCATAT
This sequence comes from Anarhynchus alexandrinus, assembly GCA_008711295.1. Taxonomy (NCBI): domain Eukaryota; kingdom Metazoa; phylum Chordata; class Aves; order Charadriiformes; family Charadriidae; genus Anarhynchus; species Anarhynchus alexandrinus. The sequence continues at coordinate 4,716,672 of VUYV01000001.1, forward strand.
AATTGTGCTGGCAACGGCCAGTGGGGAAAAACCCTCAAAAAAAACCAAACCCAAACTCAGGTCTCTTTGGAATTTAGACTAGAACCGGCTGCCTCCATCCCTCCGACGGGAGCCGCGGATCGGGAACTCGAAGGGAATATTTGGGGGCGAAGATCCCACGGGGACTGATGCAGCCAACCTGCCCGCCGAGGAAAGGCTGCCGAGGGTAAAGGACCCCCAGAGGCTGTTTAGGGTGTTTGGTTTTTTTGTTATTATTATTCCCTGGAAGGGGGTTATTTCGTACCAGACGTGCCCCTGCGATGTGTCGTGCTGCTTTACACATCCCGGGGACCCCCCGGGAGTGGGGCTGCGCGGGGCGGCCGTCCCGGCTGGAGAGACGGCCAAAAGCACCCACGGCGGCGGCAGCATCATCGCGGGGAGGCTGGAGCGACGCCGGTCCTTCCACCTGCATCCCTTTCCCTGCTTGGGCAAGGCGCCATGTGCCAAGGGGGAGATACAGAGCGGACCAGGCTTCTGGGATGTGCGGGAAGGAGCCGGGGGAATACAGCCTCTGTGTCACCTGGGTTGGTTTTTTTTTTGTTGTTATCTCTTCCCCCCCCTTCCCTTTATTTTTTTTCTCCTGCCATCCGAAATCTTTTTTTTTCTCTCTCTTTTTTTTTTCCTCCGTCTCAGCTGCTGGCCACCTTGTCTCCCATATGGATGGGGTTATCTTAGAAGAATCTCCCAGAAAATGGCTCCTTAAACCTCCTTTTGTCTTGGGGGTTGAAAAGAGCATTGTTGTGCATGAAAAGGACCTAGACAAAATCCGCACTGTTTCAATTCAGGACTGTTTAATCAGTCCCTAGTGACAATTTTATGGGTTTTAGGCGGTACAATAGTATCTTTTAAAACCTTGTGGCCTTCATGAAAACAAAGGGCTTGAATTTTATGGGCTTACAACTCCAATTAGAACAGTGCCAATGTGTATGGGAGATTATCAAATTTGTATCATAAAACCCCTTTATAATAAATGATTGCTGGAAGCTGGGGAGGGGCGGGGGGAGAAGGGACCCGGACTTCAAGCGATGGACTTTGTCGCATGTAGTTTTGAAAGTGCACATGCTGCTCTCCGTTTTAACTCTTTGCGACCCAGCTATGCAGCAGGATCAGCCGTGGAAATAGTGTGACAACGTCATTAGAAACGGAAACAAAGACAACAGGAGAAGACCCCTCCTCCTCAGCCCAAATCTACCCTCTGTCAGGTTGCCGAGGTTTTGGCAGCATCCCACCCGGAAGGCTCCCTCCCCGGCTCCTTGGTTATCTGGGCTGCTCTCCTGTCCTGGAGCCCACACATGGCCACAGGAAACGTCTGTGAAATCGGTGGTCTTCATTATATTACCGCTTTTACTTTTATTGGCTGTACAGGCGATGACAGAGGGTTCTAGGGTGTCCATTCTCTTCCCAGCCCCAAGCTGGAGTGGTTTCCTTCAGGGACAGGCTGCAATGTCCCCTGCCACGGATTTCTTTACGCAAAATGTGTGGTTTGTGAGCGTTGCCTTTTCAGCAAGCACAGGGAATGGGAAAGTCGTGCCCTTGCAGGCTGACGGAAGTCACCACCACAGGGGTGCAGGGAGGATGATAGAGTCAGGTTCAAGTACTGAGAAAAGCAACCCCCTTAGTTTGATATATCCATGTAGAAAGAAGGCATTAAACAATGAGTCAATCCAATAGACTATGGAGATCTACGGTAAAAAGTCTTGTGAAGAAGGTAGGGTAGGATGGAAAAAATTATTTTTCCTGATAGAAACGAAAGAATCCGTCTAACCTTTAAGTGTATTTAGCAAGGAAAATTGATTTGTTAACCTTACCAGTGGTTAAGCTGTATCTAGGAGATATGTCTTAACAAATGTCGTTGATAACGGCTTTGGGGCAAAAGAAACTTACTGCTTTTCAGTGTATTTTCTGCTACTTTGGCTTGGTTTTTAATAAGGCACAAAATCATCTCAGTTGTTGGTTTGCTGTTTTTTTCTTCTCCTCAAAGGGGTGAAAGCACACACAATCTCTGCCTTTTCTCCCTTTCTTTTGCCTCACCAGGTCTCACTGTTACTTTCACCCTGCAAACAGGCTGATGATTTCACTGAACCTAATGAATAAACATGCCATGATGGAGACCTAAATGCCATCTTCAGCTAATGAAAAGCATTGCTACCATCTTCAAACATCTTCCCGGGTGCTTTATTCTTAGTCAGTAAATAAACTATTGACTTTGCAAAGGCCCAGCCCTGTTTCAGTGGGAGCCCCTGGGCACATGTTTGTTAGAACCAAGGCATTAAAGCCAATCACTAGACTGCCTCCAAAAAAAACGGACAATAGTTCTGAAAAAGCGTATCATTGAGATTCTTCGCAATAATTTATGAACGAGTTGAGTGTGCCCCTGCCAATGCATGCCATCATTAGTCTTGGATGTACACACTATACATTTTAAAAATTGCAACAGATGAAAAACATCACCTCCTAAGCAGAACTCTGCAATGCCCTAAAATAAATTCTCATATAACTGACTCAGGAAAGGTTTCTGGCAGCCTTGCCGTATGTACGTCTGGGTTAATAACCATCTGCACTGTACTGTTAACTAAGGGCAAGTCAGGACTGTGAAACTCTTTGGACTATTCAGCCCCTCCTACCTCGTAGCACTCAATAGGAGTAAGACTTCCTCCCCTGGTCAGAGTTCAGCTGGTGCTGGAGGGGACAGTGACCTCACTTTGCTTTCAGAAACCAGTGGTGCCCAGCACTATCTATGGAGGAGCACAGGCCTGGCTCTCCCTGTACTCAGTGCCCTTCATAAGTCACTGTTCATTGATGAAGGCAGTGTCTTACTGGACTCAAATGAATGATAACTGCTGCTTCTTGAGAAGATGGGAACAGCTAGGATACAAGGAATAGCAGTTTCTGAGCCTTACTAATGGCACACAGCCCTTTCATCAAAAGCCTAGATAGCGCATTTTCCTTTTCCTCAGCTGGTGCTTCCAACACTTAAGCACTGGTCCAGTCCCATACATATTGGCCACTGGGTAGTGCACTCTTTCCAAAATATCTGCCATGACCAAAGAATTGCAAAGCAAAGACTCCAGTCCATCTACTTGACATAAAAACAATCAGATGAAGAGTCAAGTGCCACCAGCATCAGCGATGACAGAAGGACCCCAGGCACCTCAGGTAACTTCCAGGAGGCTTCTAATTCATCGTAGTTAAAAGGGAAATTCATGGGGAATGGAGACAGTAGATGCAGAGTTGCCCACATCAGGGAAGTTGCTTTATGCTCCTTGAGCATAAAGCTCTCCTCAAATATCATTCAGGAGTAGAGTAGCTCAGATCAGCAGTAACTAACATTATTAATATGATAAAAATCACTTACACATCTGAGATTTACGAGGCATAAGAGATCTCTGCCTGCCACTAAAGACAGATTACTGAGCTATTAGATCAGATTTACGGTTGCATTCGAAACAGTGAAGGCAATCAGCTCTCTAGACTGCGGATGTTGGCAGTTGTGCCAGTTTTCATCCTGTTTTCTGCAGTCCTATGCTATTTAAAAGAGGTCATGAAGTGTGTTGGAAATGTACCCTCCAAAGATAGGTCTCCTAAGCAATAATTGAGACACCTCTCTCCAGAGCAGGTGTCCTTTATATTCAGGATCAATATGGATAATGAGTCAGTTTCAGACATCCACAGGTCTCAGGCTGCCTTCCTGAACAAAAGGACATCAAATCATTTAGAGACGATGTCATGTTAGTTACTTCTTCATAAGCCTTTGCTCCATCTAATGCTTAAACTTGGGAGTTAGACATCCTTTCCAGAATCTGACAGAATTTGGCTCTGGATGAGCAATAGTTTAAAAGAGAAAAGGAACAGAGAGAAATATGAAAAAGATGTAGACAAGCCAGTAACACCAAAGAGAAGAGTAAATCTCCTCACCAGTTCTCGAACACGGAGGGTGCATTTCCATGGGACTGTCCATGCTGCTTTAGAGCAGTCAGTCAAATTGCTCAGGGGCATCTCACATGCAGTCCAGTCCTGCTCTCTACTTCATAATGTCCTCGAGGACAAAAATGATTTCTTGACATTCCGAACAGCCGCAATATTTTGCCTTGCGATATGCGTTGGCAGGAAGCATCAGACTTTGTACGCTGGGAATGCAGTTTTCCTCTTACCTCCTCATTTTCCTGCTGTGGGTGGATGGGAGATTTGGTACTAAGTTAATGACTTTATGATATTCAACACTAATCGTGGTTTTACTAAATCAAAAATATAGCCACTTAAAAGTATATACAAAATATCATTCTGGAGAGAAAAAAATCCGTATTTTTTATTAAGTAGATTGATTTATATAATTACATATGAATTTCAGTGTATTGGTGCTATGTTGGGGTGTTTGTGTGCCTTACCCCATACATATTACATGTGTTTACGTAAATCATGTCTTTCTTTAGCTGTGATAAAAAGGCAATTGAGAAGAAAATATACTACGGAATCACGGAATCACGGAATTTTAAGAGTTGGAAGGGACCTCTAGAGATCATCTAGTCCCACTCCCCTGCCAAAGCAGGATTGCCTAGAGCACATTACTCAGCACTGCGTCCAGGCGAGTCTTGAAAATCTCCAGAGAAGGGGACTCCACAACCTCCCTGGGCAGCCTGTGCCAGTGCTCTGTCACCCTAACTGTAAAGAAGCTTTTCTGTGTGTTTGAATGGAACTTCCTATGTTCCAACTTGTGCCCATTGCCCCTCGTCCTGTCACTGGGAACCACTGAAAAGAGTCTGGCTCCATCCTCCTTCAACCCACCCTTTAGATACTTGTACGCCATAATAAGGTCTCCCCTCAGCCTCCTCTTCTCCAGGCTAAAGAGTCCCAGCGCTCTCAGCCTTTCCTCATACAGGAGATGCTCCGATCCCTCAGTCACCTTAGTTGCCCTACGCTGGACTCTCTCCAGCAGTTCCCTGTCCTTCTTGAACTGGGGAGCCCAAAACTGGGCACAGTATTCCAGTTGTGGCCTCACCAGTGCAGAGTAGAGGGGGAGAATGACCTCCCTCGCCCTACTGGCCACACTCTTCCCTATGCAGCCCAGGATTCCATTGGCCTTTTTGGCGACAAGGGCACATTGCTGGGTCATGGATAATTTACTGTCTACCAGGACCCCCAGATCCTTCTCCTCAGAACTACTTCCCAGCAGGTCCACCCCTAACCTATACTGGTGCCCAGCATTCTTCTTCCCCAGGTGCAGGACCTTGCACTTGCTTTTGTTGAACCTCATTAGGTTCTTCTCTGCCCAGCTCTCCAACCTGTCCAGGTCACCCTGGATGGCAGCGCGGTCTTCTGAAGTGTCAGCCACCCCTCCCAGTTTGGTATCGTCAGCAAACTTGCTGAGGATACACTCTGTCCCCTCATCCAGGTCGTTAATGAATATATTGAACAAAATTGGACTTAGTATTGACCCCTGGGGGACACTGCTGGTTACAGGCCTCCAACTAGACTCCATGCTGATCACAACCCTCTGAGTTCTGTCACACAGCCAGCTCTCAATCCACCTTGCTGTCACCTCATCCAGCCCACACTTCCTCAGCTTCCTAATGAGGATATTATGGGAGACAGTGTCAAAAGCCTTGCTGATACTTCATATCTGAATACTATGGAAAATGACTGAAGATCACTGCCATCGGTTGTATTTTTGCTCAGACATGCCACTATTTGTGTTAACTGCTGTTTTCATAAAACCTGTATAAAGCCTTTTACTTCTTTTTTCTACTACTGTTGTCTTTCTATAGCCATTCTCCAAGGTTTGTATTCTGTCTTGGATATCTTCTACACCTATCCCATACGCTCATGACTTTCCAACATTGCCAGACAAAGTAAACTTCCCTGAAAAGGCTGTGTTCCAGGATGGAAAGGTGCCCAGTAGCCAGTGCAGTGCTTTTCTGGAGAAGCTGTTGATTTGTATCTTTCTGTTGTTTGTGTGCATTCACGTAGGTCTCCTAATTGGACACATCTGCTCTCTGCAAAATACAGTATCATACGTGATGATTGCTTTGCCATCACACTTCAGAAAATGCATCTGCTGCTGCTAGCTGGGCACCGGTTGGGGGCTCCTCCTGATCTCTTCTGTTTCCCAGTTGCTTTCAGAGAGCACCATGTTTTCAAACATCCCTTCTGTGCAATTTATGCACACAGTTAAAAGGTGGACATGACTGCTTTTACTCAGCTCTTCCCTTTACTTCCCCTGCATTGGCCTCAGGATGCCGCACTAATACTATTGTTTGTGTCTTCAGCGTGGAAGTTCTGCCTTCATCACCACAAGTATTTCCTCTGTGCTGCGTTTACCTGCCTTCTACTGAAGGTGGAGATCGTGTTAATATTCTTCCATTCATCATCTTTTCTTTTTAAAACAGTCATTTAGCACTCCATTTTCTTCACTCATACCTGATATAACAATCTTGAGGAACTGATTTTACCACTGAGCAACCTTCAGGCCCAGTTACCCAATGAGTTTTCACAGTACCAACGTGTATGTTTGTGATTACTTTAATGTTTGTCTATTCAAATTTAGCTACTGAAAACTAACTGTATCTATGCTTCAAAATAACCTAGAGTTTATCATTGTTTTCAGCTTTGAGTCATTTAGTTTTAAATGTTCCTTTGGCAACAGAGAGTTGAATTTTGGGCACACTGAAATTTCAGGCCACTACAGGAATACTGTTCTGGGGTCTACATTTTAAGAGATGCACTCAAGAGCCATTGTGCAGGAGCTGCAGGAAAGATGAAGGCTTGGCAACCATCCTGTGGCCTGAAGGTTGGGGTAGGTGTCCTGTCTATTCTAGCTTACCGAAGAGACTGAAAAAGCAACCTAAGTTAAAGCACTCACACAGTATACATAAAATTAATCATAACAGGGTCTTCAGTTTAGCTGGGAAAGTTTAGTGAGATCCAATAGTTAGATAAAACCTAGTTTGAAATCTGGCCTGACTTCTAATCAGTGACAGTAATTAGCCATTTTTGCCACAACTTGGTGGCAAATTCCCTGACTCTGAAAAATTTTAATGGGGTATTTGAACAAAAATGTTCTAGTTTAATCATAGATGTTGGCCTTCTGTCAAGAATTAATTCCAGGGATCCCCACAGTTCATATTGTATTAGAAATGACAGTGCTTGGTCAGAACAAGCCCTTTTGATCTTAAAATCTGGACATCTAAATTTGCTACCCTGGAGGACTTCAGGTGCCAGAACAGCCTCTGGCACTGACTTCACAGAAAATGAGAGCTGCTAAGGACATCTTGAGACTAGGTTCCCAAAGGCACCTTGTAACAGCTGGGAAAAAGAGCTGAAAAAATCAGGAGGCTGAGGAAATGTATGTGTGACTCTCTCTGCTGCTTTTTCTTCCCCCTTCTCTTGCTTTCTCTCTCCACCATCAGGCTATGCCTACTATAGAATCAGGCCAGTAGCTGCTCCTAACAGCTTCACTTTGCATTTTTCGCTATTGTCACTGTACCAGCCAATCATGTAAAAAAAATGATATATTGACTTGGCAGGTGCTTCTGTTTTGAACATGATTAAATAACTTTTTATTGTCATCTTCAAAGCATTTTTATGGTCATTTACTGAGTGAAAGGGGCTCTGATTTTGTGAGCATCTGCCAGAATATGTTTGATCCTGTCATCATTTCTTCAGAAAATCACGCGCCTGTAGCTAGAGTGCAAGATACGGTAAGTGCATGAATTGTCCATTGCACTCTGCACTTACAACACTGCCTTCATTGTCAATGATAACAACAGCAGGGGAGAGATCTTGGGAGTTAAGCTACCTGCTGTTTTCTCCTTGATGTTTGAGCTCTTGGATGCTGTATGAATCTCAGAGATGCAGAGAGCCGCTTCTTTGTTGATGCCCTATTTTATTGGCTATTTAAACATGGTATGCTGTTTGTAATTAGAGCTGACGAGAAAGGAGGATTTCCATTTCACAGGAGACGCTGGGTGTTTTGTTGTGTATCAGCGTGGCAGTATTACAGCACTAATGGAGACCTGGGCCGTGCTTTGCCGCTGCTTATGGAGCTGCTCTGCAGACCTCCACTGGGTACCCAATTTTAAGTTCCCATCGAGTTCCCACATATTCAGAGCAGAATTCACATGTACCCCTCAAACGTCCCAATTCCACCGAATCAGCACTTTCCTGCGCAAAACCAGTTAGAGCACTCCCTGTCAGCATTATCTATCTATGCAACAGCCTTCATTGACCTTCATCTGGGCTTACAGTCCCTGTGCACATCAAAATAGAAGTACTTCTTGCTAGCTGAGTTAGGCTAGTAATATTGTGTGGATGAAGCAAAGAGAGTTACAAGTAGCACATCTTTGTTTAAATTTAGCAGTAACCAGCTGGCCACATTCTGTAGGAAGCAGGAAGGGAGGATTCATAGGGAGGGAGGGATCTGACGGAAAATCAAGCAGAGGCTATAAAAACATTTCTCTAAAATGGCAGCATAATGAAAAAGGGATGCCAAGCAAAGAGCTTACTGATCATCTGTGTATCACTCTTATAACTCCAGCTAGCTCAGCCCTCGGTTCGGAGGGGGCATGCAGGTGTTGGGAAGGATTGCTTCCCACACATGGTATTTTCTGCAGGATCCTTTTCCACGGACAAAACTTATTTGTGCTTCATTGCCACCCTCTGAGACAGGCTGTTAAAGTGTAAGGTAAAAAAGGCAAAAAGTTGAAGGGTTTGAGAGTGTCAGTATTCCTGAGAACAACCAAAATGAGACTGACAGCACAGGCTTGACTCACAGAGGAAACCTGCGAACTAACTTTCCCTCATTTTCATACCACCGTGTCCCTCAGGACTGCTGCTCCTCAACCGTTGCTCCGCCATCTCTGTTTCTTTCGATGCTGGCTGTGCCACAACTGCCCTCCTCACCTTTGACAGCCATTACCTTTCCGCTCACAAAATTATCAATAAAGAAATGGAGTTCATATAAAATCAGTTCTCATGGAACAATTTGAAAGACAGATTTAAAAGAGACAGTAACAATAATGGCCTTTGATATTGCAAAAAACCGAGCTCCTCACATCAAGAAGGCAAAACTGTTTGCTTTCAGGACTTCTTTTCTTTGGTTGGGAATGTCAAAGGAAGGAGACCGTAGGAGATATCTGACACTTCCGTGAATATCTCTAATGAAGAAATATTTCTGGCTATATTAATGCATTTATGCTTATGACTCTATGCCACATTTTCAAGACCATGCCACACAAGTATTAAAAATCAGCGAGTGAGATCTCAACACTCATGAGGCCAGCGTAAAGAATTGTGGGCATTAAAAAGAAAGGGTTAACCTTTTTTTTTGCCTCCCAGTTTCTTTTTTAAGAATTATTTTGTTACATTTTAAATGTTTTTCATCTATTTTCTCTTTTCAAAAGAGCTTGTTAAGGTCAATGAGAACTACAATGGCACATGTTGGTATGCACTGTCTCTTCATCCTTTGACTTCAAGAACTGGGCCACTGAAACAATTACAGTGGCAGTCGTGTGAAAATCATGACAGTTGATGAATTCTGCATTTTCAAAGGCAGGCCCACCCTGCTGTAAAATAATTTTTCCCTCATGTGGTTAGCTGTGGTGGAAAGGTCCCTTCAGTCCTAGCCCAGCCTTTAAAAATATCATGAGCCAGGTCTTCACACGGTGTTTGTCACCGTAGCTCTAGGAACACCTGTATGTCCAGCTGAGGGTCTGACCTGATTAGTTTAATCACCTGACACTGATGCATAAATATTGTGTATTCTCTCATCTTCATGTTTACACAGCTCTAGTCTATAGTCTTTGACTAACCTACTTTCTTTATTTCTCATAACAACCACTTGAAAGTGCATGCATGCCAAATTAGAAACAGAGCTTTTGAAACAGTGACTCCTCATCCATGTGTTTTCCTTGAAAATCCAATTTAAGGGTATTGACCCTCTGGGTCACTTGGAACAGCCTCCATGAAGTTGCAGACAAGCATGCCATAAATGCGGAAAGATCCACAGGACTTCCACTGTGCACCTTTCACAGGCCAAAAGCCACATGGCATTCCCCAGACCCCATAACTCCCAGCATCCCAGGACATTTGTACATTATAACAAGTGTTAGACTTCTTACATTAACAGCTAATGCCCTACTGTGAAAAAGAAGGAAATCAAGGGGGGAAAGAAAGCAAATAAAAGAAAGAAAGAAGAAGAGAACATTCACATGGAAAGGGACAAAGCAAGAGTGCATTGTCACGGCATAGGTATATACAGATCTTGGGAGGTCTGGAGTCTCAGATGTGACTACTGCAGGGACAGGTGATGTGCAGGTGAACTGGCTGAAGTATCACAAGAAATGCAGCCATTGACTGCCTGATTTGGTGTGCTGTTACTGTGAGGCAGTGCCATGGTACTAACATCCTTCAAACATGTTCCCTCAACCCGATCCTCAGCTGTGCTGCAGAGAAGGACAGTCTGGACAGTATATCCACAGCCCACCCACTGGGGCTCGCTGGGAAGCCAGTCTTCTCCTCATGAAAGCTGAAGGTGATGGAGACATTCATTCCCAGGGTACGGTGCCTCCTGTGCTTGCTAGCTCACAGGACTATCCCAAACACGTTTCCTCTTACTTTTCTGGTCACCTTTCTGGGTGCCTTTAGCTATTTGATCTGGCTTTGTGAAGCCAGAGCAGCATATGTGGGCCAGGTTGTGTGGAGGAAGAGTCTGACTCAGGATATTTGCTGGGACTTCTTTCTTAACTGCTAAATATTGTACAGAGTAAAAGCATTGGGCTTTTTCCACCTTGCTAATCAGGAAAGAGGTAGATCTTAGCAATGAGACAATTATGAAAATCAGGAAGCAATTTAATTGTCTGAAAACAGCTTAATTAGAAAGAATATAATTTTCTTAAATGATAGTAATCATTTTCCTGGGGATTAAAGAATAGCAGATCTTAACTTCAAGGAAAATATCTTTTGCTATCAGAAACCAAATGATTGAAAGAATAATGAATATAAATAATACCATCTTCCCCCAGGTTCTCTTAAGCATTATTCATATGGCANTTACTATGTAGATACACCATTAGTATTTATCTATAACACAATAGCATCTAAGCCCCTCAGCAGGAGGAGGGCTCCACATTGCGGTAGGAGCTGTCTAACTATATTGCAATATACTGTCCAAGCATCCCTCACAGGCCAAAAAAGAGGAAAAAATGGTACAGTAAGCAAGTTAAATGCATTGAGCCATCCTTGACTGCTTAAAAATACCTAAACCTATTTGGTTTATTAGAAAAATAAACACTCGTTTTCAGTGACAGAGCAGTGGAAGAGTATAGAAGATACCTGCATAGGCATGAGGCATGTATTGTAGGCAGATTAGCCGAGGATGAAGTGTTGCTGGACACTTCACACTTCAGAAAACTAGCCCTTGACACCATTAGGGGTGTACTTGGAAGCCCAAGTATATAGTCTAAAAAATCCTACATTGACCTGTAGTTTTAGAGTGATAGTTAAGGCTTGTCTCATTCAGGGAAACACTTAAGCACCTGCTTAACTTTAAATTAAAGTTCATGGTGTGTCTCATGCTTATCCAGAGGCTGTTTCCTAGGGGAGATAAATAAAAAGTGTTACATATGCAAATATATTTAAATGCCTTTTTATTTGCAAAGTTAAACCTTTAAAAGCCAGGATGTTCTAGAAATGAGGTAGCCCCTTGGGCTTATTTACCCTGACATAGTCTTTAATCATACTGAATTTCTCCTGTGAGATCTCTGCCTCATTCAGCGCACAGCACGGCTGGAGTTCCTTTAAAAGGCAAATGCTCAATGTTGTTTATTTTTCCTGCTCTTCACATTATTTTTCCCAAGTTAAAACATGCACAGATGACAGAAAGCCTTTTCTATGTCCTGTCAATAACATGATGGCAAAATGGCTGAGCTGATCTGTCAGCTTGTTGCTGCTGGAAAGGCCATCCTTTTCCCTTCTCTCTTCCCATCCCTGGCACCCCAAGTGTAGGACAGAATGTGAGTGGAAAATGCAACCATAGGAAGAAGCCCATGTTCCTTTGAAAGATGGGTCTTTAAAGAATGCAGTTGAATACTGCCGCAGGAAAGTGGTACATCAAGGACTGAAAAATACCGATCCTACAGAAGGAATAGGGAAAAGACAGCTGGGAAGCTCTGAGTCTGAAAAAGATCAAGTGAACCAGGAGTTCGGTGGAAGCTGCCGGTACAACTATGGAGTAAAAAAGGCTAGTGCAATCCTTGGATTTTGAAGAATGAGTTGGAAAGCCAGAGAAAGAGATTTCTCTCCACCTCTAGCTCTGATGAAATCAGTGCTAGGTCACTACATCTATTGGCTGTATCCATATTTTCAAAACACATTGCAGGAGAGCAAGCAAACAGGAGCCAGATGCTAATTCAAGAAAAATGAAAATAAAAGGATAAAAGACTTTAAAAAAAGATTTCTACTGGACTTAGCTGATTGAAAGATCATTTCATTATAGCATAAAGATCTCTTCCTAGAGACACATGGGATTATTATGCTGATTATTATGTGAAGACACATATGGGATTTTATTGCTGAACCTTCTGCAGTAAGAGGGCTGACCCACGGGATCAGGTGTGCTCTAGTCTCCCTAGGTTTGCCTAGAGGCAAAACCCTCTTCCATCTTGGCCAGAAAGGCATAACAAAAATGGAGGCTGAAGGCCAGAAAAATCCAAACTTGGAGCAGGGCACACAGTTGGAAGTGTGAGGGTAATTAGCTAAAGTAAGGACCTTTTAATGAACGCTGGAAGGCCCTCTGCAAGGCATGTTTAAATCACACTTAAATCACTTAAGCCTCAAGACAGGTCTTAGCAGCGATATAAAACGCTGATATATCGGAGGCTGAACAAAACGATTCATTGCTTTCTGATTTTATTCTTGTCTGCGTAAATAAGTGCAGAAGCAAAGCTGGTGATAGGTCTGTGGGGCACAGCGTGGCTCTGGGTCCTGTTTGGCAGACTGGATCCTCAGAGTAGGGGACCAGGAAGGCTCTGAGGAGAACTGCAGGAAAGAGGATCTAACCCTGCTTTCCAAGGCAAATTCTAACTCAAGCATTGCATCTTAAATCTTAACCTTCCCACTCAACCATTGTGATTGGAGAAGCTGTTGTTTTGGCTTGTATTTCTTCTTGTAAATCAGGTTCTTTTTCAGGCTGAGTAGCACCTTTCACCAGCAGTGCTCAGGCTGAGACTAAACATCCTCCTTGTAGACTAAGTCACTACTTAATGCAAGAATGGCTGTGGCAGAATCTGGCTGCAGCACTGCTCTTGTGTTGAGGAGCACTTTAGTCACCATCAGCCCTTGTTTGTTTTCATCAGAGAATCACTTATGGAGTCAAGAAGTTCTTCATGCAGGCATGCAAGATCTAGGAAAATATATTATGTAAAATGTGTCTTAAATTACATTGAAAGGAGTCTTTTTAGCCACACAGGTTTGTAACTGGCTAAGTGAATGCTGTAGTTTAGTGTTTATCCTCCATGAGTCCATGCCTGGGGGCAGCACACCAAGCTCGGTGGCACAGAGCATGAAAAGCTCCTCCAACACCCACTCAGCCTTACCGAATTCTTTTTAAGATGCCAGCGCAAAAGCATTGCTTTGTTTTTTCAAACTGCAGTGGTGGGATTCCCACCTTTTTATTCAGGGTATTTCTAACTCTTTAACTCCTTTTTCTGAAGTAGAGCAGGCTTTTTGTTGGTATTTTGGAATTCCTTGCAGAATATGGATTCCCAAGCACAGCCACTTCTCGCAAAGAGGCTGCCTGTGTGGAAATCGAGGGAGAAGCACAGGTGTAGGAGGGAAGAGAAGTGTAGTCCAAGTCTGGTTGCCTATGCCTCAAATGCTAGCTGAGAATGTACCATCTCCAAAAGCCAGTATCTCACTAGGGAGCCAGTGCAGCTGCATTCTTACCTCACACACAGGCTGATAACCATGGTGAGAACAGCTCTGCTAGTGGGATGTACAGGGATGAAAAAGCATGATTAATTGACAGATGAAACAGACAGCATGACGGCAACTCTGGGGATGTTAGACTTCCACAAATAACTTTGCAGAAGCAAGTCTTGGCCCTTTACACTCTGCTGGGACTGGCACAGCCAAGGATGGAGGACACAGAGAGCCCTGTGCTGGCACCTCCAGATTTGGACGGTCCCAGTCCACAATCTGGGTAAAAGAGCCAACAGCCATTTTTGCAGAGGTTGAACTGTGCAATCAGAGAATGTAATGCCCACTGAGTCATGGAGTTAGGCACCCTGTAAACCCAGCAAGAACATCTGCAGAGAGATGAGTGGGAACACATGATTTCCTGACAGTTCATATTACATGAGCATGGAAACCATACACCACGATAAGCAGGGGCGGTGAAAGCAGTGGCTATAGCTCCAGAGTGATACTAGAAATCTCTTCCTGTGGGCATGAGTAACTCATGAGGACACTTCATTTTGCCTTTGTGGAGGTAGGTTAGCACAGAAAGAGCTATCCTACACCTGGTGGAACATGCTCCCAGGTAAATGGAGCATCTACACAAACCCAGAACAAACCAGAGATTTAACAGAGCATTGAAGTGAATTTCCAGCCTAGTACAGGAGGTATTGCTCAAACCACCCAGGCCAAATATTTGTCCACTTTGTGACCCTGAGACAAGGTTCTGGCACATCAACAGGTAGACAAGCCATTAAGCCACTGCACCATCTCAGGACAAGTACCATTCAATGTTAGTATCGGTGGTTACTAGTATTTTAAGAGAAGGACCTACCAAAGAAGTGTGAGCTAAGGTATGAAGACAGCATTACTCCTAAACAGAAAATTGAATATGAGGTTACACACACTTCTGAGATTTTGATATGATGAGGTGAGAATCAGCAGAGACTCAGGAAAGCCAGTTATTGTGGAGCTGCTGAGCATAGCACGACACAGCTGCGCCACTGGAAGTGGAAGCAGAAACCACAGGCATGCCATGGACTACAATACAGGTTGTACAAGCCTGAATAAAGCAAATCATATGATAGGGCTGTCCTGACCAAATAAAAAAATGCTGCAGAGATGGCTATGGCCAGGTAAGGAAGCATATAAGAGAAGTTTTGCCTAAAAAGGCTCAGCAGTTTATCCTTTCAGGTATAAGAACAAACTTTATAAAGTGGATATAGGCTTTAAATAAGGAGACGGAAGCATGGCTGAGTGAAGCTAGAGGGTGGGTAGGTGAATATTTCATGAACCATTAGCATGGAACAGTATTAAGTACACTAAGACTGAAGCGAGAAGCCTGATCGTGTAATGCTGACAACTTTAAAATCTCATAAAAGCCCAGTGTGATGCTGGGAAGTAGCCAAAACAGACTGATTTGTTTGTAATTGCAGGTGGTCAGAGGAGATACTCCACTGCAAGGAGGATATCAAACAAGAAACTGGAGGCATGTTGCAGTGTTGAGATCACTCATTCCACAGTAAAATTAAAATTAATCAGGGCCAAATGAGAACTTCCCACAATATCTACCTTGAAATACTGACAAGCAGGATGAGGGCAGCGTTGGCCAAAACTTTCACAACCAAGTGAAAACCTAGAGGAAGGACTCATCCCCAAAGCATCCCAGATCAGGGATTCATGAGCTGCTGGACCAAAATCCTCTTTCCAAAAAAAAAGGAAACTCTGCTGCTACATGGCCTGGCAGCTTTAAGAAAAAAAAGCCAAGCAGCAAAGCAGATTTGGGTCCAGCTATCAAAGCACAAAATGCAATAATGACCTGGTGAGGCATCCGCAGTCCCCAGCCTTGTTTCTTAATTCAATCTGGCCAGCCAAAGTTATGCTCTTATTTCAGAATTAAAATGGGATGAGGGAAAGCCAGTGGCAGGATCATCATATCAGTAAGGGACACCGAAGGAGCCAAGATTTTGATTTTTGGAGATAATTAGGCAACTAGATGTCTGTCCTTTTAGTGCTTTGCAGAAGGCTACTCTCCTTCCTTAGCAAGCATTGATACCTCTGAAAAAGCCTGCAGGCTTCTCAATCTGCCTAAAGGACAGTCTTCTTAGTCATTGTCTTTCTCTTTTCCAAATTTCATTTTCCTCCCTATTTTCCTTCTTTTTATTTTTATATTCTGTCAAAAAGCACTCACAATTGTTGATATGGTGAGTTTGCTCCTGTTTGCTCCATTTTAAGCAGATTTTTTTTAAAAAAACATTGAATGTGAGGTAATGTTTGATGTACAAATATGTATGTTCAGAGTATTTAAGCATATAAGTTTTCTCATAATTCTCATGCAGAGACCAGAAATCAATGGGAAAGTTCCCCTGATTTAAGCATATCGACTGGACTCTCTACAAACTCCCTAATGTAAAAAGGTTAATATCCTGTGCATGTGGTATGCAGACCTGCATCCAGAAAGCAGAGACCCAATGCTAATTATGAAAGATACTTCCCAAGAAAATGCATGCAAATTACACTTAAAAAGCTAAATTACGAGCTCTATACACGGATTATTATGTTCTACTGCAGTACAAAGGAAGCGTCGTATTTTTCTGTGAATTAAAAAATGTTCTGATTATGCAAAAATCCCTCGCTATCTGCCTAATCCCCTAGAGGGCAGTATGACCTAAAAATAAATTAGACTCAGGCAGGCAATTAGGATTTTTCAAAGGCTGGTTATGTTAAATAAGATTGTATTTCCTCCTTCCTCTGACAAATTGGCTCAAAGGTACAAGAAATAGGGAGATACTTGTAGTTTCCAAATTATATGAGAAAATTAATATGATAAAATAAGCAGTATCACCCTATATTAATTTCTTTAGCTCACATAATACATATATTTAATTTTGCAAACTGTCAAAGCCAAGCACGTTGTATTTAAGTATCCTCTCAGCTGATTTCCTAAGAGGGGTTTCATGGCTTCAGTTTCAGATGGTCTCAGTTCCCTGGGAGAGCCTTCAGATTTTGCCTATCTCTACCACTGCGGGGGCTTGATCTGGAATTAAATTAGGTCGGGTACCCAAGTGCGAGGGAGGTAGGGAGTACTGGCTCATTAATTAGGCAGTGCCAGGGTACTCTAAGGTAGCTCAAATTGTTACCAAACTGCTACAAGAGCCCAGTCCTCCAGGCACTTTTGGAGGCGGAATGAGGGAGGGATGTGTGCCTACAGCGAAATGAGGCAGTCTCTGTCCCATACTGCATAACTTTATATTACGCAGTATATGAGGATCACAAAACACCTTTACTTTGCAAGCACGAGCCTTTGGTTTGATGCTGATGGAAGTAGTGAGGGGCAGGTTTGAACCACCTAGTGGCTGTTTGTTTAATATAAATACATCCCCAATTTGTGCTTGGGTCCCCATTCCCTTCCCATCCAGAGCTCCACTTTCTGGCTTTGAGAAACTAAGGTCTGACTTCCCAAATTGCCTGAGCAGGGAGAATACACACACTCACACACACGCACACAGAGCATGTTTGGCACACACCCCTCAACTATCATTTCATTTAACAACGAGGGAAAAAACTCCAAATGGGCATGAGGAAGTTGACAACCCCCAGCAAACACTGACATCCTTCCAGGAGCTACAACTTCTCTGTCCGCACGGACACTGCTGGCTCTTTGTGTTTTGACTGAAAATAAGTTTTCAAGGTCTGAAGGCTATCTCCTGGAGAAGATATCTCTGTTTGGCTCCTTCTAGAAATTGCAGAAACCGAAGCCAGAGGACTAGTAACAGCCACTAATTTGTTGAGCAGCAGATCCCGTTAACAGGATTCATATGAGCAGTAGTCCATCATCAGGAACTCTTTGATTGAAGGCTTTTCCATATGGCTGAAAATAAGCTGGAGAAGGAAGGATAATGGTTCGCTATGATTTGATTTCAAATAGAACTGATGCAAAAAGGGGCAAAGAAGCCTTCTAACAGAAAAGCGCCATGTAGGTGTGTACATTTTTATGCTGGTGTCATTGCAGAAAGTGTTTTTGATTTGTACTGGTCCCAGACCTGCTTAAAGATGATTATACAGATTCTTTGAACTCGGAAAAACAAAGTATGTATAACTGTGGATAACTGAATTAAAAGAAAAAAAACAGTCTTTGGTTGTAATCACCAAGGATAGGATGGATTAACTCAGTATATTCTGAACTACTTCACTCATTTCTCTAAATTCAACAGCAAAATATGATTTGAGACCAGTTATACTGCATACAGAAACACTCCAACATAATAGCTACTAAGTTCCTGGAACACTTTTTTCCTGAGGAAAAACATTGCTGAAGAAGTAGCTGGCAGTAACATAAAAAAAATTACTTACATTGCTAAGCGTGACTGTTGGATCCGATGACACGTTTTAGGTTAACTAGTTTACATTTCTTTTGAAGTGAATTTCCTAGCGACAATGTTTGCACTATTCACCTGCCTCATCAAGGCCTGTTTAGAATACAGTGCTTAATACAGTTTTTAACCCATTATAAAGCCATGCACAGATAATTTAAAATGATCATAACAACTAACAAACACGTAATCAAGGAGCTCTTAAAATGTATTAAAATTCAGGTCTCTCGCTATTAGCAAAACCGCTTCATTAACATATTAAGACAATGTTCATTTGATAATTAGCTTCTGTTTTCTTTGCATCCTGGCAGTTAAATCATCCCTGTGAAGCCAGAGGGGAAAAGTTTATGCTTCTACAAGGTGTCTTTGGTGAAGTCTATGTTGCCTCCTCATAATTTTTAACTTCCATATTTTCTTCTTCTTGTACTCTATTTCTGAAATGTTGCAGATTAAAGCCCACTTCCACGGTGAATGTGGGAGTTTACAGCTCTCAGGGCTCAGAACAGGGAAAACGATGGGCCCCTTTTCTCCCTTGGACTCATGCTACTCTGGTAACACAGGGCTCAAGGGAAAGAACTTGGGAATTCCTTGCGTACGGCCTCCATGGCACGCTTGTGTCCCATGTAGAGCTCAGAGCCCGGCAGAGAAGAAAAACTAATGGGTCAAAGTCCACACACTGAGAGTAGGATCATTGTTCTCCATCCTTTCCCTAGTCACCAGTTATTCATTCCAAACAGTATTTTTCAAGAAAACAAAAAAGGGGGGGACGACACACAACACGACACTGTTATTTAAAATAGATTTTAAAATATTTCAAACGCAAGAACGAGGCATTTGATTCCAGATTTTTTCTGACTCAAATGTTGGCTACATCTGCTGAGACACCTCTGAGCTCTACATGCAGTGTCCCATATGTGTAGTCTGTTCTCACTGCAGCAATAGCCAATGAAGTAGCTTATTTATAGTGCAGGAAGAAGAAAGCACGGATTATTTACATGGGACTGCTCCAGCTCACGCCCCAGATGCAACCCCCACCCACCATCACATCATCAGCCTTTTCCAGGGAAAGCTTCTCATCCTCTCTCACAGATTTGCAAGAAACAGGGACTCTGACATTACTGAATGTACAAACTAGACTAAGTGGTTATAACTTTCTCTGATATACATTTAATTTGATTTTTTTCTTAAAACTGAATAGTAATTAACTACATGTTTTACTCTTTGACATAGCAGATACTGAATGCTTCAAGTATAAGTAGTAGGGTGGCAGAACTGTCCAGAAGGATATTGCAAGATGGAGTGGCTGGGTACTAAATAGCAGATGAAATTTAGAGTAGATAAACATTAAGTGACGCACATTAAAAAAATAAAAACACCCTATGGTAATATCACATTATTTTTTCAGAGATGACTATTTGGGAATGGAAGGTTATAACAGACAGTTCTGTGAAAATGCCATATCATGCTTAGTAATGGAAACAATGTTAAAAATGCCAAGGAAATGAAAAGAGAACAAAAGACAAAACATAATACCATTGTATAAATTCATTTTACATCTGTGTCCTGAACACTATGTACAGTTCTGGTTGCCCTTCTCAAAAAAGACATAGCAGAATTGGACAAGGCTCAGAGAATGTTGGCACAGGTATGAAATTGTTTCCCTACAAGGGGAGGCATCTTCAGCCTGAAAAGAAATAGCAGAAGGAAAATATCCTGGATGTGTATGAAGTCCTGAGTGCCAAGGAGAGGACAAATAGAAAGTGATGATTGTCCCTCTCCCAGTACAAGAGCAAGAGAGCATCCCATGACATGGGCAGATGGCAGACTATAAACAAACAAAAAGGAGATGGTTCTTCACCCAGTGTTCTTAAGCAGAAGAAATCTTTATCAAAAGACATTGTGCATGAATTCAGGGAAAGACTGGAAAAGTTCAAGTAACAGAAACTCATCAAAGAGTAAATACCTTGCCTGGCTCAGGAGATCTCTGAGCCACAAGTTGCTGGAGATTGGAAGGTTATTTTGTAGAAGCGTCACTACACGTTTTTCTCTACTCTCTTGCTCTCTTCCAGACATCTACTGTTGGCTATTATACGATATTGGCTAGGTGGACCTTTCATCTAACTTAGCAATGAAGTTCTTATATCCTCACAATCTTATAACAGATGAGATTCTGCTCTGGAAAAGCCCATACAGTAGGAATTTTGTTAGAGATATGTTACCCTCAGACAAATGACTAGATCTGTCCAGCTTAACAGAAATGAAGCGGAGCCACCAGAGAGAAGAAAATGCACCATATAGCAAACCACCATTCACTGATTTTCTTCTTTCTTTGTTCAGACCACTTTGTGTTAGTGTTTCAGATACCTACTTTAACAACGAGGAGATGGGAGAGTGTCACTGATGTCTTCTCACTGTTGGTGATTTTTTAATTATATTTTTGTTTAGTTTTTTTGTTGTTAAATTACATGCACTGAATTGCACAAACCCCACAAAATTACTTTCATCCTACCACATCCACTAGCGCAGACACTGACTGAAATGAATAGGGAAGAGGTTGTATCTTTTCATACACATGGACGCAGCAGCTAGATGTCAAGCAGAGGTGTTAGACAATCAGTCTTTGTATCTTTTACCTGAGAAAGTACTCATCTCTGCTTTGATATCAAGGGCAGCTGGAGAAGAATATCCTTTTCACCCATTCATTTGTTTCTGAGATGTGTGGGAACAGCACTCATAGAAGACAACCACCAAGAAAACAGCACAAAAGTACATGAAAAAAAGGAAAGCAAAATCTTTAAGCTGATGACATGTTCCCTTCCTTTCTCCTATCGCATCACTAGGAGTCCTAAGAGGTGATTTTCTTCCCTCTTCCACAAGGTTTTCTCAAAGCCTTGCTGTGGGACTGCCACACTTCTCAGGGCATGGAAACAGCTTTCCCTGTTCTGCTGTGAGCTCCCCTTGTAAAGCTGTGCAGGGATCAGCCTGGCCACCCGCTCCTGCCCACCCCAGGCAGTTAAACCAGGTCTCAAATCAGCAGGGAACAACCTCTTACCACTATGCTCATGAGAGCCAACTCTTTTCTCTTTCCACGTCTTGAGCAGCTATTGCACAGTTGTCTCTGTTTTTGAAGAAACCTGGACCTTGGATGGGATGAGTTGAATCAGGTGGCTCCTGGGAGGAGTGGAGGTGAGTGTCTAGAGAGAGAAAAGCACTTTGGGGAGGCAGCACAAACTCCAGCAAGTCTTTGCCTCCCATGTTATGCTGTCTGGCAGTGGCATTTGTGAAACCTACTGGCTCCTACCCGTTTTTGAAACCTACAGGCTCCTGGTTGCCTCAATGACCATGGGAGGTTTGGACCCCCTGCCATTGCCTTTGGCAGACCAATTCAAATTCATCACGTAGCACCCATTAGCACTGAGGTACTCACAGTGTGGTACTGACACTGCAAGTTTCAGGTAACTTTTGGTAATTTTATCTGGCATTCAGAATGCAGGAGGAGAACAAAGACTTTCCTCCATCTAAAAATGCAAAATACTTGACCTTGGCTCTAACAGAGCTTTGCCAGATGCTGTGATATATTTAACCTTTGCTTTCAGAGTTTCAGAAACTAAGTCTTGAGGTGTTGAAAGCCCTAGATGTTTTTTGATGGAAAGTGAGAGAAAACGGCAAATCAGCCACAGAGAAGGCTCTGCCGAAAACTGCAGCTGCATCAGTGTGACTGGGTAAAAAAAAAAAATGTTTTTAAAACAGAAACTGCTGATACGGCTTTTGGTGAAGCCTCTGCAGCAGCTGTGATGGCTTTTAACTTTGAGTTTTCAGTGGGGAAAAGACGATATTTCTTGTGTTGTCATTTTTATGAATAACACAGGCAGGTTTGAAAATGTCAGGCCAGGTTGAGGAGCAGATGTAAGGCTAGCTGTGCTTTGGATGGATTCGAATAGCAGGGGCTGAACAATTTGCTGAGGGTGATAAGTACAGGGGGCCCAGAGGCTGTCAGTCCTCCAGCTCAAGTTGGCTTCAACACAAGCTGGTGTTGGTGTTGGGTGGCAGTGGTGACACTCAGGAAGCTGTCTCTGAGCAGCTGCCTCGCAGGGATGCCAAGGTACCACATGGGGAGAACAAATCAAAGTAGTAAAAGCCAACTGTGAGAAGATACCTGGTATCTCAGGGCACCGACAGCCTCTTCCTCATGAGGCAGAACGTGTGCTCTCACGTGCTCCTCCTCGCACGGCAGAACTGCTCAGCCTCTCGACACTCCACACAGGAGAGAGTGGCTCTGGGGCAGAGTCTCCCATGAAATATACGAAAAAAGAATAGTACACCTTCCAAATTAGACTCTCCTTTCAGGCAAGATAGAGACAGGGAAGCAGCTGGTTTCAGTCACCATGGCTCTGGATTAAAATCTGCTCCTGGGAGAGCAGAGGGCTGAGGAATGCTTCTCCTAAAAGCCGACTGAAGATAAAATGTCTTTGTGAAAATTTCTGGTTTTGAGGAATGAACATTTTCAAAAGGAAATTTTTTGTGGAGGATTTTCTGACTAGCTTTGCTTGAACCTCTCCTAAGGAGAAAAAGGAAAGGATCCTGCAACCCATGGGTGATTCATATTGAACTCTCAAAAAGATCCTGAATTTTCTCTCTGGGAAGAGAAACAATCCCAAGAGATTATCTTCTGCCTGAGAAAGCTGGCAGTAATCTTTTCTTTCTTTGAATATGTAAGTTAGCAAGAATTGCAGCAGGGGTATACTGCTGGAAAACATAATTCATTTTTTTAGGGATGGTAACCTTGAACTCACACTGTTTCCCCACTAAGATTTATTAGAAGCATGATCTGGGTTTTGTTCATGCATGAGCCAGGGTCCAGGCGTCCAGAACAAATTTCCCCAACTAACCTTTTATTTTTCTCCTACCCCTTTCAAATTCCCTTTCTTGCTCTCCATGCAAGATTCCTAGCCCTGCAGGCAGCTGATGGATGGAAGCAAAAGTGTGACCACTTCAATGCCAAGGACACACATCATCTATTGAAATGTAGCAAAGGCAGAAAGTGTCCTTTGTCAATTGTTGTGGGAATAGATGTTAACATTTCCACTGCAGATTTCCTCTTTATTGGCAGCTTGTTGAAATAAGAGAACTGGTCTATTGGAGCTGGAATTCATCCTTGATGGAAGGAAAATGAAACATGGAGGCCGGCTCAGTTTCCCAGTTTAGAAGACTTAGGAGGTGGCTTCTTACATTCCTGTACTTTGCAAGTGATTTTAGGAACGTGAAAAGAAATGTTCCACTGAAAATCAATGGATATGATATGAGATCACTGACTGACCAAACCAAACATCCCCTCCCTGACCCAGTGCTGAGTCTTTGATGCTAAATTAAGCGTGATGCTGTGTAAGATGCTTACGCTTAGTGTCTTTGCTCAGTATCTTTGTTTAGACCATTTTTTCTGAGTCATCGAAGTTACCTCACTAGTGTCGTGGTTTAACCCTGGTAGGTAGCTAAGTACCACACAGCCACTCGCTGATTCCACCAACCAGTGGGGTGGGGGAGAGAATCGGAAAGGCAAAAGTGAGAAAAATCGTGGGTTGACATAAAGGCAGTTTAAAATAAAAAACAAAACCAAAACCTAAAAACACACGATAAGGAGTAAAAGAAACAAACCCCAGAACAACAAGTGATGCAAAAAAAACGAGTTTCTCACCATCTGCCCAGCCAGATCCCGAGCAATGGCAGCCCCAGCCAACCTCCACCCCCTGCAGTTTTATTGCTGAGCATGACACCATATGGTACGGGATACCCCTTTGGTCAGTTGGGGTCAGCTGAACCGGCTGTGTCCCCTCCCAGCTCCTCGTGCACCCTCAACCTGCTCGCTGGCAGGGCAGCGTGGGAAGCAGAAAGAGCCCACACTGCTCAGCAAAGACTAAAGCATCCCTGTGTTACCAACGCAGTTCTCATCACAGATCCAAAACATAGCCCCATACAAACTACTGAGAAGAAACATAACTTTATCCCAGCCAAAACCAGTACAACTAGTCACACCTTTGTAGTATGAAAATCTTGAAAGGACTGCTTAGATTTGTGATAGAATTTCCGTTCCTTCCTATGAGGTTGAGCAGGAGCAGGGTTATCTCTGCTTCCTACGTGAGACCCACAAGTCCATTTTTGGTTGTATCTGGTTTAACAACTAAATTAGGTTGTCTGACACCTGCTCAGGACCTCTTCTAGCCAGGTAGTGATTCTTGTTCCAAACCTGAAACGTATCCAGTTTCCCAGGCTCAATAGTTCACAAGCATTACTTTCCTTCTCTAGTCATTTTCTTCCCTGGAAAATTGGCATCAAAAGATTTTGAATAGTGCTGGGCTTTTCCTGAGTGTTTGGAGAAAGAAGGAGGAAGAAGGAATGATTTTTCCCGTATAAAGTAGAGACTCATGACCTTGAGGACTTGTACCCTCTGCTTTGCCCCAGGGGACAAACCATCACTGTTGGGATCTGAAGCCACCTGGCATAACCCTTGCTGTGATGGAATCAGGGATCACAGCAAAACGGATAGAGCTGTGGCTCACTGCAAAAAGGATTTATGGAACCTGCTCTGCTACTGCTGCAAAGCTCAGAGGAGAAAAAAAAATTCCCTGAAATTGCTTACCATCTGTGTACCTGTTACAACAATAACATACTTCAATAGATAATCATGCAGCCTGTAGTTAAGATTTCACTGGACTATATGCAAGGGTTTCAGTGGATTTTCTTTAAGATTTTGTGGGGTTTTCAACACTCAGTAGATTGACCTGGATTTCCTTAGAACTTTTCAGGCTATGTAACATGATCTGAACAAAGGGAAAAATTCGATTAGGCTCATTGTTTCTAAATTCTTTCTTTCCATACTGTCCATTCTACTGGACACTGATTTCATTCTCTTTTTACTTTCTTTTTCCCTGATTTTCTTCTTTTGTCTGCTGCTTGAAGGCTTCATATTATGACAAATCTTCCTGAACAGGAAAAGTTTGGGCTCCAATCCTGTCAGCAACCAGCAAAATAACTCATATTTCAATTAGCAGGCTAAATTCCCTTGTATGGGATAATTTACATTTCAAAACAGAACCTCATACATTTGTACCACTGCCAACACCAAATGTAGAAAAATTTAGGATCAGTCACTCCAAAATCTTTAAACTACCTTCAAAATATGAACTTGTTAAAAATAAGAAATTTCTAGCCCTTCTTTTGCCTGTTACTCTTTGAGCCTTGCATGTTCTGTCAAGCTCTCTGTCCTTTGCAGGTATGAGAGCAAGAACCTTGCCTTAAGAAGATAAAAGAAGACTAAACTGAGACAATCGTATGTTTAAAGAGACCTTGGAGTCTACACAAAACTCCAAGTATCAGAGGGCTCACTTTAGGATGATGATGAGGGAGCCTGAATTCTTAATTCCAGGTAATGGAAAAAAGTATAAAAAAAGGCGGGGGAGGGGGTTAATACTGATGATTTTTTCCTCTTCTATGGCAAACTGTACCTGAACCCGACACAAGTGTGCAGCTGCCTGCAGCAGGCTGAAATAAAATGTAAGTGGCTGAATGCAAGAGACAAAATCAAGAGAGGTCTGCTAGGTTGATTGAATGGGTGTGCTGCACCTCTAGATGTTTGTATTTGAAAAAAAAAATATTGCAGAGGCACCAAGCAGATGAACAGCATTTGGTATTTAGCTCCCAATGTATTAAGATCTGTAGTCAGAGCTTTGTTGCTTGCAAGCACAAGGTCTGCAGCCTCAGTGCACTTCTTGCGAGACTGATGGCCCCTTTGCCCAGTGGCAGAAGTACCCACTAAACAGTCAAGATTTGGTTGGAATCTAGCTGGGGAATCAGATCAGCAGCACAGAAACAGAAACCATCTCTGTGTTGCTTGAACCTGACCCTGAGGCCTTTAATTTGAGTGGGAAGCAGGAGCAGAAGGCAGAGCCCTCTGGGGCAGTAGCAGACAGCGTTATGCTTTTGGGTGCTGGAGAGCAGGTTGGTACCAGGACACGTGCCATCCATTCCTTCCTCTCTGATTTCCTTCCTTTCTTTTTCCTTCCTTACTTGACACTGGTCTTCTGTCCCTTCACCCTGTGCGTCCCCTGTGCCGTGCAGACTGACTGACCCATGAGTATCCTCCCGCAGGACTTCCCGCACCTTTTCCCTCCTGCACCCTCCAACCACTGCGCAGACTGCCTGGCCTAATGCTTGCCTTTGAACTTGCAACAAACGCATTTCTTGGGAGCACAGGTGTAGCAAAAGGAAAAAAAAGAAGGAAAAAAATTGTCTCCTCCTTTATCCTTCCTCTCTGAACAGGGTAGGAATTGAGCTGTAAGGTTTTGGTTGCCTTTGTTTGTTTCCAATGCATTGTGCTGGGTTTTGAACACGAACCTGAAAGAAATTCCACTGATGACTGTTTTTCCCAGCACTCTTGGGAACAATGTGAGGCCACTATAATAACATCCACCACGCCTTCGTGAGCACTGCAGCCCTATGAACGTGTTCTGATCCCCATCCCTACAAAGGGCTTTACTTCAGAGCATAACGTAGCCCTAAATGGAAGAAATGGTGCCAAACCCCTTTAAAATTGTTAATGTTTTTTAATGGTTTCACGTAAAGCTGATGATTAAGTGATAGAACAAAATATATATAGGACAATGCCTTTCTAGTATGGATTACCTTAGCTTGTCTATAAAATTCTAAACTTAGCAGAAGACAAAGAAATTAGAAGTGTATGTGCACACTAATGTTCATTAGCATGTACCAGACTTTGAGTTTTACAATCCAAACTAGAGATGACAATCCATGCACACAGAATGAACAAAATGGCAGTGGTAACCCCCAAACAGCCATTCTTACAAAAAGAGCCCTAAACCAGCACCTAAGTGAGGTCAGAATTTGTTTACTGAAACATAAAGATCTTATAATTAAACACAAAAACCAGTACTTCAGATTTCTCTCTGACAAGAAAGCAATGACCTCTGGATACTGATGTATACCATGAAAGAGTGTTTAATGCTGTAGGAACATTAATGTGTACTCTTTTATTGCAAAGGCTGCTTGAATCATTTTTGTAAAGCCAATATCATGAACTAAACATACAGAGAAATAAAGATTTTTTTTCAAGGAAGATAAAATTCCTATTCCTTCATATTGTTATAAAAGATTCGAAAAACAACATGTTCTGGCCTTAAGTATCAGACTTACGTTTTGTCTTTTGTTATCACTTACAATAGCACTGCTGCTTGAATACCCAGCCATATCAAATGTAAGTTATTTGTATATCTCTATCCTCTCAGGAAATCTTGACCTTGAAATAGAATAAATATGTAACATGTTCATAGCTAACACCACCAGTGCTAAAAACCATAGACATTGAACAAAAACATGCAGAAGATGAGCTTGTGCAGTGCTATTTGACTCATTGTTGCAAAATGAGAAATTACAGTTTAAATGTTTTGCTGTCTTTGAATGACCCTTCATTTGTAATTGATTCAGCTCAACAGACTGCAACTCTGAAACCATTGAGATATGGAACTTATTTGTCCCATGTTTAGAGTATGCTTCAGTCACTCTACCAAAATCAAACTGCACAGGATGGGACCCTCTCTATTTGAGAGCTTTGATAATGTGCCACATTAACTTAGAGTCTGAGATGGCTGGTTATTCAGGCTGAGATTTTTAGAAGTCCATCATATTTAGCATTTGTTGACCAGCTCCATAAAAGGAAGTGGATTACACATAAAACAAAACATACAAATAAGCCCACAATGTGAAAAATAAATGGAAGTCCCGTGAATGACTACTTGAGGCAACTTTGAAAATTCCCTGTAAGTAGCTGTACTTACAGACCAATAAGATAACAATCCTTGAGGTACCTGCACTGATAACCAAGGACATACTCAAGCACAGTCAAATTGGTAAACCTTGAGGAATGTGATTTTTACAGGAAGACTTGAAGGTCTGTGCACCAGTAAGGCCACAGCACAGACCTCTGGTGGCAGAAGAGTGGGGTAAAAAAGTTACAGTACATGACATGGGGCCTACCTTTTGCCACTACCACAGTGTGAATATGGGCTATAGCCTTAAAGATGCCCAAAACCAACAGACATCAACTTTGCTTTAGATTTATGAAAGATGAAGTAAGCAAGGTTTGGGGTCATCATAATATGTCTGACACTTAAAAGGTGCATAAGGCTTATCCAAAATCCTGCTTATAGTCACCAGCAAAGAGGAACCCAAGACATATAGTGAGGAATCAATAGCTAGTCTTCTTTATCTTCCCAGTCACAAACAATTGATCCTGGGGACGTATGCACTGTTGTGCTTGTGAGTATGTGGGTGTGAGAACATGAGCGAGTGAAATCTGTGGGAGAAGGAGCATGAGTGACTGCAGTCAGTTTTCTTTAAAACAAATATCACCCGTGCTTCCAAAAGGTCTAGAATTGTGTTTTGTTACATTAATTTTCTTCAAGAGCACTAACACACGAGTTATAAATTAGCTGTTAGACTGAAATGATAAGCACTAATGTGACAAGCTGGGGAAGGTGCCTAGAGGGTTCTTACAGAGACCAAAGCTAGCTCTGATTTTATTTAATATCCTTAGTGTGATTAGAAAAAAAGAAGATTAGAAACACACCGATGGCATTGGCAGATGATTCTTTCCCGGGAAATGTTCCCATCCTTCGCTGGGGACATCATGTTATACAGATGTACAATATGAAAGGACTAAAGGAGTCTGGGGAGATAGAAATAAAAACATAAGATTGATTGAGGAAAAACAGAAGGTGCGGAATCTGGAGGAAAGGAGGAAAGCCCAGAATGAGGCTATTCAATGGCGATGATGAATCATATTGTCCTCCTTGATGATGCATACATTAACAGCGGACAGAAAGTACTCGCTGAAACTTGCTGTCCAACACATATTTCTTACGCTATATGACTAATGAAATACTGTAACTGTCTTACTGATGTTGTGAACAGCAGGAGGACCATCTAAGCTAGAAAAAAATGTGCTAATTAAGAAGTACAAACTTGGGAAAGGAACCTTATTTATTAGGTTTGCATTCTTATTTCAAAGAATGGGTAAGAGAAGGGCAGGGAGGAGGGATGTGAATTTTCACAGCAATATACCATGCCAATGAATGTAGTTTCAAAGGCTACATTGCTACTAGATGGGAAAAAAAAAAAAAAAAAAAACAG
>VUYV01000001.1:4746500-4764113 GCA_008711295.1 Anarhynchus alexandrinus
ACAGTAGGGAAGCTTTGAAAAAAGGAATGTGAGAAAAGGGAGCGAGTTTCAATCTTGAACAAAAAGGCAGAGTTGAGCAGGGAAGAAGGACCGAGGGTTTAGCACTCGGTTCCCTGGGCAGTTTCACCGCAAGAAAGAGAATTTCAAAACACTTACTGTGCCCCCCAGCAGTCATTCTGCAAGGACACTGGTCATGACAAAAAAAACCCCAAAACCCTAGATTCATCACACCTAACTGGAAATATCAAAATGCAGATTTCTACTCAGAGACAGCTATATAAACTGCTTTTCGTAGGCAATACAGGGAAGCAAGTATTTCTAGGGTGAGTCAACTCCTCACAACATAGGTGTGTAAAACAGGGCAAAACAGGACATCTGTAGCATAAAAATGTGACAGAGACAGAGTATTCATGGCTAAAAGTGATGGAATAACAAAATGTGTGAGTAAAAGCAGTAGCTTGTGATAGAAAGAAAAATGTAGTTTTAACATTGGAAAAAATGGAGGAGCGGGGAGAACCCTCAGGGAAAGCAATGGAAAACCCATCCAAGACAAGATAAAGCAGTAGAGAAGGAAGAATGAACCCTGCACTGTTGGAGCTGTACTACCGGGTGTAAACCACAAAACTGAGCCAGACACTTGGGTGACAGCGATTGTGCAGTCTGGTGGAGGGTCTGCTGTGCTGGGCTCTGGTCACCCCTGCTCCAGCCAGTACATCATCTTCAGCAGAGCAACAGACTCAAAAGAGGCCAACGAAGAAGTGAGGTGCTGTCTAACAGGCACAATGGGGTGAAGGCAGTAGCCTTTGGGGCTAGTAAGCTCGTTCAGAGCCCCTCAGGAATCTTGGTCCTCTATTCCAATTAAAAAAGAGACAACTCTTTTAGTCAAGTTGTCTGTCTAGCCCTGTTATTTTGAGCAATTTGCACACGGATAGTATCACAAAAACTGGTACTGCATTTTCCAGCAAATTTACTGCTCATTAAAATTATATATTTGAGCAAGTGGAAATGGCAGAGTTCAAGTTTGTTTTCTCTTACTCATGATTCATCTATAAGTACACAAATAAATTAGGCAGTTACAGGAGACTGTCAGAGCTACCAGATGCAGTGATTTGGAAGAGTTTCTAAGTCTGGGCCAGTGGAGAAAAGAATTGCAAAACCGGGTGATGAGAAGGAGAAATCTGACAAAATATCAAAGTTCTCAGCTAGTAGGAGGATGCAAACAATAAAAGAGTACTTTTTAAGAATTAACATTGTCTGACACATCCTATATTGTACCACAAAGCTTTAAACAATTGTGACAATAGGCTTTGCTTTGTTAAAAATAACTTGTCCCTGACTTTTCTCTCAAGTACTCCTGGAGTAACTACTGAAGTCAATACAGTTGTATTCCAGCCACATACCCTTCAGACTCCAGCCCTTTGACTTTGCTGCGCACATGGATGGAGACTAAGAAAACCTGCCCTTTTCTGAAAAGAAAAATGAAGCACATGATGTGGAAAGAACGAGTTTTAAAGAAATGATTGCCAGAAAGAAACTAACCTTGAAAGAAACATGTGAATATAGATTATTTCAAAGTGTAAAGCTTCTGTGTTCCTCTCTCATACAATCACTTTGAGAGGGACTTTATCATGTAGGTGGATACTGGAGATGATTTTTTTTTTCTGGTGTTGGATTCTAACACTCGGGGAAAGTTTCAATCACATTGAGTCAAGTCCCAGACAAATGGAAAAGGCACATTTTCTCCCAGTGCCCAACCAGAATCTTGGCTCCACAAACAACAAGCAAAAGGAGCATCCCCCTCGCGAAGTCCCCATGGTAGCCTCAGTTTGTTACTACTTGTATTTCATCAGCCTGCTGGCTGAGAGTCACCCATACCGTCTCCTCACCTTGCCACGTGTGTCTCAGGCTCTCTGAGATGGAGAATAAGCCACTTATGACCCAGTTTTCCAGGCTGTCTGAGCACAGCTGAGTTGGAGTAAAGATGAATGGACACAAGTAGCAGCTACCTCATCTGGAACCAATCCAAAAGCTATACAACACATGTAGCTATACATTGGGGAGGAGTGGAAGCCAGAGAGACACATCTTGCAATGTTCCCTCTCCTCTTCAATCTGTCTTGGCACATGGAGCCCTCCAAGCACAACATCTGCCTTCCGCTGCACAAATGGCTGGAGATAAATGTCCATGCTTTCTACTTTCAACACCATTTAGAGGCCCTTTGAGCAACTCATGCAGCCATTGAGCAGCCCACAAAAATCTGTCCCTCTGAAAAGGCTTTTACTCACACGTGCCGCTTGCTCTTTGACTCGTTTTCTCCCTGACTCACCAGTTCTGTGGGTTTCTTACAATAAGTGGGCATGCCGCTGGATTTGGAATAGAAACATGCTTTGCAACTGCATGGTCTTCATTGTCACAAAACTGTTTTCTCCTGGACTATGACTTGTTCTCAGCATCTGTGGCACGAAACCAAGAGAGAGAACACCCATGCAGGCAGATGACAAGGGAAGGAGGAGACTTAGCAACAGATAAAGGAAGAGGCAATCACAGAGAAAAGAAATTTAACATTGATTCAATGCATTGCATTTAAAGTTAAAGAAAGAAGCAAAAAGAAATATCATGTTGCCAGTTGCAATGGTGGCCATTACTAGGTGTCTACGCTTTCGCTATGTGTGCACAACTGTGAGATCAGCAGAAGTTATGTGTGCACATAAAAATTAGATGATTTGAAAGTGAAGAGCTTTACCTAGTATTCATTTAGATAACTAAACCAAAGTCAGGCATTATTGTGTACAAGAATAATTCCTATTGTAAAACTTGGTGGAAAATATTTCCTATGGAAAAAAGAGAGAAGATTTTTACCTATGCATCTCTGGAGCTGTTGACTTGAAAATAAGAAACAAAGGAGCTTTATACTGCATTAGTAAATTTAAGCTGGCAGATGTTTTATGACAGTTTACAGTGTGGCTATGGGTTGTCTTACCAAAAGTATTCCACAATGCTCTATTTAAAAGTAATGGTACAGAATGGTCTAGTTCATCCAATAAAAGGATAATATGTGTGTCTCATATGGAGACATTGCATGTTGTTTTTCAATAAAAGACCAAAATGCTACAGGCATTCCGATTCCCTGTTGAAGACTAAATATTTTGGAAGAGCAGCTTTTAAAGTAAAATTCAATAATACTATAAAAAAGACCAAAGGAAACAAATATGTGTGGTGGGAACAACAGCTAAAAAGAAAACGCTACCACTTTTTAAATCAGTTCTTTTTAAACTAGTAGAGATAGAATGATTAAAAACAACCCTAATATCCACATCCTTGGGCCTGCTAGAGCAAAGGCGTCCACATTTTCTAACTGAGCCTTGGGATGCCACCACGTTCTCTGGTGCTGTATCACAGGTGACATCACAAGACTCAGAAAAAACCTTCTGGGAAACAAGGGCTATTGTCCAGCAAGGAGAAGAAGGAACCCTGCCTTTGGCAAGACCTCAGTCTTGTCACAACAGTGATGAATAATGAGGTCAGATCAGTGTAATGATTATCTGAAGGCTTTCTAATGCAATGAAACAATATGGCTTGACCAGACTCTGTACTGCTCAAAAGAGTTCTGCAGTTTAGTTCACAAGGGTGTCTATAAGAGCAGATGGTTAGTATGTAGTATCTATAGCTGTTGCCTAAAATTTGATTCTAGCTGTTTCCCAGCTACATCCATTCCCAATTGTATGTCTTCTAGGGCAAGCACTGAAGTCATGCTGGGCTTCGGATACAAAAACCCCTAATAGCTAAGAATGAAGTCCTTCTCTGACGGGTAATGAATGTGGGCATTGATTGGCAAAGGATGGTCAGACATCTTTCAATGCCCAGAAAGCAGTCATAACATTCTTGATGCTAAATAAAGCCCAGTTACTCCTGTTGTGGTGACAACATGACTGATTTTCCATTGTCACTCTGATAACCTACACAAGTGAACATCAGTTATTCATACAGGAGGAAAAAGATTGAGTTTACTACTTAGCTTGTGCAATGGAACAGGCTTCTGCCAAACATTTGATGTTCAAATGTACAGTTTGAGAGGTTTTTTTCCACAGCTTTCTCCTCCCCAGAAGGAAGCAAACTATGAGATTTTCTCATGGGCTTTTAGTTACTCAAAACAATTTTAGGAATTCAGATCAGTCGGGATTTTTATTTAAATTTGAGATGACTGGAAACTGAAATTTCTCTCCCATAGAAGAATTTGATACTTCTGAATCCAGACCATTTATCAAAACATCAGGAGTTCTGGTGAAATTTCTGCCTCTGAAAAAAAGCTTGACATTTGATATTTTCTTTGCTTCTGTATTGAAACAGAGAAAGTGAGATTTGTGGGAGAGAAAATTCAACTTCTGATGATGTCAGACGATAATCAACAATACAGCTGAGAGATGACGTCCACCTAAGGAGCTGGAGGACAGAGAAAAATGTGGGCAAGCAACAACCCTAAGGAGTTTCAATTAGATTTGGACAAGAGAAAAAGATGCCAATTTGTAAAAAAAATATATTTTCTGCTGAAAATTATAAGGTTTAATCCAGCTTTAAACTTGCCAGCTTTAATTACAGTATAATATCTATCGATGACTCTTTACCTAGTTAAATGTAGATAATTGTAGGAAATATACAATGAAAACTTGGAAAGATCAACATATTTAGATACAAGAAATAAGACTGGTGATTGAAATTCACCCCAGCTCTGGTGCTTATTTATAGATTTGACTATATGAGCAATAATTCTTCTGATTTTCC
Source organism: Anarhynchus alexandrinus (assembly GCA_008711295.1). NCBI lineage: Eukaryota > Metazoa > Chordata > Aves > Charadriiformes > Charadriidae > Anarhynchus > Anarhynchus alexandrinus. The sequence goes on from VUYV01000001.1 coordinate 4,751,280, forward strand.
AGTAACAGTCACTGCATGTCTAAATGCCCTCCTCCAAACTTCTGGGTCACGGATTCCCCTGAGATGCTAGCCCTAATTTCTCTCCAAACCCACTTCCACAACAGTTTATTCAAGGTCCATGGCGGTGAAGTACAGGGCCATTTGTCTCCAGCTTCTCTCGCAAAGCCCTACCACGGGCCTCAAGTGGTGTGAAGAGCCAATATAAGGCTACCGAGTAATATTAACTTTAAGGGAATAACCACTCTTGTGAGCTAAAGTGCAACAAGGCACTGAAGTGCCCCCACATGTTGGAATTTCACGATCAGGAAAAAAAAGCCGTTTCAGTCCTCAAAAGAATATAAACTTTCAAACGCCACTTCATTGAGGGAAGAATGGGAACCTGCTGTACTTGGTTTGTCATCCCCTTTCATCCCCCAAAGACAGTTGCCAAAATAGCATAACCGAAAGCACTTTGGATGTTGAATCATGTTTGATTCAGCAAAGATTACGTCTACTGAACTGACTGCATCATTTTAGTGTGGAGCTTATACATTTACCCATCTACAGAAAATGCTTTGTGCTCCACAGGAGGTGGTATCTTTTTGCTTTCTCACTGTGTTTCACGTAGATGTGTCTGAGAGCATTTTCTGTGCTCTTCTTAATAGGGGTGTATGGATGTGCATGCTATGTTCTGCCATGTGATTTCTTTCTCTTTTTATAACCATTTTTATATAAATAGTATTGAATGCTGATAAAAAAAAATCACCCACCAAAACATACTTCTTGTTTTGAAAACAGAGGTAAGAGCCACTGTCTTCTTAGAAAAGGAAGAAATAACTGAAAATGGAGCATTTCTCATCTGTGCAGAAGAGGGATCAGTACTGAACCTTATTTTCTAAGTAGCCAAGAAAACAAATCATATAAGAATTCAGACCTCTGACCACCTCTGAAGGGGAAAGCTAATGGAAACAGCACCTCACTGGGGACATTACTGCATATCATCACCTAACAGTGACCCTGAGGGAAATGAAACTGAAGAGAAATGGAGCTGCGTGCGAGGGAGGTGGAACTGTTCTCATTTCTGAATCTGCAGCAGAAGAGCCTAATTGGATATACAGCGCAGCGAAATGAATAAATACCAGAGGAAAACTATTTTCAAGCTTTGTAAAGGAATGACATGCAGATTGAGAGAAAGGCAAAGTCCTGCATTTCTAACCATTTTTTAATAAATACAGGGTACATAATTACTTATTCAGAAAAGGAAAATTTAGAGAAGCCCATCAGTTCAAGGGGCTGCGCATTCAGCAAAGCATTATGCCTTGCAAGGAACAGGCCATGAAGAGCTGAGCATCTGAAGTTCATTGAAAAGTTACTACAGAAGCCAACATTTCTTAGACATATAAGCATTTCAGACACCTTTTTTCTTTTTTCTGAAGTGGTTGGTCACTGTGATTCACCATTTTCCTAAGCATGAAGACCCTGCAGCCTGCATTCAACTGCTGGCACCCAAACTGCTCTGAGTGTTATGGAGAAAGGTTCTCAGCTGGGAGGCTGGTACCTGTACACAAGCTGCGTCCCACAGCCTCTGCCACCGAAGCCACCTCTTGCCAGTACACTGCCAGTGCTGGTCAGCTGTTGAAAGTGCAACGGGAGGAAAAGAGGGGGGGAAAAAAAGGCTGTGTGACTGGGGAAAGAATAGGAAGCTTACAGTTGACATCCTAGTGCTGGGGGAGGGTTGACAAGAAGCTGGAGAGCTGGAGGTGAGATGAGCAGAGGCATAGGGCTGGTACCATTGATGCCAGGAGCCCTGGCCACAGCTGACACCAGCAGCTCCAGCTGCTGTCCCTGTCAGCAGCAAGGGTTGCTGCAGCAAGCAGTACCCGAAGCAAGATGTGTTTGGAAACCCCTGCTTCATGTAATATGTATTTCCATTTGATGTTTCCAGGCTGCATTCAGGACAAAGCTTTTTTACTGAAAAAGCACCGAAATGCACTAATGAAAAGCAAGTACTCTTTGCCAGGTTTTGCAGTGCAAGCTTTAAAGGCTGTAAGTACCAGAGACTCTTCCCACTGAATTTAAATGCAACCCTTATTTCTCACTCTGGGAGAGTCCTGGGCCACAGGTGGCAAAGTGGCAGGACGGACCCCTGCCTGCGGGCGATGGCAGAGTGTGTGCATTCCCGAGGCACAGCCTGCAGCCCTGTTTGCAGCCCCACAAGGAGAGACTGGAGCTGCTGGGTCACCCAGGTGTTTTTCCTCTCTACCCTTTTTTAGCTGCGCTGTACTCCGTGCAGGCACAGGGACCACCGGGAGCTTCATTTGTCTGCAGCAATGAGTTGCTCTGACTGTGCATGTATTTTTTACCAGAACTCCTGCCTCTCAGCCTCGACAGCAAACTGTGCTAGCTGTGCTGCCAGAGGGGTCAGTGTGGCCAGATAGGCAGTAGGTGGCTTTGCCTCCATTCGTTAGTCAAAACAGGTTTCTAGAAGGGCACACTGATGATGTTGAACCCACTTATTTCCCATATGACCATGAGCCAAATCTTTGCCTCTTATGCCATTTCAAAATAGATGTAAAATGCTTCTGTCTCTCACCCTAAGACCATTAATATTAATGGAGTGTTTTGAGATCCTACAAAGAAGATGGGATGGAAATGCCAAGTTCATTCACCTATAAAGCTCACATCTCACGACTGGACAAATCCGTGATGCTCTCCCTGCCTTCTGGTGACTTCCTAGGGCACATAGAACCTGGAGCTGGCACCCGTGTGGGGTGGCAGAGCTGGCACAGCAAGTATTGTATGTAGATGGCAAAATGGCTTTCCTCCTTAGTCCTGTGTTAAGTGCTCACTGAATGAGTTTGACTCCACAGACTCAAGGACAGCCAGCTCAGGTTGCTTCCTCCAATAATAATACGTAAACAAGTTACTCACTTGTTTTTTTCAGTTATGTTATTCAGAGACAGTAAAATGCTGCAGAGTATTCATTCTGGTTCCAGTTGTGGAAACGGAGCATGTATAATTACCAATGTGGGTAGCAGTCCATCTCATAGCCTTACTTATGCCAGTGAAGGATATTATCTCATTATATCAGCTTAGCAGCCTTCTTTCCCTGGAATTTGAAATAAGCAAGGCACATAAAAGAATGATGAAACAACTAATTACAAGGGACATTATTTTAAAAACTACACAGTAGTCAAAATCCATTAATGGACTATTTTACATCATTAAACTACTTCCAAGAAAGTATCTAGGCTTTTTCAGCATAAACATTTCTACATTGAAAATGTAACTTGAACCTAACTCTATGGTTAGCTATTTTTTGAATGAGTATAATATGTGCTTTCATTTATGACAGGGCAAAGATGAGTGAAATTTTTAACTTCATTATGTGTATCATCCAAAGTAATTTAGAAGATAGTCCTGCTACATGGAGACTCTTCTGCACTAGAATGCTAATAATGATTAATGTCTGGGGAAACAGAAAATAGAGCTACTAGCAAGGACTTGTTTTAGCACATGTTTTAGGATTTTTATTTTAATAGAAAGTGCTGTTCTAATTCAAAGGTAAAATACTTCTGGACCTTTGGAAACTTCTTGGGCGCATTTTTTAGGTTACAGTACAAATATGCTTTGTTTTTGTTTTCCAACTCCTGGTCCTTCAACCCAACTGAACCTCAAGCTGAACTTCATTCTTTCCTTCTTGCTGATCAACTCCAGGAAGAAAGATTCTGCAAGGCTGAGCCCATCTTTTGTTATATCTGTGAAACACTTTAGTCAGCACTTGGTTGCAAGTGGAACCATGCTACCCATCCCCTACAAATATGGGAGCAAAAAAATCTTGCTCAATGGATTGATAACATGTCCAAAGGGAAGAGAGGTTGCTGCTGGAGGCAACAGAGGAAGGTGTGGACATCAGCTGGTTACAATAAGATCAGCTCATCTAGGAGCAGCTCTGTTCTTTACACAGCTGTCAGAGTGGGTGAAAAGTCCCTTTCTAACTGGGTCCTTTCTTTGCCAGGTTACTGGTTCTTCTTGGGAGAAGGAAAAGGTGAAATGTTTTGATAAACACTTTGCTTCACCCTCCTTGGCAAGAAAAACATCTAGGCAGACCCCATATTTTGCACTGTGCAGCTCATATAAACAATTGTATTTGGCAGAGTGAATGCCAGAGAGTGAAAATGCCAGTATTTGGGCAAGGATATGGGGTACGTGCAGTAACAGAAGAACACAGACACCCATTACTCCCAGTAGTAATTCAGTATTGCAAACACTCATAATTGACTATCCCTCATCTCCATTTCTCGCATAAAGTAGAGGGACTCTGCTTCCATAGATGTGTATGGCAATATCAATGGCCATTGGTGCTGGAATGGGTGAGCCGCATACGCTAGTTTGACAGCACTCCTTGAAAGATACAGTATTGCAGGGCGGTCCAGCTGATGGAGCCTGAGCTGGCCTCCAGGGTGTCTGACCCATGGCCTGAGAGGCGATGAGAGCTGTTGTCACAGTAGTCAAATTCCTTCTGTGGCACACAGGTCTCATGGCCTGAGCAGACCTTCCCTGCCAGGTATGCCATGCGTACATCTCACTGTACAATGACCTCTTGAGACCCTATCTATTTACAGCAGGAAACTCTTGAAAGAGTGGTACCTAGAAACTGAACTAGCTCAAACTAGTAACTGAACTGAACTGAAACCTTTCCTGGCAAGAGGAATGCACCTGTTACAGCAGCGCCCTGGGCCATATATATGTCAGTAGCTGGTTAACAAAACCCAGGCCTGAAAACAATGCTGCAGAGTGTATAGCTTTGTTAATGGGTTTGGTAGCAGGACCAATAAAGTTCATTGTTGAGTTTCCCTACAAATGGCTTCCTTTGTGCTGCAGCTTTTTACGTCAGCTTTTAACTAGACCTACCAGTTGTACTAGCCAGACTGAGGGCATGATCTTCCCAGAGGCTCCGGTTCCCATGAAGTGAAAAGGAGACTTCTGAAACATCCCTAGAATTGCCCTTGGGTTTCTGAAATGGTCCTCTTTGCCTAGGAAACCTCTGTGTGCTCTCTCCCAGGAACGGAACAGAAGAAAATCAAGGCCGAGTGAATTGAGATTTTTTGTTTTTGAAGACTCAGGGGAAATACTGTTTTTAAGGCTCACATGAGAAACAAGCAAATGCATCCACCACTCACAGTGGGCAGTTGAGTCAGTCTGGTCCTACCAGGCCTCTGCTCACTGACATCTCAGCTCTGCCTCTGAAGACTTCATCCCCCAATGGCACAGCAGATTCACTCCCCACACTCAGAGAAGATCATGGGGCAACCAGGCTGTCCCTGCAGAGCAGGGACTGAGCTCAGCCCTCTCCAGATGAACTCACAGGCTGCAGGCTCAGGGAGTGGGAAGCAGTTGGGGAAGAGGCAGAGTCACTCCCAACAGCCAGGTTTTGAGTAAGAATCTTTTGTCTATGTGACCATGAACTGTCAAGAGCACAATTTGAAACTGTTTGACTGTGCTGCTCAAAAGCATACACTTGGGGCAGGCACAAATTATTAAACAGCTCCTCTTGATCCAGGAACAGGCGAATCGCAGGTACTTTCCGAAAGAGGGAGAGGAATACTGCTCAGAGGCTGAGCTACATCTATGGGAGGGTGTTGAGGAGGAGCTGCAGCAACATTAAAAGAAGGTAATCCTTCCCTCTAGCTCTGGAGCAAGTGAAGAGGGACGAATATCCGCGTAATTACATCGATCTCCTACGAGGACGACTGAGCAAAATCCCATTCTGTTTCCTCATGTATTTGTTTTTGTCCTGATTAGGGCGAAATTTCAACAGCGGCAGCAGCAGGTCGGCAGGGCCAGGGGACCTCCAGCCCCACTGCCCGGGCCCGGCGCTGCACTTCCCCCGGTGGCCAGCGGAGGCTGCTGTGGGTCGCCTCGGGGGTCTGGCCCCGACGCGTCCCTCCCCCGGGCACGGCGGGCAGCTGGAGCCGCCGGAGCGCAAATGCAGCGTCCCACCTTGCAGTGATTGCCCTTGCCAAGGAAAACAAACGAAAAAAAAAGCCAAGGGCACGACGGGGCAGCGGGCAGCTTCCTTCCGAATTAAATCCCCAGGGGAAACTCAGACCATGCCGTAGGCTGGGGAGCAGAGGTGCGGCAGAGAAGGATTTGGGGGCAATGACCGGAGCATTCTCGGTCACTCCGAACTCAGTGACAGCAGGGCAGCTGCGGACTGATCCTCCCGGAGCCGCGCAGTTTGCGCGGGTTCCCCGGGTGCCGTGGGCATGCCGGCAGATGCGCCGGCCTTCGGCCGGGTGGCCCTGCCCGGTACCTTTGGGGCAACGAAGAAGGGCCGGGGCTCCTCGCAGCCCTCCTGTAACTTGCCCTCGAGTTTTGCTGTGAAAACAAAAGCAAAGCAAACAATTCCCTTCCCCCCAGCCCGAAAATAAAGCTCGGGCACCACCCGGGCTGGTCGAAAGGGCTCCATTGTCGTTTTTAAATGAGATATCTTTGCAACCGCTCGCCCCTCCCCGAGCCAGCGGGGAGCCGCCCGTATCCCTGGAAGCGAGAGGTAGCGGGGAACAAAAGGCAAACTCCGAAGTGACATTGAAAATAAAAGGGAGCTTTGGTTACCCCCAGGGAAAGGTCGAGGGGAAAGGTCGCCTTCCCGCCAGCGCACGTACTCCCGGCGGGCGCGGGGGAGCGCCCCCGGGCCCGGCCGCCAGCTCCTCCGGGGCCCTCGGTCCCGGACCCGCCCGGTGGCCGTTCGCCGTCCGCGCAGCCCCGAGGGCGCGGGAGGTCGAGGAGCCCCCACCCCGCAGCGCGCCCAGGGCAGGCTGCATCTTCCCCAGCCTCCCGCCGGGGCAAGGGGGGGCTTCGAGACCAGACCCGGGGGGGCAGCGGGCAACGCGCCCCCTCCCCGCCCGCCCGCCCGCCGCCGGCCGCGCCGACACCGGCCGCCGAAAAGGGCTGCGGTAAATCAAACCGCAGGTGCCGGCTGCCGGCCTCCCCCTCCGCTCTGCACCCACAGGCACACGCGTGTCCAGCCCCACCCGGGAGCCGAGAGCCCCTTTTCCCCGGCGCCGGCGCGGCCGCGGGCCTGGCGGCAGCGCTGCCGGGACAGGAGCCGCCCCGGGCCCCGGCGGAGCCCGCGGGGAGGGCGAGGAGAGGGGAGGGGAGGACAGGGCGGCGAGGTGACCCACTTAAAAGCTGAGTTCCTTTTTGAAACACTTAGAGACGACGGGGTTGAGGACTATGAATGTATGCGTAAATATATACTCATGCATACCCGCTGCCGGAGGTATGCACCCCGCACACGTGTATGTATGTGTGTGTAGGCATGTCTGGGTATATATACAAAAGCACATCACTCCTAAGCCATCTAATGTAGTATACTTATAGCTGTATGTAAAAACAAATAAATAGCTCGATCCCGGGAGGATTCTGTTTGTAGGTATGTACCGATAAAGAGTATTTGCGTATGTATTTATATCTCTATAATCCATGCCTATATTTTTAACTTGTCTCTATATAACAACTTTTTGCAAATTGTCTCAACGACCACCTTCCAGAAATCCGCCGCAGAAATCATCTCTGGCTGGGGTGTATCAAAGATGCTCCAGGGGCAACGATAATCCTGTGTGTGTGTACCGAGAGTGCTACGGCGCTGACAGCCTACTGACATTAAGGAAGCCAGATGTGGAGGCCATTATATTAATTGCTAATAATAACGGTGCCGGGATGAAGGGGGTCAGGCATCCAATCTTACCTCGGGGCGAGTGCTGCTGCTATCTACCCCCCACTACCGGGGGGTCCGTGCCTACAAACAACCCTTTTTCCCCCGGGTCCCCAGGCGGGGCAGCCGGGGCGGGGCGGGGTGTGGCCGCCGGGCCGAGGCGTGCCACGGGGCCCCGCCGCCCCCGCCCTGGCACGGTGGCCCTCCGCCCGCCGCGGCGGCACCGGGAGCCCTTCCCTGGCACCCCGTACCTGGCCCCACCCTGGCCCTCTTGGCCGGGAACGGCCCGGCAAAGGACAAGACGGAGGGGGGTGAGGGTGGGGGGATCGAAGGATTAGGGCAGGAGGGCTCAGCCGTCCGCCAGGAATTGGGGAAGGAGGGAAAAGAGCTGCGAGGAGGCAGCGCTGCCCTCGCACAGAGCCTTGCGAGTGGGGCCGCCGAGGCACTGGTGGCAAAGGGGCCCCGAGGAACCCCAAATGCGAGATGCTCCACGCCCTGAACAGCTGGAGGAGCAACTGTGCGTGCGCTGCGGAGGGGTGAGGATTTGCGCTTTAGCCTTTGGTGGTTTCGCTTGTTTTCTTAGGTCCCCACGCCGGGGGGGAGATGGGGGGAAGAGATTTCGACCGCTGTACTGCGGGGTTTCTCCCACCCGAACGAGCTAACCAGGGCACGGGAGCTTTCCCACGGCGGGGAATTGTCCCCATAAGCCACAGCAAGAGTTTTGCAGCCCCCGAGCGCTCTGTGCCTGGGGAGCGCTCGCAGGGAGCGCGGCTGGGTAGGACTCCTGCCTTACACTCCCAAGCATGTGCTTTCCAGGCAGGGAGCGACTCCCAGCGCCCTGCCCGCTGCCGGCAGTGACAGCGACACAGGTCCGCCCTACACGGTCACTGCGGAAACCTCCGCTCCGCTCCCTCCCTCCCGGCGTGGGCTCTGGGCACGGTGTGCTGCCCACATCTCCCATATTTTTTTTTTGGGGGGGGGGGGGGNGCAGCAAGCTGCCTCGGTGGTCCCCCTTTTCCAGGCGCAGGGCTTTGGGAGAGTAGTTTAGGTCTCTCTGTGGATGTGTCAGAGTTGTGCTGATGTCCAGGAGAGAAGAAAGAGTTCTGTCCCAGCTCTGCTCTTGCCCCTTTAACCCAGGCTTCTCTAGGAGCGGCTGGACCCGCCGCAGAGTCCGCAGAGCCCTGCTCCCGCGGCAGGGAAGGCTGCGAGCAGGGCCGCCCTCCCCCGGGGGCTGGGAACGGGGGCGACAGGGCTGGGCAGGGAGGGGGTGCTTCGTATGCCGGTGGCTTGGCGCAGCCGGACACGCACCCGTGAACCGGCCCAAGGGGAGCACGCAGCGGCTCACGCCTTTGTACCAAAAAGTTCCTCCTAGAAAGTGTCCCTCTTGTTGAGAAAGAATTGGCCTGCGGGTTGCGTGGGACATTTCCCCTCTCCCCTCCGAGCCCAGGTGCCCCGAGGGTTTCCGCCAGCCCAGCCGGCCGCTCACACCTCAGCACATCCTTTAAGCGCTGCTCTGAATCGGGGCCGCGCTCCTGCGTAGGCTCCGCTTGCGGAGAAACGGCGCGGAGCCACCGCAGGAGCTGAAAGTGCTTAAAGAAGGGGAAAAGCAATTTGGGGCGAGGAGCCGAGTTGGGCGCCGGACCAGGCAGAAATGCCCGACACCCCCACCACCCCCCCCTCCTCCGCGGCTCCTGCCCGGCGAAATGGGTGGCAAGGCAGAGCCGTGGCCCTTCGGCGGCTCGGGCTGGCCGACCACATTTGATTCCCCTTGGGGAGGCACAGCAGCTCGTATAAAAAAGACATTGTTGTCTTTGGAGAGCCCTGTGCGCACTTTCAAAAGCTGATCCTTGAGTTCCCAGCCCCCGCAATCCAGTTGATGAGGAAAAGCGCTGCGGTCTTGGTGGCACCGTTTCCATTGGGATTGGCACCATTTGATTGACAAAGTCTCCCATTCTTCCACCTCTCGAGTGTTATCAAACGGATTGTGTGGGGTCAGAAGCTATTGAAGGGACGTCCGTGTAGCCGCATTCTGCAAACACGGGGTGAAGACCGTGCCTTTCTCATGAAAATGCTTCCACCAGGCAAAACGCATCTCATCTTCCCTGCTCTCCTCCTTAGCATTTCCTTTTAACTCGAGCGTTTTACTAAGCAGCATCACCAGGTAAACGAACACATCACCAGAAGCAGCCTAGGCAGGACCCCGTCGGTGCGGCCACCCTCCCCGGGGGCGGCGGGGAACAGGCTCTGGCAGACGAAACTTGGGTGGAGGGTTCGAAAGAAAAGGGTGAGCGGACGGGACAGGGCAGCAGCGAAGCAGCTTTCTCGCCACTCGTGCGCGGTTTGACTCGCCCCGTTATAGTCCATTTGGGGTGGGAAAGGAGGAGCAGAGGCTGACCTGCTTCCTTGTCACTAGGTCGATCTAGCGGGGCTAAAAAGTGCTGTCGGGACCTTTGCGGGGTGTAGCTGTGCCTGGACGCGCGTCGGCGGATTTCTAAATAAGCGGGCAGAGCTACGAAGAAAGTTTAGCCCTCTCCCCAGCGAAGGGGGCATGAAGGGCTCTCGCATTAACTTCCCTTTACAAGACCCCGCGCAGAGTCAAGGCTGGACTCCCTCGGGTTAATCTGACTGAGCAATGCTTCGGAGGCGATTTAACCTGCGCTCATTCGAGCGGGAGGATAAATCAGCTCGCCCAGCTCGCCCAGCCGCAGCCGGCGGTGGAAGAGGTCGCTCCGGCGGCGCCCTCGGGAAGGCGCTGGGCGGGCGGCGGGCGCCTCGTCCGCCCCCGCTCCCCGCCGCCGAAGCCGGCCCCCGGGGCCTCTCCACCTCGAAGTCCCTGGAGAGAAACGGAGTGGCTGCTCCTGCCCCGCAAATTGCGCGGTCAGTCGCTGTCGTTCGTCTCTGATTTGAGCCGACCGCAGCGTCATTTTGGTGGATCCTCTGGTATTTAATTATTTTCTCCTCCATCATCCACCTCCTCCTTTTTAAGGCTAATAAAACAGGCACGGAGCTGATGCGCCTGAGAAATCCGGGTGGGGTGAAAAAAAACAAACCACCAAGGCAAGGTCGAGTGTCTCTCTCTGTAGGAACAAAACCAAAGACCGTACTGAAAAACACGCGCAGAAAAGGGAAAAAGGGGGAGGGGGAGGGGAAGGGGGGGGAAGAAATCTTCCAGAGATCTGGATAGACAAGACCTAAAGATCTGGAAAGAAAAGAGGAAAGAAAAGAGGTAAAAGCAGCCGCCTTTCTAGCCCAAAGTCGCCCTTCCCTGCCTTTGGTGACCCAGCAGACTCACAAGAAGCCCACTTCGGGGTATTCAGCCTTGAGGGAGCTGGTGCCGAAAGAGGCAGCTGAGATGATGTAGGAGAGCTGGAGGCCTGATTGAAGGAAAGTTCCCCCGATTATATTTGTGTGGAAAAGCTCACCTCTTGCAGAGCTAAAGTGTAATCAAGGCTGAGGCTTACACTTGAAGGATGTTAACTCTCATACGGGAACCTACTTTCTCCTAAACGGTTTCTTGCCTAGTGAATGAGAGCCTCCCAATTGAAGCAAAATGATCCTTATGTACTAATATCAAGCACAGTCACAAAGCGACCGGCTATTTATGCTGCCACTTTAGACAAAGATATTTAGTTATTCCCGGGTAGCAAGTGCACTTTTGCATTTTTAAGCACGAACCAGCCGAGCACAAACATATTTACAAGTGCAATTACTAAATAGTTACTTGACACTTCAAAGTCACTGGGTTAACTGTACCTTCGCTGTAATTTTCTTAATATTCAGGTAATCGCTGTATTAAATGGGGTTTGCCAGAGCCGTAGGCCGGGGTGTGAAACACTCGGGGGAGGTTTCTCTCCTCCGCTCGGGAACACCCCGAAATATAAGCTTTGGAGACTCTGGACAACTTGGGAGATTTCTTCAAAGACCCGAGTGACATTAGCTGCTGGCTGCACGTAGGTGCGTGTGGCTGTGAATGGGCTCGCTTTTGTTTTCACACCGGATCAGGGAACAGATCCGAAAGTGCCAGAAATTGCAGTTTATTCGAAACTGCTGGGATTCATTGGCAAGGTGGTGTAGCAGATGACTTGAGAGGTCTTCTCCATCCAGCTCCCGTGCTGTATAAATAACCTTAGAAAGCAGCTTCAGGTTCAGAGGGACCACGAGAGCCTGTGACAATCTTTGCCTTTGAGAATAACGAGCGACATTTTGCGCTAACCTATTTTTGCAGCAGTCCCTCGCCCCAGGCAATTGAATTACTGCTTGTTTTTGCGAACTTGCGTCTTCTTCCACCTCTCTCTGAGGTTAGGGAAAAAAAAAAAAAAAAAAAGCCCTAGGTAAACGGAACTAATGGGTTTAGGGAGAGAAACGATCATCGCACTGGGGGTCTCGCACTGGGGGTCTTGGCAGACATAGAGAAGGTTCCCGAGATGCTAAATCCCAAGTGCTGTTCAGTCACCAGCCGGCCCGGGGTACCTGACGAGCCGGTGCGGGGAGTGCGGAGTGGTGGCCCAGAGGGAAACGTCTGCCGTCCCGGCGGCGAGGCTCCTTCCAGACCAAACTTAGTGGGGGGAGAGGGGGGGAACTCGGTCCTTTTGCTCACCGGCATTCAGCCCTGTCTCCCCAGCTCTCACAAAGGTTGGGCTGACAGCCTTGCCACCCGGGAGCTGATTTTAAATCCTTTCACCCAGTCAAATGGGGGTCTTTTCGCCTTGCCTTCCATTTCCCGTTCACGATATTGCCACCCCCGAGAAAAATAAAATGAGTTGTGCTCACGGGGTCTCTCTCTCTCTTCCCCTCTCTCTCCCGCTCTCTCTCTCTTTTTTTAAGTTATAAAAAAAAAAAAAATCCTGACAAGTAAAACTTAAAGGTGTTTACCTTGTCATCAGCATGTAAGCTAATTATCTTGGGCAAGATGTAGGCTTCTATTGTCTTGTTGCTTTAGTGCCTATGCCCCGCCTCTGGTGGCAGCCTAAAACCTGGCGTCTGGCTAAAACAAACGAAAGGCAGCCCTGAGCCTCCACTCAATCCAATTAAGGCGGACTTCGTCCACTCGGTTACGTGTACATCCAACAAGATCGGCGTTAAGGCAACACCAGAATATTTGGCAAAAAAAAAAAAAAAAAAAAAAAAAAAAAACC
>VUYV01000001.1:4765057-4775757 GCA_008711295.1 Anarhynchus alexandrinus
GGGGCTGCGGGGCCCCGCCGGGGGCGAGGGGCGGCGGGGGCCGCCGGAGCGCGGGGCCCCGCTCGGACCGAGCCGAGTCGCCTAAAACGTGTCGCCTTCTGTCCTCTCCTTTGCAGTCTCCCGCTTCATGGCGCCGTCCTCGGGCATGAACATGGGCGGCATGGGCAGCCTGGGCTCCCTGGGAGACGTGAGCAAGAGCATGGCCCCGCTCCAGAGCACGCCGCGGAGGAAACGGAGGGTCCTTTTTTCCCAGGCCCAGGTTTACGAGCTGGAGAGACGTTTCAAACAGCAGAAATACCTCTCCGCTCCGGAGAGGGAACATTTAGCCAGCATGATACATCTCACCCCGACTCAGGTCAAAATCTGGTTCCAGAACCACCGCTACAAGATGAAACGCCAGGCCAAAGACAAGGCTGCGCAGCAGCAGATGCAACAGGAGAACGGCTCTTGCCAGCAGCAGCAGTCTCCCAGAAGGGTGGCGGTGCCAGTGCTTGTAAAGGATGGGAAGCCCTGCCAAGCAGGCTCCAACACACCCACAGCAGCTATCCAGAGCCATCAGCAGCAGGCGGCTACAACGATCACAGTGGCTACCAATGGCAACAGCCTCGGACAGCATCAGAGCCACCAGACAAACAGTGCGGGGCAGTCTCCAGACATGGGACAGCACTCGGCCAGCCCTTCCTCTCTGCAGAGCCAAGTCTCCAGTTTGTCTCACCTAAACTCTTCTACTTCTGACTATGGCACTGCCATGTCTTGCTCCACCTTGCTATACGGTAGGACCTGGTGAAAGGATTAGACAAAGGAAAAGAAAAAATAAGGAAAAAAAAAAAAAAGCAGATTTTCCCAGTCACACAAATCTCTTCTCTCCTGTCCAAACTACTGGGTATTTTTTTTTTTTTTTTTTTATTCCTTTTTTAANTTTAACGCTCCTCCCCCCCCGTTTTACTGAGCGGTTCTCTGAGGACCTCTAAGAGAGAGACAGAGAGAGACTTTTTTTGTTGTTCGGTTTTGTTGTTACTCTTGATGGTTTCGGGTGTTTCCTTTTTTATTTTTTTTTTTCCCAAGGTTGTTGTATGGGCTGTTAAAAAAAAAAATAAATCTGACTATTAACCACGGAGCAGTCTGCAGAAAGGGGACCATCGTTAGGCATGGTCCGAAGGCTTGGATTTCAGATGTACACTTTGCCAGCGTCTAGGACTTGCATGTAAATATAGAGATTTTGGGGGATGGGGTGGTTTTCCCCCCAAAAAAACGCATTCGCGTCACCCAGACACAAGAAGCAGCTTCCCCCCTCCCCCGGTCTCCTCTCCCAGCGCCGCCGCCAGGGCCAGCGGATGGAGACGTGGAGTCATCAAAGGCTTGGCTTTTATTTTCCTCCTTACGTTTGGTGTGAACCTGTAGCTGTATAATGCTGTCAAAAGTTGGACTAAACCCATAGTTTTTAGTAGCCTGTATATTTTGTTGTAAAAAGAAAAAGAAAAAAAAAATACAATCAACCAAACCAACACCCTCCCCCCCCTTTTTTTATGGACACTGATCGCCCCGTCGTAAATCCTCTGGCAGTTTGTTATTTGCGCACGCCGCCTTTTCCTGTTGTAACTTATGTAGATATTTGGCTTAAATATAGTTCCTAAGAAGCTTCTAATAAATTATACACATTACGAATATTCTTTTTTTTTTTATTATTTCCCTTTGGTTCCCCCTCCCGGCCGTCCCTTCCTCGCATTTTTTTTTCTTTTTTTTTTTTTTTGAGGGAAAAAAAACGCAGGTTTCTTCCAAACCCTGAAAGGCCCCTGCCCCTCCCAGGGCCCGGACCCTGTTCCCAGAGGGGAGCTGCGCCAGGGAGATAGCGGGATACAGGATCGGTCCTCAGCGTGCAAAAGTGACGAGCAAACGCGTGGAATTCGCAAACTCTAGAGGGAAAGGATCGAGTCCAAATTCATTAGCCCAGTTATTGGGGGGGCAGGGGGCACCTCAGAGACTTCTTGCTAGAGAAAGCAAAGTATTCCGGGAGTAGAAATTCAAATGCCAAAGGCACGGAGGAGAAAGAAGGTAAAAGTCTAACGCCACTAGAAACAAATTAACGAAGAACCTGCTGACAGTATAGAACATGCGGCCGATTTAAAAAAGCGTCCAGTTTTAATACCTTGTAAAAAAAAAAAAAAAAAAAAAAAAAAAAAAAGATAATTTCTACCAGGTTTTCCTATGTACTTGTATTTTAAGAGAAGTACAGTCACCTTATTTATAATCAAAATAAAAAGATAGTTTATTGTGTACGACATGTAGTTTGAATTAACTTTCTTTATCAGACTGTATTTCATTTTCTACACGTACCCACCCCCGCAAGCAGACACACACACGACCACGCAGTTTCTCCTGCCCACGGCCACCCCATTACCCAGGCGAGAGGTTAGCTGCAGGCTGCACCTCAGTTGGTCGCAGATTGTTTGGGGGTTTCTTTTTTCCTTTTTTTTTTTTTTTTTCTGTAGCTATTTGGGAATCTTGCGAAGAAGGAGATGAGGAGAGAGTGCGTGTGCGCGCACGTGTGAGTGGGTGTGCGTGGGTGTGCGTGGGTGCGCGCCTGGCTGAGACACCGAGGGGCGGTTGGTAGGAAGGTAAATATTATAGGTAATGCACGGCATTTAGATATTAACTTTGTTGTAAATATATAAAGCATATCAAATTAAGCAGCTCGTACCGGACAAGCCCGAAATAGATGTAATTCTCTATTTTTCGGGCCCCAAATACCCCTTTTGTGAGTGTAACAAAATAAGAAGTCCCCCATCCTAAAAGACCCCGTCTCATGTTTTCCTTCGCATCTGCTGCTCGGTTTCGTTTTTTATTTTTTCCTCCAGATCCCCTCAGTTAAACCACAGAAGCGAATCGCAGTCATTGAAAGACCTTTGAATTACAGAGGTATTATGAAATGCTCATATTTTTGAAGAGATAGCAAGCAGCTTGCCCGGCATGGAAACAACCCAACCTCCAGTTTAAGTAGCAGCTTTCGAAAGCTCCAGTCTTTTATTTATACAAGATAGCCGGTGTTACTCGGACACCAAGTGCTAGTTTGGATGGACGAAAAGGGAAATAGACAGAAGAAAAAAAAAAAAAAAGATTATCGGATTCTTTCTGCCTCCCCCCCTTTATTTCTAACTAGAGAACATCACGTGTGTCAACAGGAATTTCGAGACTTTTCATTCTTTATATAATGTCCTGCTTTACACAGCGACATTCTCAACTAACCCAAAGAATATTCTTTTTTTTTTTCTTTTTTTTCCTTTTTTTTTTTTTCTCTCTACACAGAATATTCGTTTCAGATCTGTAACATCACGTTAAGGATGGCGGGGCGGGTGGTCTGGAACTTAGTGCTGTTATTTCTGATAAAAGAAAGAAGTATTGGGAATTCCTAGTCGGTGGCACAGCGCTGCCAGCTCCCGCGAAGGGGGCGAGAGCAGGGTTAACTCTACGGACTTTTTTAAATTAGGGTTAGTTTCTCCCGGAGTTATTATACAAGACCTAAGGGGAAAGTGCTGTGGTTAAGTCGACATTTTCCCTTTAGATGTAATTAATGTTTGCATCCTTTCAAACACAGGAACGTTCAAAAGTGAGGAGCACTGAAAGGCATTAATACAGCCGAGAAATATTACCCCCCCCCCCCCAATATTGGAGTTAGCATGTTCGATAAAGATCCAGTCAGTGACTTTTCATTATAGACCTCGGGGGAAATAAA
The DNA here is from genome assembly GCA_008711295.1 of Anarhynchus alexandrinus. Lineage (NCBI taxonomy): Eukaryota > Metazoa > Chordata > Aves > Charadriiformes > Charadriidae > Anarhynchus > Anarhynchus alexandrinus. The sequence goes on from VUYV01000001.1 coordinate 4,768,788, forward strand.
TGAATTTTATTGTGTCTCGACAACCTCATAAACACATATTTGGTGGTGGGTGTAATTACTGTAATGGATTATTATGTACACTGACTTATCTTTCTTAAACTAGATTTAGTTTCGATTAAATAAACTCGTTTCCACTTTGTCTGATGTCGGCTTAGTTTAAAGTCTGTTTACTTGTTCCACAGAAAGGTGAATTCATCTCTTTATTAAGCACTAGAGACCGAGCAAACACAGTTCAAACTGTATTTACATATCAATCAGGAGAAATGCAAACAAACTGCTCTTTAACAATTTTATAGAGTTTTTTAATGACATTGTGTTATAGCCTTTTATCATAAAATTATTTGTATAAGCCAGTTATGCCTTGATTGGGATGAAGATATTTCGGGGAGGGGGCGGGGTGTGGTGTGGTGTAAATACATTTTAATCTCCAGTATCCCTCGAGAACAATCATGAGAACTTAGTCACTGTATAGCTTTTCTAAATTAAAATCTGTGCCTCCGTCTAAACGCCTGCTTCTTCCAATATGCTGATTTTCAGTCTCCCGGTAATCAATGCAGAACTTGGATAATGGGACGGCGAAGGGGAGGGTGGGGGGCAGCCCGATTCAAATCTGAAATGCTGGAAGAAATGCACATTTCCCAATATAACTGCTCCTCTATCGATGTGAGACCGTGGGCACCCCGTATTTTGGGAGATAAAGGGATGTAGTGAGGCATGGCTCTTCCCTTCCACTCCCCCACTCCCTGGCACTGCCTGTAAGTGTAGGAGAACCGCGGAGGGCATTTTTTCCTGCTGTAAATAGGAGTTCATGCTTGAGTGCCATGAAGTGTGCATGTAGTGGCACAGCAGGCTGTGGAAAAAAAAAAAGAAAAAAAAGAAAACAACACCCGACAAAAAACCATCACCACCATCGCCGCTACCACAGCCACAACAGCAACAATAGCAAAAGGCTTCTTCATATTTGCTGTTTCATATCAAAACGGTTTGGTTTGGTTTGGTTTTTTATTTTGGGGTTTTTTTTTTGTTTGTTTGTTTCACAGCCGCCTATTAGCAAGAGGGATGCTCGGAAGGAAAGGCTCGCAGGAGCCTGCGGCTCCGGGGCCTGCACCGGGCGCTGCTCCTCGCCCAGCTGCGGGCTACTGGAGCAGCGGAGTTGTTACCATACCTACGGGGAGGGGGGGGACGACCCCAGCCATGGGGAGCTGATCTAAAAGTATATCGCCTGCATCTCGGTTCAAAAGGCAGTGCAGGGCCCTAAGACAGTCTTCAAAGTGCAGATCCCAAACAATGTAATCTGAGACAGCTCTGAGATGACACCAAGAGAAGTTGCCACGGCGCGGGAGGGGTGGTGGTGGTGGTGGTGGAAAAAAAGTATTTTAGGAGTTTTGTGGCGGAGCGCAGGTAGAGGGGCCTCGCTGGGAAGGCAGCCCCGGTCCAACTTGTCTTGACGGCTGCTTTTACAAAGGGGACCTAGAGGTAAAGACTGAGTGACTTCTGAAGAATTTCAGTCCTTTCATGGCCGTGTCGGGAGCAAAGCTGAGAAATATTTTTTTTTTTCCTGTCTGACCCTCTGTTCCTCTCATGATCTCCTTCAGGGGGAAAAAAAACCCTCCAAACCCTAAGTAAATGGTAATACTGTTTATATGTATCAAATGTGTACAGAGACCTGACCCAGTACGGCTGTTCCTATGAGGTAGAGAGATTACCGTCTCTGGTAAAGTGGTGAATAATACGAAATGACTTTTTTTTTCCCCCTTTTTTTTTTTTTTTTCCTGGCTGCAAGCACATTAGGGAGCAGGTAAGGTCAAAGTTTTCTATATCCTATGTCTTTCTCTCGAAGGCTTCTGGTCAGCTATATAAGTAAAACGGTGAATAAGATGTATTGATGTAAAAAGAAACTGAAATTCGTTTTGATGCTTAAAACAACTTACTATGCAGAATATTTCTTCGAAAACCTAGAGATGAAAACGTTAACTATGACATTTAATCTTCGATGTAAAGGTTTTTGTTAGGGGGAGGGCGGAGAGGGAAATTGGTATCTTTTTTCTTACAATGACACAGACATTAAGAAGCAGACGTTTACAAATGGCCGAATGCATTACCTACGAAAGACAGTATGAATGCACTATCCTGAGCCGGCGTACAGAAATGGAAAAAAGTTAAAAATGTATATTCTAAAAATATTTACCAAGTGACTAACGATACTTAGGTCTGTTTCTACTGGCTAGCTCCATATCTCATGCTAACGACTAAATCTGAATACGACGGTTGCTGTTTTCTGAGTTATATTTCTATTCGTTAAGCACAGTGGGACTTTCCGAGTAGTTTTAGTTTGTAGGTTGTGCTTCTTTAGCAGGTGAATTTACATAGCTGATTTTTGTGAACGTATACGACTTATTGCATTAATTTGATGAGAACTCCTCATATCATTCACAGTAGCGCTTCATCGATACAGGGGCTCCTTAAAGTGTACAGGAAAAGAATCTAGCGCATGTACACATGAGGTTGGGTTGGTTCTTTTTTTGTGGAGGGTCTTTGTTTGAGTTTGTGCTTGGGTTTTTGGGGGGTTGTTTTTTGGGTGTTTGCTTTTTTTTTTTTTTAAATAAAAGGATATTTGNGGATAGTTGCAACGCTTAGAAAACTAAGCAAGGTATGAGATCTTCACTTTCATCTGTTCTGGTGGATTTCACCAGAGTCCTTCTTCTCGACCAAGTAAATCTGGGCGAGTAATAACGTGCTAGAAGGCGACAAACTTACACACACCTGGGATCTTGGAGGGAACAGACATTTTTGCTTCATATCAAAGGTGTTGCTGAAGTGGCTGAGTTCATTTCAGTGTGTTACTGACCTAATAATGTGACTCTAGGACATGGTTCTTTCGGAGTTTCTCTCGGTGCTTTTGTTCCTTAAACTTTTGTTGTTGTTGTTGTTGTGGGTGCTGCTATTTCTCAAAGAAGCTCTTAAAAATATTATCTTTTTCTTGAACACCTTCTTGGTCTGGGCTTTTGCTCTTAACCTGTGCGTTATACTTCAGCAACGCGCTGTTGCTGCTGCGAAACGGAGTGCACGAAGCCCCCCGTCCCCTGCACCTCGCCGCAGAGGAAAAAAAAAAAACCAAACCAAACAAGTGGATGACCGATGCGGAGCGTTTAATCTATACATGGGCGTCTATATATGAATTATACCTATAGATGTGTGCATCTGGTGGTGTATGAAAGAGCTGATGTGCCCGGCATTAACTGTGGGGTCTGGACAGCAGAGGCGGGCAGGAATGGGAAAACTCTTCCTTTGAAAGAAGCATTGTCCGCCGGCCTTATTTTACACCGAGGGAATCCTCCCGCGACTTGCCGCCTTTTGCCCACCGGAGGCTGTCCCGGCGGGACGGGACGGGACGGGAGGGCGGCGGGATCCGATCCCGCAGCGCAGCCACGCCGGGGACCCTGCGAGTGGGGCGCCCGCTGGGCTGCCCCCCCCCCCCCCCGCCCCCCNACCAAAAATAACCCCCCCAAAAACCCGGCATGGCAAAGTTGCCGCCGGTGTTCAAGTCGAGGTTCGCCGTCGAGGGGAACGGGCCTGATCCTGCCCTTCGCCAGCGGGCTCTACAGCGGCGGGGGTCGCCCGCAGCCCGGCCGCGGGGGTGTCTGGCGCGCAGGGGACGGGGTCTCCCTCAGCCCCGGCTGCTGCGCTGCCCGCGGGAATCGGGAGCAGAGCGGCAACGTTCCCTGCCCGCGGGCTACAGGGGACCGAGGGCAGCGCTTGTCTCACTCTTTTATTTTTTAAATGCCAGCTAAGGCAGCCTCTGCCGGCGCTGCCAGGCTGCAGGTGCTCCCGGGCACATCCAGCTGTGCGCACCCACCGCCTCTCTCGTCCTTGGCAGACGGGGCGATGCCCAGGCGGGAGGGCTGCAAACGCCGGGCCAGGAACCCCTTTGACTTTCGGCCAAACGCTGCTCCCAAGCGCCCTGACAAGGTGTTTGACCGCCTATGGCGCCTTGCCATAGCTAGGGCGAGTGGCATGGGGCTTGGGGACCCGGTCCTGCCCCGTCACTGCAACACACACCACACTTGCCTAGCGGGGTAATGGCAGGGAAGTGCGTGGCACCTCCGCGGTAACCCAAAAAAGATCGAGGACGGGGATGCGGCCGGATGAATTTGCGTCTTCGCAAAGGTACTGTGCAAGTGCGGGGAAGGACGGAGGACAGGTCCCAGCACTGGCATCTTCCGCTGCTGGCAGAGGTTTTCCGTACAGCCACTTTCGGGGGAGCCGGCCGGGGGTGGTTACCGGGACGCCGCTCCCCTCGAGATGCCCGGCGGAGCGGCGGCCCCGGCCTCGGTCCCTGCCCGCCTGCCCGGTCAGCCCGGCCGCGGGGGCTCCCCGCGCTCCGCCGGGCACGCAGGGCTGGGTACCCCCACCCGCTCCCAGCTCGGGTTTTGTTTGGGTGGTTTAAATGGAGGAAGAGCAACCCCCGAGGAAGCACCCGAGAAAGTTTGGACGTGCTCGCCCCGAGCAGCGGCGGGACGGCGGGGGGCGGGAGCGGGGCAGCCCGGGCCGGGCGTGCGGGGCGCCGGGGCTGGCCCCCGCCTCCTCGGGGGGCGCGGCGGGGGAACCCCGCTTCCTGCAGCCGATTTCTCTCTCCCCCGGGCGCGGGAGGCTGCCCGCTTTCTGCCCGGTGCAGATCTCCCTTTTCTCTCCTCGCTTTTAATTACCCTTCTGAATTTGAATGGATTATTCTTTGGAAGATATGACAGGGTTTAAAGCTCTCATTACATATCAATAGACGGAACCTTTGCATGGAGGTTGTCCTCATTCTTCAGCGTGTGAGCGATAGCTGCTGCTCCCCGGCTCTGGCTTTTCCGTGGACACACACACAGAAATACACAGACTGGTTGTCTTTAAATAGTGGCTCCCGAAGCAGAACCCAGACGTGGGAACTGCGTTGCCCCGTGGGGCTCGGGAGGGTGCTGGTGGATCGTGTGTTTTGCGCCTGGTGTCACGGGGAGGCTGTGCGTGAGGGTGGCGGGGCGCTGGGACACGCTGTGCTTGTGTGGCAGTGGCAGGGGAAAGGCGCTGAAGCTGCGCTGCCGTGGGCAGGGCGGGCGTGTGAGTGTCGTGGAAATCCGGGCACGACGTGGGCTGTGCACGGAAGTGGGCTCCGCGGTGGCGGCTGAAGGTGTATGCGCTGNGTGGCGGGGGAGTGTGTGTGTGTGTAGGGGGGGAGGGGGTGTTTGTGTGTCAGTGCATCGCCCTTCCACAATGGCAGCGTAATTATCCAGCTGAAACATTCTCAAATGGCAAAAAGTTGCAAAATAGATCGACCTCCCTGAGATGAGAAGGAGCCAGTTTCAGAGCTGTGCAACCATCATGCTTTTTTCAATACATTTTAAACAAGAGGATCTAGCGGGTGATTCCGATTCAATACACATAATCAGTTTGGAAGTCCTATTTCCATTTGAAAACAGGCCTATTTGCAATCATGAGGGCCGGACATGCTGGAAGATACAGGACGCATTCAGAGTAGGTGGTAGGTGAGAGAATCTACAGACGAGCACCAAATATTTTCTTCCCGCTGCAAGACCTTTCACACGATGTTTTAACCACGGTGTATTTTTAATCTAATATTCTCTTTGAAAATATGACTTAATTGCTTTAGAAAGCAAGGTTTTGACCTACAGCCGAGACTCCCCGTTGGGGGGGAAAGAAAAAAAAAAGAAACAACAACCAAGAAAAGAATGGTGATTGGAAAAGCATGTTGATTGTCCTATCAGTCTCTTAGGGTTAACAGTCATTTAATCAAGAATACACCGGGTAAATGATTCCGTAGAAAATGGTAACTTGTTTTTTAAAGTAAGGCCTGGAGGAAGGACAGTTGCACGGGGGTTTAAAGAGGAGCTAGCGCCCGCTGAGCCCACAGCCCGGCGGCAAAGCCAGCCCTGCCCCGGAGAAGCCCTGCAGCAAACCGGGCGCCGCAGCAACCCGGGGCTGCCCGCGGTCCCGTCCCTCGAGAGCCGCCTCCTGTGCTGCCGAGGGAGCCGGGGAAAGGATGCACAAAAGCCACACCGCAGAGCCGGGGAGGAGGAGTGATTTGGTCCCAGGGATGGCAGACACCTTCCCCCTCGCCTCGGCCCCCGCAGCAGCCCCTGCTCCGAGCAGGCACCGCACCTCCCCGCCTGCGCTTGCTCTGGGACCGTTTTTCTTATTCCTCGAGTGCCCGAAGCCAAGAGAAAGCCAGGAGGCCCACGGGTCCTCCATCGTAATCATCCTGCGGGAGAGGAGCGGGCAGGGAAGTTGAGGCTCGCCTGCGGGTAACCAATAGCGAAATAAAGGCTCTCCCCAACCCCGCACATCGCACATGAATTGGCATTTCCGATTTCCCTCATTTAACTTGTTTATGTGACTGTGGGCGCCGCTGACAGCGCGCTGTGGCTGCAGGCAGCGTCCCAGCCCCGGTCCCAGCCCTCCGCCCCGTTTTCTGCTTGGATTTTTGAAAGCAGACACTTGCTTCTCGCGGATAAATACCGTGGCCCGTCCCAGTCACAGCAGCCCTGCTTTTCCCGGCTTCCACCCTCCGCCGCACTGTTTTATTCTCTTCCACTTCAAAGGGCCAAATCAGCTCTCGGGGAGGGGGGGGGAGTAAATAAATAAATATTTGAATAAATAAGGAAATGTCGTAGAAAGCTGAATTAGCCCTATAAGAGGTACAAACTATTATTACTGACTTGCAAACCGCACGCACACCGACCAAGATGACAGGTGGGTTTGTGCAGAGCCCCGTGTGTCCCCCCCAGCACCGTTTGGGGGGGGGTCTCCCCGCGGGCAGACTGGGGGCCCGTCCCGGGGCGTCCCGCGCTCGCTGGTTCCGCGGGAGGGGCGGCTGCGGGGGTCCCCCCGGGTCCCCCCCGCCCCCCCCCGCCCCCCCCCCCCCCCCCCCCCCCCCCCCGCCCCCCCGGCCCCCCCCCCCCCCCCCCCCCCC